>CM046879.1:424862666-426062666 GCA_025667525.1 Glebionis coronaria | reverse complement strand
TTTCTCTTCTTGCCTTGCCAAATTAGAACGTATGCTTAAACGATGCGAAGACACTCGTCTCGTTCTTAATTTGGAAAAATGCCATTTCATGGTAAAATAAGGTATTGTCCTTGGTCATAAAATTTCCATATCCGGTATCGAAGTCGATCGTGCTAAAGATGACGTCATTTCTAAGTTGCCTCCACCTACCACCGTCAAAGGAGTTAGGAGTTTTTTAGGTCATGCGGTATTTAATCGTCGTTTCATCCAAGATTTCTCTAAGATAGCTCGACCAATGACTCACCTCTTAGAAAATGATGCTCCTTTCATCTTTTCTCAAGAATGTCTTGATTCTTTCGAACTTCTTAAAGGTAAATTAACTAAGGCACCGGTCTTAGTCTCTCCAAATTGGGAGTTACCTTTCGAGCTCATGTGCGATGATAGTGATTTCGCGGTAGGAGCGGTTTTAGGTCAACGAGTGAACAAACACTTCCAACCAATCCATTATGCTAGCAAGACAATGAAGGGGGCTTAATTGCAATATACCACTACTGAAAAAGAGCTTTTAGCCGTAGTGTATGCTTTTGAGAAATTTCGCCCCTATCTTGTCCTTTCCACCACCATCGTTTACACCGATCATTCCGCCTTGAAATACTTTTTGACCAAGCAAGATGCTAAACCGAGACTCCTTCATTGGGTTTTTCTCCTCCAAGAATTTAAAATCAAAATTCGTGATAAAAAGGGAGCGGAAAACCTAGCCGCGGATCATCTTAGTAGACTCGAGGATCCTTATCAAGGGGAACTTCCTAATGAAGAGATTAATGAATACTTTCCCATGAGGCCTTAATGTCTATTAACTTCAATCTTGACGATACCTCATGGTTTACCGACATTGCAAACTATTTAGCGGGCGGTGTTCCTATGGAAGGGTTAACGTCCCAACAAAAGAAAAAGTTCTTTAAGGATATTAAACACTATTATTGGGACGATCTTTACCTTTTCAAGAAATGTGCAGATCTTGTCATTCGTAGGTGTGTTGATGGGCCGGCAGCTTTACTAATACTAGAAGCTTGCCACAACGGACCCACCGGTGGTAACTTTGGTCCTAACTATACCGCGAAGAAAGTTTTCGACTCCGGATTTTATTGGCCCACCATTTATCATGACTCTCATGAAATGGTTAAGCATTGTGATGCTTGCCAAAGACAAGGCAAGATCACACATCAAGATGAGATGCCTCAAAATTTCATCCAAGAATGTGAAATCTTTGACGTATAGGGCATCAAATTTATGGGGCCATTTCCATCATCTAAAGGGAACAAGTACATCCTCGTAGCCATTGACTACGTATCTAAATGGGTTGAAGCAAAGGATTTACCTACGAACGATGCGAGGGTAGTTGTGAACTTTTTGAAACAATTGTTTGCTCGATTCGGTTTTCCTCGTGCTATCATTAGTGATCTCAGGACTCATTTTTGCAATGATCAATTTGCACAAGTTATGGCTAAGTATGGTGTCAATCACCATCTTTCCACCGCGTATCATCCACAAACTAATGGTCAAGCCGAGATCTCTAACCGTGGACTTAAGCGAATCTTAGAGCGTACCGTGGGAGAGCATCGTGCCTCATGGGCCGATAAGTTAGATGATGCTTTGTGGGCTTTCCGTACCGCTTATAAGACACCTATATGTTGTACCCCTTATCGCCTGGTGTAAGGAAAGGCTTGCCACCTCCCCATTGAGTTGGAGCATAAGGCTTATTGGGCCTTGAAATGGGCAATTTTGATATCAACAAAGCCGGTGATCTTAGGAAAATCCAACTCAATGAACTCAATGAATTAAGGAATGAGCCTTATGAAAACTCTTTGATCTATAAGGAAAAAACTAAGCTCATTCATGACTCCAAGATTAAAAACCGAGAGTTTCACATAGGTGATCAAGTTTTACTCTTTAACTCTCGCTTGAAAATCTTTTCAGGAAAGCTTAAGAGCCGTTGGTCCGGTCCATTCACCGTTGCCAAAATCTTCCCTTATGGCACCATTGAGTTATCTCAACCAAATGGGCCAAACTTTAAGGTGAATGGCCAACGTGTTAAGTTGTACTTTAGTAAGGACATCTCTCATGAGATGAATCCATCCCTCGCCACGTTTTCCTTGAATTAGTTCTGGGTCGAGTCAAGCTCGTAACTCGGTTAACAAAAACAAGCGCTTCTCGGGAGGCAACCCGATGATCTATCCTTTTACCCGTTTTCATAATAAGTGTAGGGGGAGCCACATAGGTGTTTGTTGTCTTGTTTCTTATGATGTGCAAGGATTAAAGCTTTCAAAGATCCACTTTTGATGATATTTGACGACCCGTGATCCCGTGTTCACGTCTTCTCGGTTCTATCCTATACTCTTGTGATTCAATATTTCATATCTTATATGTTGACATTCAAATCACTATAGTTGTCTCTTCCTTATCAAGATTTAAACAAAGTGCACAATATCCTAAGTGTAGGGGAGTTTACTCCCACATGCTTAAACATTGAGGACAATGTCTATATCAAGTGTAGGGGGACTTCTATCGAAGTTAAGTGGGCTTTTCCATGAATATGTCCTCATTTTAACCAGAAAATTTAATTTTTCGACGTTTTTCAAAAATTTTGATCTATTTTGGCCTAGTGGTATTTTTAATTTATTTTCTTTTATGTTCTTTCCTTTTTTCATCGCATCGTATGTATATATTTCATTTTAAGAACAAAGTCAAAAGAGAAAAATAAATAAATAAAATGGTTTTAATGAGTTTAGATATCTTTGATATATTAGGCCCGTCATGAATTTTTTGACTCAACCCGAGTTTACTTATCCAAGTTTACTCTAGCTAGTATCCTTAACGTGTTCAAATCAAGTTTTGCTAGGCTTTTATATAGGGAACTTTAAAACGCGAAAGTCTTAACTCGTACGGGTTTAAGAACAAGAACTTTTCGCAAGTTCCTATAATTGATCCTAGAAAGTCGTTTATCAAGGGAACTTTAAAATGCGAATTCTAAACTTGAAAAGTCTAAGAAGTTGCAAGATCCTATAAATGACTTGAAAACCCAAAACTTTGATTTAATAGGCTAAGCATCCACGAGTCTCATTTCTTGAGATTTTAAATTATGGAGAACGAGAGATGATAGAGTTAATTATAAGTTTGGTATTCTTTCATGAATTTATGTCAGATAATTATGAGCTTTTTCTCCCATCGCTTGTTAATAAATATAATTACAATAAGTAAGGTCGTACGATTTGAAAAGTTACTTAGCTTCTAGCACAATATCGTTTAAAAGTTGCTCGGAATTAATTAGAGTTCATAGCCAAGGCATAACTTATTGAAGTGGGATGCGAAGATTGGCGAGTCCGAAAAGGCCCTAACAAGGCATGAGGGCTACATTTTGTTGCTAAAGATCCAAGGTGATATGAAGAATCATTTATCAAAAATCAATATGAAGGATCGAGACACACGACGAAAAGCAAATACTCCCCTAAAGATCATGGAGAAGTCTATCGGAAAAGACCCTAGCAAGGTATGAGGATAAATATATCCAAGTCCTAAAAGGAGGCGGATCGTTGTATATCAAAAAACCCAAATAAATATTGGAGAAAAAATGAAGAAGTCGTGGTCCAAGTTTGAAGAATCTCTATAAAAAAACTTCAAGTGAGGAAATTCATATTATGAAGAGAAGACCATTATTTCAAGAACGTCTCTCAAGATTCGAAGTATGAAGTCAATGCCTAATATCGGTCCGAGAAAGGTCTCAAATCGTGAAAAGAGTTATGACAAGCTATGAACTTTATGAGGTTTCGAGAAGCAGTTTTAAAAGATTTTGTACTTTAGCTAACTATTGATTAAATCGTCCTATTTATTTTCAGCCTAAATAAACTATCAAAATAAGTCAACAATGCATCCTCGTGATCATTCAAGACAACAATAAAATATAAGAGATACACATAGGAATAAGGGAGTCTAAGCGAATAATTGAGCCACATGAGTGAGTGTTAGCTTACTAACTTATAATAACAATGATCTCGTTTTTAAGCTTAGTATGGGGAATGTGAACCTTGAGAGTGATAAACATTCATGACAACCAAAGCCCTAATGTAAGTCTTCGATCTCTTTACTTGTTCCTCCTTCTAGCATTTTGTAGTTTTCTATCTTTTTAGTTTCCTTAAGTGTCTAGTATTTAATAAAGGCCAAGGTGGGTTAATTATGATGGATGATACCTGGCTTTACTCAGGTTAAAAATTAAAGTTCTTTGATGTGTGTCTAATCGAATTGATCTAGGTTCTATGTGTGACTCTATTGATTTTGGTGAAACAAATATTTTTGTTTGATTTTTAAATTAAAATGTGCAAAGACTTAAAAGTAAATATCGTTGAAGTAAAATGGCGTTAAAATTAAATCTAAGTCTAATTAAACGAGACGTGCAATATTTAAAAACGTGACGGAAAGTAAATTGATTAAATGACTAAAAATAAAAGCGTGACGAGAATTAAAATTGACAAAGTATAAAATGAGAATGTAAAAATTAAACAAAACAAAACATGAAAAATAACCACCCAATCGGAATATATTCCGATCTTACCTCGTCGGAATATCCCCAACCTGTCGGAATGACAATCGGAAAACTCTGATCGGAATAACGTCACTTACCCAGATCGGAATACCTCAAGAAACCCAGATCGGAATGTTGTAAACCCAACACTGATCGGAATATGGCTTACCTGCCTGATCGGAATAAGAAATGCCCCTGGTCGGAATGTAGATCGGAAACTCTGATCGGAATAATGTCACCTTTCCCAAATCGGAATCACCAATCGAACACCTAGATCGGAATATGGAATAGCCTCAGATCGGAATGCTGTCACTCAACCCAGATCGGAATACCTAAACCAATCCTCAATCGGAATACCAATAGGAATATTCAAAATCCTTTTCCGACCAAGCCAAAAAGCTGGTCGGAATATGAAACCCTTTTCCGATCTGTAAGATCGGAATACGGAGAAAGAAATACAAAATAAGCTAAACAAATAAGCTATAACTCTAATAAGCACAAGACGAAAATCCTAAGGCAAACCGTATAAAAATATGTAGGATTGTAAATCTTGCTTATATATCTAGAGAGAGAAAGAGATAGAGAGATGGTGGATTTCACACAAAGCTAGAAAGAGAAAGTAATGTTTTCTATGTGAAAAATAATGAAAACCACACCCCTCTCCATCAAAGGAGAGGGTTTATATACCCAAGCCTTGTAATGGGCTTGGGCTTACACTTTTGGGCCGGCCTACACATGTTGTAGGCTAGGCTTGGACTTGTTTGATAAGTAATGAAGATTAACTAAACTACGAGCTATTACATGGACTATTAATGGAGTGACCGATCCTTCTTAATACGTAAAACGTATTTCCAACAATCTCCCCTAAGGGAGGTCACTCCAAACAAGGGCATTACCCAAGTTACAATAATAAAATAAACCTAGCATACTATGCTTGTCTTGAGCTCGTAGTCTTCGTCTTTCTTTTCTTTTTCTTTTCTGGTGAACATGCTGATGTGATCTTTGATATCAGTCTTGAGCATTAATCTCTTGCCTTGATCTCGTGCATCCATCACTTGTGATCTTCGCCTCTTCGTGACACCATGTCCCACATACTTATACCTTCGTAATTCTTGAAAGCTTCAGAGTTCGATACAGCGGAAGACTTAACTTTTAGGCTTTCTTGAATTAGATGAGATATTAAGTGCATAAAGTATAAGCATGCGGGGACGACTTCTTTTTGGATTCCGCAACGCCACCGTCTTCAAATGCCGCAACATAAGTAGACACGAACGAAATGGCTTTGAACATTTCATTCTAATTCGGTAGCATTTTACCTCCGGTCGGTGAAGACCGTTGGACGATATTAGATATCGTACCCGTGACGGATAGTTTCAATTAAGTAACTTCCTGACAGGATTTCGCGGGTAAACCCGTTCTCTTTATTCGACCGTCCAAAGCTGACTGCGAACATAAAGAGTGAATCATTTGGATAATAATATCCGCATGATTTGAAGCCGTCAATTCATGTTCCTGGAACAAGTGAAATTCAATTAAGAACCGCACCATCGTTGCTTTCCAGTTGTCACGAGCTTGATTCGTATAGAATCTTGCAAGTTACCTACCAAGTGCTGTTTGAGGTTAACACTAGAAGGATTTCCACTCATCACCGTGAACACTAAGGTATCACTCTGAGTGTTCTGGCAAGATCATTAAGATATTGCGTAGAGGCCTGGAACGTGTTTAAATTCAGTTAAGAATTAAACAGCTGTTGCTTTCCAGTTATCACAAGTTTGATTCATAAAGAATCGCACGAGTCACCTACCATGAGCTTTTTGATATTCGCTCAAGAAGGATTTCCATCTTCATTGTAAATACTTTCGTATTACTCGGATGTTCAGGCAAGATCATGAAGATTTTGCGTAGGACTCTTAAAATCTTTCTTACTTTTCACAGTGTGTGAAGAAGCAAGGAAATATGAAAGTGTGTCCTAGTGAGATATTTGATGATCTCAAATGGCTCTAGACTCGATCGTGCACTTTGGGTTTTAGTGATCGGAGGCTGGAGAGGAGTGCCACCATTTCAATACCAATTTATTCGAAGTGAATAAATCGATAGATAACGTGTTGTCTCCGTGTGATTAAAACAAATACCTTTTGAGAGATATATGAGTTAGCTGGGATGGGTTGTGCATTGCATCACTGGGTCCATGATGTCTGTCTTCAATATCAAGATTCATTAAAATGATCTCAATAGCATATGTATTGACCCGGTTTCTGCCTAAAGTTGTAAGGAGGGCTTCTTTCTTTACACCCTTTATCTTTACAATTCTTTTTCATTCTTCAACCCCTTCAATGCTTACCAATACGTCATCACTAGCACCTTGTTGTGATTGTTCCAGTGCTAACTTAAGTACTTGGTCGGCATTCAGCTACGTTCACAATCTTTCTCCATCTTTCCTAAGGACTACTATTTCTAGCTATGGAATGTCCTTGGGAAGATTCCTCCGGTTCTAGAGAAATCATTGGACTTTAACCTATCCTATCATCCTTATGTCACCACAATCTTCACCGTCGTGAATAGAGATGTTTTGGGTAAGTGTATGTCACCATGAAATCCATTTTGAAGTGCAAATCCATTTTGCTCCCCCTTAACATATGCCACGATATCCGAAAACATTTCGCACATGTCGGGATGAGCTAGCACATTAAGTCAAACCATTTGTGATAATATCCCATATTAAATCACATTTTCTCCCCCATATTAAAAATATTAACCCAATCGATGTTTTTAATATCAATTGATTTAATGAAGTTTTAACAAAGGTTTTGGGAAGAAAAATGCAAGTCCGTTTTACCTTCATGATATCAAACGTATGAGATATGATACCGATTTGTAACATGATCACATATTCACCATATTAGAAAAGAATTGATAAGGTTGGACCTGATAGATGAGAACATCATATGATAAGATCAAATGGTTCTTGGCAGCATATGTTAGTCGCCTCGTCACGTCTGAAGTCATCTCTTGACACCACATGTACGATTGGTATTGTTGTCTTGACACCAACTTGTGAACTTGACACGTTCGGCATCGAAGATTCTGAATGCTTGACAATTGCTCCCCCTCAATTGTTGACCCGTGTTCTATTGAAAGAGCTGTAGTCGTCGGTTCAGTAGTCGCATCGTCGAGTATGTAGATACCAATTGTAGATTGCTATGGTTGTAGAGATGATAGCTTCATAAAAACAAGACTTCTCTTGTTTTAACAAATAAATGCACTGAAACGTACATAGATTTGTGTTAGACCAAGTTATAAAGTAAACTTGATCCCTTACAAGGTTTTAAAGTAAACCTTGCCCGAGAAAATTAATTCCCGTTGTGAGCCAAAGCTTTCATGAGAAATACTTGGCTTTAATGTGAAAACCGGGTTGCAGTCTGAAATAACTACAAGCCATTTAGGCATGTTTTATGAAATATTTACAACTTTTGTACGAACTCTATTTATGGCACCGTGTCGATATTAATCAACATTTCTAAGGCCGTAAATACTATCGTACCAAAAGACATGCCTTTGAAAAATAAAGTAAAAATATTTTTGGATTTTAAAGAATTTTTCAATTTTTATGGTTTTTATATGGTTTTATATTTTTGTATTTTGCTTTTGTGGATAAAAGTATAAACAATATATACAAATGATCACCAAGGATACGGAGAATAGTTTTACCACCACTATTCTTTCGCTTCATCAAGCTTAGTTCGTTCCACCATTGGAGTGTCCACGGGGTCGCAAGATTCCATCTTATACTTCTTAAGCGATTCAAGGGCATACTTGGATTGATTGATAAAGATGCCTCTGGGACTCTGAGATATCTGAAGACCTAAGAAGAATGATACCTTTCCCATCATTGACATCTTAAACTTGGAAGACATGAGTGTCCCAAACTCATCCGATAAGGTTTGGGTCGAGGCTGCAAATATAATATCATCAACATATATTTGTACCATAATCATATCTTTACCTCGTTTCTGAATGAACAGCGTAGGATCCACCTTGCCTTTAGCGAAGCCTTGCGTAATGAGGAATTGTGACAAAAGATCATACCATGCGCGAGGAGCTTGCTTCAACCCATAGAGAGCCTTCTTAAGCTTGTACACATGATTAGGATAATTAGGATTCACAAAGCCATCCGGTTGTTGAACATAGACCTCTTCCTTGAGTTCACCATTAAGAAATGCCGTCTTCACATCCATCTGATAGACGACCATATTCATATGGGCTGCATAAGCGAGGAATAGTCTAATAGCTTCCAAACGGGCAACAGGTGCAAAGGATTCCATAAAGTCGATGCCCAATAATTGCTTGTATCCACGAGCTACTAGACGAGCTTTGTTCTTCAATATTCCGCCTAACTCATCGAGTTTCACCTTGTAAACCCATTTCAAAGTGAGTAACTGCACTTGATCCGGGCATGGGACAAGTTCCCAAACATCAAGACGTATGAATTCGTTAAGTTCTTCTTGCATAGCTTCTATCCAACAGGATTGAGTAAAAGCTTGTTGCCATGTCTTAGGTTCAACTTCAGTGAGAAAAGCATCAAAGTGACAAAACAGTGCACTTTCTTATAACTGACTTCGTGTGGATACTGGACGATTAGGGTCACCAATAATAGAATCTATAGGATGATCCTTTGTCCACTTGCTGTCATGTTCACGAATCCGTGGATTGGAGTAAACTGTAGAAGGAGCTTCCTCTGAGGTGGACGACCCGGCTTGATTAGGGTCGGGAATAGATACACCAAAGAATGGAAGTTCACGCATTTGAGCGAATTCCAAATCGTGATCATCATCATCCTCTTCATCATCAATAGGCATGACATGGGTAGTTGAAACATGTATTGGTTGAGAATTACTTGTTGAAGGTATATCTTGACCAATTGTTGGTGCAGATGTATCTGATTGTGCAACGGTTGCTGGAGCGACAACTTCGGTTACCGGAGCTATTACTTCAGGTTCTGGAGCAACAATACTTGGAGGAGTAAAGAATTCATCAAAGAACGGTTGAAACAACGTATCCCATTCCTTCCTAGTAGGTGGTGTAAATGATGATGAAGTAGGGTTGTTTGGGACAAGACCAGAACTAATATTACTGGGTCCCATTTCATGAAGTGCGGGTTCAGAGCTGCTTTGCTCAGAAGCCATTGCTGTCAGCTCATCAAAATCAACATCCATAGTTTCGAGGATCTTGCGAGAGTTACGGTTGTAGATTCGGTATGCCTTCTTTGAGGGTGCGTAACCAATGAAAATACCAATATCAGCCTTTGGTTGAAGTTTTCCCAAATTGTCACCATCATTATTTGGATAGCAAAGAGAACCAAATACATGAAGATATGATAAATCTGGTACTTTTCCATGGAGAAGCTCATAAGGTGTTTTACCATGGCGTTTACGAATTAGTGACCGGTTTTGGGTGTACACTGCTGTAGATACTGCTTCTGCCCATAAAAACAATGGAGCCTTTGCGTAAATTAACATCGTTCGAGCAGCTTCCATAAGTGTGCGATTTCGCCTTTCAACGACACCGTTTTGTTGTGGAGTGCGTGCAACGGATGTTTCATGAGAAATGCCAACTTCTTCATAATAATCACGCAAAATTTGATTCACAAATTCGGTTCCATTATCTGTACGAATGCGTCGGACAGTAGTGTTGAGACGCACTTGAATCATCTTGAGAAATCCGATGATAAATTTAGGTGCCTCATTCTTGGCTTTAAGAAATTTCACCCATGTAAACCGAGAGTAATCATCGACAATGACGAGGATGTACTTTTTGCCACTAATACTTTCAACACGCATTGGCCCACAAAGATCCATATGCAAAAGATAAAGTTTCTCCTGGTTGGTGTCTTCCGTCTTGGGTTTGTAAGATTTCTTAGTGCTTTTCCCCATTGTACACGCGGAACACAAATGATCCTTGTGAAATGAAAGTTTAGGAAGACCACGAACAAGTTCGTTTTTCGCCAAATGATTAATAGCGTCAAAGTTAAGATGAGATAACCGTCGATGCCATAACCATGACTTAGTCTTCGATGCTTTGGAGAGAAGACATACGGGAGAAGCGGCCATCATGTCTTGTAGAGACAAAGTATACAAATTATTCCCTCGAGTACCTTTCAATAAATCAACCCCTTCCAAATTACGAATGAAGCAGGTATGCTCTCGAAAAGCAACTTCTAGGTTTGCATCACAAAATTGTCCCACAGAAAATAAGTTGTGACCAAGACCTTCCACGTAATACACTCTTGAAATTATAACATTCCCAATATGATATTCACCATATCCCATTATCTTTGCAATATGATCTTTACCAAATCGAACCGTACCAAGAAACTTGCTGACGAAATTTCTGAGCTGAGAGCGATCTCCGGTCATATGCTTGGAGCAACCAGAGTCCAAATACCAGAGAACAATTTGGACCACCTGTTTTCAATCACAACAGTAGACAATGCATTGGAAACTATTGGTTCCGGAGTGTTAGCAGATACAGATATAGAATTATCAGAATTGCTAACATTTGTGAGACCCTTAGATTTCCTGCTTTTTCTAATGGGAGTTTTAGCACTAACAGGTTTTACTGTTCCAACTTTCTTAGGTTTTGGATTATTCGCGGGCACTACAGTGGGAGTAGACCTATTTAAAGGGCACTTGGTTCCTACCGTAGTGTCGGTGTTCCTAGTTAAAGGACACACTTGTGTTTTGGTAGCCTTGGTACTCCTAGTTAAAGGGCACGCTTTCTTCGCTTTAGTGGGAGTGATCCTAGTCAAAGGGCACATATTTCCTACTATAGTGAAAGTTCTACCAGTGGGGCGCCACATCCAACCAACTTGGGTTAACACTTTCCCAGTCGGTTTCCATTGTAATCCATTTTTCCGGGCATACATCTCATTCACATGGTCAATAAGGCAAGAATCATGACGACTAGAAAACATACATTCATTGCAATTCCAACATTTCAAATTAGAATTCATAGTAGGCTTAGAACGCTGCACAACCGCAGAGCCTTTAGGTTTAGCTACATGATTCTTTTTATTCAAAACAGAAATAACATTCCTAGGATGGGCTTCTACTTTCTTCTTCACTTGACTACTAGATGGGGGCAAGATCCTATCATTCTTCTTGTTTCTCTTAAGCTTAGATCTTTGAGCCTTAGTAGTGGTGCTTACTCCTGTAGAAGGCAACACGGGAATATTAGAAGCTGGTTTTGATTCCGCCTTATCTTTAGTGACCAATGTTTGAGAAGATTTAGTCCTAGGGCCCTGGTTAAGTGGTGTGACGGCTATTAGGTTCCTTTTGATTGCACTAGAGGACGAAGCTGAGATAGTGGCTGCGTTATCCACAACATTCTTACCTTTTAGAGTACGAAGTGTTTCCTTTAACTCAGCCAAGACCAGATTTTTATCACAAATTTGTTCCCTCAAATCAGATATTTCCACCGACTTTCGATTCAATTGTTCAATCAATGATTGATTCTGTGCAGTTGTATCAACACATGCGGGCTGTACTGAATCGAAGAGTCGTGTATTTTTCTGTTTTAAGTTATCAACTTTGGACAAAATCTTGGAAACTCGATTATCTAGATCAAGTCTAAAATTCTCAGCGGCCTCAAGTACGTTCACACAGTTAAGCTCCTTGGATTTCTCTATTTCTATCGGCAAAGAGTTAGCAACTTTGTCACTTGGCTGACGCTGTTTTGATTGTAAATTCAATCGAAAATTATTTTCAAAATTTGCATCATCGATATTAACACCTTCGAATGACGTTTCAAAGATTTCTTGAATAAATTGTTGCTTGCATTCAAGCGAAATACAATGTGTTTGAATCTCATCAAAACGTTTTGAAAGCGAAGAATATGAATCTTGAAGCTTTAAAAATTCAGCGTCAGATTCGTGACAAGTACTATCTACCACATTATCCACAGATTCAACATTATGCACAATAGAATCATTATCAACACTTGTATTCACACAGACAGAAACTATATCATGAGACATCACTTGATTCAGAAGCAGATCATTATGGCGTGAAACCCGTTTTATTTCAAGTAAACTGTTTTCATAAGCATCTTCCATTTCATTGAAAACACGTCTAACTTCTTCTATTTCCAAAAACAAATCTTGATCAATATTACGAAGACAAGCTTTAACATTCTTTACAAACGGAACAATTTCATCTCGAAACGCAGCTCTAGTGTGCTCAAAGTTCCATTCACCTTCCGTTATGGCCGTGGCCGTCGTACGTTCCAAAATGACCTTGTCAAAATCGGCTAAGTGTTGGTGAACCGTATTTAAGTTAACGGACGCCTTACTTACCGGTGGAATTAACTTCGTTAAATCCTTTTTGACGAGTGTAGGAGACGTACTAGGAATATTTTCATTTGACAAACTTTGGGGCACAAGAACTGTTAATTCTGCTAATTCCTTTTGTAAGCGAATGCGTGTCTTTTTCGAAAATTGATCTTTGTTATGTTGATCATAATCAATTGTATGGAATTTTGAAAGCATTTTAGAATGAGTTTCATCCCCAAGTGATTTTGTCTCCTCAGTACTACGAACAAAAGGTGCTTCTTTCGATTTGCCAATTATGGTCATATCATAAAGACCGGGAATATATTCCTGAGCTTGTTTTGCATAACCAGGATTAGGTGGTAAATCTTGAAGACGCTTAAGTTCGAATTCTTTAAATGATTTAGTTAAAAGATGAACCTTTTCTGTGGAAGCGTATTGTTTTAAAAGCTGTTGTTCTTTGAATTTAAGAAGTTTGGTAGCATTAATTTCCGATTCAACCATTTTAGACTCGAGAGTTTCGAAATCCATTTTAAGTTTCTGAAAATCATTGACAACCGACTCCTTTTCTTTTAATTCATTGGAAAGATTAGCTTTTAATGATTCTATTTCTTTCAAGTGTTCAATCTTTTCAAAACGAAATTGGTCAAATTCAGAACATGTTATTTTCTCTTCTTGAGGGACCATTTCAAAAGTTTTGACCTTTTCTTTATGCAACGCAAGCTCAGCAGTTAGGGTGGAATTCGTATCTACGGATTGTCTGAGGGCCATATGCATTTGATCAATAATATGTTTAGGCACCATGACCAAATCATGTTGAGCATAAGATTCCATACCCGTCGTAGCATTTGGTTGAGGTTCACTCAAATGTGTTGGATTGGGTACCACATAATTTGAGTTACTAGTCCCCGAATGCTGTTCGAGGTTGTCATTTTCATGCCCAACTTGATGTTGGTTATCATCAATATTATTATATGTGGTTGGTACCTCACTGATGACATCAGAACCATAGTGAGAGAGATTAGCAACGAGAGCAACTTGGGCAGAGTGAATGTCATCACAATCCGAATCGTATGCATCAAGATCGTCCGCTTGATAAGCTGCATTAGAAGTGGAGACGACTGCGATGCCTTCAGAATCTGCTGCCCCTGGGTCTGCAAGAAATGCTAACTCCTCTGAATCCAAAATCTTCCCCTTAGACTGAGCATCAAGCAAATACATCTTCTCACGAAACCATGCATCATCCCTCCTCCTTTTCGGCTGAGTGCATTCCCTAGCCATATGACCTTGTCCTCGGCAATTGTAGCAAGTCACAACCTTTTTAGGACCACTAGGACTTCCATTTCCATTAGCTTGAGAATTCACAGCTTGATTGTTCCCAGTCCTTGTAGGAGGTCCATATGAATTTTGCCTTCCCTGAATAGGTTGCACCGTCGCTTGACCATCTTGAACAGTGGCTTGTTGTCGAGGATTTGAAGAGGTGCGGAGCTGATTGTTTGTTGGTGGAAATCCTCTAGTTGCAACAAGTTTTGACAAGTAGGCTGTGAGATGGTTTAGAACATCAGCTGGCGTATCATTTGGAGTAAAGACCGGTGCTTGGATTGGTGGAAGTTCATTAGAGTAAAAAGCCTGTGCTGGTTGTGTCTCTATTGGAAAATATCCTTGCTGAGGAGTATAGCCCATTGGAGAAGTGTTGGCTTGTGATGGTGATGTCTGATATGATGGTTGCTGCGGAAAAGATTGTTGATGAACACCTTGTTGAAATGCTTGTTGTGGCATCACTGGTGGTTGATAAGATGGTTGCTGATAGGTGTGTGGTGGTGTCTGCTGCAAGTATGATGGTTGCTGATAAGTATAAGCCATGTTTTGTTGAGAAGCATACATTGCAAGTGGATCATGAACTTGAGGTGTAGACAACCAAGCCTCGATCACATGGCATTCGTGTTGTTGAAGAAAAGCTTGAAGTTGATCCACATTGGTGTTATGCAAGTCCTTAGCCAATTTAACATCTGTCACGTATTTTTTCCATTCTGAAGGAAGAGTGTTCAAATACTTGGTGTTCAATTGAAAGGTAGGAATTGCCATGCCATAGATATTGAGCTCATTCAACAATAGGGTAAATCTCAGATAGTAATCATTGAGAGTCTCCCCTGGCAAATAGGCAAACTTATCAAAAGTATCATAAAGCTTACACTCTCATTCTTGTTTAGTTAACGAGGTGCCTTGCATGAGAACACGAATTCTATCCCATAACTCTTTGGCAACTTTATGTTTGCTGACGAGTTTATAGACATCTGGAGGAAGGGCTTGGAGAATGATGTTTGTAGCATACTTATCACATTTATCTTGAATCTTCATATCTCCAGTCAACTCACCCGTTGTGCGAGGACGAGTAGTCGTACCTTCCGTCACTGTACCATAATCTAATGTTCCATTGAGCACCGATGCCCAAATTAGATGTCCATTCTCCTTGTTCAACATATAAAGTTCCATTCGGGAAGCCCATTCCTCATACATAGTCTTCACCAACATTGGTGGACGATTATCCGTACCCGAGAGGATGGACTTATCCGTAAGAGATGTGTACTCCATTTCAATAAGTTAAGATTTACAAACTTTGATCGATCAATGAAAGAAAGTAAATGTGTTTGTTGTTGTGAGTTGAAGTCGAGAAACAATGTTAAAATCCCCTAAAATATGTTCTCAATAAACCAAAAATTCCAAGTCGAAATTTTTTAAGGAATAATTTTGTTATCGGAATGTTGATCGGAATAGTGATCGGAATATCAGTCGGAATCTCCCAAATCGGAATACCTTGATCGGAATGTACCTAATCTGAATACCAATCGGAATGAGTGATCGGAATATCCAATCTGAATACCAATCGGAATGTACCTAATCTTAATACCAATCGGAATGAGTGGTCGGAATACCCAATCTGAATACCAATCGGAATGTACCTAATCTGAATACCAACCAATCGGAATGCCGTGATCGGAATACCCAATCTGAATACCAATCGGAATATACCCAATCTGAATACCAATGGGAATACCTAAACCCTATTCCGATTACACTGATCGGAATGTACTATAAACCCCTTTCAGATGACCAGATCGGAATATTTCCCACTTTTCTCGGACAAAACTCAACCAATTCGTGATTTTAAGCCAAAAAATGATCAAAACACCCAAAAAAATTGTGTTTTTAGCCAAAGTAACTATACCAAATCCCTACCACAACTATGTAGAAGATTTGTATCAAGAAAAAACCATCAAAAACACAAAAAAAAAAAAATTTTGGACGTGTGAAAATGGATCAAAAATGGCGTATGAATCAAGAACACAAACACATGAACAATACAATCATCCCATGGCTCTTGATACCATTTGTAGGATTGTAAATCTTGCTTATGTATCTAGAGAGAGAAAGAGATAGAGAGATGGTAGATTTCACACAAAGCTAGAGAGAGAAAGTAATGTTTTCTATGTGAAAAATAATGAAAACCACACCCCTCTCCATCAAAGGAGAGGGTTTATATACCCAAGCCTTGTAATGGGATTGGGCTTACACTTTTGGGCCGGCCTACACATGTTGTAGGCTAGGCTTGGACTTGTTTGATAAGTAATGAAGATTAACTAAACTACGAGCTATTACATGGACTATTAATGGAGTGACCGATCCTTCTTAATACGTAAAACGTATTTCCAACAAAATAAGCTACTAAACTGAAATTTAAAGACTTTTATAACATGAAATGAATAAGCTTTACGAAAAACACTTTTATATGAAATTAACTTTTATAAAAACTTTAAAAACTTAAAGATGAAAACAAATAAGCTATAAGAATCAATAATCTAACACAATCACAAGCATAAAAACACAATCTTTAATCAAATAAGCAAGATAATAAACGTGAAATCAACAAGATTAAGCAATAAAGAAAGGTAGAATGAGAGATTTTGACAAGAAAAGTAAAAGTGCAATAAAGATAGAATTAACTTACTTGAAAATTAAAGTGCAAGAAAGGTAATTAAAGGTGCAAGTAATTAAAGGTGCAAGGTAATTAAATGTGCATAAAAGTAAAGGTGGAAGAACTAGTGTCACTTTAGCCAACAAAATGAAAAGTGATTAAGACTAATCTATATATAGGGGAGGATTAGGAAGCTTCCTCCCCTCCTTCATTTCTTCTTAATTGCGTCATTAGGTCCTTAAGCCTTTAATATTCATTAGTTGCACCATTAGTCCTTTATTCTTCTAATCTTCTTTAAACTTGGACTCTAATGACTCGTGGCTCGGGATTTCTTTTGAACTCGTCTTTTAATTCTTCAATAAAATAGACTTGAGTTCCTCGGCTTTTAGTCAACTTCCGTCTTTTGACTTTTTCTTTGATAAATCTTCAGAATTGGTCTTTGACTTCCGTTCTTTTTGCACTCTTGACTTCTTGACTTCGTCTTTTCATCTTTTTCTTCAATAAAAGTCCGTAAATGCCTGTGAATTCCCGTGTTTTCTCCACTTTTCACCTTTTCGTCCTAAATCACAACAAAAACACAAACCACGCATAATTCCGACATAAAAGACATAAAATACACGTTTTGGCTCGGTTATTATTGTAATTAAGTGGTAAAAAGGATGGGTGTTTACACACCTATCAAATCCCCTACACTTGACCATTGCAATGTCCTCATGCAATGCATTAGTTACAAAGCAAGATTACACTTTTCATCATAACCAATCCACGTTGGCCTTATTTAACGAGATAGGAAATTATAAACATACAAAGTAAAGAAATCAAAATCATACCTTGGGTCTTGGAAATGTTATGAATAATCATCATCCTCAAGTTTTCACTTTCTCCAAACCAAGCTTAAAAACGAGATCATTGTTATTATAAGTTAGTAGACTAACACGAACTCATGTGGGCCAATTATTTACTTAGACTCCCTTATTCCTAGGTGTATCTCTAATATTTTATTGTTGTCTTGAATGATCACGAGGATGCATTGTTGACTTATTTTGATAGTTATTTAGTCTGAAAATAAAGTGAATGATTTAATCAATAGTTAGCTAAAGGACAAAATCTTTTAAAACTTCTTCTCGGGACCTCATAAAGTTCATATCTTGGCATAACTCGCTTCGCGATTTGAGACCTTTCTCGGACCGATATTTGGCAGCGACTTCATACTTCAAACCTTGAGAGACGCTAATGAAATAATGGTCTTCTCTTCATAATAGGAATTTCTTCACTTGATATTTTGAGAGATTCATACTTGGACCACGACTTCTTCATTTTTCTCCAATCATTATTTTGGATTTTGATATACAATGATCCGCCTCCTTTTAAGACTTGGATCTATTTATCCTCAAACCTTGTTAGTGTCTTTTCGGATACACTTCTCCATGACTTTTGGGGAGTTTTTGCTTTACGTCGTGTGTCTCGATCCTTCATATTGATTTTCGATAAATGATTCTTCACATCACTTTGGATCTTTAGCAACAAACTATAGCCTTCATGCCTTGTTAGGTCCTTTTCGGACTCGCCAGTCTTCGCATCCCGCTTCAATAAGTTATGCCTTGGCTATGAACTCTAATCCATACCGAGCAACTTTTAAATGATCTTGGGCTAGAAGCTAAGTAACTTTTCAAATCGTACAACCTTATTTATTGCAGATAAATTTATTAGCAAGCGATGGGAGAATAGGCTTATAATTAACTCACATAAATTCCCGAAAGAATACCAAACTTATAATTTGCGCTATCATCTCTCGTTCTCCACAGTTTAAAATCTCAAGTAATGAGACTCGTGGATGCTTAGCCTATTAAATCAAAGTTTTGGGTTTTCGAGTCGCCTATAGGATCTTGCAAATTCTTAGACTTTTTCAAGTTTAGAAATCGCGTTTTAAAGTTCCCTTGATAAACGACTCTCTAGGATCAATTATAGGAACTTGCGAAAAGTTCTTGTTCTTAACCCGTGAGAGTTAAGACTTTCGCGTTTTATAGCTCCTATATAAAAGCCTAGCAAAAATTGACTTAAACACGTTAAGGATACTAGCTAGAGTAAACTTAGACAAGTAAACTCGTGTTGAGTCAAAAGATTCACAACGTTTGAAAATTAAAACCACTTTATTAAACATTTATTCTAGCAAGGAACTAATAGGCCAAAATAGATAAAAATTTTGAAAAATGTCGAAAAATTGATTTTCTGGTTAAAATGAGGACAAATACAAGGAAAAGGCCACTTAACTTCGATAGAAGTCCCCCTACACTTAAGATAAACATTGTTCTCAATGTTTAAGCATATGGGAGTAAACTCCCCTACACTTAGGACATTGTGCACTTTGTTTAAATCTCGCTAAGGAAGAGACAACTAAAGAGATTCCTATTTTAATATTGGAAAATATAAAATAGTGAATCGAAAAGAGTTTAGGATAGAACCGAGAAGAAGTGAACACGGAATCACGGGTCGTCAAGAATCATCAAGAGTGTGTCTTTGAAGCTCGAATCCCTGATTGTAAGAAGGGAGGAGAGGAAAGCAAACCAAAGGGTCTCCCCCCTACACTTATGATAAAGAAAGCGAAATGATAGATACATGGGTTGCCTCCCAAGAAGCGCTTGATTTTTGTTAACCGAGTCGTGAGCCTGACTCGACCTTGATCATCATAGGAAGAAGCATGAAACATATCCACCAGGATCAAAGACATAGTTTTCGTCCATCAAATAGCAGAGGCTTAAGGCGAACAAGGCAAGCCAAAGAAGAGTAGGCAAGGTTCCCTTAAGCAGTGATGGAGCACGGTGGAAGCAAGGGTTAAGTGGTGCAAGCATGTCTTCAATAATTCCAAAGATTTTTCCTTTTATTTCATCAGGTGGATACTGAGATGGCTTACAGATTTCTATACCAGGGTCGAACTCCATTTCCTTTAAGGGAAAATAGCACTCAGGCTCAGCAGAATGGGAAGAAGATCCGCGAAGAAGCACAACCTCGTCCTCAGAAGGGGGACAAAGAGGTGTTAACTCATACGTGTTGCGGATATCGGTGTCGACCGGTTTCTTCTCCTTTGAAAGAATGTTCTTCAAATCCAAAGTAGGATCAAGACGATAATCTTCAAAATCCAAAGGAGGTGCATCACTCTCATGAGGGAAGTAAGTGTTGAGAAACATAGAGAAGTCTTCCTCAAATGAGTAATCGTCCAAAGTAGGATCGAGTGATGGTGGAGGATCTTCATCATGTGAAGAATCGCTCGAAAGAGTATCGGCCTCATCAAAATCATCGAAAGTGGGCATCTCGGGATACTCGAAAGTAAGGTCATCATAATCATCCGAATCTGAGCTAGACTCATCATCATAAGCATCGAAGATCGATGGGGAATCATAAATGGGAGAAGGTTCCATATTGGAAAGAGAATCATCCACATCATCTTGAAACAGTGGATTATCATTGCAAGACTCGAATAGAGGATTATCGTAGACAACAAAGTCATCAAGCACATTAATCATATTCACTGATTCTCGGCCTCCAAAGGATTTACTTGTAAGCTTTCCCATTTTAAAAACTTGTGCATCATCCACGACTCTTAAGATTAACTCACCTTTGGCCACATCCACTAAAGCTCGTCCGGTTCTCAAGAATGGCCGACCAAGTATTAAAGGAATACGAGGGTCCATTTCATAATCAACAACGACAAAGTCGACCGGGAAAGTAAATGTGCCAACTTTAATGAACACATCTTCGGCAATACCAACGGGGTAAGCGAGAGTGCGATTTGCAAGTTCAAGAGTCATCTTTGTAGGAGTGAGGTCGGGTAATGATAGTGTTTTCCAAACACTCAAAGGAATCAAATTAATACTAGCCCCGAGATCAGCAAGGGCAGTAAATTCTTCAGTTTTGTTGAAAATGCAAGGCAACACAAAACGACCGGGATCTCCAAGTTTTTTCGGAAGTTCTTTAAGAATAACTGCAGAGCGGTTTTCATTTAAGCGTGTGTTGGCGAGTTCAATCAGCTTCTCCTTCTTGTTAAGCAATTCCTTAAATGCTTTAACAAATTTGGGCATGTGGACAAGTGCTTCAAGAAAGCTAATGTTGAAATTCATTTGAGAAATCATCTTCACATATCGTGACACTTCAGCGTCATCCTTGGTTAGCATTTTGGTCTTGCCTAAACGAGAAGGATAAGGGATATTGGGTTTGGGTGGTGAAGGTGAAGGCGTAGAGGTTAAAGGTTGAGATGTTGAAGGGTCCTTCCTAGAGACATCGACATGACGAGGCAGAGACGGTAATTGTGCACTAATACTAGGTGTAGGAGGAGTAGGGATAAATGGTTGTGGAGGAGGTGTAGATGATGGGGGTGGGATAGGTGGATCGACAAAGGTAATTCCACTACGCGTAGTAATAGCACTCACATTTATTCGCGGATTGGTGACGGTGTTTGAAGGTAGAGAACTTGCAGTAGAAGGTTGAGCTGCGGGCAAGAAACTAGCAAGCATATTCTTCAAATCATTTGTTTGATTGCTAAAGGAGGATTGAATATTATCTCGAAGCTCAGATCTAATCTCATTTCCTTGCTTGGTAATATCTCCTTTAAGATTGATAATCTGGCTCTGCAGATTCTTGATTTGCTCACCGTGGGTTCCCATTATGGCTTCAACATCCGGATTAATGGGTGGGGCTTGTTGGGCGGGTGGGTGATAAGGATTAGAAGCTCTTGGTGGGATTTGGTTGCTTCTATTGTAGTTGTTGGCGGGGTTTTGGTTTTGAGGAGAAAAACCGGGTGAAAGGTAGTTGTTGGAACGGTAACTCAGCAGATTTCTATCCCCTTGAGGGCGAGCTTGGTAATTTTCCGGTGAATAATTACCATAAGCTGCATACACATTTTCCGGATTTCCTTGAGTTGAAGGATAATCGGTGTATGAGTGTGGACCGCCGCATGTTTCACAAGGATTGGCAACCGCTTTAACTTGTTGTTGTTGTTGGTTTGAAGCGAGAAGCGTAATACTTTTGCTCATTTCAGTCATCATGGGGTGAGTTCGGTCATATCAGGGTTTGCTGAGGTGGAAGAAACATTGACTCTCGGGTTGTTCCTTGAAGAAGCAGAGGAATCCCAGTTTTTGTGGTGAGTAGTCATGTTCTCAATTAGCTCTCTATACTCCTCGGGTCTCCTTTTCATGAATGTGCCACCGGCGGCTGCATTAATCGTATCACGATCACGAAAAGTCAATCCGTTGTAGAAAGTATCAATTAAGGTCACAGGGAGCATGTTGTGGTTTGGACAACGATCAATCAAGACATTATATCTTTCCCAAGCATCAAAAAGAGATTCATCGGGTTCTTGCATGAAACCGCTGATTTGATTGCGAAGGCTCGTGACCATGGATGGTGGAAAGTAGCGCGACAAAAAGCGTTGAGTCATGTCATCCCAAGTGTGAATAGAATTCTTCGGGAGACGATCAAACCATTTCTCAGCGTGGTGTGATAAAGTATGTGGAAAGAGTTGTAGGCGTAGAAGATCCATTGTGGCACCGGGAAACTTCATGCTTTGGGTGATTGTAATGAACTTGTCGAGGTGTTTGTTGGCATCATCATCAGGCAATCCACGGAATGGGTTAGTTTCCACTTGCTGAATCATGTGGTGCTTCAATGAAAACTCAGGAGCGTTGATTTGCATCAGCGCAATCGGTCCTCCTCGTCCAAACATGGTAGGTTGACAAAGCTCCTTCATTGTTCGAAGATCGGGCTGTGGAAGAACGTTGTTGTTATTGTTGAGGTGCGGTGGATTATTGTTGTTGTTAACACCTGACATACTTAAATCTTCTTGAGTCTCGGGCTCTTGATAATTAGAAGATCTAGTACGCATACACCTGAAAATGCAAAAGAAAAAGAAACCAAACACAAAGACAATATATATACACAATAAAGATAAAATCTTTTTGGATTTTTGAAATTTTTTATGCAAGAAAAATAACGCTCACAAGTGAACGGATCCCAAAAAGCAACGCGTCTTTCACAGAAAACCGTTAATCTTTACGAAAAGAGCCGGCAGCGGCGCCATTTGATACCTGGCTTTACTCAGGTTAAAAATTAAATTTCTTTGATGTGTGTCTAATCGAATTGATCTAGGTTCTATGTGTGACTCTATTGATTTTGGTGAAATAAATATTTTTGGTTGATTTTTAAATTTAAATGTGCAAAGACTTAAAAGTAAATATCGTTGAAGTAAAATGGCGTTAAAATTAAATCTAAGTCTAATTAAACGAAAGGTGCAATATTTAAAAACGTGACGGAAAGTAAATTGATTAAATGACTAAAAATAAAAGCGTGACGAGAATTAAAATTGACAAAGTATAAAATGAGAATGTAAAAATTAAACAAAACAAAACATGAAAAATAACCACCCAATCGGAATATATTCTGATCTTACCTCGTCGGAATATCCCCAACCTGTCGGAATGACAATCGGAAAACTATGATCGGAATAACGTCACTTACACAGATCGGAATACCTCAAGAAACCCAGATCGGAATGTTGTAAACCCAACACTGATCGGAATATGGCTTACCTGCCTGATCGGAATAAGAAATGCCCCTGGTCGGAATGTAGATCGGAAACTCTGATCGGAATAATGTCACCTTTCCCAAATCGGAATCACCAATCGAACACCTCGATCGGAATATGGAATAGCCTCAAATCGGAATGCTGTCACTCAACCCAGATCGGAATACCTAAACCAATCCTCAATCGGAATACCAATAGGAATATTCAAAACCCTTTTCCGACCAAGCCAAGAAGCTGGTCGGAATATGAAACCCTTTTCCGATCTGTAAGATCGGAATACGGAGAAAGAAATGCAAAATAAGCTAAACAAATAAGCTATAACTCTAATAAGCACTAGACGAAAATCCTAAGGCAAACCGTATAAAAAATAAGCTACTAAACTGAAATTTAAAGACTTTTATAACATGAAATGGATAAGCTTTACGAAAAACAACTTTTATATGAAAATAGCTTTTATAAAAACTTTAAAAACTTAAAGATGAAAACAAATAAGCTATAAGAATCAATAATCTAACACAATCACAAGCATAAAAACACAATCTTTAATCAAATAAGCAAGATAATAAACGTGAAATCAACAAGATTAAGCAAGAAAGAAAGGTAGAATGAGAGATTTTGACAAGAAAAGTAAAAGTGCAATAAAGATAGAATTAACTTACTTAAAAATTAAAGTGCAAGACAAGGTAATTAAAGGTGCAAGTAATTAAAGGTGCAAGGTAATTAAATGTGCATAAAAGTAAAGGTGGAAGAACTAGTGTCACTCTAGCCAACAAAATGAAAAGTGATTAAGACTATATAGGGGAGGATTAGGAAGCTTCCTCCCCTCCTTCATTTCTTCTTAATTACGTCATTAGGTCCTTAAGCCTTTAATCTTCATTAATTGCACCATTAGTCTTTTATTCTTCTAATCTTCTTTAAACTTGGACTCTAATGACTCGTGGCTCGGGATTTCTTTTGATCTCGTCTTTTAATTCTTCAATAAAATAGACTTGAGTTCCTCGGCTTTTAGTCAACTTCCGTCTTTTGACTTTTTCTTTGATAAATCTTCAGAATTGGTCTTCGACTTCCGTTCTTTTTGCACTCTTGACTTCTTGACTTCGTCTTTTCATCTTTTTCTTCAATAAAAGTCCGTAAATGCCTGTGAATTCCCGTGTTTTCTCCACTTTTCACCTTTTCGTCCTAAATCACAACAAAAACACAAACCACGCATAATTCCGACATAAAAGACATAAAATACACGTTTTGGCTCGGTTATTATTGTAATTAACTGGTAAAAAGGATGGGTGTTTACAAACCTATCAATGGAAAATGTTATACTATGCTTTGAAATTATGCATTGCATGAGGGCATTGCAATGGTCAAGTGTAGAGGATTTAATAAGTGTGAAAATACTTATCCTTTCACCACTTAAAACAAGTAAACACGAGACCTAAACGTGTATTTGATGTCGTAAAAGTCATATGCGTGGTTTGTGTTTTTATTGTGTTTTAGGACAAAAATATGAAAAAGGAAGAAAACATGGGCTTTTGATAACGCCTAAATCCAACATGTTTTTGGGAGCGTTATCCGTACTTTTGTGCATATATATTGGTTATATCTATGATACTTTTGTGCATATTTGTGCCCAATTGTGTTTGCAAGTCTTTGTGTATCCATTTGCAGGAATGAAGTGTAAAACAACGCAAATGTGAAGATTAGTACGAGTACGAAGAATCCTAATCAAGTTCAAGACCCGTGTACAAATGACAAGCCTTTGAAGATCAAGTTCGGGTGCAAGAACAACTATTTCCAAGGAGCATAGAAGCCACCAACTTTTGTGTAGGCAGAAATTGTGACTACATACATGCAAGATCATACAAGAAGCTTCTAAACTTGCTTTGGCTCCAAGCACTTCTCTTTGGCTCCAAGTATTTGTCTTTGGCTCCAAGCCATGCATTCACTCCATGCCATCAACTTTGCCTATAAATAAGACCCTAGGGGTCATGTAATAATATGCCTTCCAATACTTTTTAATATCTCTTCATATCATCTCATAAATAACTCTCTCAACCTTGTCCAAACCTCCATTCCTGGATTTGAGCAAGGTGGTGCAAGAAAAGTCACTTTGGAGTCCGAAAAGCAAAGTTAACATCACGAAACTCTTAGGATCATTACCCTAATCATTTGAAACATATTTTCACTTTATAAGGCTCTTAATTATGACTTGTAAGACTATTATTTTAGAGTTAATTTCATCATTTGTTATGAGTAGCTAAATCTCATTCTACACTTGGTAGGATGATGTTTGTGGTATGAAGTAGTGGTTGTGATTCTGATTTATGTTTATTTCAATGTCAAGCTTTCCTATGAACCATTAGTACGTATGTTTCATGTGACAATTGTTATCAAAACTTAATTTGTTGGTGAAGATTTCATAGGTCGAAAGGGTTATTTTCTATCAACAAGTCATAGCCGGTTTGTCTATGATTGGCTATCTTTTGCATTGATCATTTCTTAAGAAGTTTTGATTATCAAGAAACATAATTATAAGTGTTAGCAAATTCGTGAAACGACCGTGAATCGAATGTGTTGAAATTGGATTAAGTCTTGAATTGAGTGATTGAGTCTAATGCTTGTTTTCTTTAACCTAAGTCTTGACGAGGATTGAAGCTTTTGAAAACAATAGATTGGATTATCCATCTAATTATCATAATCATATTTGTTAAACGTGTCATCACAATCATACCACTACGGATTCTCAAACTAGTCTTTACCAAGTGTTGTCTTTAATCTTATCATTCATCTCATCAATTTTACTTGTTATTTGTTTGTCAACAATTGCTACAATCAACGATTATAGTTTTATTTTTGAATGATCATAGGTTTTCCAAATCCCCGTGAACGATCTCGGTATTACAACATAAAAGCTATACACAAACGAAAGGGTTATACTTGCCCGTGCGTTTTTAGTCAATCCGGTAATTGGTGTTATAAGTTTAAAACTTGCTCTCCAAATCCATCACACGAAGGACACATCAAGTTTTTGGCGCCGCTGCCGGGGATTTGATTGTGTTCTTAGATCCAAAATCATCCTATAATCAAACCCATTATAGCGTTCTTGTTGCCAAAAAGCCCAAAAATCAAAAAGTAAAAAAAAATTCAACAAAATTACCTGTGTCGACCGACATCTCCCTTTGCCATCGTCTTCTGCCAAACAGTCCCTTACAAGCCGACCGGCACGAGTAGAAGCCGTCGGCTTCTGTCAAACAGTCAGCAACAAGCCGACCGGCTTCTCTAAAAAAAATTTATGATTTTATTTTGTTTAGTTTATTTAATTTCCTATTTACTTATTTTCCTATTAGTTATATTTTTTTGTTTATTTTTGTTACTTGTAGTCTTTTTTCAAAAGTTCTTCAAGACTTGAATGACCACATGTTCTTCCGAGCAAGAATTGCTTAGTCCATACACCGATCCCGAACGTTATATTCATCAATCTAGAAAGAAAAACCGCAAGAAGCAACCCTTTGTTTCTTTTGAGAACCAAATTCCAAAAACCAAAAACCCACCATTTCATAATCTCTTAGACGCATTTGTCATCTATAACCCATTTAACGATCTACCATTCCCAAAGGCCGACGATCAATCTATGTGGGCAGCCAACCGAGTAGTGTCACCTACCCCCGAGGCTGCTATTGTTCAAGTTGAGCTTGGAGAAAACTTCACCGTGAAAGGTCATCACCTTTCAATGATCAAAGACCCCCAATTTGACAGCCGTACGCGGGCTGATCCGCATAAGCACATATCCGAATTTATAGAAATATGTGGCATGTTCCGATATGGAGCCGACGTCGATGTGTTGATCCCAAACTTCGATCGATTTAGCTTGTATAAACGAGATTAAATCAAGTTAAACACGTATAGAAACTTTGTTTTATATGAAACAATTCAAGTATTATGCGGAATTAATACTTAAACAAGAACACACAAACAAGATAAACCAAACTTTCACTTTGATTGATTAATCGAACTCGTGTACAATGAAAGTGTGAAAAACATATTGAACTAAACCTAAAGGCCTCCTTTTATAGATTAAGGAACCTTGTACAAGAGTCTACGTATCAGCTATTTTAGGTAAAGATAAACATAAGAAATACATTGTCGAACATATCTTTACTAGAAACATACTAGAAACATAAAACGTGTAGACTAAGTATCTTGTCAGTGCTTGACTTCTTCTTATCAACGCTTGACTTATTCCTGTCAATGCTTGTCTTGACAACGCTTGATTTCTTCTTATCAAGGTCCAATTTCCTCTTGTCAGCGTCCAAGTGTCTTGGCTACATTTTATTCCCAACAATCCTCCCCTAAACTTGATATCTACTCTAGTAATCAAGTTTCTGAATAAAACTAAGTACAAGGAGGATTCTTACAAATCTTATTAAGTTGGAAATAAATAAACCTAATCAAATCTTTGCCAACGTCACTTGTATAATCTATCTCCAGCTGTGTCGACACCATTTTCTTCAAAACTTCTTTGGACATAGGATACTCAGCATCTACAAGAAGATATTCAGATAACTTTGTAGTACTTAAATTATACACACCAGCTGCTGAATGTAGACGCCATTGAAGTCCACTGACATCATCAAGATCCTTCCAAATTGGATCTTCTTCATCTGGTGCACACATTCTCTTGAATGTTGACCAAATCTTTATTCCATTGACTGAAGTAGGTGCTTCAGTCTCATACTTGGCCTGCATCAACCTCCAAAGGTCTGCCATGTCTTCCCTATCTACGCTTGCAAACAAAGACATAAGAGTAGTGAAAGTATATACCTTCTTCCCATATCTGCCAATCATCCAAAACCCACTTGCATCTTCCTAATAGCTAACTATAGGGTTTCTAGAGGTAACACTTCTACCATATGTGAAACTTTCAAGGGTGAGAGGTTAATACTATTTCTAATAACAGCTTCACTAGGATTCACTCTATCCAAATCTTCTGGAAACTCAAGTGGAACTCCTTTCTTCAGTGGTCTTGGTGTAACCAAAGCCTTTTGGATCTCCATTTCTTCTGCAAGTTCTTCCTTTCTTTCATCTGAAAGAAGTCTAATAGTGTTCTGCTCTTGGACACTTGCCTATATAGGATAAGCCTTATACTCCAATTCATCAAAGGACAATCCCTGTAACTTTCTAAAAGTCCAACCTGTTTGATGACATCTGAGCAACATGTAGTAGAGCTCCCTTCTAGCTGTCTTAGTCTATGAAAGAACTTTGCTAGCTTTATATTTCAGAATCACCTTGCAATCCCTTTGAACTCTTAGTAGAATCTCCAAACCCCAAATTTGATCTGATAAAGTCATGTCTGGATTCTCCATCACCTTATTCTCCCATGCAAAGTACATCTGAGCAACTTCAGGCATCTCATAATCCACCTGATTTTTCAACTCTGCAAGCTTTTCCCTTGCCAACTCATCACCATATTCAAGCCTTTCTAGTTCTTCAATGATCATTACACTTGAATCTGTACTCTCATCACCACTGCTTTCCTGACTCTCAATAGCAGTTTCCTTCATCCTATCTTCTTTCTCAAGTTGTGAAGCCAATATAGAATCAAACTTTACTTGGGCTTCCTCCTTGGGAACAATTGTTTCTACCATAATACCTTTACCTTTATCTGATATATCAATGGTGGGTAAAGATGATGATGGTACCTGGGTAGACACATGCTTGATGATAGCTGATGACTGGGATACATCAACCATATGTGCAGGTCTATCAACGTCCAAAACCTGCGTGTCAACGCCTAACTTACTCCAGTCAGCGCTTGGCGTGTCAACGTCAAAAATCTGCTTGTCAACACTCAACCTACTCT
The DNA here is from genome assembly GCA_025667525.1 of Glebionis coronaria. Lineage (NCBI taxonomy): Eukaryota > Viridiplantae > Streptophyta > Magnoliopsida > Asterales > Asteraceae > Glebionis > Glebionis coronaria. The sequence goes on along the minus strand of CM046879.1, from coordinate 426,033,387 downwards.
TGTCAGCGCTTTGCCTTGTGAACTGCTCCATCATCTCAGTAAAAGATAAATTCAAATTTGTAGGGGTAACCAATGAAACATCAAAACATGGTTGCCTCTTTAAATCTGTTAGAGCTTCAGCTATACCCAAAGATTCTCCTTCTAGTGAGCCTTTGTCACTCACATGTATCTGCTCATCCTCCCCTTTGGAAGAATCCTCCACTCCACGTCTAGGGTTAGCACCTTCTAAAATAACAATCCTCTCCCTCAATTGCTTGAGTTCAAGGCCTTGTGTAGAGACAGTATGTACAAGGTCTGTATTTTTCTTTTGCAAGCTAATGCAGACAGCCGTCAATTCCAACAATGTATAGGGTTCCAATGTTCCCTCCTCTAGAATGGGAATTTGACCTCCTAAAGTGGAGTCATGGGGCATGGATGGGGTCTTAATAACGTTAGGACTGGCTTGGCCTGCATCTAAGCGAGTACCAATAGTCCTAGCCCCACCCATGTCACCAACCACACTTGTGGTGGTGGTTCTCTCTGCAACATGGCTAGGAACACTAGATGAGAACAATCCAGTAGTCCTTGGGCGTTTTACCAACCTAAATTCAGGGGGTGTAGAAGATGATGTGGATTGGGTTTCAATTTGGAGGTTAAGGGGTGTTTAGGTTTGTTGTAAGAGGGTGTCAGCGTTTGGATTTGGAGTGTCAATGCCAACATTTAACGTGTCAGCGTTGAAGGGATATTGGTCAATTTCCATATGCTGGGGTGATGGTGATGGCTCAGGTAATGGGTTTGGTTGTGGTTGTGCTCCTGCAATAATAGCAAGCATGGCTTGGGTAAGGGGTAAGTCTCTGTTTGGGGGTGTATTCATCTTTCCAAAAATTACTTTCTTTTGCACAGGGATCCTATAAAAATCATCATGATCCTTGGTGCAATATCTTTGTGCATCAAAAACCATTTGCAAAAATCTTGGGTAAGCAAGAGTCATCTTGCTACCCTTGTTTTTACACATGCCATCAAAAATCATTTTAGAAAAATTATATTTTTGCCCAGTAGCAATACACACAATGGCACTCACAATAGATCTGTTAATTTCATTGTGTGCAGTACATTTGGGACTCAAACATTGAAGAATGACATGTATCAAGTACTTCCAAGCTGGGGGAAATTTCTGTTTAGAATATTTATTTAAAGTTACCTCTTTAGGGAGAGGATAACCCAAAGCTTGAAGTCCCTGTTCTAGCTCACCAATGGGTAGGGTGGTTATACCATCTACATCATTAATATGCAAAGCTTGGCGAACCAAGGCTTCAGTAACCATCCATGGAAGCCCATGGACTGTAGTAGTCAATGTAGTCACATTATTAATCGTTGAGGAAGTGACAGTATTCCTGTGACAATCCATCAATTTATGGTTGATATTTTATTCTCAAGTATTATTTAAAAATATTATTTTAAAGTTATATTATGAACTCACTTATTTTTGGGAAGAAATTTGGATTTACGTCTTGAAGTAGCATCGACTACGTCTAAACCGGAGGATTCAACATTACGTGCTTACGTTTACATACACCGTCTTTGGTGACAGTCCGACATTTCAGAAAATAAATTTGTTCGTGAATATTATTTTGAGATTTTAAATTTGTGTTGGTTCATAAACTCACAAATTTACGAGAAGAGATTAGGACTTACGAGTATAATATAACGTCCTTTACGACTAAACCGGAAACCTTAGGATTACGTATTTACGTTTTCGAACTCCGTTTTTGATGAGACAATTTTTATTAGATTCGTTTTGTGCCGTTGATTCATAATTTATAAAAACGTTTTTCGTAAAACGACCCGAGGGCACGCAAATCGAGGAAACTAGAATCGAGGAATACCCGTAAATTAGTGGGAAGAGACAAAAAAAGTTTTACCCCACCCCACTAATATGGAAGGCAACTCTTAGCTACAACACACCTTATGTGTCAACATTTAACAAGTAAATGTTACACTTGTAACTAGCTTAGCTTATAAGCTACCAAAACACAAAACCATCTAGCCAAAACCATTCCTCCATTTTCATACATGCAATACAACCAAAAACTCACAACTCTCTCCTCCCTCGCTCTAAAATTCGTCCAAGAACCACCTCTAATCACCCTCATTTGATCAATTTAACCACAATATCATGTGTTATTCACACATATGTTGAAGAACCTTTGAAGATATGAAGATTGGGGGTGATCTTAACATCCAAAAAGGAGTTTCCATGGAGTTATGGGCTGATTTTCAAGAAGATAATCATCCATTTGAAGGACCCAAGAAGTTCATTTGCCAAGTTGAAGATTTGATAACAAGAACCAAGTCTTGTTCATCAAAAACCTCATCTTTTCATCACTAATGGTGGTATAGAGATTGTTCTTCCTATCCTCTTGTTATTTTGATTATGTAATCTTTTATTTTCTTTTCTATTGTATATGTATATGATGAATATATGATGATAAAAATATTGTGTGGGGATTTGGTGTTGATAAATATGGTTAAAAAGATGGAAAACCATATGCAAAAAGGTTAAAATCTTGCTTAATAAGTTGGCTGTATAAAAACAGTAACTAACCACATGTTAAACTGATAAAATGGCAAAGTGGAATCAATATACAGTAAGTATTAGGTCTTGTACACATGTGAGAGTTAGTCATACAATAGAATCATTATAATGAGTGAGATATGATTAAAACAAAATTGAAGTACCAATCTGAATAGTCAGTTTTGGACGGACTGTTAGGGATATTTAGAGTTGGATTGAGCAGTAGATAAAACTAAGTTAATTGTATAACATGTCATGTAGTTTATGGTGTTCAAAAATGAGCTTCTATCTCCTTGTAGAACTCAAGATATGGTAAAAATGGTGAAAGTGAAAATAAAAATCAGATTTTGGGAAATTAAAGTATAATAGTATTATAATAGCACTCAAATAAATATAGTATAAAATGTGAATTTAAAATCCACTAACTTATATATTACATTTATATAAATATGTATAAGGATAAATAAATGGACATTTTATAAAAATGATAGTTTGATAAGTTTTATAAGTTATAAAACTATATATTAAGTTTTACGTCTTTTCGGCTAATACCGTAAAATTAACGTTTTTCGTCAATTAAAACTTAGACGAGCGGACCCGTCTAATGTAAACTTTTTAAAAGTCATATAATGATATATAAGTACTTAATACAAGTAAAAGCCGATAACACCCGAACTATATAACATGTAGACATTAACGGGCCAAAGTAGCCTTAATGGACAATAAACCCGACTAATTTGGTAAAACACTTATAAATTTACTTATTGGGCTTAACCCACTTGGACCCAACATATAAAGTATAATACTAATCATAAAAGTATAATTGGGCTAATAAAATGTATTGGGCTTGTAATGGGCCTATTGGGCCTCCAAAATGTAAACAAGTTGAGCTAGTGTAACTAGTATAAAAATTACCAACACATAAACACTATAATGAATAAGAATGTATAAACCCACTTGATCATCATCATTTATATAAAATCATCATATGTATACATAATTGTTATTTTTTTATAAAGTCATTGGACAAGAGTCTAAGACAAGTATTATTTGTTTAGGTTTCCGTGATTGAAGCACGTACCGTACATCCGAATTGCTGATAACCCGCTTTCCCACATCAACGTAAGTTCATAGTCTCGCACTCTTTTAAATGTTTTTATGAAATGTTTTATAAACCCGCGAGAGAGATAACACGTTAGTTTTGATAAAATAGGACACCATTTGTCCCGATTATTTGTTTATTGATTTGGACCCGAATGATTGTATGACCCGATGAATGAATATATGACCCGATAAATGAAATGAAATGGATTATTAAAGTTAGGTTATGTCACTAGAAGTCCCATTAGCATGAATTGTGAACTACCGTGATTTAGTAGACGCTTATGCATATAATAGTACTATTTGGGGACGATCACCCCAGTTCGCGCCTTGACGGTTAATCCCCGTCGTGTCACATTGATTGGTAAGCGAATTTATGTATGAGAAGATTTACACAAGCGTGATTATTGTGACGACACGCTAATTTAGATGGGCAAATTGAGTTTCGGGTTAGCTACCCGTTGTTTGTTGTAGTAAGGTAACAATGTCATGCGGCTTATAATAATCCAAATAACGAAAATACTGCTTTATGCATTGAATTAGAATATATTGCCTGACTAGCAATACAGGGTCTTATTATTGATTTTATGTTCGTGTTTTGGTTTTACATAACCATATTCATATAACGGTTTTTATTTAACTTTATACAACATTATAAAACGTATTGTATGATGTTTTTAACGACAATGGTTCATATAATGATTTTGAAGGCGAAAGCCTATATTATGATTTTTGATAAGGATTTGTATAAAATGACTTTGGCTATTTTATGGCCTATTACAAAGATTTGTACAAAATGATTTTCGGTAATAATTTTATACCGATGTTATATTGATGGATTTAATTAAAACTCTATGAATTCACTCGGCGTTTTGGTTAACCTTTTCTTTTAAAATGTTTTATCTCAGGTACTTGAAGGTAATTCTTAGGAAGACAACAAGAATTCATGGCCAGCACTTAAATAATAATTTCCATTCAAATGCTTTGTAAAATTGTATGAAATACTATGACTTGGGACCTATGTAAATTTTATATTTATGAATGGAAATGCTTTTATTATTAAAAGACGCGATTTTTATGCGTTGTCTATGATGTGAGTAATGTGCTATCCCGTAACACCAACGAGTCTTCCGCTGTATTGAATTGTGCAAATTTGGGGGTGTTACAGTTTGGTATCAGAGCTCTCGTTATAGAGAACGAAATATTTTTTTTAAAACCAAGGTTTTGAATAAAACATTCCAAAATCTTTAAACTATAAACATTTTTCTAAAAATGTCTAAAAATCTTTTGACTATAACGGTGCCGAAGAATTCTCGAGTTACCGACAAGGCCAGACTGAGAAGTGTTATTTTAATATATATATATATATATATATAAATTGGATTATATATATATATATATATATATATATATATATATATATATATATATATATATATATATATATATATATATATATATATATATATATATATATATATATATATATATATATATATATATATATATATATGATGTAATTTGATTACATGATTGTTTGATGATTATTTTAATATTTATACGAGGTATTTATACGACGTAGATTGTCACAAGAAACCCTAAATCCCCTAGTAAATCAATCGAAGCTATTCCCGTAGGAATTTTAGCTATCCTAGATCTAAACCAAGTTGTGGATGTTTAGGATCCCAACAAAATGGTTGATATTCGTAGAAATATAGATATTAGTTGATTGTGATATTAAAGAAGAATTGGCGAGATTAAATCTGATATCGATGTCATGATGATCTTTCCTTATAGAGTGGAGTTTGACAAAACGTTACCACCTGGAAAGATGTCATCTGAGTCGTTGTTACCCAATTCGTAAATTTGAAATCGAAAGGGTGAATGTTGCACTTGAGGTTGTCATTGGAACCATTACCCAAAAGCCTCATGCCGCTAGTACCTTTCCAAGAAGTCTAATTGAATGTGTGAGTCATCTCATGCTAGTGACTCATTTGATAACTATTGTTGTAAGAGCTATAGGATTGGAAATTAAGTGTTGATCATATCGAACTTTTATTGCCCTTTCAAGGTCTAAGAATAAAATTGAAAGTATTGGAGAATTTGAGTATAAGTTGATTGAAACTTGAATAAAGTAAAATTTAACACATATGGAATATGAGATTGTTAAGAGGAAGTTGTTGAGTCATGTGATTGAATTATAAGGTTTTAAATGATTGTTGATTTGTGTTAAGTATTGTTCCTAGGCCATTGTCCACTAACGAGGATGCCCAGTGTCCAAGAAATAAATTGAAGAAATCTTCTTCTGAATTGAGACCGATGGATCTTCTGGGACATGTGGAACACCTAATGACTCTTGTAGATTAGTATTCATTGTGGTATCTTTTAAAAATAATCCCTAACTTAACTGAGACATCAGTTGGTAGGATGAGTTCTTGGAATTGTATGACATAGTGACACGTAATGTGTTACGGTATAATTTTGACTTGTTTGTGATTAATGAAAAGACTACATTTGATTACTAAATCCTACATGTATCGATGTTATCTATCTTTATTTGCTTCATCCTAATGTTCGCATTAGTGATGCAACCATTGAACAAGTACTCATCTCGATTTGAGTTAAGTTGTGAATTATTATTTTTTAGTGCCATCGAGGTCATGAACCTCATGATTAAGTGGCTAAGCTCATTTCCTGATATATTGAAGTTAGTTCTTGGTGAACAACTTTTCATCACTCTTTTGTAGATCACTCATTGTTTTTATAAAGATAAAACAGTATCCCTTGAGAAAAATTGAATTTTCATCACTATAAGGATTATTCAAAGTGAGATTTATAAGTGATTGTTATCGAAATGAAGTTGTTTATAAAACACCTTGGAAAAAATTAATTGTTTTCATAACAAAGAAAATCTTTGTAAATTTATTTTTGATTCTTATTTAAGAATTAAGCATGAAAATGTTTTTATTATAAACATGATGATTAAAATTTGACGAACTGAGTATTGCATCGTTAAATCTTGAAATTGTATATAGTTGCGCGCCTACATACAATTTGGAATGGACCATGCAAGGCTGATTAGTAGTCACCATAAAACTAATAAATAAACACTACATTTTCTTTGAAGATTGTGAAAGATTAAATTTTATGAGATCTGCAAGAAGTGAAAAGTAGGGACATAGTGTTAGGGACACCTACATATTTTCCTGTAGCATCCATTCTTCTGAGTCGAATTTACTCATCTGTGGAAATTGTCTTATTTGACAATTGACAATTCTTTCTTGTCCAATTCTCCCGTGGCGAGATTCTTAGGAAAAGTATCTGATTACCGAGTGTTGATACCCGACTGGATGTATCGACGTTCCCATCATTTATTTTTATTTGATTTCATTTGAATGACCTGGGTAACGATCCGAGGAGCTTTCGAATGCGTACTCAAATTATGAAAACATGGGATATATTCATATTCGTTAAACGTTTTCGTCTGTATCTGATTTAAAATTCTCTCGCATAGATTATGCGTTAACCTTACTCTTTTAAGGTTAGTTGTGTCTCTTGATATCCTTAAATTTGTGAAGGATTATGAGTTATTATTAGTCTTTTGAGAAGTTCACATCTTATCGACGGTAATGAAACTGGAAAGTTGATAGTGCTAGTAGAATGGATTGATTGATTATGACATGACGACATTGTCTTAATTGATGGGAACTCGAGTAGAATTCCCCTAAATGATAAGATGTTGATTATCAAAAGTGATCCAAATAATTCTTGATGGATGACCATATCCTGCATTTAGACTTGAAATTTTACCGTGAATGGTTATGAACTAGTCATAGATATTATAATCTAGAAGAACTTAAAAGTAAATTTATTAAAAGATGTTTCTATTATCTGAAACTTTAGGAAGTATTTGCTGGTGAATTACCTAGACTTTTGCCATTAAGGCAAGTTGAAATTGGTATTGATTATATTCCCGGTGCTGCACTTGTGGCATGTGCACTGTACGTCAGCACCATCTGAATTAAAAGAACTACCGTACGATTGAGAGAGTTGTCGGAGAAAGCTTTTATTCTACCAAGCTTGTAATTATGAAGAGCTATGGTGTTATCATTCCTTATATTTGTTGAATTACCGTAGGACTAGGTAAATTGATGATTAAAAATCTATATCCACTACCCAAGATGATAGATTTGTTCGATAATTTAAGAGGTTCTAGCGTATGTTTTTAAAAAAAAATTCCTCGGCATGGTTATCATCAATTTCGCATCCGCGAAAAAGATTATCTATTCCAATCACTACATCCGGACTTGTAATGAACATTATGAGTTTCACGTGATGTCGTTTGGATCGACTAATACACATGTAGCATCCATAAATTTGGTGAATCACGTGTGTAGGCTGTAATTTGATAAATTCATGCTTGTGATCATTAAGGACCATTTTATTGTTTCTAAGAATAAGAAGGAGTTAATAATTATTTATAGATTACCCTGAATTAACCGATTAATGAAAAAAAAATAAAAATTTGTACCTTAAATAATTAACATGTAATTTAAGGCTTAATACTTTATATTAGTTGATCGTGTGATTAATAGAAAATGGAATATATTGACTCTTCAAAAATTAAGAGCCCTTTTAAGACTTTGGGATATACCAAAAAGAAAAGTGCAAATATGTTTTGACAATGTTTTAACAAAAGAACTTTTGAGGGATTATTCCCTTATACCCAGAACATTTAACTAAACTCCTGTTTAGGGGTAAATGTTCGTGTATACCTCAAGACAACCTAAGAGGGATTGAGGAAACCATTTAAACCATGACTTGAAAGACACTTTTTGCTTTTCAACTAAGAAAGTTTTGACCAAAGTATAACCAAAGATTTTTCAAACATTTACGAATCTTATTAATTATTTTCTATAAATCAGCAAAAATCGTGTTAATTAAATTCAAATTTGTTTTGAACATTTTATTATAATTGGTTGAACTAAGAAAGTTAAACTTTTAACGTTTACGTTTCATAAAAACTTAATATTTACTGTTAATTTACGTGTAATAATTATCAACGCTTTAAAACGTCGGATCAAGCAAAACTGATAATATTAATAGTTGAGATAGAACTAAGACTTAAATACGGTCATGATATTTATATCATCAAGGAAGGTGAATATAATTACTGACACATTATGCAGCAAAGATAAAGAACCAATTAGGACATGTTCCTTAATAATGAAGGTGCAAAATAAATTGCCGAACAATATAAAAATAAACAATGCTTGTAAGAAGGATAATATAGATAATAAAAAAGTGGTTCGCGGCTAATGTGAACCATTAGCATTGAGAAGCCGATAGCGTTAAATGATTAAAAGGCCACTTGTGGTTGCCTAAATATGGAGGTTTGTGAAATTTAGTCATGTTGGAACCTCATAAGTATAAGTATTCTATTCATGTCATTTCTGATTAAAAGTATCTTTGTCTGAAGAAGTTGTACAGATGGAAAATTATGAAGGCAGACATCGCCTCATACATTAGTAAACGTCTAACTATTGCAAAGGTCATCATCTGAATTTGATTCGATTTGGGTCATCGTCGACAGACTGACCAAATCTACTAATATCATTCCCGTTAATGATAATGCTAGATTCTTGATGAAGAAATTGACTCTTTTTTATTTATAGGAGTTATGTAAACATAGTGTGCCTGTATCGAACATCTTTATCAAGATCCTCGCTTCGTATCGAATTTCTAGAGATTTGCTCAGAAGTCATTGGGAACGAACCTTGATGAGAGTACTGTTTACCACCCTAAATCGAAGGGACGAGGTAAAGTAACGATACAAAACACTAGAAGTCTTGTTTTATGTTTGAATGATTGACCTTTGGTAATGAACCGTATAATCGTTTCCTTTGGAGAGATTATCATTGATATTTATCGTATTAGGATCGAGATCGAATCTTGTGAGGATATATATTAGAGCATCTGTAAGCAGGAGTTGGGATGAAGACACCCGACATACACCCATTGTGAGTTGGACATGTCTTTTAGGTTTAAGGTTTCATATGATGGCGAACCTAACCTTACAAAATACTCGACCCGCGAGACCTGAAATGATTGTTGAAATTAGGATTTGATTATTGAGTGCCGGTAGTGGGCAGGAGGTTATGTGAATATGAAATGTAGATCTTGAAGTGCCAGATGGGTAGCGAAGTTATGCCAAAAATTTTAACTATGGAAAAATGAATTGATGATCTGAAAGATCATGGGATATAAGTCCCCATTGAATTGGACCATTGAGATGATGTAAAAGATTGGTTTGAAAGGCATATAAGCTGGATCTACCCTAGGACTTCAAGAGCTGCGTGAATTATGTTTCGTATATCGAACTTGATAAAATGCCTATCAGGTGAAAATCTGACTATTCCCTGATGAAGTTTAGATCGGCGAAAAGTTGCATTCATCAAAAACCCGTGAACATCATGGATAGAGAAAGTAAGTCAACATTAAGCCTGATCTTATTCCCGTAGTTATGTTTGATGAAACTCGCGTATTGAAATGATTTACACTTGTGAGAAAAGACCGAATGTGTAGGAAATACCCACATGGCTTTTACTCTATAAGAAGAGAGTAGTAAGATAAGATGATCTTTGAGGACAAAGATCCTGTTTAGGGGTAAATGCTGTGACAATCCGTCAATTTATGGTTGATATTTTATTCTCAAGTATTATTTAAAAATATTATTTTAATGTTATATTATGAACTCACTTATTTTTAGGAAGAAATTTGGATTTACGTCTTGAAGTAGCATCGACTACGTCTAAACCGGAGGATTCAACGTTACATGCTTACGTTTACATACACCGTCTTTGGTGAGAGTCCGAAATTTCAGAAAATAAATTTGTTCGTGAATATTATTTTGAGATTTTAAATTTGTGTTGGTTCATAAAATCACAAATTTACGAGAAGAGATTAGGACTTACGAGTATAATATAACGTCCTTTACGACTAAACCGGAAACCTTAGGATTACGTATTTACGTTTTCGAACTCCGTTTTTGATGAGACAATTTTTATTAGATTCGTTTTGTGCCGTTGATTCATAATTTATAAAAACGTTTTTCGTAAAACGACCCGAGGGCACGCAAATCGAGGAAACTAGAATCGAGGAATACCCGTAAATTAGTGGGAAGAGACAAAAAAAGTTTTACCCCACCCCACTAATATGGAAGGCAACTCTTAGCTACAACACACCTTATGTGTCAACATTTAACAAGTAAATGTTACACTTGTAACTAGCTTAGCTTATAAGCTACCAAAACACAAAACCATCTAGCCAAAACCATTCCTCCATTTTCATACATGCAATACAACCAAAAACTCACAACTCTCTCCTCCCTCGCTCTAAAATTCGTCCAAGAACCACCTCTAATCACCCTCATTTGATCAATTTAACCACAATATCATGTGTTATTCACACATATGTTGAAGAACCTTTGAAGATATGAAGATTGGAGGTGATCTTAACATCCAAAAAGGAGTTTCCATAGAGTTATGGGCTGGTTTCAAGAAGATAATCATCCATTTGAAGAACCCAAGAAGTTCATTTGCCAAGTTGAAGATTTGATAACAAGAACCAAGTCTTGTTCATCAAAAACCTCATCTTTTCATCACTAATGATGGTATAAAGATTGTTCTTCCTATCCTCTTGTTATTTTGATTATGTAATCTTTTATTTTCTTTCCTATTGTATATGTATATGATGAATATATGATGATAAAAATATTGTGTGGGGATTTGGTGTTGATAAACATGGTTAAAAAGATGGAAAACCATATGTAAAAAGGTTAAAATCTTGCTTAATAAGTTGGCTGTATAAAAACAGTAACTAACCACATGTTAAACTGATAAAATGGAAAAGTAGAATCAATATACAGTAAGTATTAGGTCTTGTACACATGTGAGAGTTAGCCATACAATGGAATCATTATAATGAGTGAGATATGATTAAAACAAAATTGAAGTACCAATCTGAATAGTCAGTTTTGGACGGACTGTTAGGGATATTTAGACTTGTATTGAGCAGTAGCTAAAACTAAGTTAACTGTAGCACATATCATTTAGTTTATGGTGTCCAAAAATGAGCTTCTATCTCCTTGTAGAACTCAAGATATGGTAAAAATTGTGAAAGTGAAAATAAAAATCAGATTTTGGGAAATTAAAGTATAATAGTATTATAATAGCACTCAAATAAATATAGTATAAAATGTAAATTTAAAACCCACTAACTTATATATTACATTTATATAAATATTTATAAGGATAAATAAATAGACATTTTATAAAAATGGTAGTTTGATAAGTTTTATAAGTTATAAAACTATATACTAAGTTTTACGTCTTTTTGGCTAATACCGTAAAATTAATGTTTTTCGTCAATTAAAACTTAGACGATCAGACCCGTCTAATGTAAACTTTTTAAAAGTCATATACTGATATATAAGTACTTAATACAAGTAAAAGCCGATAAAACCCGAACTATATAACATATAGACATTAACGGGCCAAAATAGCCTTAATGGACAATAAACCCGACTAATTTGGTAAAACACTTATAAATTTACTTATTGGGCTTAACCCACTTGGGCCCAACATATAAAGTATAATACTGATAAAAAAAGTATAATTGGGCTAATAAAATGTATTGGGCTTGTAATGGGCCTATTGGGCCTCCAAAATGTAAACAAGTTGAGCTAGTGTAACTAGTATAAAAATTACCAACACATAAACACTATAATGAATGAGAATGTATAAACCCACTTGATCATCATCATATATATAAAATCATCATATGTATACATAATTGTTATTTTTTTATAAAGTCATTGGACAAGAGTCTAAGACAAGTATTATTTGTTTAGGTTTCCGTGATTGAAGCACGTACCGTACATCCGAATTGCCGATAACCCGCTTTCCCACATCAACGTGAGTTCATAGCCTCGCACTCTTTTAAATGTTTTTATGAAATGTTTTATAAACCCGCGAGGGAGATAACATGTTAGTTTTGATAAAATAGGACACCATTTGTCCCGATTATTTGTTTATTGATTTAGACCCGAATGATATGGACTCATCAGTTGAACCTCTAACGTATAACCCTAGCATATCGACTAGTCGGTTGAATCTATAACGTATAACCGTAACATATCGACTCATCGGTTGAACCTCTAATGTATAACCCTAGCATATCGACTCATCGGTTGAACCTATAACGTATAACCCTAGCATATCGACTCATCGGTTGAACCTATAACGTATAACCGTAACATATAGACTCGTCGGTTGAACCTCTAATGTATAACCGTAACATATAGACTCATCGGTTGAACCTATAACGTATAACCGTAACATATTGTCTCATCGGTTGAACCTCTAACGTATAACCCTAGCATATCGACTCATCAGTTGAACCTCTAACATATAACCCTAACATATAGACTCATCGGTTGAACCTCTAACGTATAACCGTAACATATCGACTCATCAGTTGAACCTATAACATATAACCCTAGCATATCGACTCATCGGTTGAACCTATAACGTATAACCCTAGAATATCGACTCATCGGTTGAACCTATAACATATAAACGTAACATATGGACTCATCGGTTGAACCTATAACCTATAACCGTAACATATGGACTCATCGGTTGAACCTATAACGTATAACCGTTACATATCGACTCATCAGTTGAACCTCTAACGTATAACCCTATCATATCGACTCATCGGTTGAACCTATAACGTATAACCCTAGCATATCGACTCATCGATTTAACGTATAACCGTAACATATGGACTCATCGGTTGAACCTATAACGTATAACCGTAACATATGGACTCATCGGTTGAACCTCTAACGTATAACCGTAACATATCGACTCATCTGTTGAACCTCTAACGTATAACCCTAGAATATCGACTCATCGGTTGAACCTATAACGTATAACCCTAACATATTGACTCATCGGTTGAACCTCTAACGTATAACCCTAGCATATCGACTCATCGGTTGAACCTATAACGTATAACCGTAACATATGGACTCATCGGTTGAACCTATAACGTATAACCGTAACATATCGACTCATCGATTGAACCTATAACGTATAACCGTAACATATAGACTCATCAGTTGAACCAATAACGTATAACCCTAGCATATCAACTTATCGGTTGAACCTATAACGTATAACTCTAGCATATCGACTCATCGGTTGAACCTATAATGTATAACCGTAACATATGGACTCATCGGTTGAACCTATAACGTATAACCGTAACATATGGACTCATCGGTTGAACTTCTAACGTATAACCGTAACATATCGACTCATCAGTTGAACCTCTAACGCATAACCCTAGCATATTGACTCATCGGTTAAACCTATAACGTATAACCGTAACATATTGACTCATCGGTTGAACCTCTAACGTAAAACCCTAGCATATCGACTCATCGGTTGAACCTAAAACGTATAACCGTAACATATGGACTCATCGGTTGAACCTATAACGTATAACCGTAACATATCGACTCATCGGTTGAACCTATAACGTATAACCGTAACATATAGACTCATCGGTTGAACCTATAACGTATAACCCTAGCATATCGACTCATCGGTTGAACCTATAACGTATAACCCTAGCATATCGACTCATCGGTTGAACCTATAACGTATAACCGTAACATATGGACTCATCGGTTGAACCTATAACGTATAACCGTAACATATGGACTCATCTGTTATTAATTATTACAAACTAAGTATAACGTATATTTTAATATTAATTATAATAATTTATTTTGATTTTTATTATTAATTTATATTATCAATTTTATTACATAGAAGCTATAATGTAAAAATCCCTAAAAACACCTAGGGACGACTTTGTCGTCCCTAAATATCATAGTTAAGTCGTCCCTAAAAAACCCTCCAAAACACTTAGCAAAATTTTGGAAAAGTTGAAAATTTTGGAAAAGTTGAAAATTTTGGCCAAAATTTAAATAACCCGCTTGGGTTTGAGATTTCCCCGTATACACCTAGGGACGACTTAGTCGTCCCTAGGTCTCCAAATTCGTCCCTAGGTTTCAATAATAGACGGAAAAAAAACTTTTATAATTAACCTAGGGACGACTTAGTCGTCCCTAAGTTACAAAGCGAAAGTCGTCCCTAGGGTTCAATAATAGATAGTATCTTATCTCTTCATCTCATTCATCACTGTTAAAAAAAACGAGACGATCGAGCAATAGCAGCAGCAGCAATCATCAGAACTACCACTCCCATCACCACCATCACCATAACCCACCACTCCCATCACCACCACTCCCTCCCAGCACCACACTCGCACACGAGAACCACCAATCCGTCCCACCCATCACCACTTGTCCGTCCGACCCATCACCACCACCACCAATCCGACCCACCAATATAAAGGTAATTGAATTTTATATTTTTAATGATAATTTGTTTAAATTTGTTATAATGATAATGATAATTTGCTTAAATTTGTAATAATGATAATAATAATTTGTCTAATTTTGTTATAATGATAATGATAATTTGTTTAATTTTGTTATAATGATAATGATAATGATTATTTTTTGGGTCGGCAGCAATACCACCACCACCACCGACGACAGCAATACCACCACCACCACTGACGGCAGCAGGTTGTTTTGGCTTATTTTTTCAGCTTATATGTTTTCAACAGGTTGTTTAATTTTGTTTTTTTTTGCTAGTTTAATTCGTTACGGCAGTCGGCAACAACATCAGCAGCAGTAGCCACCACCATCGTCGTGCCAGCAGCAGCAGCAGTAGCCACCACCAAAGGTGGGTGTTTGTTTTTGCTTATATCAGGATTTTGGCTTAATATGAAATAGGCATGATTTTAATTTTTTTTATATGTTTGTCGTAGCCACTACCGCGGCAGCAGCAGTGGCCACCACCACCACCATAGGTGATTTTGGCTTAATATTTCGGCTTATGACTTCGGATTATATTTAAGCTTAATTGATTTAGGCTTATTTAGGCTTAGTTGATTGCGGATTATATTTAGGCATAACTGATTTAGGCTTAGTTGATTTCGGCTTAATATATATATATATATATATATATATATATATATATATATATATATATATATATATATATATATATATATATATATATATATATATATATATATATATATATATATATATATATATATATATATATATATATATATATATATATATATATATATATATATATATATATATATATATATATATATATATATATATATATATATATATATATATATATATATATATATATATATATATATATATATATATATATATATATATATATATATATATATATATATATATATATATATATATATATATATATATATATATATATATATATATATATATATAGTTGATTTCGGCTTAATTGATTTAGCATTAGTTGATTTCAGTTGTATATAGTGCTTAATATATATATAGATGATTTAGGCTTAAATGATTTAGGCTTAATGGAATTTGGGTTATATATGGCTTAATATTTATATAGGGATTTCGGGTCAATATTTTGGCTTAATATGAAATAGGCATGAGTTTAATTTTTTTATATGTTTGTCGTAGCCGAGACCCGAGTCACAGTCGAAGGGAACCGAGTCACAGCCAAGAACTGAGACCCGTGTTACAGCCGAAAAAAAGGTAATGTTTTTTTTAAATCGTTGTGGTGGTGTTTGTTTCAAATTAGAAAAAATTTTGGAAACCAACTAATTTAGGTTTTTTTATTTTATGTTTGTATTTGGTTAGCACCAGGACAGTCGGGACAACTTCCTCATCCGGACCTCTTTTTCTATCTTTGCTTATTTCAGCCGTGACCGAGGTGTGTAATTAATACTATGCATATGTTTATTATATTATATATATATATATGATATATGATTGTTAGTCTTTTGTAGTAAATAATTTTAGGAATATTTTAGGATTTTATCGATTAATTTCGGAAAATTCCCGTTCGAAGTTAATCAACCTTTAGAAAACCCGTCCGAAATTAATTTATTCGGAATTAATTTCTGAAAGTCCCCTGTTTGGGACTGCTTTTTGATGTTTTGTCTCATTTAGGATATGAATGCGTATAACTGGTTTATTATTTGAGATGATTTCGATAGTGTTTCTCCTTTACTCCTACGAATATGTCTTTAAACACATATTTGGGGAGTAGAGGGGAAATGCTGCCGAAATTTTCTCAAATAGTAAACCGGTTATACGCATTCATATATGGGACGAAACATTCAAAAGGTGGGTTATGATTGCCTTCCATAGTTGCACTAGGAAGAAAAAAAAGAGTTC
Organism: Glebionis coronaria; assembly: GCA_025667525.1. Lineage (NCBI taxonomy): Eukaryota > Viridiplantae > Streptophyta > Magnoliopsida > Asterales > Asteraceae > Glebionis > Glebionis coronaria. The sequence continues at coordinate 426,016,321 of CM046879.1, read as the reverse complement.
ATATTCATTTTGTTAGTATGACGTTTTACGTATAAAAAAAATAATTTATTTGAGTATGTTTATTTGCAACGCAGTTATGACAATTGATAAGAGTTGGACCACTATAAACAATCGTAATTTCAATGAGTTTTTAGATGGTCTTTTTGGATTCATCCAGGATTGTGAGAAATTTTTGCACCCCATCTCACAAAAGCTTCGTTGCCCCTGTAGTCGTTGTTGTAACAGTGAAATGTTGGTTACCCTCGGCCAACTTGAGGCACACATATCCCAATTCGGGTTTGACAAACGTTACACCACTTGGATATATCACGGTGAACCAATTCTTCCGTTACCTCCACTATTACCACATTCACCTGATCGAATTCACATGGATGCGTTCTTCGAAGATATTTCTGCAAATAATATTCCAAACCCACCATCTGAAACTCCACCCTCTCAAACTCCACCAACTCAAACAACCTGTCCTCAACCAACCCAAACATCGGGTCCTATTAACGAGTTTGAAGAGTTACTAGCTAGGTCTGCCCAAAAGTTGTACCTGGGTTGTGATATGACCACATTGGAATTCACATTAGAGATTTCGCACATCAAGGTTTTACACAAAATAACTTATGTCGGGTTTAACAAAATTCTAGCTCTTCTCCAAAAGGCATGTTCCCCTAGTAAAGGATACAATTTCTCGTCTTCATACTATGAAAAAAAGACATACAAAAAGATCAGGTTAGGATACGAATCGATCCATGCTTGTATAGCTACTTTCGCTGATGAAAGTAAAGATGAAGCTGATGAGCCCGAGAAGGAAGAAACCGTTCCTCCTTCCAAACCAAAACAAACCACAACCATTCCAACACCAACACCAAAGGCGTATACACCCAAAATTCCATATCCTCAACGCCTACGAAAGGAAAAGATGGAGGCTCGTAATACCAAATTCCTTAAGATGATCAAAGAAGTTAAGATCAACGTTCCCCTTGTTGATATCTTAACCGGCATGCCCAACTATGGGAAATTCCTCAAAGATCTTGTGATCAACCATAGTAAGACGGAGCAAATCTCTTCTGCGTTTTTGAATGAAGAATGTTCTACAGCCTTGTAAAGCAAGCTTCCACCAAAGCTCGGAGATCCGGGAAGCTTTCTCATACCATGCACTCTAGCCAAAAATATTGAATGTCACGCCTTGGCCGATCTAGGCGCGAGTATCAATCTTATGCCATACTCATTATACAAGAATATTTCAAACAATACTTTGAAACCTAAAAGTATGAGTATACGTTTGGCTAACCACACTTACCAATATCCCATTGGGATAACCGAGAACATGCTTGTTCAAGTTGGCAAATTCATATTTCCTGCCGACTTCGTAATCCTTGAAATGGAGGAAGACCATCACGTCCCTCTCATGTTAGGACGACCATTCTTGCACACCGCCGATGCTATCATTCGTGTGAAGAATAAAGAACTCAACCTTGGAGTTGGTGACGATCGAGTCACATTCTTAGTTGATAAAGCTATGCAACATTCTTACTCCAATGATGACACATGCTTCCGCGTAGATGTTATCGATGAAGCAACGGAAGAAGAGTTGGATGCATTGCTTGATGACAACGCATCATTCCAAACAACTTCAGAAAAGATTAGTGATACCGATCGTGATCGTGACTTTGAAGTATTCATGGCCGTTGATTCCGAAGAAACTCTCGAAGAAGAGGAGAACAAACCCTTCAAAGTTTTGCCTTTGAAGTCGAACTTTGTAGTTCACAAATCTAATCATGATCCACCAACGGATCTTGAATTAAAACCTCTTCCCAAACATCTCGAGTACGCTTATCTAGAGAAGGATTCACACCTTCCGGTGATTATCTCAGCCACACTCGAGGAGGATCAAAAGAAACATCTTGTTTCTATGCTCAAAAACCACAAAGAAGCGTTTGCATGGAAAACATCCGATATACGGGGAATTAATGAGCAATTTTACAAACACAAGATCAATCTTGAAGATGATGCCAAGCCCGTTATTGAGAGGCAACGTCGACTTAACCAAAACATGAAGGAGATTGTAAAAGCCGAAGTAATCAAACTCCTTGAGGAAGGAATCATCTTTGCCATAGAAGATAGTACTTGGGTTAGTCCTATTCATTGTGTTCCTAAGAAAGGAGGAATGACTGTTGTTACCAACGAACATAACGAACTTGTTCCTACAAGAACCGTTACCGGTTGGCGTGTGTGTATTGATTACCGACAATTAAATGATGCCACACGAAAAGATCATTTTCCTCTACCATTCTTGGACCAAATGTTGGAAAAACTAGCAGGGAACAAATTCTTTTGTTTTCTCGATGGCTTTTCTGGATATTTCCAAATACCTATCGAACCATCCGATCAAGACAAGACCACTTTCACGTGTCCTTTTGGAACATTTGCTTATAGGTGTATGCCTTTTGGTCTTTGTAATGCACCTGCGACTTTTAAAAGGTGTATGATCGTGATCTTTCAAGACATGATTGAAGTATCCATAGATGCTTTCTCAGTCTTCGGAAACTCATTCGAGTCTTGCCTGTTTAATCTAGAGCACTTGCTCATCCGATGCAAACAAGCTCATCTCGTGCTCAATTGGGAGAAATGTCACTTTATGGTGACTGAAGGAATTGTACTTGGACACAAAGTCTCTAGAGCCGGATTGGAAGTAGACAAAGCCAAGATCAAAGTGATATCCAAATTACCACCACCCACTAGCGTTAAAGCCGTTAGAAGTTTTCTAGGTCATGCGGAATTCTACCGCCGATTCATAAAAGACTTTTCCAAAATCGCTAGACCGATGACCAAACTCCTTGAAAAAGACATAGTCTTTGATTTCAACGAAGAATGAATAAAGGCATTTGAAAAGATTAAAGACAAGTTAACGTATGCACCGATCATGGTTTCACCGGATTGGTCGCGACTGTTTGAACTTATGTGTGATGCAAGCGATTTCGCTGTAGAAGCCGTATTAGGACAACGCGAAGGAAAACATTTCCGTCCTACACATTTTGAGAGCAAAACTCTAAATAGCGCGCAGCTAAACTACACAATCACCGAGAAAGAACTACTTGCCATAGTTTTTGCTTTTGACAAGTTTCGGTCCTATCTCATGTTGTCAAAAAAGATTGTATTCACCGACCATTCCGCGTTGAAATATCTATTCTCTAAACAAGATGCTAAGCCGCGTCTTATTAGATGTATTTTACTACTCCAAGAATTTGACATCGAAATTCAAAACAAGAAAAGGAGGTGAAAACATCGCAGCCGATCATTTGTCGCGACTTGAAAATCCAAACATGGAAGAGTTAAGGGACGAAGATATCGATGACTATTTTCTCGATGAAACTCTTATGAAAATATCTACGGACGAATCTCCGAGGTTTGCAGATTTTGCAAATTACCTCGTTGGAAGAATTCTAAGAAAAGGTTTAACCTATCACCAACGATGTAAATTCTTCTCCGACCTAAAACACTATTTCTGGGAAGATCCCTATCTTTTCAAGGTATGCCCCGATGGCATGATTAGGAGATGTGTTTATGGTGTGGAAACAAGGAAGATCCTTGATGAATGTCATCATGGCCCTACTGGGGGACATTATGGTCCTTCCACCACCGCGAAAAAAGTGTTTGATGCTGGTTTCTATTGGCCAACAATTTTTAAAGAGGCCTATACTTCTAGTCGAAAATGGTGTTGCTTGCCAACGTACTGGTAGCCTCTCACGAAGAGATGAGATGCCTCAAAACAACATCCAAGTTAGCGAAATATTTGACGTATGGGGAATTGATTTCATGGGACCCTTTCCCAAATCCCATAAGTTTGAATATATCTTAGTCACTATTGATTACGTGTCCAAATGGACCGAAGCCGAAGCTTTACCCACGAACGATTCACAAGCCGTAATCAATTTTCTGAAAAAACTTTTCTCTCGTTATGGAATGCCGAAAGCTTTAATTAGCGATCGAGGTTCTCATTTTTGTAACAAACAAATGGAGAAAATCTTAAAGCGTTATGGAGTCACCCATCGCTTTGCCACCGCATATCATCCACAAACGAGTGGACAAGTTTAGAATACCAACAGAGCCTTAAACTGAATACTCGAAAAAACGGTTAAGAACAATCCTTCCATTTGGTCAAGGAAACTTGTCGACGCTCTGTGGGCATTCCAAACAACTTATAAGACACCAATTGGCACAACACCTTATCGTTTATTGTACGGTAAAACGTGTCACTTGCCCTTCAAAATTGAGCACCGTGCTTATTGGGCATTGAGAAGCTGTAATCCTGATCTTAAGATCGATGGAGAAAACTGATTCTTGCAATTGCATGAACTCGATGAATTAAGACTCCAAGCTTATGAGAATTCCAAATTATACAAAGCACGTACCAAGGCTTATCATGATAGGAAACTTCGAATCCGAAAAGAATTCAAGAAGGGAGACAAAGTTCTCTTGTTTAATATGCGATATAAATTCAAAGCTCCAAAGCTTAAACAAAAGTGGTACGGTCCTTTTATAGTAAAACATGGATACCCGTCCGGTTATGTTGAATTATATAACAAGAATGGAGGAAGCTTCATTGTTAATGAACATTGTGTTAAACTATATCATGAAGAATGGAGTGAACACTTTCCGCTCGATAAAAATGAAGAAAAATAAAAAGAAGTACGAGTCAGGCTGATGACTCTATAATAAAATAAGCGCTTCTCGGGAGGCAACCCGTGTATTTTTGAATTTTTAAGTGTGATTTTCCTTTTTAAAATAACTTCATGCTTACACCCCACAATTTTTAACCAATTTTTTGCTTAAGTGTGAGGGGGTGTAGCATGTGTCGCTTTTATAAAAACCAAAAATATAGTGTTTTCATATTTTTATGTGTTTTGTCTTTTTTTAGGTACCGCAAGTTGAAGGCGAAGACAAGACTCTTGTATGATGCATTATATGCCCGTGATTCTGGTTTTTCTCTCATTCCCTATACTTTTTTTCAGTTTCATCACACTGAGGACAATGCTAAACTTAAGTGTGAGGGGGTTGTAGGGAAATCGAGAAAAAGATGCTTAATTGCCATATTTTTGGGCTATTTTAAAAATTTTGTTCTGTTTTGCCCTTGTAAATAAAAGGTTTCAAGCAAATGTATATAAATAATCAAGAAATTATCCAATCAGTAATTTTTGAAAATTTGAGATTTATTTTTGTGTCAAATTTACCCAAGTCAAAATCTCATATAATAGTAGAAGAAAAATCCAAAAATAGGATAAAGTTGCAAGTTCTATGTTTGTCAATACAACATGAACTTTGTAAGTATGTTGATCCATGGCTAGGAGTTTTAGCCAAGAAAAAAAAAGAAGAGAAAAAGAAAGAAAAAGTCAAAAAGACAAATAAATAGCCAATGAGCTATAATGTTATGAAGTTGAAGGAAGAAGAAGAAATAAAAGGTATCGATTAGCCAATGTGCTAAGTCGAGATACATGTTGCTTCAATTCATATGTTATTGGTGTAGTTAGAAATAAAAGACTTTCTAGATTTTTTATTGGTATTTACTTTATATCTCAATCTTTCAACCTTAAAAACTTAAGACGATGAGTTTTATCTTGTACTTGTACTTGGTAGACTTGCATCGAATTTATAAAATACATGTACCTTTGGATTTAATTTTCTTTTTCTTCTTGCTTGAGGGCAAACAAAACTTAAGTGTGAGGGGATTTGATAACGCCCAAATCCAACATGTTTTTGGGAGCGTTATCCATACTTTTATGCATGTATATTGGTTATATCTATGATACTTTGTGCATATTTGTGCCCAATTGTGTTTGCAAGTCTTTGTGTAGCCAATTGTAGGAATAAAGTGTAAAACAACCCAAATGTGAAGATTAGTACGAGTACGAAGAATCCTAGTCAAGTTCAAGACCCGTGTACAAATTACAAGCCTTTGAAGATCAAGTTCGGGTGCAAGAACAACTATTTCCAAGGAGCATAGAAGCCACCAACATGATGAAGAAGCCACCAACTTTTGTGTAGGCAGAAATTGTGTCTACATACATGCAAGATCATACAAGAAGCTTCTAGACTTGCTTTGGCTCCAAGCACTTCTCTTTGGCTCCAAGTATTTCTCTTTGGCTCCAAGCCATGCATTCACTCCATGCCATCAACTTTGCCTATAAATAAGACCCTAGGGGTCATGTAATCATATGCCTTCCAATACTATTCAATATCTCAACATATCATCTCATAAATAACTCTCTCAACCTTGTCCAAACCTCCATTCCCGGATTTGAGCAAGGTGGTGCAAGAAAAGTCACTTTTGGAGTCCGAAAATCAAAGTTAACATCACGAAACTCTTAGGGATCATTACCCTAATCATTAGCAACATATTTTCACTTTGTAAGGCTCTTAATTATGACTTGTAAGACAATTATTTCAGAGTTTATTTCATCATTTTTTATGAGTAGCTAAATCTCATTCTACACTTGGTAGGATGATGTTTGTGGTATGAAGTAGTGGTTGTGATTGTGATTTATATTTATTTCAATGTCAAGCTTTCCTATGAACCATTAGTACTTATGTTTCATGTGACAATTGTTATCAAAACTTAATTTGTTGGTGAAGATTTCATAGGTCGAAAGGGTTATTTTCTATCAACAAGTCCTAGCCGGTTTGTCTATGATTGGCTATCTTTTGTACTGATCATTTCTTAAGAAGTTTTGATTATCAAGAAACATAATTATAAGTGTTAGAAAATTCGTGAAACGACCGTGAATCGAATGTGTTGAAATTGGATTAAGTCTTGAATTGAGTGATTGAGTCTAATGCTTGTTTTCTTTAACCTAAGTCTTGACGAGGATTGAAGCTTTTAAAAACATTAGATTGGATTATCCAACTAATTATCATAATCATATTTGTTAAACGTGTCATCACAATCATACCACTATGGATGCTCAAACTAGTCTTTACCAAGTGTTTTCTTTAATCTTATCATTCATCTCATCAGTTGTACTTGTTATTTGTTTGTCAACAATTGCTACAATCAACGATTATAGTTTTATTTTTGAATGATCATAGGTTTTCCAAATCCCCGTGAATGATCTTGGTATTACCACATAAAAGCTATACACAAACGAAAGGGTTATACTTGCCCGTGCGTTTTTAGTCAATTTGGTAATTCGTGTTATAAATTTAAAACTTTCTCTCCAAATCCATCACACGACGGACGCATTAGCTTTCACGGGATTTTATCGAAGTCAAAAGATCAAAAGTGTAAGAAGAACGGAAGTCAAAGGCCTATTCTGCAGATTTATCAAAGAAAGATTCTAAAGACGGAAGTTTAACGAAGTCGAAGAACCAAGTCTACTAAAAGAAGTAAATTAGAAGACGGGTTCATTTTATCATTCGACTAATCCCGAGACAAAGTCGAGAAAGACGAGTTATTTAAAAAGACGAGAAGACAAAAGAAAGAAAGAAGGAAGCATCACACAAACCACTCATTTCCCTATAAATAGAAGACCCTCACTTTCATTTGAAAGAGTTAGTTCATTTTCTTAGTTTCTCTTAAGGTAATTAGGAGTAGGTGTAACTTTCTCTCTCTAGTTTTACTTTCTCTCTCTAAATTTTCTTTCAAGTTTGCTTAATCTTTCTTCTTTAAATCTTGTAATCTTTAATCTTTAATCTTCATCTTAATTTCAACCTTTTCATAATCAATCTTATTCTTCCTTTCTTGTTTTAATCTTGTGTTTGATTCGGTAAAAGTATGTAGTTTGTTTTATCTTTATGCTTATTTGATTAAAGTGCTTATCTTTTTGTTCTTATCATTTTTATGTGATTTATGGTTTTAGCTTATTGTGCTTTTTGATTAATTTGTTATTTTCTTATTTCTAATAAAGTGTTTTTAAAAGTTTAATCTTTTAAAAGTTGATTTTATAAATTTTTCTTATTTGGTGTTTTGAAAGTTTTTAATTCGTGGCTTATTTAGTTTTCTTAATATTGATTTGGTTAAGTTTTTGGTAAGTGCTTATTAGAAAAGTGCTTATTTGGTTTTTGCTTATTTCCCTTTTACATTCCATCGTAAAGTTCTAAGGGTTTTAAGTATTCTGATCGATTATCGTGATCGCATAAGCCTAAGGGTTTCTACTTGCGATCAGATACTCCGATCACAAACTGCGATCCAAGCTGCGATCACAAACTGCGATCCAAGCTGCGATCACAAGTTGCGATCAGATACTGCGATCAGATACTGCGATCTCGAGTTGCGATCGATAGTTGTGATCGTTGGTTGCGATCGTTGGTTACGATCGAGAGTTGTGATCGCTCGTTGCGATCTAATTGCAATCCTTTGTTTTTTTACTTAGTTGTTTTTCAAAGTTTATTTATTTCCCACCATTTTTTTCAAGTTTAAGTTTAGATTGTCTTGTCTTATTTTATCTTTAGATTTAATTTTTATTAAGTCTTAAATTTGTTTAATGTCTTTATAATTGTCATCTGTCTTCCTTTTAGTTTAAAATAGATAATCAAAAGCTCCCCCTTTTAGGTACCAAAAACAATAAGTCCACCCTAAACCGTGATCAATTCGAATTGAATCGAGTACGAACAACACGAACAACAACATAAAAAAGATGTCATATTAGGGTTTATCACCTATGGAGAAAGTTTGAAGCTTGCATACTGTTGGGAATTATTTGTAAAGTACCAAGTACTGTTAGTGTAAGTATAAGTACTATTAGTGTTGGCAAGTACCGTTAGTGTTAACGCGGTACATAACAAGTATTGTTAGTGTTAAGTACAAGTACTATCATATTGATTAGGACGAATATATCTTGATAGTTATAGTTAGAGTATATCTTATGTGATATACTTAATAGCTTAGAATATTGATAATATATCGTGTGTGATATATTTATCTTTATAGAATATTTTAATAGATTCTAGGGTTCCTTACTCTATAATAGGAACATAGGTACGATGACATTTATGTACCTCATTCAAGTCGATTAATAAGAGAATCGAATAGTTAAAAGTAATTATGTTCTTTTGTGCTTTAGAAGTTAGATTCCGCATAACTTATTTAGTTGAGTAAGAGTTCTCAAAGTGCTTTAGTTTGATTACTAACTAATATACTAATTCTTAGCAGAATATAGATCCAACCAAAGGGATCAACAAGTGGTATTAGAGCTTATTGAGAAACTCTGAATAAGAAGAACATAACCCTAAATCCCCACTCACACAAACTCAATGTCTCAATCCGATAATAATCCTCACTTGGGAGTAATTCCAGATCCTGATTCTATACCTCAAGGACAACCTCAAGTTGTGCATCCTGCACCTCCACCTACACAAGGAGCATAAGCTACAGATTCTATAGTTACTCATACAACTACACCTTCTTCCCATACTCTCTCTGCTGTTAAACTTTCTGTTCTCAAAAGTGATAACTATAAGACACGGGCAATGCAGATGGAACATTACTTAAACCACACAGATCATACTTTGTGGCAGGTTATCAAGAATGGGAATACTCCTAAGAAGCTGTATTGGTAGCCTGATGGTACATGCTATGCTTTACCTACTATGACTGCTGAAGAGGTACAAGTAGAGATCAGAGAATGAAAGGCCAAAACTGAATTGGCTATGTCACTTTCAGAAGATATCTTACCTAGCTTTCATCACTTCAAGGATGCAAAGGCTATGTGGGATGCCATCAAGCTTAGATTTGGAGGTAATGATAAGCAAGATTTTGATAGCTTCTCAATTTCCAGCTCAGAAGGAATCCATAGTAGCTATGGAAGGTTCAACAAATTGCTAATTCATCTAGCAGTTCATGGACTAGTAATTCCTAATGAAGAAGCAAATCTAAAATTCTTAATAAGTGTTCCACAAGAATGGAATGCTATGGCCATGAACTTCATCACAAGGGATGATTTGGATACAATTCCATTTGATCATCTCTATAACAATCTTAGAGTGTATGAGATGGATGTAAAGGCATTGAAGTGACCAAAGCACCAGCAACAACAACGTCTAACTTGGATTTTGTGTCAGAAGGAAACAGAGGTCTTTACTCACAAAATACCGTTGGTGGATCAAGCAGCGGTACTTACTTCCAAAATACCGCTAGTGGATCAAGTAGCGGTACTTACTTCCAAAATACCGCTAGTAGACCAACAAGCAGTACTTACTCTCAAGGTACTGAAGGTAGTCCAAGTACATCTCAGAATCCACCAGGAAGATCCTCGGCATTGTTTAGTGACAATGATGCTTTCTCATTCTTTACTGGACAACACAACAGACCAAGGTTAACCCTCAATGACTTGTTCCAAATGGATGATGCTGATGTTGAAGAGATGGATCTCAAATGGCAAGCTGTCATGATCTCAGTTAGATCCAATAGGTTATTCAAGAAGACTGGAAGGAAGATGATTGTTGATCCTAATGAACCATTAGGATATGACAAGTCTAAAGTTGAATGCTATGACTGTGGAAGGAATGTATATTTTGCAAAGGAGTGCAATAGAGATAAGGCTGATAGAAGCAGTCAAAAGTCCAAGAACAGCTATAAAACCAGTCCAAGAATCTTTGAAAGCCTTCTAAAAGGAGATAGCAGAAATCCTAAAGGAACCAAAGCATTGGTAACTATATATGGAGTGGTGATAGGCTGAAGAAAAGGAAGAAGAAGAGCTTGGTTTGATGGCCCTCTCTCATGAAGATACTGAGGTACACCCTTGTTCTAAAGATTGTGTTCTTAAATTGAATAGTCTAAAGGTATAACTTGATGAACAATATCAAAAAGTTAACACTTATATTGTAGAAGCAAATGCTTTTAAACAAGGTGTTGCTAAGTTGGAAGCAAATAAAGTTTCGTCTAAAAAGGGTCAACAAAACTATGAAGAGAAAATTAGAATTTTGACTCTTAAAATGAGGGAAAAGGATGTGGAAATTCAAGCTTTTGAAAAACAACTTGTAAAAGTAACCACAGAAACTGAAGTTTTAAAAGCCAGTCTTTTTAATGAAAGGGAAGTGATTAATCAATGGCAAAAATCCTCTAAAGGATTGGGTAAACTGGTTAATTAACAAATGGGGTATTATGATAAAACAGCCCTAGGTTATATTGAGGACCAACCTGGGATAACTTTAACTGACAAGGACTTATCAAAGGGAATTTTTTATAGTTCTAATGTGTCAGATGATACTACTGAAAATGATATATATGCTTAATAAGTGTGAAAACACTTATCCTTTTACCGCTTATCTCCAATAATAACAAGACCAAAATGTGTAATTTATGTCGTAAAAGTCGGAATTATGCGTGGTTTGTGTTTTTATTGACTTTAGGACCAAAAGATGAAAAAGGAAGAAAACACGGGCTTTCACGGGCTTTTATCGAAGAAAACGAGAAAAGACGAAGTCAAGAGATCAAGAGTGCTTAAAGAATGGATGTCCAAGACCTATTCTGAAAATTTATCGAAGAAAAAGTCTAAAGACGAAAGTTTAATGAAGTCAAAGAACTCAAGTCTAAATTAAAGAAGAAAATTATTAAGACAAGTTCAAATCCCGAGACGACGTCGAGAAAAGACAAAGAATTAAATCGAGTCGAGAAGAAAAGAAAGAAGGAAGCACACCACACATGCACTTCCCACTTAGCCTATAAATACCCTCCTAATCACATTAGGAGGGGGTTTAGCTAATTTAGTTTTTCATCTTTTTCCTTTCTAGTTTTTAGAGAGAAAAGTTTCAAACTTTCTCTCACTAAGTTTTTCATCTTTTCTTCCTTTTAATCTTTCAAGTTTAAGCTTTTTGTATTTTGGATTCCATTAATCAAGTGCAAGTCAAGTTTTAAGTTCTTTAATCTCCTTTTTCATTTCTTGGTTTTACTTATCTTTTGATCCGAATCATTCATGATCCGTGATTGATTTTGATTTTGTGTGATTAGAAAGTTCATTTCTTTTGTCCCTACGTAGCTCTTAAACGTATAAACTATAAGCTCTTGATGCTTATTGGCTTATTCGATTGTATTGGCTTATTTACTTTTAAGTTCTCCTAAACGATTTATCGCTTATTTTCGGTTTATAAAGGTTACGTGTTTGGATCCCTAAAAGTTTCAAATTTGTGCTTGTTTGTCTTTGTCTGAAAGTTTGAAAGTGCTTATTGTGTCTACTGCTTATTCGTTAAGCTTGGTTACTCTTGGGATTTCACTACGATCTTAGGAGGGTTTTGCTGTTACGATCATCTAGGCTTCGATCGCATAGATTGCGATCTATTGTTCTTTCCCTAGTACAATCCACACCCACGATCACTCATTGCGATCTGGGGTGCGATCTAGTCTCACTTCTTTGTTTCGATCGCATTGATTGCGATTTGTTTGGTTACGATCAGACCACGGTCCACATTGCGATCATTGGTTGCGATGGAACATTGCGATCAGGTTGTGATGGTGGGATGCGATGGAGTGGTTGCGATGGAACATTGCGATCAGGTTACGATGGTGGGATGCGATGGAGTGGTTGCGATGGAGTGCGATCGCATTACAATCGGACTCATGTTTTGATTTATTTTAAAATTTTACTCTTTCCTGCCTTTTGTCTTAGTTAATTTTAAACAAGTTTTTAAGTTTTTGACTATTCAAGTTTTAATTTCCAAAGATTGCACGCTTTTATTTTTAGTTTAAATACTTAAAGTTTTCACTTTACTCTAAGACAATTTTAATTATTTTATATTAGTTTAAAAATAGATAATCAAACAACACATTTAATTTTCCACCAAGAACAATTGAGTCTCACTTTCTACCAATAATCAATTCGAAGAGATCGGACGATAATATTTTATACTTAGCCAAAAGCTGCGTATTAAATGGCGCCGCTACCGGATCTTTTCGTTAAGATTAACGGTTTATAGTGAGAGACGCATTGGATTTTGGGATCCGTTCATCTTTGAAAGTTATTTTCCTTGCTTTCAAATTTTCAAAAATCCTAAAAAATATAAAAGTTTCAAAAATACAAAAAATTAAAAAACATAAAAAACCAAAAATATTTCTGCTTTGTTAGTTCTTTTGCAGGTGTATGCGCACTCGATCAACGTCTTATCCCGAGCCCGAGACTCTCGATAACTTAGACATGGCCGGTGTACACAACAATAATAATAATCCACCTCAAAACAACATGAATAATGACAAGTAATGAACCTCTACCGGACAATCGTCCAATGATCGAACTTTTGCAAGCACATGTAGAGGGCAACCACGATGCTATTGTCATACCCGCGATTGGAGCCAACAACTTTGAGCTCAAATCCGGCTTCATTCAAATGGTCTCTGCTCAACCATTCTTGGGGCGTTCAATTGATGATCCTCATGATCATATTAAGAGGTTTCTTCAACTCACTAATACGGTTAAGTATAATGGGGTTTCACAAGAGGTAATTCGCTTGCAACTTTTTCCTTTCTCCTTAGAGGGACAAGCCCGGCATTTGCTTGATAAAGAACCGCCACAAAGTATTCTTACGTGGACGGACTTAGAGACCAAATTCATAAACTACTTTTTCCCACCCTCTTGTACTACCGCTTTGCGGAATGAAATCATTACTTTTGAACAAAAGTACGATGAGACTTTTAGTGAATCTTGGGACCGTTTTAAAGAACTTTTAAGAAAGTGCCCACAACATGGTTTTACCAAAGTGCACCAAATTAATACTTTTTACACTGGTTTAAGCATGAATGACCAAGATTCGCTAAATAGTGTCTCGGGGGGTAATCTTTTGGTTAAGTCTTCTAATGCCGCTTGGGATATTATTGAGAACAAGTCTAGAGTGCAAACCAAGAGTGTTCGGACCAATGTGGCTAGTGCTAGCACTAATGAGAGCGACAAGAGAATTGATAAGCTTACTTCGCTTGTTGAATCACTTGCTCTCCAAGCCGCCAATAATACCAAAGCTATCACTGCCCAAGCTGGTGCTTTGACTCAATCATGTGATATATGCGGGGGATCTCACTCATACACCGATTATCCTTCGACTCACGACAATCCAGAAAATGTGTATGCTGCCAACGGTACCTATTCTACGGGAAGCTATCAAGAACGTCCTCAAGGTGACTGCAACTTGCTCAGCTATCGCTCAAACAACTTTCTTTCACCACCCGGTTTTCCCCCACAAAACTCAAACAACCTCAATCGCAATAATCAAAACCAACCTCGTGCCACAACTCCATACCAAAACCAAAGAAATCCATATCCACCTCAAAGAAACAACCAAGTTTACCAACAACCTGCTTATCAACCACCCGCCTACCATGCTCATCCTCCCAACCAACCCACCACATTACACCAAGATGTTGAAACCTACATGAGGACTAATGATGTGATAGTGCAAAATCTTCAACGGGAAATGCTCAACATGAAAGCAGATATGGTGAAGCAAGGGAATGATCTTCGAGCTGATATGCGAAACACTTTGGCAAGTCAAACGAATGACTTGAGGAACATGATGGCTAGTTTCTTCCCAAGTAATCAAGCCTCTGGATCGGCTTCTCTTCCGAGTAACACCGTTGCTAATCCAAGAGGGGAGATGAAAGCAATCACCACTCGCAGTGGAAAAGGTTTAAAGGAACCCGAGCTTCCTACACCTACACCGGTGATTGTGACAAAGGAAAACGAGTCTCCTTCTTCTATTCCTCCACCTCCAATTCCACCACCTTCTACTTCTACCCCTCCACCACCCAATGATGTGAGTGAGAATTCCATTACTAAGCCTTCATCTCAACCCAATATACCTTATCCCTCAAGGTTGAGGAAAGACAAATTGAAGAACAAGGTTGATATTCAGGTTTCTAACTTTCTTAAAATGTTTAAACAACTGAATTTCAATATCTCCTTTGCTGAGGCTCTCGCTCACATGCCGAAATATGCTAAAATGTTTAAAGATCTCCTTAGTGATAAGGAGAAACTTCTCGATATTGCTCAGACCCAACTTAATGAGAATTTCTCTGCAGTGCTCTTAAGGAAATTACCAACCAAACTTGGTGATCCAGGTCGTTTCTTGATTCCTTGCAACTTCCCTGGGGTAGAGAATTGTATGGCCCTAGCAGATCTAGGTTCTAGTATAAACTTAATGTCATTAAGTGTTTGGAAACAATTGTCTCTGCCCGAGCTAGTCCCCACACGAATGACTTTGGAATTAGCTAACCGTACGGTTGCTTATCCAGTGGGGATAGCTGAAGATGTCTTCGTTGGTGTCGAAAAATTCACCTTTCCGGCGGATTTTGTTGTCGTTGACTACGAGATGGACCCCCGTGTTCCATTAATCGTTGGACGTCCATTCTTGAGGACCGGTCGCACTCTTATTGATGTAGCCGCTGGCGAGTTAATCATGAGAGTTGGTGACGATAAAATCGTCTTCAACATGGGTAAACTTTCTAAGCAGCCTTCTGAAAATGAGAGCGTTAATTTCATTGACGTTCTTGATGAGGCTTGTGAAGAACATTTCAAAGACGCTTGTAAAAGTAGTTCTTCTTCTCTACCCACTGTTGAGACCGTTGCCTCTATTGCTCCATCACTAACTCCATTTGGAGAAAGTGATTTCATCTTGAAAGAATGTGAAGCAACTTTGGGAGATGTGGACTTGCAATATGACGATTCTCCCTCCAATTGGGATGAAGACATTCGTACCATTGAGAAACTTCTCAATGAGGACCATATTTCTCCACAATCTCCTAAGGATATCTCTACCGATGATCCGAATTTGACTACGCCGTCCATCGAAAATCCTCTGGATATTGAGCTTAAGGTTCTTCCGTCTCATCTCGAGTACGTTTTCCTTGAAGACAACAAGAAGTTACCGGTCATCATAGCTAAGGACTTGAAAGAAGAAGAAAAATCTCGACTTATCGCCGTGCTAAAGAATCATAAGAAAGCGATTGCGTGGAAGATCTCCGATATTCGTGGAATTGATCCTCACTTTTACACACATAAAATTCTCATGGAGGACGACTTTAAACCCACTATTCAAATCCAAAGAAGGGTGAATCCCAAGATCCATGACGTTATCAAAAAAGAGGTTATCAAACTTCTTGATGCGGGCATGATCTATCCTATCTCGGATTCACCATGGGTTAGTCCCGTCCATTGTGTGCCTAAGAAAGGCGGAATCACCGTTGTTCCCAACGAACACAACGAGTTGATTCCTACTCGTCTCGTTACAGGGTGGAGAGTTTGTATAGACTATCGCAAACTCAATGATGCTACGAGAAAGGTTCATTTTCCCCTTCCTTTCATGGACCAAATGCTTGAACGTCTAGCGGGTAATGACTATTACTGCTTTTTAGATGGTTTCTCGGGTTATTTTCAAATACCCATCGATCCCCAAGACCAAGAAAAAACCACATTCACTTGTCCTTATGGAACATTTGCTTACAAAAGAATGCCTTTCGGCTTGTGCAATGCTCCTGGGACATTCCAAAGGTGCATGATGGCTATCTTCCATGACATGGTTGAAGAAACCATGGAAGTCTTCATGGATGATTTCTCGGTCTATGGCGATTCCTTCTATTCTTGCCTTGCCAATTTGGAACGCATGCTTAAGCGGTGTGAAGACACTCGCCTTGTTCTAAATTGGGAAAAATGCCATTTCATGGTAAAATAAGGCATTGTGCTGGGACATAAAATCTCCAAAGCCAGTCTTGAAGTGGACCGTGCTAAAGTGGATGTCATAGCCAAATTACCTCCACCTTAAACCCTGAAGGGTGTGAGAAGTTTTATGGGTCATGTGGGCTTCTATCGTCGATTCATTCAAGATTTCTCTAAAATCGCTCGCCCGATGACCCACCTCTTGGAAAAAGATACTCCTTTCATCTTTTCCAAAGAGTGTCTTGAATCCTTCAATCTTCTTAAGGATAAGCTTACTAAGGCACCGGTCTTGGTTACCCCTAATTGGGAGCTACCTTTTGAATTTATGTGTGATGCTAGCGACTTTGCTATTGGAGTGGTATTGGGCCAAAGAGTGAACAAACACTTCCAACCAATCCACTATGCTAGCAAGACAATGACGGGGGCTCAATTGCATTATACCACTACCGAAAAAGAGCTTTTAGCTGTAGTGTATGCTTTTGAAAAATTCCGCCCCTATCTTGTCCTTCCGCCCCTAAGCAAGATTCTATGTAGGATATGTAAATCTTGCTTATGTTTTTAGAGAGAGAAAGAGATAGAGAGATGGTGAGAACACACACAGTTAGAGAGAGAAAGTGAAAGAAAAACACTTTTTCACTATGTGTAAAAATGAGGAACCACACACCCTCTCCATCTAAGGAGAGGGTTTATATACCCAAGCCGTATGATGGGTTTGGGCTTACAATGTTGGGCCGGCCTACACATGTTGTAGGCTAGGCTTGACTTTGTTTGTTTAATGAAGATATCTAGACTACGAGCTACTACTTAATATATTGTCGGAGTGACCGAATCTTTTTAAATACGTAAAAATGTATTTCCAACAATCTCCCCCTAAGGGAGGTCACTCCAAATAAGGGCGTTACCCGAGTTACAATAATGAAATAAACCTAGCATACTATGCTTGTCTTGAGCTCGTAGTCTTCGTCTTTTTTTTTCTTTTTTTTTCTGGTGAACATGCTGATGTGATCTTTGATCAATCTTGAGAATTAATCTCTTGCCTTGATCTCGTGCATCCGTCACTTGTGATCTTTGCCTCTTCGTGACGCCATGTCCCACATACTTATACCTTCGTAATTCTTGAAAGCTTCAGAGTTCGATACAGCGGAAGACTTAACTTTTAGGCTTTCTTGAATTAGATGAGATATTAAGTGCATAAAGTATAAGCATGCGGGGACGACTTCTTCTTAGATTCCACAACGCCACCGTCTTCAAATGCCGCAACATAAGTAGACACGAATGAAATGGCTTTGAACATTTCATTCTAAATCGGTAGCATTTTACCTCCGGTCGGTGAAGACCGTTGGACGATATTAGATATCGTACCCGTGACAGATAGTTTCAATTAAGTAACTTCCTGACAGGATTTCGCGGGTAAACCCGTTCTCTTTATTCGACTGTCCAAAGCTGACTACGAACATAAAGAGTGATTTGGATAATAATATCCGCATGATTTAAAGCCATCAATTCATATTCCTGGAACAAGTGAAATTCAATTAAGAACCGCACCATCGTTGCTTTCCAGTTGTCACGAGCTTGATTTGTATAGAATCTTGCAAGTTACCTACCAAGTGCTGTTTGAGGTTAACACTAGAAGGATTTCCACTCATCAGCGTGAACACTAAGGTATCACTCTGAGTGTTCTGGCAAGATCACTGAGATATTACGTAGAGGCCTGGAACGTGTTTAAATTCAGTTAAGAATTAAACCACTGTTGCTTTCCAGTTATCACAAGCTTGATTCATAAAGAATCGCACAAGTCACCTACCATGAGCTTTTTGATATTCGCTCAAGAAGGATTTCCATCTTCATTGTAAATACTTTCATATTACTTGGATGTTCAGGCAAGATCATGAAGATTTTGCGTAGGACTCTTAAAATCTTTCTTACTTTTCACAGTGTGTGAAGAAGCAAGGAAATATGAAAGTGTGTCGTAATGAGATATTTGATGAACTCAAATGGCTCTAGACTCGATCGTGCACTTTGGATTTTAGTGATCGGAGTGTAAAACCCGCATGCTTTTACCATGCATAGTACCTTAAGTTCGTACGTACTAGTTAAAAACTTTCCTAATATAGCATGATTACGATTACGTATTAGGAGTCTGCATGCTTTTACCATGCATAGTACCTTAAGTTCGTACGTACTAGTTAAAAACTTTCCTAATATAGCATGATTACGATTACGTATTAGGAGTTTATGTATTACGTACATGTTAGAACACGATAAGTATTTTATATGAACGATCACGTAATAATTATTTAGCAATAATTAATCACGAACATACGATCACGAGATCACGAGCGTAATTAAAACACGAGATATTATTAATTACGTATATATATTTAATACGAGCGTAATTAAATATATAGGTGTAGGATATTTACGTAACGAGAACATTTAAAACACGAACATAATTAAACGTAAACGTGTACGAAATTACAAGACACGAAACGAGGTACGGGACCCCCACAAGGGAGTCCCTACCCGCGGCCAAAAACAAGGTAATGGGCCAAGCCCATTACCAATTTTACTAAGAGGGGGTAAATAGAGTTTTTACTACTCAAATTATTTTTACAGAAGAATTTCAAGAAAACCTAAAACCCTTCTCCTCCTCCATCTTTGTGCCGCCACCATCAAATCACCATCAAGGTGATTCCATTGATCTGGGATCTTGTTAAATTAGTGTTTGTTCGTGTTTGTTCTTCACCCTCTTGATCCACGAATACGGTAAAACCTTTTAAACCCTTTTCTTTTAATTAATCTTTTATTTAATTAAACACGTGATGTTTTTCATAAAAACACGTTAATTAATCATAGATCTACATGTTTTGAGCATTAATTAATGAAAGGGGCGATCTAAGGGGTGTTTGTTTTTGGGTCACAAGGTAAAATCGACCCCAAGGGGGTTCGGTTTGTTCTTAGCCGACCACCACCAAGACCCTTTTGGTCTTGTTGGTGCGTGTGGGTCCCACGGCAGCAAGGGGGTACCCCGATTTGGTTCGGGGTACGGTGTTTGTTCATATCCGGTGCATGTTTTTAAATTTAGATCCGGATCATGATTATGTTAGTTATTTATGTTATAAACTTATGTTAAGAATTAAATTAATAAGATGTAATTAATTTAATAACATGACTTAGGTTAACTAATTATTAATAATCATGAATTATTCTTAACCTAAGTATTTATATTATTAAGACTTATAATTAATTAATTATTTAAAAACCATGGATATAATTAATTAATTAAACAAGACTTAGGTTATATTATTAGTATTTAATAATACATATTTTAACCTAAGTATTTAATATATTTAATTAAAACATGTCATACTTTAATTAAATATTATAACCTATAGTTTAATTAAATTACATGAAATAATTATTAAACTATATAATATATCATATGACTTAGAAAATAATCATGAAAATTCTTAGGCTTATTTACTTAGCTTATTTAACCAGCTTATTTCTAATTATGGAAACTTTCTATTTTTAGAAACTTAATTAAATAAGGCAGCTATTTTATTTATGGAAACCAGCTATTTTTAGAAACTTATTTATATAAGGAAGCTAATCTATTTATGGAAACTTATTTAATTAAGGCAGCTAATCTATTTATGGAAACTTTCTATTTTTAGAAACTTATCTATTTTAAGCAGTAAATCTATTTTTGGAAACTTTCTATTTTTAGAAACTTTCTATTTTTGGAAACTTTCTATTTTTGGAAACTTTCTATTTTTGGAAACTTTCTATTTTTGGAAACTTTCTATATTTTGGAAACTTTCTATTTTTGGAAACTTTCTATTTTTGGTAACTTTCTATTTTTGGAAACTTTCTATTTAAGGAAACCTGCTATTTTTGGAAAGTTACTTATTATTACACAGTAAGTATAATAACACATGAAATATCAGAAATACTTAATCAGATTGAACAGAATATAAGATTTAACACAGTTTAAGGCTTTAAACAGTGTAAATAGTAAGAACACATAAAATAAGCTAAGACATGATATAAACCAGCTATGTATGTAGTAAGCATATACTTATTTCATGTACTATTTATGTAGCACTAGTGTTTTGGAAGTAGGATTCTCGCAGTTCATCGTTCTCGTTCACTGGACATAAGGTACGGATTCCCGTCCTTTCAGTATGGACATTCTTTCCTTATTAGGATTTCCCCGTATGCAGCCAACTGTTTTCCGTAGTATAAGTATGAGTTTGATTGCTTATGTTTAAATATGATTACCTATAGCCATATACATGCATGACCAGTTTCACCTAGTTATGGAGGTACCATAACCATAACATTAGAGGCATTGATGTTATGACTTCACCACGGCGGAGTGATTGCTCGTGGCGTCCCTTCAGCTTTTGGCCATTTATTTATATCTATCATGTGGGGCGTATGGGTGCATCCTAGTTACACGTTTTTATTCAGGATTACATGGTGAATGTGGTGTGTGCCTTGCATCCTTCACAAGGAGCTGATCCCTCCTACCCATAAAACCAGTATATTAAATTAGAGGCATCCCCTCTAATTTGCATGATGAGGTCACCCCTCCAATTATTCATGCACGATGGATATTCATGACCTATATTGGCTAAATGGTAAAATATGATAAACAATTTTTATAAGATAAACATAAGACTTTCAAACTATAAAACCAGTTTTATTAAGACTTAACCAGGTTACTCGGGACTTAGTTTCTTCCGCTGTTATTATGTTATATGCTTATCCTATTCATGCTTTATTGTACATCCGTGCACTGAGCGTATTGCTCAGCCGTTTTCCTTTTCTATGTTCCCAAAACGGCAGGTACTCAGGGACGCTCGTAGACACTAAGAGTACGTGCATATGGACTGGAAGCTGTCTAGCCTTCTTTACATTATGCATTTCCTTTCTTTATGATACTTATGCTTTGGACATTGTTTCGTCCTTTTTCCTTTACTATACTATGTTTGTGTGTGATGAGCTTTACTTTTGGACTACCGATGTTTGATTCCGGTATTTTCCTTTATATGGTCAAGTAATGTTTAGACAATTTACCTTGTATGCTTTGATGACACGCCATAATTACTGTGATATTTCCATTTCCAAAATGGGGTGTTACAATTATGGTATCAGAGCCAGGTTTCGACCTGTAGGCTCTCAAATATGACCTTTGATTAGTGGGTAGTCACTACGGTCTTCCTAGAACTGACAGTTGTTTTCATGCATTCATCATTTTTAAGCATACATATATATGTCATTGTTACATGGTTTTTGACTAAGTAATGGTTGGTATAGGACTGACCCTATTTAGTCGCATGTGTTTTATCGAAACTTTTAGATTTGGGACCGACCCATAGGCGTCCCCTCGCTATGTCTTTTGTTTTGGGTGAACTGACCAGAGGCGTTCACTCTCGAGCATACAAAGTTTTCATAAAACTGCATCATGCATTCATACAAAAATTTTCTTGCATAAAATTTTTCTCGTGAAATTTTTAGTATAAATTTTTTTTCATGTATATATTTTATATTTTATGTTTTGAACTGTTAATCATATGTTTTATGTTATACTGTCAGATGGTTCTCACACGCGAGCAGGAGCAGCTCAATGCTGCAATTCAGGCTGCCATGCAAGCCTTGCTTCCTCAACTGAGGAATGACATCCGTGCTGAAGTTCAAGCTGCCAACAATCAGCAGCAGCACAATCAGCCACCTCCTCCTCCTCCTCCAGTGACATTAGCAGTATAGCTGGAGAGATTCAACAAGCTCCGCCCTCGAGCTTTTGAGAAGACTGATAGCCCCAGCGATGCTGAAAGCTGGTTGGCTCACATTGAGAAGATATTTAACGCTAGGGCTGTGACCCCGCATACAAGGCGAGGTTGGCATGCTATCGATTCGAAGGCGATGTACTTAACTGGTGGTTAGCTTTGATGCAATCTGAAGGTGGTGATGCGTGGGTTGCTGGTTTGACTTGGGCTCAGTTCAAGGACAGGGTGATGGAGCAGTTCTTTCCCAATGCTGAGCAGGACAAACTCAAGAGAGAGTACCATGGGATCCGTCAGAGGGCTGGGGAGAATAGTAATGAGTTTATGCAGCGCTTTCTTCGCTTGGCTGGTTTCCTTGGTGCGGCAGCAGGTACTCCTAAAGAGCAGGCACATCACTTCAGATGGGCTCTTCGCACATCGGTCGCAAACAATCTGGTGTGTGTTACGTTCAATACTGTAGCACAAGTGGCCGATGCAGCACGGAAACTGGAGATGCTGCAGGAGAGGGATGAGTTCGGGGAAGCCGAAAGACCCGACAAAAGGTAAAACCTTCATATTCAAGCGGTGATCAATCCGTATATCTTTCATATGTAAATTATTCATCTCTTTAAATGTATCTTCCAGGCAGAAAACTGGGGACCGGTCTCAGCCGGCTACTCAGCAGCAACCTCATCAGCCCAAGGGAAATGGTCAGACTAATGACCGATCTGCTACGGATAGGCGTGGCGGTAATGACAATTACCCTAACAACGCCGGGCAATCCAGCAACAGCAGGTCCTAATACTTACGAAATTCCTTATGTTTTATGTTATAACTCATATTCTGACACGTTAGCAAAATTCTACCAGGAACCATGGAAACGGTAGGGACCAGAACCAGAGAGGTTCGCAGCCTAGCCGTCCAGCTATCACTGGTATTCAATCTTACGATTATCCGCTTCGTCCTTTGTACCCAACTATTATGTCTCATGTAAAATGTTTTATCAGGTCCTCAGCCAGCCAGAGCACCTGCTGGAGGATACACTCATCCTCTTTGCTCTACTTGCCACTGTAGGCACCCAGGACCATGTCGCCGTAATACTGATGTGTGCTTCAAGTGTGGTCTTCCTGACCATATTATGAAGGATTGCCGTAAGGGCGAGATAGAGGGTACATCGGGACATGCTGATACCAAGCCGCCTCCTACTGTCGGGCGTGTCTACACGACATCTCGAGACCAGGCCAACAAGTCTACAGGTACCATCACTGGAATCTTGTATATGTATGGTCGCGCTGCATGCTTTTCGATACGGGTGCTACTCACTCGGTTATTTCAACTGCTTATGCTAAGAGCATTAGGATGCCTCCCTTGCCACTAGAAAATAGGCTTACTATTTCCACGCCTTTGAGGGACTCTGTATTAATCACCCATGTATACAAGAGTCTTCCCCTAGAATTTGATGATAATGTTCGACCTGTTGACGCACTTCCGCTGGACATGAATGACTTCGACATGATTTTGGGCATGGATTGGCTATCCAAGTATCATGCTACCATAGACTGCCATTCATATCGGGTTATCTTCGGTGATGTCAATGCACCAGAGTACATTCATAATGGGTTCATACCCGGATGATCTGTACAAATCATATCCACCCTGCAAGCGCGTGCACTCCTGTCACATGGTTGCGAGGGTTATCTAGCTACGGTTCACGACATGGATGCTGAATCTCCATCGATTCAGGATCAACCTATAGTGTCAGAATTCCAAGACGTGTTTCCAGCAGAACTTCCGGGCATACCACCTGCACGAGAAGTGGAATTCAGTATCGAGCTGGTTCTAGGAGCTGAACCAATCTCCAAGGCTCCTTATCGCATGGCTCCCATAGAGCTGAAGGAGCTGAAGGATCAACTGCAAGAACTTCTTGAACGAGGTTTTATTCGACCGAGCGCATCTCCATGGGGCGCATCGGTTTTGTTTGTTAAGAAGAAGGACGGTAGTATGCGTCTCTGCATAGACTATCGTGAGCTCAACAAGATTACGGTTCGGAATAGATATCCACTGCCACGCATTGACGATCTGTTTGACCAACTCCAAGGGGCCAAACACTTCTCCAAGATCGATCTTAGGTCAGGCTATCATCAGTTACGAGTCAAGGAGCAGGATATTGCTAAGATTGCCTTTCGTACTCGTTATGGCCACTACGAGTTTGTAGTTATGCCATTTGGCCTGACAAATGCTCCAGCAGTGTTCATGGATCTGATGAACAGAATCTTCCATGAATTTCGGGACAAATTCGTCATTGTTTTCATCGATGACATCCTGATTTTCTCTAAGTCCAAGGAGGAACACGAAGACCATCTTCGTACAGTACTACAGATTCTTCGCCAGAAGCAGCTGTATGCTAAATTCTCCAAGTGTGAGTTCTGGTTAGACAAGGTGGCATTCTTAGGTCACATTGTATCAGCAGAAGGAATCACTATGGATCCAGCGAAGGTTGAGGCCATCACTAAGTGGCCAAGGCCGACATCAGCGACGGAAGTTCGCAGTTTCTTAGGCATAGTTGGCTATTACCGTAGGTTCGTGGAGAACTTTTCCCGCTTAGCACTACCATTGACCAAACTGATGCGGAAAGGGGAGAAATTTGTCTGGACTGAAGAGCGAGAGAAGAGCTTTGAAGACCTGAAGCAGAAGCTAGTATCTGCACCTATTCTTACTCTACCATCTGGTACGGGTGGATTTCAAATCTACAGCGATGCATCGGGGAAGGGACTTGGCTGTGTTCTCATGCAACATGGGAAAGTGATCGCGTACGCTTCACGGCAGCTTAAGCCTTATGAAGAGAATTACCCCACGCACGATCTGGAACTTGCTGTAGTCGTGTTTGCATTGAAGATATGGAGACACTACTTATACGGAGAATCATTTGACATTTTCACGGACCACAAGAGCTTGAAGTATATCTTCACTCAGCGTGAATTGAACTTGAGGCAGAGAAGATGGTAAGAGCTGTTGAAGGATTATGACATTAATCTTCAGTATCATCCCGGAAAGGCAAATGTAGTAGCAGATGCCCTTAGCAGGAAGTCCGGAATGATCAACAGCATTAGAATCGAAGAGGAAATCATAAGAGACTTGGAGCGACTAGACATCGAGATCATGGTACGTGGACAGCACGGTTACTGGGCTAATCTTAGAGTAGAACCCGAGTTACTATCTAAGATCAAGGAAGCTCAGAAGGATGACGGAGAAATATGGGCGATAATACAGAATTTGGAGAAGCAGACGGAATTCAGAGTAGATGCAGATGGTATCGTATGGCAGGGCACTAGACTTTGTGTTCCTGATGACCAAGAACTCCGGGAAGCTTTGCTAGAAGAAGCTCATAGCTCCCCATTCTCGATACATCCTGGTTCAACTAAAATGTACCATGACATCAAGCAGTACTTTTGGTGGAGTGGTATGAAGCAGGATGTGGCCACTTACGTCTCCAAATGTCTCACCTGCCAGCAGGTTAAGATCGAGCATCAGCGATCTGGCGGTCTCCTTCAACCGTTAGACATTCCAGAGTGGAAGTGGGATAAAATCACCATGGATTTTGTTACCGGTCTTCCGCCTACCAAAAGGAAGCACGATGCGATTTGGGTTATAGTTGATCGACTTACCAAATCAGCTCATTTCTTACCGATCTGCAAGGAAGATCCGGTAAGTAAACTCGCAGATACTTACAGACGAGAGATCATGAGACTACACGGTGCACCATCCAGCATCGTCTCAGACAGAGATCCTCGATTCACTTCGCGCTTTTGGAAAAGTCTGCAGAAAGCTTGGGGTACACAACTTAAGCTTAGCACGGCCTTTCATCCTCAAACGGACGGATAGTCGGAGCGAACCATTCAGACATTGGAAGATATGTTGAGGTCATGTGTGTTGGAATGGACGGGTGATTAGGACGAATATATCTGTTTGGTGGAGTTTGCGTACAACA
Source organism: Glebionis coronaria (assembly GCA_025667525.1). NCBI lineage: Eukaryota > Viridiplantae > Streptophyta > Magnoliopsida > Asterales > Asteraceae > Glebionis > Glebionis coronaria. The sequence continues at coordinate 425,989,946 of CM046879.1, read as the reverse complement.
ACAGCTGGCACGCGAGCATCAAGTGTGCTCCATTTGAGGTGTTGTATGGCAGAAAGTGTCGCGCCCCAATCTGCTGGGATCAGGTTGGCGAGCGAACACTCGAAGGACCAGAAATCATAGAGATGACAAATGAGAAGATCGCAGTAGCTAGACAGAAGATTCAGGAGGCACAGTCACGTCAAAAGAGTTACGCCGACAAGCATCGTAGGGATTTACACTTTAACGTAGGAGATCACGTCTTCCTTAAGGTTTCGCCGGCACGTGGTGTTAGACGCTTCGGGATTAAAGGGAAGATCAGTCCTCGTTTCATCGGACCGTTTGATATTATTGAACGAGTCAGTGAAGTATCTTACCGATTGGAGTTACCTCCGCAGCTTTCGCATGTGCACAATGTGTTTCATGTGTCCTTACCTGAGGGTACCAATATCATCCCCTTCACATGGTTCAGTATCCACTGGAACAGATTCGTGAAGATCTAACTTTTATAGAAGAACCCGAACGAGTTCTTGACAGGGAAGAACGAGTCATGAGAAAGAAGACGATTCCTTTCGTCAAAATTCTATGGAGGGATCATACCGAGCGGGAAGCCACTTGGGAAACAGAGGAGTCTATCCGGACTTCTTACCTGTAACACCCCCAGATTGGTCAAATGCAGCGGAATAATAGTTGGGGTGTTACTTGGGTGGATCGATAGCACATAGCATATAGAGCGATGATCATAAAATCATTCAAAAACATATTACAAGAATTAATCGTACACATTGTATCTTGTTCAGAATAAAACCACATTTATTGAAAAACAGAAGTAAATATCCCAGCCCAATGGTCAACATGATGCTTTCCTAAAATGCTGGAATCCAATGCATGAACCTGCTTACTTCCCTGAGAAAACATAAAAGTAAAAATGTGGGGGTCAACACGAGGTTGGTGAATTCACAGGTTTAATTTAATAAAGTATTAATATGCAAAGCATCACGAAGGTAGCAGGACATCACAGCCCAATACTACAGTAGTTCCTACTGCCCAGTAATAGAAGCTAGACATGATTGTCAGTACGCCCATTGGGTCTATCCTGAAGTTTGTTTCCCTTAATCCGACAATGACATAAACCTGCTGCTTGGCCTAAGCGTTACGTGACAGCTGATCACGACAGGCCGGGTGTTGTCAACACCCGAATAGATCTATCCATACATTTCGCGCTACACTATTAACTATTACAGTCCACGGGAATGGGGCAAACAGTAGGCAATAAATTGTTGTTGTCTGTGCATGCTTGCATAAAAATAAACGTTTGTATGTTTTCTCCCCCAGTTATAAAACAGTAAAGATGGGGCCATGAACTCACCTCAGTGGTAATGATGTAGTGATGATGTCACTGAATGTACTGGCACAGTATGATCACGAAGCAGTAGAATTACCTAAGTAATTTATGTGTGTCTCAGTAAATGTAGAAATAATTATGCATGACAATGGGTGCATATGAAAGATGTATGATCACAGTTTATAGATTGATACGCTGGCTTAATTTATTCATAATAAATTAAGGATGTGTTTATATATATTGTTTTCAAGGAAATAATATATATTAATGTACGAGTTTATTAATTTATGTTTAAGGAAAAAGGTATAGTAAATTAAATAACTCCACAAGTTTTATTTAATTTAAAATGAAGAATAAACTTTATACTTTATTATGATTTTAAGGTTTCACAAAGGAGATGGTTAAACGGTTTTGTTAATATCGCATAGTTGTAATTTAATTAAAATAATTCGTTTTATGATAACCCTTTTTAAATAATTAAATTGGGATTACACTTGTAAATAATATATAGTTTAGAAATCATATATATTTTCATTCGTTAAAGTTATTACATCGTTAGTCCTTGTTGGTTATCCCGTTTAATAAAAACGCCCCTAGGGCTTGATAAACTTTCGGGAGATGGCAAAATACCCCCCTCCGATCCCACGGCATGAAAATAAGTGGGATTAGGGTTTGATTAAAGTTTCAAAAACGTCACAAATGGCCCTTGTAGTTCATTAGTACACACGGTTTGATTTTTGGTACCCTTTAGTTTCAAAAACATCATAACCGGCCCTTGTATTTTATATAAGTCACGAAAATGATTTAAGATTTCCTTTGTTTCTCAAAATTGGCCATGTCTTTTGGAACTTGACACAAATGGCCCAAAAAGTTACCCTTTTTAAATCAAACGGGCTAAAGTGGCCCATTTAAGTCACGGTTTGTGTGTGTTTAAGCTTAATGGGCTTAAATGGCCCAACAAGGGTCACGGTATATTTGTTTTAAGTTTTACCAAAGTTAAATAATTTTTACCAAGTAGTAAAAGTAATAAATAAAGTTTCTATTTTTAATATTTCCACTTTTGGGTCCAATCTTTCACCAATTTACACAACCGGCACAAAAGTAACCCCTTATTTCCTTAATGGGCTACACGGCCCATTATATTCGGTTAAGGTAAAAAGAGGTGTTGGGCTTGGTAAAACTTTGTGGTAATTTAGTAACTATTAATTTCTCACAAATGGGCTTATGTTAATTTACTATATAGGCTTATATATATCCGGCTTATATTTTTATTACCCCTAGCTTATATAGTTTCGGCTTATTTTCATTACCCCTAGCTTATATAGTTTCGGCTTATATTAATATTGCACATGAGCTTATATAAATTTGTCTTTTATTACCCATGAGCTTATATAAATTCGGCTTATATATGTTTTAAGGCAAAGGGAAATGCTAACGCCCCTATAGGTTCATATATGCGTGTTTTCAAGGATTTACAACGTAAGGCTTCCCAATTTAACCTATGTCGTGAGTTTATAAGTTGTTTAGAGTGAGACAAGAACTTTTACGTGTGCATGTATCCTAACCTTAATATGTTTAGCATGGGAATGCATGAAACGCGAAAAATGGTTAAGGAAAGGAAATGAGAAGTTCATGCTTACTTGTTTTGGCCAAAGTGTAGACGAAAGGTGATGAAGATGAGGCGGCTTATAAACACACGAGTCTTAGGAGTCTTTACTTCAAGCCTTCAATGCTAGATTCGGTTAGTAAATGTGATAAGTTGAGGTTTGTTTAGTCTAGGTGTTTTGTGAGGATTTTGATCCGAATATTTGTGGTGAGGGAGAGGAATGAGTGTCTCAAGTTATATGTATTCAATTGTGAGGTGAAGGAGGTGTGGCTTGGGATTATGACACGGCAAGAGAGAGGGATAGCCAAGATTTGCTAGCTTTGATTTGTACACTAAGGTACATAACCTTAAATGTCCCAAAAAGTACAAGTTTGGTAGGGTTTGGATGGGTAGCCGTGGCACTTTAGGATTCCAAGAGGAGTGGGAAGATGTGTATGTAATAATAGGTTTAAGGTTGTACAAAAATTATGTGTGGTGTGGGATGGTCACACGGCTAAGACAAGGAAGAGAGGTGATGTGTATTAGCTTCCTTAATCATCCTCCAAGTACATTTCTTTAAATGTTAGCTTAGTACAAATTACCCATGGTTTAGAAAAGGGAAAACCAAAACCGGCGGTTTTGGGTATTTGTTAGGGAGGGAAAATCAATTTTTGTGTATTAAGTTTTAAAATAAATGTTAAGTTATAAAGTTTGTAAGGTTTTAGTGAAAAGGTTTGTAGTTAAGTATAAATATACAGGTATGTATGGGTTTGGGTTTGTTTTGCTCATTAGTCGGGTTAAATATGTGTCAAATGATTTTTAAGCTATAGTAATTAGAGTAAGCCCGGGTTTTAAGTGTTCAAGTTACGTTTAGTGCCTTTTTGGTGAAAGAATGGTCCCTAGGTAGTTATATTAGTACCTTTACGTATAAAATATATTCATAGTATGATTTATTAAATAATCATATGTAAAAGTGATAGTTAGGGTAATCTGAAATCATTTATACTGAAAAAATATATCCATAAATATATACAGATTATTTGAATTCATCAATGCTTATATATTTATAAATAGGTAATCAGTCATATACTGGGATCATGACGTTGTTCTTGGAGAAAAATCAGTGGGATGCATGCAAGTGATCATATGTTTCAAAAGACTCTAAGTTCTCAACATTAGGTCATTTGTTGTCCTGTATGATTACTGAAATATAAACATACAAATGTAGTCACACTTTTGTAATAAAAGTGCATAGTCACAATAAAATTGTGATATAATTGCTTTCCTGATAAGATGATGCATGCTTATGAAATGCATGGGATGGTTCAAATGATTCATGCAAAGAAAAGTGGTATAAAATATTTAGATATCATGAAGTGACGTACATAATGTTCACAAGTCAAAACCTGAAATTCTCAGGTTTTACAGCATAAACCCGTTATTTTAGCTTTGTCCTCAAAGCTTAAGGTGACGTCACTGCTTAGGTAAAAAGGTGTGGATACTTGGCTTTGAACGATTCTTCGTGTTCCCAAGTAAACTCAGGTCCTTTCCTAGAGTTCCATCGTACTTTAACTAACGGGATTTGGCTTCTCTTCAACCTCTTGACTTCTCTCTCCACAACTTCCACTGGTTCTTCTACAAATTGAAGTTTGTCATCGAAATGGACTCCCTCCAATGGCATTGCTAAAGGTTCATCTGAGTAGCACTTCTTCAAGTTTGAGACATGAAATGTAGGGTGTACTCGGCTTAACTGCTGAGGCAGCTCTAAGCGGTAGGCCACTTCTCCAATCCTGGCAATCACTTTGAAGGGTCCTACGTATCGTGGATTTAGCTTTCCTCGCTTCCCAAACCGTACAACGCCCTTCCAAGGTGACACCTTTAGCATAACACGGTCACCTACGGCAAATTCCATAGGTTTACGTTTCCTATCAGCATAACTCTTCTGTCTGTCCTGGGCAGCTTGAATTCGTTGCTTGATGAGAGTGATTTTCTCAGTGGTCTCTTGGATTAGTTCGGGTCATGTTAGCTGAAATTCTCCCACTTCTGCCCAGCATACTGGTGAGCGACATTTGCGGCCATAGAGGGCCTCAAATGGTGCTGCCTTAATACTGGCATGGTAACTGTTGTTGTAGGAGAACTCTACTAATGGGATGTGTTCGACCCATCCTTTTCCAAAGTCGATCACACATGCCCTCAGCATGTCTTCTAGTGTTTGGATTGTTCGTTCACTCTGCCCGTCTGTCTGTGGATGATATGCGGTACTCATATCCAGGTTTGTTCCCAACGCTCTTTGAAAAGCTTTCCAAAAGTTTGATGTAAACCTGCCATCTCTATCACAGATGATTGAGACTGGTATTCCATGCCTTGTCACGACTTCCTTTAAGTATGTCTTGGCTAATTTACTTAGAGAATCATTTTCCTTGATGGGTAGGAAATGGGCGGATTTTGTGAGGCGGTCTACGATTACCCAAATTGTATCGTATCCGTGGGATGATGTAGGAAGTTTGGTGATGAAATCCATGGTGATATTGTCCCATTTCCATTTTGGTATGTCGGGTTGAACAAGTAACCCTGATGGTCGTTGATGTTCGATTTTCACTCTAGCACAAGTCAGACATTTCTTCACATAGGTGGCAATGTCGGCTTTCATGTTCGGCCACCAATATAATATTTTCACATCTTGATACATCTTTTCGGATCCGGGGTGTATGGAGTACTTGGATTTATGGGATTCGTGCATGATTACGTTTCTTAAGTCTCCATAACAGGGTAGCCAACTTCTCCCGTGTAGGCATAATGTCCCATCTGCTCTAGCTTCCAACTTTTCCTTGCTTAGGTCCGTCCTAAGCATTCCTCCTATGTCTTCCTTTCCGATGTTCTCAGGCTTTTGTGCTTGAAGTTGAGCCTCTAATATCTGTTTGGGTAGGTCCAAACTAATGGTCATGACTAGGGCTCGAACTCTCATGGGAGGATCAGTTCCCTTTCGGCTTAGTGCATCGGCAACTACATTTGCTTTGCCTGGGTGGTATTTGATATCACAGTCGTAGTCGCTGAGTAGTTCTATCCAACGACGTTGCCTCATATTTAATTCCTTCTGGTCTAAAATATGTTGCAAACTCTTGTGATCGGTGTGGACTGTGCATTTGGTACCGTACAGATAGTGCCTCCAGATTTTTAAGGCAAAAACTACGGATCCAAGTTCTAGATCATGGGTGGAGTAATTTTGCTCGTGCTTCTTCAGTTGCCTTGAAGCGTAAGCAATCACTTTCTGTCTCTCCATCAACACAGCTCCCAACCCTTTGTGTGAGGCGTCACAGTAGACAACGAAGTCTTCATTACCTTCTGGTAAGGATAAAATGGGTGCACTGCATAATTTCTGCTTGATGGTCTGAAATGCAGCTTCTTCCTTTTCTCCCCACACAAATTTTATGCCTTTCTGAGTGAGCTTGGTCATTGGTTTAGCGATCTTAGAGAAGTCTTCGATAAATCGTCGGTAGTAACCGGCAAGTCCTAGGAATTGACGAATCTCCTTTGGAGATGTGGGAGATGTCCAATCTTTCACAGATTCGACTTTCGCCGGATCAACTTGGATTCCCTTGTCGTCAATTACATGACAAAGAAAGTGTACCTTTGGGATCCAAAAATCGCACTTTGAGAATTTTGCATACAACTTTTCTTCCTTAAGCAATTTTAGCACTTGAGATAGATGTTCTCCGTGTTCTTTCTCATTCTTGGAATAGATGAGGATGTCGTCAATAAACACTATTACGAACTTATCCAGGTAAGGTCTGCATACTCGGTTCATAAGATCCATGAATATGGCTGGTGCATTAGTTAGTCCAAATGGCATGACTTGGAACTCATAATGACCGTATCGTGTCTTGAAAGCTGTCTTTGGTACGTCTTCTTCTCTGACCTTCAATTGATGATACCCAGATCGTAAGTCGATCTTGGAGTATATACTTGATCCTTGTAGTTGATCAAATAGGTCATCGATTCGTGGTAACGGGTAGCGGTTTTTCACAGTTAACTTATTCAGTTCTCTGTAATCGATACACATTCGGAATGAACCGTCTTTCTTTTTGACAAATAATACTGGGGCTCCCCAAGGTGAGGAACTGGGCCTTATGAAGCCTTTATCTGACAGTTCTTTGAGTTGTTCCGCGAGTTCTTTCATTTCGGTGGGTGCTAAACGGTAGGGTGCTTTAGCTACAGGTGCGGCTCCTGGCACTAAGTCTATTTGGAATTCAACTTGACGAGTCGGAGGTAATCCTGGCAAGTCGTCTGGAAAGACTTCGGGATAATCACGGACGATGGGTACGTCCTTGATCTGTTTCTCCTTAGGTTTCTCTTCCTGATCTGTTTTAGAAATATGTGCTAAAAAGATAGGACATCCTTTTAGTAGATATTTCTGGGCTTGGGTGCACGAGATTACACTCAACCTAGTGTCTGCTTTATCCGAATTTCTGTCCCCTCGGATAATTAGGTCGGTGCCTCCCCATGGTATGCGGACTAGTTTCTCGTCACACACAATGGTTGCATGGTACTTGGCTAACCAGTCCATACCAATGATGACGTCGAAACTACTTAGTTGTATGGGTATCAATTGAATATCAAATGGGTGGTTTAGGAGGTTTAGAGTACAGCCTCTTATGATGGTGTTTGTTTCTATGATTTTTCCGTCTGCTAGCTCAACTCTGTAACAGTTATCTAATGGGGTCGGTAAAATGTCTAGCAAGCTACCAAATTCAGTGGATACGAAACTCCTATCGGCTCCCGTATCGAATAAAATACTTGCATAGCGATTATTTAGAAGGAACGTACCAGTAACTACATTGGAGTCGGGGTTGGTCCTGTTCTCTCCTATGACATAAACCCTGGCGGGTGCTCCGCTTTGGCTTTCATTCTTACGCTTTGGGCAGTCAGGTCTGATGTGTCCAATTTCTCCACAACCAAAGCAATGGATTTCTTTGCGAGCCATGTTTCCACTGCCTGTGAGCTGGCGGCTTCCTTGGTATCCACTTCCACGGGAATTCTGCCTGTTGCCATTGTGGGGCTTGTTGTTGGTACTGAAATTGTTTATGTTGGTCGGGACAGGTGCATTGCTCTGCTCGAAACTTCGACATCCATTTGTGGAGTGGTGATGAAAATTACACTTGGGGCATCTGGGTTTGTTTCCTGCGTATCGCGGTGGTCCTGAGGAAACAGCACTGCAGATTTGACTTAAGCCTTGCCTCTTGGGCTGTTGAGTCTGAGGATGATGACGGTAGTTATCATCGACTTTCCTCTTGTGTTCTGCCTGCCTAGTCACATGATCACGACCACGCTTGTCCACTAGTTCTGTGGCAAACTCGATGGCACTCTCGATAGTAGTAGGTCGAGATGCAAGCACACTGTCGTGGACAGAATCGGGAAGTCCACTAACGTACTTTTCTATCTTATCCGCCACTTTCGGGTACATGCGGGTACACATCAAGGTTAGTTCTTGGAATTTCTGGTTGTAGCTGGTGATATTGAAGTTGATGCATTTGAGATTCCACAATTCAATCTCTAGCTTCTTGATTTCGCTACGGGGACAGTATTTCATGGTAAGCTTTTCCTTCAACGCAGTCCACGTCATACCATAAGCTCCATCGTGTCCGAGGGTAGCAACTTGTGAGTTCCACCATGTGAGTGCATGTTCCAAAAGAGTACAGGTGGCGAACTTTACTTTGTTCTCTTCGGTGCAGTCACTAATACGAAACACCGTCTCAGTCCTCTCAAACCATTGCATGAGCTCGACTACCCCTTCCTTGCCCTTGAAATAGCTGGGTTTGCATTTTAGGAAGTCAGGGTAAGTACATCCTCGAGCTTCGCGGTTTCGGTTATTAGAGTTTTCACTGTCTCCATGGGTTCCGCTGGGGCGGTTTTCCCTGGCAGCTAAGGCGTCAGTAATGCCTTGCTCAATCAGTACTCTGAGTTGTGCATCAGATATGGTCGTTGCAGGCGTTTCTGCGGCGTTTGGGCGTACGCGTCTTGGTGGCATTTTCTATAAGAAAATTCTGAGATTCGTTAGTTGATAAAAGATGGTTATATTAAACTGCATGGGAAATGTCTATGCATAGAATTCACAACAAATTTGATAATCCGTTAAGAGTTCATAATAATATAAATGTAACCAAACAAATGAACAGTAGCATATCATTCCTGTGAACAATAATATAGTACAAGTACAACCGATCTAAGACAGGGTCATAGCAACCTGTCTGAAATAGTGGTACATATGTTTGTGATACAACCAAAAGATATCCTACCTACTAAGGTTAGGTACTACAAATACATCAGAAAAGGAAATACAATACAAAAGAGATAAATCATGAGAGCTGAGATGCAACTCAGTGCTTGTCATGAGGTACAACTAAAAATCTACCCTACACTAGTGTGGCTGCCTGCAGGTGCAGATGGTCCAACTGGTGGTGCATGCCTGTCCTGCATACGGATCACTGCACTCCGGGTCTCCCTGGTGTGTCTCAGGGCCTCTAGTAGCTGCTGCTGACGTGCAGTGTTAGCACTGCGTAGCTGCTCTGTCTCTGTAGTAATCCCCTGATGACGGAGATCTGCTAGGTCCATGAAGGTCCTGAAGGTGTCCTCCTGTGAGTAGATGGCGGCTCGAGTCTCGTAGGAATGACTCTCCAACATAGCTAAACGGCAACGAAGGTAAGCTACCTCGTCCAATAACCAATGTATGGTCTCTCTGGTGGTATATGACTCTCCGGCCATGGCCCAATAGAGAGAGTCTAGTCTCTCCTGGAGCACGGCGCGACCCTGCTGGTCCGCCTGTAGTAGAGAGTTATTGAGAGTGGTGTCCTGTGCCTGTCGGGCTGTAAGTGCATCGACCTGTGCCTGAAGGGCACTAAGTCTAGCCTGCCCGTCTCCTGAACCCTCTCCGACCTCATAAGTCGAATCGGTGATAGGGTCATGCCTCCTCTTACGAGGTGGCAAGACACTGGTGGGGTGAGTGCGAGGTAGAGAAGGTGGTGGTAGGAAAGGTACGACCTGGTCCGCCTCTCTGGGAGGGGATGCAGGTACTACAAGAAGTGGTGTAGTAGGAAGTGTAGTGGGTGGTGAAGGAGTAGGTGAATCTGTGAGTACGATGACCCCGTCCTGCTGGTCATCTCCGGACTCTGTATCAGATGCTGGCCTAACTAACACTGATGTCGGCGACAAAGGTGTGATGGTAGGAACCATAAGCTCCTCGAAGGTAGTAACAACAGTAGGCGTCGTCATGATATCTGAAAGTAATATTTTATAGTTTTGAGCAAGTTTTCAACTTACACAACATAAAATGTTTTCATGATGCATATGGGACGTGGTAAAAAAAAGTTTTTAACCATGAGGTAGAAAGTATAATATAGATACTTATGTGATTTATTTGCCATGAGTAAATAAATCAATGTGAGGTTAGCTCATAATAACATGCATGCTCTATAATGCCATATGCCTAACTTATAGGTTCCCAAAAATCAATTTTTCTTTTCAAACTGATTTTTATGTTCAGTTATAGTCCAGTTTTAAAAATTCCTTTTCTTAAAATTTTTAAGTCTTTGATCTGGTTCTCTATAACTATGCGCTCTGATACCATTCTCTGTAACACCCCCAGATTGGTCAAATGCAGCGGAATAATAGTTGGGGTGTTACTTGGGTGGATCGATAGCACATAGCATATAGAGCGATGATCATAAAATCATTCAAAAACATATTACATGAATTAATCGTACACATTGTATCTTGTTTAGAATAAAACCACATTTATTGAAAAACAGAAGTAAATATCCCAGCCCAATGGTCAACATGATGCTTTCCTAAAATGCTGGAATCCAATGCATGAACCTGCTTACTTCCCTGAGAAAACATAAAAGTAAAAATGTGGGGGTCAACACGAGGTTGGTGAATTCACAGGTTTAATTTAATAAAGTATTAATATGCAAAGCATCACGAAGGTAGCAGGACATCACAGCCCAATACTACAGTAGTTCCTACTGCCCTGTAATAGAAGCTAGACATGATTGTCAGTACGCCCATTGGGTCTATCCTGAAGTTTGTTTCCCTTAATCCGACAATGACATAAACCTGCTGCTTGGCCTAAGCGTTACGTGACAGCTGATCACGACAGGCCGGGTGTTGTCAACACCCGAATAGATCTATCCATACATTTCGCGCTACACTATTAACTATTACAGTCCACGGGAATGGGGCAAACAGTAGGCAATAAATTGTTGTTGTCTGTGCATGCTTGCATAAAAATAAACGTTTGTATGTTTTCTCCCCCAGTTATAAAACAGTAAAGATGGGGCCATGAACTCACCTCAGTGGTAATGATGTAGTGATGATGTCACTGAATGTACTGGCACAGTATGATCACGAAGCAGTAGAATTACCTAAGTAATTTATGTGTGTCTCAGTAAATGTAGAAATAATTATGCATGACAATGGGTGCATATGAAAGATGTATGATCACAGTTTATAGATTGATACGCTGGCTTAATTTATTCATAATAAATTAAGGATGTGTTTATATATATTGTTTTCAAGGAAATAATATATATTAATGTACGAGTTTATTAATTTATGTTTAAGGAAAAAGGTATAGTAAATTAAATAACTCCACAAGTTTTATTTAATTTAAAATGAAGAATAAACTTTATACTTTATTATGATTTTAAGGTTTCACAAAGGAGATGGTTAAACGGTTTTGTTAATATCGCATAGTTGTAATTTAATTAAAATAATTCGTTTTATGATAACCCTTTTTAAATAATTAAATTGGGATTACACTTGTAAATAATATATAGTTTAGAAATCATATATATTTTCATTCGTTAAAGTTATTACATCGTTAGTCCTTGTTGGTTATCCCGTTTAATAAAAACGCCCCTAGGGCTTGATAAACTTTCGGGAGATGGCAAAATACCCCCCTCCGATCCCACGGCATGAAAATAAGTGGGATTAGGGTTTGATTAAAGTTTCAAAAACGTCACAAATGGCCCTTGTAGTTCATTAGTACACACGGTTTGATTTTTGGTACCCTTTAGTTTCAAAAACATCATAACCGGCCCTTGTATTTTATATAAGTCACGAAAATGATTTAAGATTTCCTTTGTTTCTCAAAATTGGCCATGTCTTTTGGAACTTGACACAAATGGCCCAAAAAGTTACCCTTTTTAAATCAAACGGGCTAAAGTGGCCCATTTAAGTCACGGTTTGTGTGTGTTTAAGCTTAATGGGCTTAAATGGCCCAACAAGGGTCACGGTATATTTGTTTTAAGTTTTACCAAAGTTAAATAATTTTTACCAAGTAGTAAAAGTAATAAATAAAGTTTCTATTTTTAATATTTCCACTTTTGGGTCCAATCTTTCACCAATTTACACAACCGGCACAAAAGTAACCCCTTATTTCCTTAATGGGCTACACGGCCCATTATATTCGGTTAAGGTAAAAAGAGGTGCTGGGCTTGGTAAAACTTTGTGGTAATTTAGTAACTATTAATTTCTCACAAATGGGCTTATGTTAATTTACTATATGGGCTTATATATATCCGGCTTATATTTTTATTACCCCTAGCTTATATAGTTTCGGCTTATTTTCATTACCCTAGCTTATATAGTTTCGGCTTATATTAATATTGCACATGAGCTTATATAAATTTGGCTTTTATTACCCATGAGCTTATATAAATTCGGCTTATATATGTTTTAAGGCAAAGGGAAATGCTAACGCCCCTATAGGTTCATATATGCGTGTTTTCAAGGATTTACAACGTAAGGCTTCCCAATTTAACCTATGTCGTGAGTTTATAAGTTGTTTAGAGTGAGACAAGAACTTTTACGTGTGCATGTATCCTAACCTTAATATGTTTAGCATGGGAATGCATGAAACGCGAAAAATGGTTAAGGAAAGGAAATGAGAAGTTCATGCTTACTTGTTTTGGCCAAAGTGTAGACGAAAGGTGATGAAGATGAGGCGGCTTATAAACACACGAGTCTTAGGAGTCTTTACTTCAAGCCTTCAATGCTAGATTCGGTTAGTAAATGTGATAAGTTGAGGTTTGTTTAGTCTAGGTGTTTTGTGAGGATTTTGATCCGAATATTTGTGGTGAGGGAGAGGAATGAGTGTCTCAAGTTATATGTATTCAATTGTGAGGTGAAGGAGGTGTGGCTTGGGATTATGACACGGCAAGAGAGAGGGATAGCCAAGATTTGCTAGCTTTGATTTGTACACTAAGGTACATAACCTTAAATGTCCCAAAATGTACAAGTTTGGTAGGGTTTGGATGGGTAGCCGTGGCACTTTAGGATTCCAAGAGGAGTGGGAAGATGTGTATGTAATAATAGGTTTAAGGTTGTACAAAAATTATGTGTGGTGTGGGATGGTCACACGGCTAAGACAAGGAAGAGAGGTGATGTGTATTAGCTTCCTTAATCATCCTCCAAGTACATTTCTTTAAATGTTAGCTTAGTACAAATTACCCATGGTTTAGAAAAGGGAAAACCAAAACCGGCGGTTTTGGGTATTTGTTAGGGAGGGAAAATCAATTTTTGTGTATTAAGTTTTAAAATAAATGTTAAGTTATAAAGTTTGTAAGGTTTTAGTGAAAAGGTTTGTAGTTAAGTATAAATATACGGGTATGTATGGGTTTGGGTTTGTTTTGCTCATTAGTCGGGTTAAATATGTGTCAAATGATTTTTAAGCTATAGTAATTAGAGTAAGCCCGGGTTTTAAGTGTTCAAGTTACGTTTAGTGCCTTTTTGGTGAAAGAATGGTCCCTAGGTAGTTATATTAGTACCTTTACGTATAAAATATATTCATAGTATGATTTATTAAATAATCATATGTAAAAGTGATAGTTAGGGTAATCTGAAATCATTTATACTGAAAATATATATCCATAAATATATACAGATTATTTGAATTCATCAATGCTTATATATTTATAAATAGGTAATCAGTCATATACTGGGATCATGACGTTGTTCTTGGAGAAAAATCAGTGGGATGCATGCAAGTGATCATATGTTTCAAAAGACTCTAAGTTCTCAACATTAGGTCATTTGTTGTCCTGTATGATTACTGAAATATAAACATACAAATGTAGTCACACTTTTGTAATAAAAGTGCATAGTCACAATAAAATTGTGATATAATTTCTTTCCTGATAAGATGATGCATGCTTATGAAATGCATGGGATGGTTCAAATGATTCATGCAAAGAAAAGTGGTATAAAATATTTAGATATCATGAAGTGACGTACATAATGTTCACAAGTCAAAACCTGAAATTCTCAGGTTTTACATTACCCTCATTTCATATTTTGAATTCGGGTATGTTCTTCTTTTCCAGTTTACTTTATCTATAATTCGGGGACGAATTATTCTTTTTAGGGGGGAAGAGTTGTAAAACCCGCATGCTTTTACCAAGCATAGTACCTTAAGTTCGTACGTACTAGTTAAAAACTTTCCTAATATGCATGATTACGATTACGTATTAGGAGTCCGCATGCTTTTACCATGCATAGTACCTTAAGTTCGTACGTACTAGTTAAAAACTTTCCTAATATAGCATGATTACGATTACGTATTAGGAGTTTATGTATTACGTACGTGTTAGAACACGATAAGTATTTTATATGAACGATCACATAATAATTATTTAGCAATAATTAATCACGAACATACGATCACGAGATCACGAGCGTAATTAAAACACAAGATATTATTAATTACGTATATATATTTAATACGAGCGTAATTAAATATATAGGTGTAGGATATTTACGTAACGAGAACATTTAAAACACGAACATAATTAAACGTAAACGTGTACGAAATTACAAGACACGAAACGAGGTACGGGACCCCCACAAGGGAGTCCCTACCCGCGGCCAAAAACAAGGTAATGGGCCAAGCCCATTACCAATTTTACTAAGAGGGGGTAATTAGAGTTTTTACTACTCAAATTATTTTTACAGAAGAATTTCAAGAAAACCTAAAACCCTTCTCCTCCTCCTTCTTTGTGCCGCCACCATCAAATCACCATCAAGGTGATTCCATTGATCTGGGATCTTGTTAAATTAGTGTTTGTTCGTGTTTGTTCGTCACCCTCTTGATCCACGAATACGGTAAAACCTTTTAAACCCTTTTCTTTTAATTAATCTTTTATTTAATTATGAACACGTGATGTTTTTCATAAAAACACATTAATTAATCATAGATCTAACATGTTTTGAGCATTAATTAATCAAAGGGGCGATCTAAGGGGTGTTTGTTTTTGGGCCGCAAGGTAAAACCGACCCCAAGGGGGTGCGGTTTGTTCTTAGCCGACCACCACCAAGACCCTTTTGGTCTTGGTTGGTGCGTGTGGGTCCCACGGCAGCAAGGGGGTACCCCGATTTGGTTCGGGGTACGGTGTTTGTTCATATCCGGTGCATGTTTTTAAGTTTAGATCCGGATCATGATTATGTTAGTTGTTTATGTTATAAACTTATGTTAAGAATTAAATTAATAAGATGTGATTAATTTAATAATATGACTTAGGTTAACTAATTATTAATAATCATGAATTATTCTTAACCTAAGTATTTATATTATTAAGACTTATAATTAATTAATTATTTAAAAACCATGGATATAATTAATTAATTAAACAAGAATTAGGTTATATTATTAGTATTTAATAATACATATTTTAACCTAAGTATTTAATATATTTAATTAAAACATGTCATACTTTAATTAAATATTATAACCTATAGTTTAATTAAATTACATGAAATAATTATTAAACTATATAATATATCATATGACTTAGAAAATAATCATGAAAATACTTAGGCTTATTTACTTAGCTTATTTAACCAGCTTATTTCTAATTATGGAAACTTTCTATTTTTAGAAACTTAATTAAATAAGGCAGCTATTTTATTTATGGAAACCAGCTATTTTTAGAAACTTATTTATTTAAGGCAACTAATCTATTTATGGAAACTTATTTAATTAAGGCAGCTAATCTATTTATGGAAACTTTCTATTTTTAGAAACTTATCTATTTTAAGCAGTAAATCTATTTTTGGAAACTTTCTATTTTTGGAAACTTTCTATTTTTGGAAACTTTCTATTTTTGGAAACTTTCTATTTTTGGTAACTTTCTATTTTTGGAAACTTTTTATTTAAGAAAACCTGCTATTTTTGGAAAGTTACTTATTATTACACAGTAAGTATAATAACACATGAAATATCAGAAATACTTAATCAGATTGAACATAATATAAGATTTAACACAATTTAAGGCTTTAAACAGTGTAAATAGTAAGAACACATAAAATAAGCTAAGACATGATATAAACCAGCTATGTATGTAGTAAGCAGATACTTATTTCATGTACGTATTTATGTAGCACTAGTATTTCGGAAGTAGGATTCTCGCAGTTCATCGTTCTCGTTCACTGGACATAAGGTACGGATTCCCGTCCTTTCAGTATGAACATTCTTTCCTTATTAGGATTTCCCCGTATGCAGCCAACTGTTTTCCCGTAGTATAAGTATGAGTTTGATTGCTTTTGTTTAAATATGATTACCTATAGCCATATACATGCATGACCAGTTTTACCTAGTTATGGAGGTACCATAACCATAACATTAGAGGCACTGATGTTATGACTTCACCATGGCGGAGTGATTGCTCGTGGCGTCCCTTCAGCTTTTGGCCATTTATTTATATTTATCATGTGGGGCGTATGGGTGCATCCTAGTTACATGTTTTTATTCAGGATTACATGGTGAATGTGGTGTGTGCCTTGCATCCTTCACAAGGAGCTGATCCCTCCTACCCATAAAACCAATATATTAAATTAGAGGCAGCCCCTCTAATTTGCATGATGAGGTCTCCAATTATTCATGCACGGTGGATATTCATGACCTATATTGGCTAAATGGTAAAATATGATAAACAGTTTTTATAAGATAAACATAAGACTTTCAAACTATAAACCCAGTTTTATTAAGACTTAACCAGGTTACTCGGGACTTTGTTTCTTCCGCTGTTATTATGTTATATGCTTATCCTATTCATGCTTTATTGTACATCCGTGCACTGAGCGTATTGCTCAGCCGTTTTCCTTTTCTATGTTCCCAAAACGGCAGGTACTCAGGGACGCTCGTAGACACTAAGAGTACGTGCATATGGACTGGAAGCTGTTTAGCCTTCTTTACATTATGCATTTCCTTTCTTTATGATACTTATGCTTTGGACATTGTTTCGTCCTTTTTCCTTTACTATACTATGTTTGTGTGTGATGAGCTTTACTTTTGGACTACCGATGTTTGATTCCGGTATTTTCCTTTATATGGTCAA
This sequence comes from Glebionis coronaria, assembly GCA_025667525.1. NCBI lineage: Eukaryota > Viridiplantae > Streptophyta > Magnoliopsida > Asterales > Asteraceae > Glebionis > Glebionis coronaria. The sequence continues at coordinate 425,972,653 of CM046879.1, read as the reverse complement.
GTAATGTTTAGACATTTTACCTTGTATGCTTTGATGACACGCCATAATTACTGTGATATTTCCATTTCCAAAATGGGGTGTTACACGGAGGCTGGAGAGGAATGCCACCTTTTCAATACCAATTTATTCGGAGTGAATAAATCAATAGATAATGTGTTGTCTCCGTGTGATTAAAACAAATACCTTTTGAGAGATATCTGAGTTAGCTGGGATGGGTTGTGCATTGCATCACTGGGTCCATGATGTCTATCTTCAATATCGAGCATCATTAAAATGATCTCAATAGCATATGTGTTGACCCGGTTTCTGCCTAAAGTTGTAAGGAGGGCTTCTTTCTTTACACCCTTTATCTTTACAATTCTTTTTCATTCTTCAACCCCTTCAATGCTTACCAATACGTCATAACTAGCACCTTGTTGTGATTGTTCCAGTGCTAACTTAAGTACTTGGTCGGCATTCAGCTACGTTCACAATCTTTCTCCAACTTTCCTAAGGACTACTATTTCTAGCTATGGAATGTCCTTGGGAAGATTCCTCCGGTTCTGGAAGAATCATAGGACTTAACCTATCTTACCATCCTTATGTCACCACAATCTTCATCGTCGTGAAATAAATGGGTTTTGGGTAAGTATAAATCACCATGAAATCCATTTTTGATATGCAAATCCATTTTGCTCCCCCTTAACATATGCCACGATATTCGAAAACATTTCGCATATGTCCGGATGAGCCAGCACATTAAGTCAAACCATTTGTGATAATATCCCATATTAAATCACATTTTCTCCCCCATATTGAGAATATTAACCCAATCGATGTTTTTAATATCAATTGATTTAATGAAGTTTTAACAAAGGTTTTGGGAAGAAAAATGCAAGTCCATTTTATCTTCATGATACCAAATGTATGAGATATGATATCGATTTGAAACATGATCACATATTCACCATATTAGAAAAGAATTGACAGGGTTGGACCTGATAGATGAGAACATCATATGATAAGATCAAATGGTTCTTGTCAGCATATGTTGGTCGCCTCGTCATGTTGAAGTCATCTCTTGTCACCACGTGTACGATTGGTATTGTATTCTTGACACCAACTTGTGAACTTGTCACGTTCGGCATCGAAGATTCTGAATGCTTGACAATTGCTCCCCCTCAATTTTTGACCCGTGTTCTATTGAAAGAGCTGTAGTCGTCGGTTGAGTAGTCGCATCGTCGAGTATGTAGATAACAATTGTAGATTGCTATGGTTGTAGAGATGATAGCTTCATAAAAACAAGACTTCTCTTGTTTAAACAAATAAATGCACTGAAACGTACATCGATTTGTGTTAGACCAAGTTATAAAGTAAACTTGATCCCTTACAAGGTTTTAAAGTAAACCTTTCCCGAGAAAATTAGTTCCCGTTGTGAGCCAAAGCTTTCATAAGAAATACTTGACTTTAATATGAAAACCGGGTTGCAGTCAGAAATAACTACAAGCCATAAGGGCATGTTTTATGAAATATTTACAACTTTTGTACGAACTCTATTTATGGCGCCGTGTCAATATTAATCGACATTTCTAAGGCCGTAAAATTATCGTACCAAAAGACACGCCTTTGAAAAATAAAGTGAAAATATTTTTGGATTGTAATGAATTTTTCAATTTTTATGGTTTTTATATGGTTTTATATTTTTGTATTTTGCTTTTGTAGATAAAAATATAAACAATATATACAAATGATCACCAAGGATACGGAGAATAGTTTACCATCACTATTCTTTCGCTTCATCTGCCAATTCCTTTAGAGTCTCAGGCAAGAAGGTTCTCATTCCTAGCTTGTCGGCCAAAAATTCAATTCGAGCGCGATCTAAAGCCTTCGTGAAAATATCCGCCAATTGATACTCAGATCGGACAAAGTAAAGCTCGATTACTCCATTTTCCACTTGCTCCTTGATGAAGTGGTAGCGAATGTCAATATGCTTCGACCAGGAGAATTGAACGTTGTTGCAGCATAAGGCAATTGCACTCTTGTTGTCACAGTACATCGGAGTCTTATTGAAACCTAGACCATAGTCGGTTAATTGCGATCTCATCCAAGGAATTTGAGCACAGCAACCGGACATAGCTATGTATTCTGCTTCCGTACTTGAAATTGCAGCGCTTTTCTGCCTTTTCGATGCCCAACTGATTAGTCGATCTTATAGGAGTTGCAAATTTCCACTCGTGCTACGCCTTGTATCTTGACAACCCGCGTGATCCGCATCTGCATATGCCATAAGTGCAATCGAAGAGTCCTTCGAATACCAAAGTCCCCGATTAATGGTTTCTTTAAGATATCGAAAGATACGTTTCACAGTGGCCAAGTGTAACTCAGTAGGTCGAGTTTGATACCGAGCACACATACATATAGCAAACTGAAGATCAGGTCGACTAGCTGTGATATACATAAGAGTACCAATCATTCCACGGTAAAGTGTCGTATCAACGGCAACTCCATGTGGATCTGCATCAAGCTTTGTTCGTTCCACCATTGGAGTATCCACGGTAAAGTGTAACTCATGTGATAATGTTTGGGTCGAGGCTGCAAATATAATATCATCAACATATATTTGTACCATAATCATATCTTTACCTCATTTCTGAATGAACAGCGTGGGATCCACCTTGCCTTTAGCGAAGCCTTGCGTAATGAGGAATTGTGACAAAAGATCATACCATGCGCGAGGAGCTTGCTTCAACCCATAGAGAGCCTTCTTAAGCTTGTACACATGATTAGGATAATTAGGATTCACAAAACCATCCGGTTGTTGAACATAGACCTCTTCCTTGAGTTCACCATTAAGAAATGCCGTCTTCACATCCATCTGATAGACGATCATATTCATATGGGCTGCATAAGCGAGGAATAGTCGAATAGCTTCCAACCGGGCAACAGGTGCAAAGGATTCCATAAAGTCGATGCCCAATAATTGCTTGTATCCACGAGATACTAGTCTAGCTTTGTTCTTCAATATTCCGCCTAACTCGTCGAGTTTCACCTTGTAAACCCATTTCAAAGTGAGTAACTGCACTTGATCCGGGCATGGGACAAGTTCCCATACTTCAAGACGTATAAATTCATTAAGTTCTTCTTGCATAGCTTCTATCCAACATGATTGAGTAAAATCTTGTTGCCATATCTTAGGTTCAACTTCAGTGAGAAAAGCATCAAAGTGACAAAACATTGCACTTTCTTGTAACTGACTTCGTGTGGATACCGGACGATTAGGGTCACCAATAATAGAATCTATAGGATGATCCTTTGTCCACTTGCTGTCATGTTCACGAATCCGTGGAATGGAGTAAACCGTACTAGGAGCTTCCTATGAGGTGGACGACCCGGCTTGATTAGGGTCGGGAATTGGTAGACCAAAGAATGGAAGTTCACGCATTTGAGCGAATTCCAAATCGTGATCATCATCATCCTCTTCATCATCAATAGGCATGACATGGGTAGTTGAAACATGTGTTGGTTGAGAATTACTTGTTGATGGTATATCTAGACCAATTGTAGGTGCAGATGTGTCTGATTGTGCTTCAGTTGCTGGAGCGACAACTTCGGTTACCAGAGCTATTACCTCAGGTTCTAGAGCAACAATACTTGGAGGAGTAAAGAATTCATCAAAGAACGGTTGAAACAACGTATCCCATTCCTTCCTAGTAGGTGGTGTAAATGATGATGAAGTAGGGTTGTTTGGGACAAGACCAGAACTAATGTTACTGGGTCCTATTTCATGAAGTGCGGGTTCAGAGCTTCTTTGCTCAGAAGCCATTGTTGTCAGATCATCAATATCAACATTCATAGTTTCGAGGATCTTGCGAGAGTTACAGTTGTAGATTCGGTATGCCTTCTTTGCGGGTGCGTAACCAATGAAAATACCAATATCAGCCTTTGGTTGAAGTTTTCCCAAATTGTCACCATCATTATTTGGATAGCAAAGAGAACCAAATACATGAAGATATGATAAATCTGGTACCTTTCCATGGAGAAGCTCATAAGGTGTTTTACCATGGCGTTTACGAATTAGTGACCGGTTTTGGGTGTACACTGCTGTAGATACTGCTTCTGCCCATAAAAACAATGGAGCCTTTGCGTAAATTAACATCGTTCGAGCAGCTTCCATAAGTGTGCGATTTCGCCTTTCAACGACACCGTTTTTTTGTGGAGTGCATGCAACGGATGTTTCATGAGATATGCCAACTTCTTTATAAAAATCACGCAAGATTTGATTCACAAATTTGGTTCCATTATCTGTACGAATGCGTCGGACAGTAGTGTTGAGACGCACCTGAATCATCTTGAGAAAGCCGATGATGAATTTAGGTGCCTCATTTTTTGCTTTAAGAAATTTCACCCATGTAAACCGAGAGTAATCATCGACAATGACGAGGATGTACTTTTTGCCACTAAGACTTTCAACACGCGATTGGCCCAGAAAGATCCATATGCAAAAGATGAAGTTTCTCTTGGTTGGTGTCTTCCTTCTTGGGTTTGTAAGATTTCTTAGTGCTTTTCCCCATTGTGCACGCGGAACACAAATGATCCTTGTGAAATGATAGTTTAAGAAGACCACGAACAAGTTCGTTTTTTGCCAAGTGATTAATAGCGTCAAAGTTAAGATGAGATAACCGTCGATGCCATAACCATGACTTAGTCTTCGATGCTTTGGAGAGAAGACATACAGGAGAAGCGGCCATCATGTCTTGTAGAGACAAAGTATACAAATTATTTCCTCGAGTACCTTTCAATAAATCAACCCCTTCCAAATTACGAATGAAGCAGGTATGCTCTCGAAAAGCAACTTCTAGGTTTGCATCAAAAAATTGTCCCACAGAAAATAAGTTGTGACCGAGACCTTCCACATAATACACTCTTGAAATTATTACATTCCCAATATGATATTCACCATAACCCATTATCTTTGCAATATGATCATTTCCAAATCGAACCGTACCAAGAAACTTGCTGACGAAATTTCTGAGCTGAGAGCGATCTCCGATCATATGCTTGGAACAACCAGAGTCCAAATACCAGAGAACAATTTGGACCACCTGTTTTCAACAACAACAGTAGACAATGCATTGGAAACTATTGGTTCCGGAGTGTTAACAGATACAGATAAAATATTATCAGAATTGCTAACATTTTTGTGACCCTTAGATTTCCTACGTTTTCTAATGTGAGTTTTAGCACTAACAGGTTTTACTGTTCCAACTTTCTTAGGTTTTGGATTATTCGCGAGCACTACAGTGGGAGTAGACCTATTTAAAGGGCACTTAGTTCCTACGGTAATGTTGGTGTTCCTAGTTAAAGGACACGCTTGTGTTTTGGTAGCCTTGGTACTCCTAGTTAAAGGGCACGCTTTCTTCACTTCAGTGGGAGTGATCCTAGTTAAAGGGCACGTATTTCCTACTATTGTGAAAGTTCTACCAGTGGGGCGCCACATCCAACCAACTTGGGTTAACACTTTCCCAATCGGTTTCCATTCTAATCCATTTTTCTGGGCATACATCTCATTCACATGGTCAATAAGGCAAGAATCATGACGACTAGAAAACATACATTCATTGCAATTCCAACATTTCAAATTAGAATTCACACTAGGCTTAGAACGCTGCACAACTGCAGAGCCTTTAGGTTTAGCTACATGATTGTTTTTATTCAAAACAGAAATAACATTCCTAGGATGGGCTTCTACTTTCTTCTTCACTTGACTACTAGATGGGGGCAAGATCCTATCATTCTTCTTGTTTCTCTTAAGCTTAGATCTTTGAGCCTTAGTAGTGGTGCTTACTCCTGTAGAAGGCAACACAGGAATATTAGAAGCTGGGTTTGATTCCGCCTTATCTTTAGTGACCAAAGTTTGAGATAGTTTAGTCCTAGGTCCCTTGTTAAGTGGTGTGACGGCTATAAGGTTCCTTTTGATTGCACTAGAGGACGATGCTGAGACAGTGGCTGCGTTATCCACAACATTCTTACCTTTTAGAGTACGAAGTGTTTCCTTTAACTCAGCCAAGACCAGATTCTTATCACAAATTTGTTCCCTCAAATCAGATATTTCCACCGACTTTCAATTCAATTGTTCAATCAATGATTGATTTTGTGCAGTGGTATCAACACATGCGGGCTTTACTGAATCGAAAAGTCGTGTATTTTTCTGTTTTAAGTTATCAACTTTGGACAAAATCTTGGAAACTCGATTATCTAGATCCAGTTTAAAATTCTCAGCGGCCTCAAGTACCACACAGTTAAGCTCCTTAGATTTCTCTATTTCTATTGGCAAAGATTTAGCAACTTTGTCACTTGGCTGACGCTGTTTTGATTGTAAATTCAATCGAAAATTCTTTTCAAAATTTGCATCATCGATATTAACACCTTCGAATGACATTTAAAGATTTATTGAATAAATTGTTGCTTGCATTCAAGTGAAATACAATGTGTTTGAATCTCATCAAAACGTTTTGAAAGTGAAGAATATGAATCTTGAAGCTTTAAAAATTTAGCGTCAGATTCGTGACAATTACTATCTACCACATTATCCGCAGATTCAACATTATGCACAATAGAATCATTATCAACACTTTTATTCACACAGACAAAAACTATATCATGAGACATCACTTGCTTCAGAAGCTGATCATTTTGGCGTGAAACCCGTTCTATTTCAAGTAAACTGTTTTCAAAAGCATCTTCCATTTCATTGAAAACACGTCTAACTTCTTCTATTTCCAAAAAAATATCTTGATCAAGATTACTAAGACAAGCCTTAACATTGTCTACAAACGGAACAATTTCATTTCGGAACACAGCTCTAGTGTGCTCAAAGTTCCATTCACCTTCCGTTATGGCCGAAGCCGTCGTACGTTCCAAAATGACCTTGTCAAAATCGGCTAAGTGTTGGTGTACCGCATTTAAGTTAACGGACGCCTTACTTACCGGTGGAATTAACTTCGTTAAATCCGTTTTGACAAGTGTAGGAGACGTACTAGGAAGGTTTTCATTTGATAAACTTTGGGGCACAAGAACTGTCAATTCAACTAATTCCTTTTGTAAGCGAATGCGTGTCTTTTTCGAAAATTGATCTTTGTTATATTGATCATAATCAATTGTATGGAATTTTGAAATCATTTTAGAATGAGTTTCATACGCAAGTGACTGTCTCTCCTCAGTACTACGAACAAAAGGTGCTTCTTTCGATTTGCCAATTATGGTCATATCATAAAGACCGGGAATATGTTCCTAAGCTTGTTTTGCATAACCGGGATTAGGTGGTAAATCTTGAAGATGCTTAAGTTCGAGTTCTTTAAATGATTTAGTTAAAAGATGAACCTTTTCTGTGGAATCGTATAGTTTTAAAAGCTGTTGTTCTTTGAATTTAAGAAGTTTGGTAGCATTAATTTCCGATTCAAACTTTTTAGACTCGAGAGTTTCTAAATCCATTTTAAGTTTCTGAAAATCTTTGACAACCGACTCTTTTTCTTTTAATTCATTGGAAAGATTAGCTTTTAATGATTCTATTTCTTTCAAGTGTTCAATCTTTTCAAAACGAAATTGGTCAAATTCAGAACATGTTATTTTCTCTGCTTGAGGGACCATTTCTAAAGCTTTGACCTTTTCTTTATGCAACGCAAGCTCAGCAGTTAGGGTGGAATTGGTATCTACGGATTGTCTGAGGGCCATATGCATTTGATCAATAATATGTTTAGGTACCATGACTAAATCATGTTGATCATAAGATTACATACCCGTCGTAGCATTTGGTTGAGGTTTACTAGTTCCCGAATGCTGTTCGAGGTTGTCCTTTTCATGCCCAACTTGATGTTGGTTATCATCAATATTATTAGATGTGGTTGGTACCTCACTGACGACATCAGAACCATAGTGAGAGAGATTAGCAACGAGAGCAGCTTGGGCAGAGTGAATGTCATCACAATCCGAATCATATACGTCAAGATCATCTGCTTGATAATCTGCATTAGAAGTAGAAACGACTGCAATGCCTTCAGTATCTGCTGCCCCTGGGTCTGCAAGAAATGCTAACTCCTCTGAATCCAAAATCTTCCCCTTAGACTGAGCATCAACCAAATACATCTTCTCACGAAACCATGCATCATCCCTCCTCCTTTTCGGCTGAGTGCATTCCCTAGCCATATGACCTTGTCCTCGGCAATTGTAGCAAGTCACAACCTTCTTAGGACCAATAGGAATCCCATTTCCACTAGCTTGAGAATTCACAGCTTGATTGTTCCCAGTCCTTGTAGGAGGTCCATATGAATTTTGCCTTCCCTGAATTGGTTGCACCGTCACTTGACCATCTTGAACAGTGGCTTGTTGTCGAGGATTTGATGAGGTGCGGAGCTGATTGTTTGTTGGTGGAAATCCTCTAGTTGCAACAAGTTTTGACAAGTAGGCTGTGAGATGGTTTAGAACATCAGCTGGCGTATCATTTGGAGTAAAGACCGGTGCTTGGATTGGTAGAAGTTCATTAGAGTAGAAAGCTTGTGCTGGTTGTGCTTCTATTGGAAAATGTCCTTGCTGAGGAGTATATCCCATTGGAGAAGTGTTGGCTTGTGATGGTGATGTCTGATATGGTGGTTGCTGCGGAAAAGATTGTTGATGAACACCTTGTTGAAATGCTTGATGTGGCATCATTGGTGGTTGATAAGATGGTTGTTGATAGGTGTGTGGTGGTGGTTGCTGCAAGTATGATGGTTGTTGATAAGTATAAGCCATGTTTTGTTGAGAAGCATACATTGCAAGTGGATCATGAACTTGAGGTGTAGACAACCGAGCCTCGATCATATGGCATTCGTGTTGTTGAAGAAAAGCTTGAAGTTGATCCACATTGGTGTTATGCAAGTCCTTAGCCAATTTAACATCCGTCACGTATTTTTTCCATTCTGAAGGAAGAGTGTTCAAATACTTGGTGTTCAATTAAAAGGTAGGAATTGTCATGCCATAGATATTGAGCTCACTCAACAATAGGGTAAATCTCAGATAGTAATCATTGAGAGTCTCCTCTGGCACATAGGCAAACTTATCAAAAGTATCATAAAGCTTACACTCTCGTTCTTGTTTAGTTAACGAGGTGCCTTGCATGAGAACATGAATTCTATCCCATAACTCTTTGGCAACTTTATGTTTGCTGACGAGTTTGTAGACATCTGGAGGAAGGGCTTGGAGAATGATGTTTGTAGCATACTTATCACATTTGTCTTGAATCTTCATATCTCCAGTCAATTCACCCGTTGTGCGAGGACGAGTAGTTGTACCTTCCGTCACTTTACCATAATCTAATGGTCCATTGAGCACCGATGCCCAAATGTGATGTCCATTCTCCTTGTTTAACATATAAAGTTCCATTCGGGAAGCCCATTCCTCATACATAGTCTTCACCAACATTGGTGGACGATTATCCGTACCCGAGAGGATGTACTTATCCGTAAGAGATGTGTACTCCATTTCAATAAGTTAAGATTTACAAACGTTGATCGATCAATGAAAGAAAGTAAATGTGTTTGTTGTTGAGAGTTGAAGTCGAGAAACAATGTTAAAATCCCCTAAAATATGTTCGAAATTTTTTAAGGAATAATTTTTGTAATCGGAATGTTGATCGGAATAAGCCCTATCGGAATAACCTTGATCGGAATCTCCCAAATCGGAATAAACCCTAATCGGAATGTCAAGGATCGGAAAGTCCTTAAACCGGAATGAACCAAATCAGAATGTCCCTATTCGGAATGTGCCAAATCGGAATGTCCCTAATCGGAATATCTAATCGGAATACCTAATCGGAATACCTAATCGGAATACCTAATCGGAATACCTAATCGGAATACCTGATCAGAATGTACCCAAAATTGGAATCCCTAAACCCTATTCCGATTAAACTGATCGGAATGTCCTATAAACCCTTTTCCGATGACCTGATCGGAATAATTCCCACTTTTCTCGGACAAAACTCAACCAGTTCGTGATTTTAAGCCAAAAAATGATCAAAACACCCAAAATTTTTGTGTTTTTAGCCAAAGTAACTATACCAAATCCCTAACACAACTATGTAGAAGATTTGTATCAAGAAAAAACCATCAAAAACACAAAAAACAAAATTTGGTTCGTGTAAAAATTGATCAAAATAGGCGTATGAATCAAGAACACAAACACATGAACAATACAATCATCCCATGGCTCTTGATACCATTTGTAGGATATGTAAATCTTGCTTATGTTTTTAGAGAGAGAAAGAGATAGAGAGATGGTGAGAACACACACACTTAGAGAGAGAAAGTGAAAGAAAAACACTTTTTCACTATGTGTAAAAATGAGGAACCACACACCCTCTCCATCTAAGGAGAGGGTTTATATACCCAAGCCTTGTGATGGGCTTGGGCTTACAATGTTGGGCCGTCCTACACATGTTGTAGGCTAGGCTTGACTTTGTTTGTTTAATGAAGATATCTAGACTACGAGCTACTACTTAATATATTGTCGGAGTGACCGAATCTTTCTAAATATGTAAAAACGTATTTCCAACATTCTAAGCCAAGATTTCTTCGTTGGGTTTTGCTCCTTCAGGAATTTAAAATCGGAATTCGTGACAAAAAGGGAGCCGAAAACCTAGCATCAGATCATCTGAGTAGACTTGAGGATCCTTACCAAGGGGATCATCCGAATCAAGAGATCAATGACTCTTTTCCCCTTGAGACCTTAATGTCTATTCATTCCAATCTTGATGACACCCCGTGGTTTGCGGACTTTGCAAACTACTTAGCGGGTGGTATTCTCATCAAAGGGTTAACATCCCAACAAAAGAAGAAGTTCTTTAAAGATGTTAAGACTTACTTCTGGGGTGACCCTTATCTCTTCAAACAATGTGCTGATCTGATCATTCGTCGATGTGTTGATGGACCAGCAGCTTTAAAAATCCTTGATGCTTGCCATAAAGGACCCACCGGTGGTCACTTTGGTCCCAACTGTACCGCGAAGAAAGTATTCGACCCTGGATTCTATTGGCCCACCATTTACCGTGACGCTCACGATATGGTTAAGCATTGTGATGCTTGCCAACGCCAAGGCAAGATCACACATAAAGATGAGATGCCTCAAAATTTCATACAGAATGTGAAATCTTTGATGTATGGGTGTTAGCCGTATTGAAAGTGATGGTCATATAATATACCGTTGCGATGCTCGTGAAAAATACTATTCAACGGTGTCGAGAGTTCTTAGTTATTAATGTTTATGTAACGGGAATTAGTCCCGAACACACAAATGAGGAAGGCCTCCTAAACACTTACTACTTAGTATAAAAGGCCTCCTAAGCCTCATTTGTGTGTGTGTTTTCCATTCCATTGTTTTGTAGAGAGAGAAACGTATGTGTTTCTCTCACTAGGAATTCACAACTTTGTTTTTCTCTTTTCCTTCATCTAATCTAATCTTTCTTTTTTGGTTTAATCTTCATCTACATTTCTATATCATATTTAGTCGTGTGATTCAATCCAACAAGTGGTATCATTCACCAAGGGATTCGTGGATAGCTCTTTGGTGTTGTCCTTGTATCTTGTTAATTCCGTGGGTTTTTTAATTTTTTTTTTACTAAAGATTAAAAAAATTTCGTGTTTTTTTGGTTATTCCAAGTATTCGTGTTGTGGGTATTTTGGTTTGCTCAAAAACACGAATTTGTTGCCTCAAAGTTGCGAATTTGTTGCCTCAAAGTTTTTAAAATCGTTGCCTAAAAAGTTGGAAAAAAAAGTTCTCTTATTGCGATAGCTACAATTTCGGGAAAGGTAAGTACGGTTTTGATCGCAATAACCCAAGGGTTTTTCTTTGCGATCTAAGGATTTAGATACCTTATTCCGACGTGACATTCCGATCGTACATTGCGATCTGGGATTCCGACGGTCTTAAGGGTTTTTGTGAGTTGTTACTCTGTCCAGTTTATTTTGGCTATATTGCGATCTAGATATTCCGACAGGTAATCATTCCGACAGATTCCACATTCCGATCTAGGACATTCCGATCTACACATTCCGATCTAGACATTCCGATACAAAAAACATTGCGACAGGTCAACATTCCGACAGATCCATCATTTCGATAGAGGGACATTCCGATCGATGCACATTCCAATAGAACATTCCGATGGGCATTCCGATGGAAATTTTGTTTGAGTAATTTTTAGGTCAAGTAAAATCAAATTTTTTCCCTACTAGTTTTTGGCTATCTCGAACTCAATTTCAAAATTTGGCGATACACAATTTTTTCAGCTTACCGTTTTGTCGGACTGAGGAATTTATTATCGGACTGAGAAAAAAATCAGAAGTTTCGGAATTTCAACATCACCACACGCTTTCTACGAATTGAGATCCTGTTGTTCACACGACTTCTACGATGACGTCTCAACAAGATATTTATGCTGCGGGTACTGAGAATCGTCCACCCATGCTTACCAAGGAGAACTACACTACATGGGCTAGTCGTCTCCTTCGTTATGCAAAATGTAAACCTCTGGGAAAGTTGATTGTCAACTCGATTCAAAAGGGTCCGTATGTTAGAAGAACAATTATTGTGCCTGGCGACCCTACGAATGCTAACCCAGTAGCTGACTCAAGTCATGAGCAAACAGATGAAGAATTAACTGAAGCTGAATCCAAACAACTCGACGCTGATGATCAAGCAATTCAAGTCATTCTTATGGGACTTCCTGAAGATGTTTATGCTGCTGTCGATAGTTGTGAAACCGCACACGAGATGTGGCTTAGGATTCAGAAAATGATGAAGGGCAGTGAAATCGGTTTACAAGAAAAGGAAACTAAGTTGCTTCGTGAATGGGAGAAATTTACGTCTACTGAAGGGGAACAAATTGAACCTTATTATCATCGGTTTTCAAACCTCATGAACCATCTTAGAAGAAACAAACATGAACCTGCACAAATTGCTGCCCACATCAAATTTCTTGATAATCTTCCTTCTGAATGGTCACGATATGTCACTCTTGTCAATCAAACCAAGGATCTTCATGTTGTGGACTACGCTCAAGTTTATGACTATTTGAAGATGAATCAAGATGAAGCTAACGAAGTTAGGGCAGAAAGACGTGCCAAGACACAAGATCCATTGGCTTTTATGGCAAACTCTACATCATCTATGTCATATCCCATGGTACCCTACCATCAACCCTCATCAAGTAACTTCCTGCCACAACAACAACAACAACAACTCACCGCTTATGGATATCAACACCCTGCTGCCATGAATTACTTACAACAACCCATTGCCTGTTTTGATGACATTACCGATCCTACTCATGCTATTAATACTGGTCTAGCCCTTCTTGCAAAGGCATTCAAATTCACCATTAACCCCACAAACAACAATCAGAGAATCTCCTCGAACACTAGAAATAGGCAGATTGCTCAACCTTTCATGAATGCGAATCAAGATCGCCAATTGGTAGTTGCTGGAAACACGGGGACTCAATTTCAACAATATGGTCAGAATGCTGGGCAGACTGTTGGCAATGCAGGAAATCAGTATGGGCAAAACCGTGGTCCAAATCCGGGTGTTTCGAATGCGGGTAATCAGAATGGGTTAATAGTTGTGCCAGCGGTTGGTAACCAGATGGGAAACATTGTGGCTGCAAGGGCTGAGAATACTGGTACGGGAAATGGAAACAACAATCTTCAGGTTCAGTGCTACAACTGCAGGGGATTTGGTCATTATGCTCGAGATTGCACAGCCAAAAAGAAGAGGGATGCTGCTTATCTTCAGACTCAGCTTCTCATAGCACAAAAAGAAGAGGCAGGAATCCCACTTCAAGCTGAGGAATTTGATCTTATGGCTTCTGCTGCAGAATATGACGAGGAAGAAGAGGTGAATGCCAACTACATCTTGATGGCAAACTTACAGCAAGCATCAACCTCAGGAATGCATGATGACAGAGCTCCCGTCTATGATGCAGACGGTCCCTCCGAGGTACACCCAAGTTTTGATGATAATGATATATAATATGTCTAATCAGGAGGAAGAGTATACTGAGATGCTTGAGCCCTACAATGAGACACACGAGGATCAAATGAATAATAGTAATATTATTTCAAATAAGCCTAGTATGGACCTTAGTGTGGATCAAGTTGTTCAGCCTACAATCATTCCTGATGAGACACATGCGTATTATAAATCTCTATTTGATAAGCTTGCTAAGGATGTAGATCATGCTACGGTGGTTAATAATAAGTTTAGAGAAACTAATGCCAAATTGACCACTGAGCTTGCGGGATATAAGGAACGGGAGAAAAGTTTTGAGATTCATCATGCTAAAATCAAGGAACTTGAACAAGCTCATGCTACATCGGTTTATCAAGAAAAATACACCACTAAGAAATTAAATGCCTTACACTTAAGTAGTGCTAAAAAGATAAGCGAATTGAATGATGAAATCACTTCTCTTAATAAACAGCTTTCAACTGAAAAATCTATTATTGTGGACTTAAAAGAAGAACGAAAAAAGCTAAAACATGATTTCAAAATTCGAGAAGATGGGCTTCTTCAGGATTTTTGCAAAGCGCATGATAGGATTAGAGAATTAGACAACCTTTTAGTAAAACGTGGCCAAACTATGCAGACGATAAATATGCTCGCACCAAAAGTGAATGAGATAAATTACACTCGATACAAAATGGCTTTAGGTTGTCCTCTTCCCCCTAATCCAGGATACCTTAAGCAAGTTCAAGCCACTAATGAAACTTTATATAATGGTAGTGTGCTATTGTCTGATGAGCATGATCCTCCTAGTGTGCATGATTCCGAGGAAACTACTGAACTTGCTGTAGAGTCTCGTTTAAAAATGAAAAAGCTTGATAAAGAAGTGATACCCATTTATTATCCGAAAGTTAATCCTCCAACTGTTTTTGTTCGGTCTAAAACGAGTACTGAAATGCTTTTGTTACCAAGTGAGGAATTGTCTGATGACCCTCCTAAACCAAGTATCACTCGCCGATTTCTAAACGAGCTTAAAGATAACTTTGTCATCCTTAAACGTGTTGTTAATTCAAAAATAACTGGAGGTAATTTTACATCACCTGTTCAGATTGAAGTTCAAAAAATTCTTCAAAACGATATTGATCCGATTATTAATCAAGTTGATGCTCGGTTAGGAAATTTGGAAAACGCTTTTCTAAAAGAATTAGCCAACTTTGTTGAAGACTTTAAATCATTGACGAAGGAAGCTGATGAATCTCTTGATAAAATTAAAGTTTTGGAAAACGATCTTGAACGCCTCTCTAAAGCTCGTGATTGTATTGATATTAGCCCTGTTGAGTTAGGTACCTCTATGTCGCATAATGAAAACCTCCAAACTGAGCTTGATCTTATGAAAGAGAAAATGGAATCTTATGTAATTAAAAAAGATAAAGAATTCACCGATCTTTGGAATAAATTTGTCAAAAAATGTGATGAATGCAAATATGATAAGATTTCGTATGCAAAAGCTCACAATGAAATGCAACAAACTATCGCACGGTTGCAGGCTCAGTTAGGAGGGGTTTCAGAAACGAATTTGGCCTCGTCAGGGTTAGAGAGTGCTAGTGGTGGTAATGTTCAGAAGCTTAAGGCTAAGATTGCATATTTAGAATCTGTTGTTGTTTCATATAAGCGGGCTGTTGAACAAAGTAAGTCTGTCTATCATAAACTTATTGATAAAATCTGTGAGAACTGTAAGTTAAAGGCCTTGTTAAAAGATAAGTCTTCTAAACCTAGCTCGATTATGGATACGATGATCCAGAAACCAGCAACCTCGGGACCCACTCGTATTGCTGTGACACCTTTTTCCAAGGTTGCTGGAACAAAAACTACTGTGATTGCCCCAGGAATGTTTCGTGTTAGTTCTCCCTCTGTGCCTAGCAAACAACGTAAAGCAAGCGTTAGGACAAAACCGATCACTATAACTCAACCACAAGTTATTGATTTAAAAAGTGCTAATTCTAACAGACGCGTGTCTTCTTCTACAGGAATAAACAACTACACTAAGAGCAGAAGGCCACAGCCTACGAGCAATACAAGGAATGATAGGGTCCCTTTTGCCTCTAGAAGTAGTTGCCCCAAGATCAATAATGTGGAAGTAGAAGAACACTCTAGGAATTTACCGCTTTTTAATCATAATCAGAAACCTAATTCATCTGAATGTAATGACTTTAAGCTTGCTATTCGGAATAAAAAATCTGAAGTTATTTGTGCTAAATGTAATAAATGTTTCTTTACTTTTAGTCATGATGCTTGTGGTTTGACTATGAATGGTTTGAATTATGGTGGTTACACTCGAATTGACAAGCTGTCAGTCAGTGAACAACAACGCACTCCTAAGGCTAAGGTGTATGTTCCAAAAAGTACGCATGTAGGGTCCACAGAAAGTCTTGCTAAGCCTAGTAGCCCTAGACTCACCTCTAAATGGTTGCCTACTGGTAGAAATTTTGACTGTAGTGGCAAAATTATCGACACTAGTAGATCTCATACTGACAGTGAAACGTCGGTATGTGATACGGCTTAATTATCTTCTAACCCTACAGGAACCTATTTCATCGGTTGCCAAAATATTTGTTTCTCTTATCATTGGCAGGCTGTTGAAATTTGTCTCTGGTGCGTGGACTCGGGCTGTTCCAAACATATGACTGGGAATCGAAGCCTTCTCAAGAACTTTGTATGGCGTTTCATGGGAACTGTTCGATTTGGAAATGATCATGTTGCAGCAATTCTAGGCTATGGTGATCTTCATTGGGGAAATATAAACATCACCAGAGTCTCTTTTGTTGATGGCTTAGGACATAACTTGTTCTCGGTTGGGCAATTTTGTGATTCAGACTTGGAGGTCGCTTTCAGAAGTCATACATGTTTTGTAAGAGATCTTGAAGGAATTGATCTGTTGAAAGGAAATCGTACCACCAACCTTTACACCATTGATCTTTTTCAAATGTCTGCTGCTTCTCCAATTTGTCTCATGGCCCGAGCCACATCAACAAAGTCATGGTTATGGCATCAAAGGTTATCTCATCTCAATTTTGATGCCATCACCCATCTCGCGAAAGATGATCTCGTTACCGGTCTTCCAAAGTTTAAATATACAAAAGACCATCTTTGTCCTTCATGTGAGCAAGGTAAAAGTAAGAAGAAGCCACACAAACCCAAACCTGTTCCCAACTCAACGAATAGGTTACATCTCCTACATATGGATTTGTGTGGCCCAATGAGAATCAAAAGTATTAATAGAAAGCGGTATGTCCTTGTCATTGTGGATGACTATTCTCGTTACACATGGGTTCATTTTCTTGCTTCAAAAGATGAAACCCCTGATGTAATTATTAACTTCTTGAAGAAAACATCAGTACTACTGCAAGCCCCTGTCATTATTGTGAGAACGGATAACGGTACAGAATTCACCAATCAGAAATTGAAAGCTTATTTTGACGAAGTTGGGATTTCTCATCAAACTTCGGCTGTAAGAACTCTAGAGCAGAATGGAGTTGTGGAACGGAGGAATCGTACGTTAGTTGAAGCTGCTCGAACGATGCTTCTCTCCTCTAGTGCACCGTTATTTCTTTGGGCCGATGCTATAGCAACTGCATGTTATACTCAAAACCGCTCCATTATTCACACCCGTTTCAACAAAACACCTTATGAGATCATTAATGGAAGAAAACCGGATATTTCATTTTTACATGTCTTCGGTGCATTATGTTATCCGAAGAATGATCGTGAAGATATCGGTAAACTTGAACCTAAAGGTGATATTGGCATTTTCATTGGTTATTCTTCAACTGCTTGTGCTTACAGGGTTTATAATCGAAGGACAAGAAAGGTAATGGAGACTATGAACGTTACCTTTGATGAACTCTCGGGTATGGCCTCTCAGCATAGAAGTTCACATCCCGAGCTTCAAGGTCAGACTTCTGGACACGTAAGTTCAGGACTCGCGCTTCAATTTGCACCGTCAGCAATCTCATCGTTACAACCATCAGAACGTGACTTGGAAGTTTTATTTGGGCCAATCTATGATGAATATATGGAGGGTCCTTCGTCATTTGGTGTTCCTCAAAATGCCCCGGTTGCACCTGTTGCGGTAGTTCAACAACCTCCGACAGCATCTACACCAGTGGCATCTACTCCTACACCATCTACGTCAACCTCAACCATATTTCCTCCAAATATTCCAACCACTTCTCCGACTGCTGGCGCAACTCAACAACATTCTCAGCAATTTCCTAATCATGTTCATCTTTAGAATGAAATAGTTGCTGAAAATGCAAACAATGCGATGCTCAACGAACATGAGTTTGTTAATCCATTTGCGGCTACCACAATTACTACTCAGCCTTCAACACCATATGTGGATCCGTCGAGCTCGCATCAAGTTTCTCATACACTTCCACATGAACACAAATGGACTAAGAATCATCCTTTGGTTCAAGTGATTGGCAATCTCTCACGACCGGTCTCAACACGAAATCAGCTACGTACCGATGGTGATATGTGTATCTATGCACTATCAGTCAGCACAATGGAACCAGCAAGTGTGAAAGAAGCAATGACCGATGCATCATGGATTGAGTCTATGCAAGAAGAACTCAATCAGTTCATCCGGCTTGATGTATGGGAGTTAGTACCTCGACCAGACAATATCGATCCCCTCACTCTGAAATGGTTATTCAAAAACAAGATGGATGAGGAGCAAACGGTCATTAGGAACAAAACTCGGTTAGTTGTGAGAGGTTATAAACAAAAGGAGGGAATTGACTTCGTAGAATCCTTTGCCCCGGTTGCTCGGATGGAAGCTATTAGGATTTTCTTGGCATACGCTGCACACAAATCATTCATAGTGTATCAAATGGACGTGAAGACGGCTTTCTTGCATGGGCCGTTAAAAGAAGATGTGTATGTATGTCAACCTGAAGGTTTCATCAATACTGAACATCCAAGCCATGTCTACAAGTTGAAAAAGGCAATTTATGGTTTTAAACAAGCACCGAGGGCATGGTACGACGAATTATCATCATTTCTTCTACAAAATCACTTCAGCAAAGGAACCATTGATCCATCGTTGTTTATCAAGCACTACGGCAACGACATCTTGGTGGCTCAGGTCTATGTAGATGATATTATATTTGGTTCTACTAACCCAAAATATTCCATATTATTTGCCGACCTTATGAAAAGTCGATTCGAAATGTCCATGATGGGGGAAATGACGTTCTTTCTTGGTCTCCAAGTTCACCAATCCCCCCGTGGTATTTTCATAAATCAGTCCAAGTATGTGCTTGAGATTCTAACGAAATTTGGCATGGTAAACTGTGATCCTATTGGTACTCCAATGGACACTAAACACAAGCTTGATTTGGATAAGAAAGGGACATTTGTAGATGCTACAAAATACCGAAGTATGATCGGGTCCCTTATGTACTTAACCTCAAGCAGACTGGACATTGTGCATGCTACTTGTTTATGTGCTCGGTACCAGGCTAAGCCAACCGAGAAGCACCTCAAGGAGGTTAAAAGGATCTTTCGTTATCTCCGGGGAACCATTAACATGGGTCTCTAGTATACGAAGGATTCTGGTTTTAATCTCACTGGTTTTTCAGATGCCGATCATGCAGGGTGTCATGATACATTCAAGAGCACTTCCGGTGGAGCACAATTCTTAGGCGAGAAGCTAGTGAGCTGGTCATCAAGGTAACAAGACTGTACGGCTTTGTCAACCGTGGAAGCAGAATATGTGTCTCTATCCGTGTGTAGTGCTCAAGTCCTTTGGATGAGAACACAACTCACGGATTATGGCTTTTACTTTAACAAAGTCCCTATTTATTGTGATTCACAATCAGCCATAGCCATATCCTGCAACCCGGTCCAACACTCCAAGACCAAGCACATTGCTGTCCGATTCCATTTCATAAAGGAGCATGTGGAAAAAGGAACGATCGAACTGTATTTTGTCAAGACGGACTACCAACTAGCCGACATCTTCACCAAAGATCTTTCTCAAGACAGATTTGAATTCTTGGTTCGTCGACTTGGTATGCGTAGTTTCACTCCTGATGAACTTGAACGTCTTGCACATTCGCAGTAACCTTGTATATATCTATTAGAAAATCAAAATACAAAAATATAAAACCTATAAAAACAAAATAAAAAATGAGAAAATCTTTCAAAAAATACCAAAAATATTCTTCCCCGACATGTCTCTCAGCATCGATAATATGGACATGCTTAGAAATGTTGTTCAATAACGACATGGGTACGTACATAAAGTTCGAATGAGAGTTCAAATGTTTTCAAAACATGTCTTTTCTATTTTTCTTCTCATAATGGCTTATAGTCACATGTCAGACTATAACCCGGTCCCTAAATAAAGGAAAGTCTTTGACTTATCCTCAACAACAAGAAATTCATTTTTCTCGGTCATGAGCTTATATCAAAACATTCAAAGTTTTAAGCTCATGAACACAATTTTTCTCGGACTTTTGAGCACAATTTTTCAAAGTATTTCAAAACAATGTGCTCATATACTCCCCTATTTAAATAGAATCTCTTTTCGAGGGGGAGTATAATGATTTCATAAACATTCGTTCCAAAGTTTCATGACACATTATTCTTTCCATGTTTCATCACTAGTTTCACAAAAATTTCAATTTCATGCAATTTTTGAGGGGGAGAATAGTGATTAAAATGTGTTATCTTGAATAAGATCTTTGATATAAGTGCTTTCTCTTCATAATATGTGCAAAAATCTCTCCTTTTATGATGCACATGTGTAGGGGGAGCGTTTTTGGTGATATAGAAAACTTTTAAGGTGTAAACATTGATTTTATCAACACCTTGACTGCTTTTTCAATTGATTTTTCTAGTTACGATATCTATACCCTTCAACACAATTAATCGCGACGATATTGGTGTCAAAAGGTGGTTAGGTATTCGTCCTATGATCCAACCAGAACCGGAGGGATCTTCCCAGGGACAATCCATTAGAAAATAGAAGTCCTTAGGAAAGATGGAGTAGTTGAGTGTACGGGAATAATGCCGACTAATGACTTAAGCTAGCACTGGAACAATCATAACAAGGTGCTAGTTATGACGTCTTGGTAAGCATTGAAGGGGTTGAAGAATGAAAAAGAAATGTAAGGATAAAGGGTGTAAAGAAAGAAGCCCTCCATACAACTTAGGCAGAAACCGGGTCAATACATCTACTATCAGAATCACGTTGATGATTTCTGGTATTGAAGACAAAGCATCATGGACCCAGTGATGCAATGCACAACCCTTCCCAGCCTACTCAAGCTTCTCTCAAAAGGAGTTTATTTTATTGTCACGGAGTTCAACTCATTTCTATCAACTTTCTCACTCCGAGATAGTAGATATTGAATAGGTGGCAGTCTGCTCCACCCTCCGATCACCAAATAAACATGCACTTATAGAGTCTAGAGCCAACGAGATTCATCAAAAATCTCATTAGGACACTTATTCCATAGATCAATTGTTGTTCATCATTAGAACACAAGCGATGATTTATAGAGTCCTACGCTCTATCCTTGTGGTATTGCTAGAACATTCAGAGTGATACTCTTTAGTATTCACAGTGATGAATGGAAATCCTTCCAGTGTTAACATCAAACAGCACTGCGGTAGGTCATATGTAAGATTCACTTGAATTAAACATATCTAAACTGGAAAGCAACAGTGGTTTGATTCTTAATTGATTCAAACTCGTTCCAGGTCTTGACTCAATATCTTTATGATCTTGCCAGAACATTCAGAGTAATACTTTTCAGTATTTACAGTGACGAATGGAAATCCTTCCAGTGTCATCATCAAACAGCACTGCGGTAGGTAACTTGTGCGATTCTATATGAATTAAACTTGTGTCAACTGGAAAGCAACGATGGTTTGATTCTTAACTGATTCAGACTTGTTCCAGGAAAGTGAATTGACGACTTAATCAGCAGAATGGAACTGCATGATTCACTCCTTACTTTGAATTATCTTTTGATATATTCAAGTATTGAGAACGGCTACCACAGCTGGAAATCCTGTCAAGGAAGTTCTTTGAACTTACCTGATCACAGGTACAGTATTCGTACTGTATAACGGGAAACCGGTGGAATGCAAACGGTGGCGTTATCTCAAGAGTCGCAATTCAAGGCCACATATTCAGGATTATTGAAGAAAGCTCAAGAACATCTAAAGACAAAGACTTCCGCTACTCTGATGATCAAGGAAGATTGTTTACAAGCTTTCAAGTCAACACAAAACATGAGTATGTGGAGAAAGACACAAGAACACAAGCTGGCAAAGCTTCAAGATCAAGTCAAGGAAAAGATCAAAGATCCAAGATCACAAGTCATGAAAGGAACTATGAAAGAACTCTCAAGACAACGAGCTTCAAAGTCTGCAACACCAATGAAGTGAAGTCACATATTACATGACCACCCCTTAGGGGGAGATTGTTAGCCGTATTTAAAGTGATGGTCATATAATATACCATTGCGATGCTCGTGAAAAATACTATTCAACGGTGTCGAGAGTTCTTAGTTATTAATGTTTATGTAACGGGAATTAGTCCCGAACACACAAATGAGGAAGGCCTCCTAAACACTTACTACTTAGTATAAAAGGCCTCCTAAGCCTCATTTGTGTGTGTGTTTTCCATTCCATTGTTTTGTAGAGAGAGAAACGTATGTGTTTCTCTCACTAGGAATTCACAACTTTGTTTTTCTCTTTTCCTTCATCTAATCTAATCTTTCTTTTTTGGTTTAATCTTCATCTACATTTCTATATCATATTTAGTCGTGTGATTCAATCCAACAATGGGGTATCGACTTTATGGGGCCATTTCCATCATCTAAAGGGAATAAGTACATCCTCGTAGCCGTTGACTACGTTTCTAAATGGGTTGAAGCCAAGGCTCTTGCTACGAACGACGCGAGGGTAGTTGTGAACTTTTTGAAGAAGCTTTTTGCTCGATTCGGTGTTCCTCGTGCTATCATCAGTGACCGCGGGACTAATTTTTGCAATGATCAATTTGCACGAGTCATGGCTAAGTATGGTGTCAATCACCGTCTTTCCACCGCCTATCATCCCCAAACCAATGGCCAAACCGAGATTTCCAACCGTGGATTGAAGCGAATTCTGGAACGTACTGTGGGAGAGCATCGTGTCGCGTGAGCCGACAAGTTAGATGATGCTCTGTGGGCTTTCCGTACCGCTTATAAGACGCCGATTGGTTGTACACCTTATCGTCTTGTGTACGGGAAAGCATGCCACCTCCCTATCGAGCTGGAACACAAGGCGTACTGGGCCTTGAAGTGGGATAACTTCGACATCAACAATCCCGGTGATCTTCGCAAGATTCAACTCAACGAGCTAAATGAACTGAGGAATGAAGCTTACGAGAACTCACTGATCTACAAAGAGAAGACCAAGATCATCCATGATGCAAGCATTAAGAACCGAGAGTTCTACGTTGGTGATCAAGTTTTACTCTTTAACTCTCAGTTGAAGATCTTTTCTGGCAAGTTGAAGAGCCGCTGGTCTGGTCCATTCACCATCACCAAAGTCTTTCCATATGGCACCATTGAGCTTTCTCAGCCAAATGGGCCTAATTTTAAGGTGAATGGCCAGCGTTTGAAGCTGTACTTTGGTGAGGACATCTCTCATGAGATGATTCCATCCCTCACCATGTTTCCCATGAACTAGTTTTGGGTCGAGTCAGGCTCGTGACTCGGTTATCAAAAACAAGCGCTTCTCGGGAGGCAACCCGTGATCTATCCTTTACCGTTTTCATAATAAGTGTAGGGGGAGCCCCGTATGTGTTTGTTGTCTTGTTTCCTCTTATGTGCAGGGATTCAAGCTTCAAAGAGCACCTCGATGACGTTCGACAAACCGTGATCCCGTGTACCCGTCTTCTTGGTTCTATCCTAAACTGTCGTGATTCAATATTTCATATTTTATATGTTCACACTGAAATCACTATAGTTGTCCTTTCCTTAGCAAGATTTAAACAGAGTGCACAATGTCATAAGTGTAGGGGAGTTTACTCCTACATGCTTAAACATTAAGGACAATGTTTATATCAAGTGTAGGGGGACTTCTATCGAAGTAAGTGGTCTTCTCCATGAATTTGCCCTCATTTTAACCGGAAAACTTGATTTTTCGACATTTTTCAAAATTTTAATCTATTTTGGCCTATTGGTTTTTCCTTTGTTATAGTTATTTTCCTTCCTTGCTAGTATAAAGTTTAATAAAGTGGTTTTATGTTTTTCAAAGTCGTGAATATTTTGACTCAACCCGAGTTTACTTATCTAAGTTTACTCTAGCTAGTATCCTTAACATGTTTAAGTCAAGTTTTGCTAGGCTTTTATATAGGGAGCTTTAAAACGCGAAAGTCTTAACTCTCACAGGTTAAGAACAAGAATTTTTCGCAAGTTCCTATAATTGATCCTAGAGAATTGTTTATCAAGGGAACTTTAGAATGCGATTTTTAAACTTGAAAGAGTCTAAGAATTTGCAAGATCCTATAGATGACTCGAAAACCCAAAACTTTGATTTATTTGGCTAAGCATCCACGAGTCTCATTCCTTGAGATTTTAAATTGTGGAGAACGAGAGATGATAGAGTCAATTATAAGTTTGGTATTCTTTCGTGAATTTATGTGAGTTAATTTTGAGCCTATTCTCCCATCGCTTGTTAATAAATTTATCTGCAATAAATAAGGTTGTACGATTCGAAAAGTTACTTAGCTTCTAGCCCAAGATCGTTTAAAAGTTGCTCGGTATTAATTAGAGTTCATAGCCAAGGCATAACTTATTGAAGCGGGATGCGAAGATTGGCGAGTCCGAAAAAGCCCTAACAAGGCATGAGGGCTACATTTTGTTGCTAAAGATCCAAAAGTGATGTGAAGAATCATTTATCAAAAATCAATATGAAAGATCGAGACACACGACGAAAAGAAATACTCCCCTAAAGATCATGGAGAAGTCTATCCAAAAAGGCCCTAACAAGGTATGAGGATAAATAGATCCAAGTCCTAAAAGGAGGCGGATCATTGTATATCAAAGTCCAAAATAAAGATTGGAGAAAAATGAAGAAGTCGTGGTCCAAAGATGAAGAATCTCTCAAAACTTCAAGTGAAAAAATTCCTATTATGAAGAGAAGACCATAATTTCAAGAACGTCTCTCAAAGATTCGAAGTATGAAGTCGCTGCCAAATATCGGTCCGAGAAAGGTCTCAAATCGTGAAGCGAGTTATGCCAAGATATGAACTTTATGAGGTCCCGAGAAGCAGTTTTAAAAGATTTTGTCCTTTAGCTAACTATTGATTAAATCGTTCACTTTATTTTCGGCCTAAATAACTATCGAAATAAGTCAAACAATGCATCCTCGTGATCATTCAAGACAAAATTAAAATATAAGAGATACACCTAGGAATAAGGGAGTCTAAGTAAATAATTGGCCCACATGAATTCGTGTTAGTTTGCTAACTTATAATAACAATGATCTTGTTTTTAAGCTTGGTATGGGGAACGTGAAACTTGAGGATGATAAACGTTCATGGCAGCCAAAACCCAATGTAAGTCTTTGATTTCTTTACTTGTTTTTATCTTGTTATTTTCCCTAAAATATTTAGTATTTAATAAAGGCCAAGGTGGGTTATTTATGATGGAAAATGTAAGCAGTGCTTTAAAATTAATGCATTGCATGAGGGCATTGCAATGGTCAAGTGTAGGGGATTTAATAAGTGTGAAAACACTTATCCTTTTACCGCTTATCTCCAATAATAACAAGACCAAAACGTGTAATTTATGTCGTAAAAGTCGGAATTATGCGTGGTTTGTGTTTTTATTGTGTTTTAGGACCAAAAGATGAAAAAGGAAGAAAACACGGGCTTTCACGGGCTTTTATCGAAGAAAACGAGAAAAGAAGAACTCAAGAGATCAAGAGTGCTTAAAGAACGGATGTCCAAGACCTATTCTGAAAATTTATCGAAGAAAAAGTCTAAAGACGGAAGTTTAATGAAGTCAAAGAACTCAAGTCTAAATTAAAGAAGAAAATTATTAAGACAAGTTCAAATCCCGAGATGACGTCGAGAAAAGACAAAGAATTAAATCGAGTCGAGAAGAAAAGAAAGAAGGAAGCACACCACACATGCACTTCCCACTTAGCCTATAAATACCCTCCTAATCACATTAGGAGGGGGGTTTAGCTAATTTAGTTTTTCATCTTTTTCCTTTCTAGTTTTTAGAGAGAGAAAGTTCCAAACTTTCTCTCACTAATTATTTCATCTTTTCTTCCTTTTAATATTTCAAGTTTAGGCTTTTTGTATTTTGGATTCCATTAATCAAGTGCAAGTTAAGTTTTAAGTTCTTTAATCTCCTTTTTCATTTCTTGGTTTTACTTATCTTTTGATCCGAATCATTCATGATCCGTGATTGAGTTTGATTTTGTGTGATTAGAAAGTTCATTTCTTTTGTCCCTACGTAGCTCTTAAACGTATAAACTATAAGCTCTTGATGCTTATTGGCTTATTCGATTGTATTGGCTTATTTACTTTTAAGTTCTCCTAAACGATTTATCGCTTATGTTCGGTTTATAAAGGTTACGTGTTTGGATCCCTAAAAGTTTCAAATTTGTGCTTGTTTGTCTTTGTCTGAAAGTTTGAAAGTGCTTATTGTGTCTACTGCTTATTCGTTAAGCTTGGTTACTCTTGGGATTTCACTACGATCTTAGGAGGGTTTTGCTGTTACGATCATCTAGGCTTCGATCGCATAGATTGCGATCTGTTATTCTTTCCCTGGTACGATCCACACCCACGATCACTCATTGCGATCTGGGGTGCGATCTAGTCTCACTTCTTTGTTTTGTTCGCATTGATTGCGATTTGTTTGGTTACGATCAGACCACGATCCACATTGCGATCATTGGTTGCGATGGAACATTGCGATCAGGTTGCGATGGTGGGATGCGATGGAGTGGTTGTGATGGAACATTGCGACCAGGTTGTGATGGTGGGATGCGATGGAGTGGTTGCGATGGAGTGCGATCGCATTACGATCGGACTCATGTTTTGATTTATTTTAAAATTTTACTCTTTCCTTCCTTTTGTCTTAGTTAATTTTAAACAAGTTTTTAAGTTTTTGACTATTTAAGTTTTAATTTCCAAAGATTGCACGCTTTTATTTTTAGTTTAAATACTTAAAGTTTTCACTTTACTCTACGACAATTTTAATTATTTGCTTTTAGTTTAAAAATAGATAATCAAACAACACATTTAATTTTCCACCAAGAACAATTGAGTCGCACTTTCTAACAATAATCAATTCAAAGAGATCGGACGATAATATTTTATACTTAGCCAAAAGCTGCGTATTAATGCTGAAGGAATGAAGGCAGTTCTTCTACCGTTATCAGGAATTTTCATTCCCCCCAATAATGATGTAGGTATAGAGTTAGATGAGTCGATAGCTATTATTGATATTAAGTCAAATGATTCAAACTCTAGTACCTTGACCCAAGATAAACCTGTTGTGACCAAAAATATTATTTATTCACCTTTGATGAGCAATTTTATGCCTGAAGGACATGGGTCTATAGCTAGTTCTTCTCTCAAGCAGGTAAAAACTTCTAGTAATACAATGGATTATAATACAAAACATAATAGTAATACCAAGAGGGGAGGGTTAGGCTTTAAGAATACTAAGTCAGAACAACCTTTTAGGTCTTCTTTAAAAATAAAAGGCTGTTATGTTTGTGGTAGTCTAAATCATTTTATCAAAGATTGCACTTTACATGAAGATGTAATTGTAAAACAGAAGGCTGCACAAAAGGTCACAAATTTGCTAATGTGAAATATGCACAGGTTAATAGGCAGATGGGATCTAAAGATGACAAACCTAAGTTTGATCATGCTAAAAGGATAGATAAACCTCATAAGGATAATAAGGTTAAACACCCACTCCCTATCAAGGACTTTGTTCCAAGAGCAGTGCTTATAAGACAATGTCTAGTACCTTTGAAGTCTGGTAAACCAAGTACCGACAAGTCTAGAGTTGCAAGTATTGCTAGATATCGCTGGTCAAAAGTCTGTCAAACCAGTGTCCCACAAATCTTCTAAGAGTGTAGTTGAGTATGCTAAAACACCTAGAGGTAAGTCTAATAACAAACCAGTACAAATGTGGATCCCTAAAAGAGAAAAACCATGTGTTCAAGCAAGTACTTCTAAAGCAGTACTTAAGTTAAAGAAGCCTAAATAAATAGAGTCACCCTATGTCTTTGACTATATAATTGAAACCACGAAATATAAGAGTAAGAGTAGCATCACTTGAAATACTACTGATAAGACTCTTAAGTATGTAGGTCCCACAAGATCCGAGCCAAATGTGGCTTGGGTCCCTGTTGAAAACTGATAAGTTTTGTGTATGTGCAGGGGCATCTAATTGATGAACTGAAAGATAAAGGTATTGTAGATAGTGGATGCTCAAGGCACATGACAGGGAACAAAGATTTCCTTGCTGAATTTTAAGAATTCAGAGGTGGACCAGTAGACTTTTGTGGTAGCAAAGGTAGAATCACTAGCAAAGGAAAAATCAATACCGGGAAGTTAGAATTTGAAGATGTGTTCTTTGTAAAAGAATTGAATGAATTCAATCTCTTTTCTGTATCACAAATTGTGATAAAAAGAACAAGGTGCTCTTTACAGATACAGACTGCTTGGTGCTCTCCAAAGACTTTGAGATGCCAAAGGAATCTCAAATACTTCTTAAGGTACCCAGGCAAGAAAATATGTACACCTTTAATCTTCATACTATTACTCCAACAGGTGGTATTACATGTTTGCTGGCTAAGGCTTCTAATTATGAGTCTAATTTATGGCATAGGAGGTTAGGTAATGTGAATTTCAAGAACCTTAATAGATTGGTTAATAAAAATTCGGTTAGAGGGTTACCTAACAAATATTTTCAAAATGATTTCACATGTACTGCTTGTCAGAAAGGTAAACAGCATAGAGCCTCTTGTAAGACCAAGAATGTCAATTGTGTGACTAAGCCTTTGCAACTTTTGCATATGGATTTGTTTGGTCCAGTTTCTATTAGGAGTATTAGTCATAAGACCTTTTGCTTAGTTATAACTGATGATTATAGTAGATTTAGTTGGGTTTTCTTTTTAGCACTTAAGAGTGAAACCAATGAATTACTTAAGGATTTTGTTACTTTAGTTGAAAAGCAGTTCACGAAACAAATCTTAATCATTAGGACAAATAATGGGACAGAATTCAAGAATGCTGAATTTGATGAATTCTGTAGGTCTAAAGGAATCAAGAGACAATTTAGCAATCCTAGAACTCCACAGAAAAATGGAGTGGCTGAAAGGAAAAATAGGACACTAATTGAGGTTGCTAGAACTATGCTAGCTGATTCTCTTTTGCCAAATACCTTTTGGGCAGAAGCAATTAATACTGCATGTTATGTGTTAAATAGAGTCTTAGTGACCAAGCCTCAAAACAAGACACCTTATGAACTTTTGACTGGTATTAAGCCAACCATAATTCATTTAAGACCTTTTAGATGTCATGTGTCTATTTTAAATAGTCTTGATCATTTGGGGAAGTTTGATGTAAAATATGATCCATGATATCTTGTAGGATATTAATTGCAAAGGAAAGCATATATGGTTTTCAACTTGGCATCTAGAAAGGTTAAAGAAAATTCCCATGTTAATTTCTTAGAAAATAAGCCCAATGTCCCAGGAATATGTTATGCTTGGATATTTGATTTGGATTATCTAACTAACTCCATGGATTACTATTCTGTGCAAAAGGATTGTCAAACTAACAATGTAGGTGAGGAGATTGGTACAACAAAGTTAAGTACTTAAGAAGAACCTTCTTCATCAGATTCTCAAGATGATGATGTTCACAATTATTACCCAGTATGCCTACTATTTCTCCTATGGCTACCAGGCCCCAAAAGCAAACAATGCCATCAACTGATGATCAAGCCTCCCATGAGCTTCAGAGGCTTCAAGATCAAGAGAAGAATGCTACAAGTGCTAATAAGCATTCAGGAGAAGAATCTTTGGAATCACAACGCTCAATAGTACATATTACACCTAGCGGTACCTCATCTGCAAGTACTGCTAAGTCAATTTCTGCAAAGTCTGTTGATTCTTTGGAAGATATTCTACAAGCTATGGATAGTGAAGATGCTTATACTAGTCCAAATAAAGGAATTTTCTCCAAAGCTTCCTATGATGAGAAGGGTGCAGTAACTGATTTCAATAACTTGGAAACTGAAATTCTAGTCAGTTCAATTCCCACTCATAAAGTCAACAACCATCCTATTGCTCAAATTATTGGAGATCCTAAGTCTGTTGTGCAAACCAGAAGACAACTTAAAGCCAATACTAAAACTCATGCACTTGTGATTTATGTCAAACAAACAGCATAGAACAAATCATAAGGACACTCAGCATTGTTTGTTTGCCTGTTTCTTATCATAAGTAGAGCCTAAGAACATTTCTCAAGCTCCTGATGAATAAAGTTGGGTAGATGCCATGCAAGAAGAATTAATGCAATTTGAACTACAAAAGGTTTGGATTCTTGTGGATCTTCCCTCAGGTAAAAGGGTTATTGGTACTAGATGGGTTTTCAGAAATAAGAAGGATGAAAGAGGTGTTGTTGTGAGGAACAAGGCAAGGCTTGTTTCTCAAGGCTATAGACAGGAAGAAGGGATAAACTATGATGAGGTTTTTGCACCAGTGGCAAGAATAGAAGCCATTAGGTTATTTTTGGCCTTTGCATCATATATTGGTTTTATAGTCTATCAGATGGATGTGAAAAGTGCCTTTCTTTATGGTACTATTTCAGAGGAGGTATATGTTTCACAACCTCCAGGTTTTGTAGATCATAAATTCCCCAACAGAGTCTACAAAGTTATCAAAGCACTTTATGATCTACATCAAGCTCCAAGGGCTTGGTATGCAACCTTATCCACTTTTCTGTTGGAAAATGGATATAGAAGAGGGACCATTGACAAAACTCTATTCATAAAAAATAATGCTAAGGATATTATCCTAGTTCAAGTCTATGTTGATGACATTATTTTTGGTTCAACCAAGAAATCATGGTGTAAAGAGTTTGAAGCTTTGATGAAAGGAAGATTTTAGATGAGTTCTTTGGGAGAATTTACCTTCTTTTTAGGACTACAAGTCAAACAAAGGAAGGATTGATTATTTATCAGCCAAGATAAATATGTTACTGAGATCTTAAAGAAATTTTCATATATGGATACAAGGAGTACAAGCACACCTTTTGAAGCTAAGAAATCTTTGTCAAAAGATGAACATGGTGAAAATGTTGATATTAATCTATATAGGTCAATGATTGGGTCATTGATGTATCTTACTGCTTCAAGACCAGATATTATGTTTGTTGTGTGTGCCTGTTCAAGGTTCCAAGTCAATCCAAAGGTGTCACGTCTACATGTTGTGAAAAGGATTTTTAAATATCTTAAAAGTTAACCTAATTTAGGATTATGGTATCCTAGAGATTCAACATTTGAACTGGAAGCCTACTCAGATAGTGATTATGTTGGAGCAAATCATGATAGGAAATCCACAACAGAAGGTTGTCAATTCCTAGGCAGAAGACTCATATCATGGCAGTGTAAGAAGCAAACTATTGTTGCTACTTCTACAACTGAAGCTGAATATGTAGCTGCTGCTCATTGTTGTGGACAAGTACTTTGGATTCAAAATCAGTTGCTAGAATATGGGTTCAACTTCATGAACACCAAGATCTACATTGATAATGAAAGTACTATATGCATTGTCAAGAATCCAGTCTTTCACTCCAAGACCAAGCATATTGAGATAAGACATCATTTCATAAGAGATGCTTATGACAAAAAGCTTATTTAAGTCTTGAAGATTCATATAAATAACAATGTGGCTGATTTATTAACCAAGGCATTTGATGCAAAGAGATTTGAATTCTTGGTAACACATATTGGTATGCTCAACCAATAAACTGCTGCATATGTTAAGGGGAGGTAATAGCTGTACAATTTGTATGCTAATTTTTATTGTATAGTGTTTGTTTTGTGTTTTTGATATGATTGCAAGTTGATAGAATAAGATAAAAGAGGTTATCATGATAGTAGAATACATTAACTGGTCAAATTTGTGAGGTACCGTTTTGGATCCAAGTACCGCTAGCACAAATCCAAGTACCATTTTTGTTTCATGTACCGCTACATATCCGTTGTATCGTTGAGGGTCTATTGTGTAAATTTGGCGGTTTCTTCTCGCTTGGGTTTGTTACTCACATAAATAATTACTCCAATTACATAATTGATTCACCTAATCTTTTATTCTTATCTCTTAATTCTATAACCCGCTCTCTAATTTTTCGATCATCAAAAATACTAATGGCTGCTTTACAAGTGATCTCTAAGCACAACTTAGTTGTGAACCTTGCTTAGAATGATGATTCTCTTGGTTTCCATGAGATAATTGGATTTCTATCTCGAAGTCATATTCGTTTTGCGCTTACTGTAAGTCCCATTGTTTCTATTCCTATTGTTACATAATTTTGGAATATTGCTGTCTTAGGTACTCGTCATACTCAACCTTGCATTAGGGCTAGGGTGAATAATAGAAATATTTATGTGACCGAGGTACTGTTAAGGGCTAGTTTAAGGCTTAATGATGATAATGGACTTAGTATGTTAAATAACACAGAGATACATGACGGCCTTGCAGCCATGGATTATCAGGGTGGTAGGGAAAGTCTTACTTTCTTTAAAGCTTTATTTTCACCATAATGGAAATTTCTTTTTCATGCCATTATTCACTAATTAAGCTCAAAAAGTACTTCTTTTGATCAAATCCCTGTTGCATTGGCATCAGCTGGTATTTGTCTAGCAAATAACAGAGTTTTTAACTTTTCAAAATTAATTTTTAAAAGCATGACTAGGAATTTGGAAGGAGTTAAAAAGTTTTTGATGTATCCTAGATTCATTCAAGCATAAAGTTAATAACCAAATGCCTAACCTACCAGAGGTGACAAATACATGGGATGTTCCTACATTTACAAAGATAACTTTCTCTTTCTTGACCAAACAAGGCAATGCCTTTACAGGAACTGTTACACCCTTATTTGCAAACATGCTAGCCCAGCCAGCCAACCAAGAAGGTGAGGAACCTAGCTCAGCTAGTGATTCTCAGCAAACTCATTCTCACCAGAGTCCCCAATCCTATGAAGATACTCAATCTTCTTCTCATAATGTTGGTGGTCAACCATATTCAGATGAGATGATACATACACCTACTGCTTCAATTGCTGCTAGTGGTTCACCACAAGCACAAGCAACAAAGGTGGTGGATGTTGCAAATATAACTGCTTTGTGCACTAGCTTGTCCAAACAGATACATGTATTGTAAAAAGAGAAGCTTGCTCAAGATAAAAGAATTACTAAACTGGAAGCCAATTTAATCAAGATAAGGAATAAAGTATCTCCTTGGATGAGGCAAAACAGAGTAATTCAAAAAGCTGCTTTTAAGAAGCAAAGATTCAGGAACTTCAAGAAAAGGCAACTGAATGCGACCAAACAGGAGAGGAATGATGAAGAACAAGGACCTTCTTCTGATATTCATACAAGTATCTCTGGCAATGACATCAATTTTGAAGCTGATGATGCCATTGGAAATTTTGAAGATGGTGATGGCCTAGAGACAAATGTGGAAAAAGAAAAAGCTTGGAGCCTACAAATATGGAGCTTCAACAAGAAGAACCACAATCTGCTCATGAGGAACCACAAACTGAAGGGATTTTGGTGACTCAGCCACAACCACAACCTTAATCACCACAACTACAAGTGAATTAGATTAATTTCTATGAGAAGCTAGAGGAAATCAATGTTCAATTTCCTGTGTCTTCAACTCCACCTCAAAGACAATTTTGGTTTCACAAGAAACAGTCTTTCCAAGTATTGTCAAGATCAAGAATGAGTTTTGGATCAGACAAGACTGAGGAGTTACGAATTGAGAAGACAGCTTCAAAAGAAGGAAAAGTGTCTAGAGATACTTTGGTCATTCAAGAAACAAGTGTGTCTTTTATTGGTGAAGTGAATACAGTTGAAGAGCCAAGTATTGCTAAGCCAACTACAAGTACCGTTGGTGAAGCAAATACTGTTGAAGAGCCAAGTACTGCTAAGCCAACTGCAAGTACCGCTGGTGAAATACCTTCACTACCTTCTTCTGCAGAAAGTCAAACTCCAGCTTTTGGAAAGGATGAGACTTTAGCACAAGTACTGCTTGATCTTAAGGAGAAGAGCTCAGCTGAAAAAGCAAGACAAGTAGAAGCAGAAATGAAGACACAACAAGAAATTCTTGCCAAGAAAGAAAAAGCTAAAGGTTAGAAGATTCAAGCTTCACAACCCACTAAAGGTATTATTATTCAACAGAAATCTGATGAAGATGAAGAAAGAAGATCTTCAAAGCTAAAGAAGAAACTACCTAAGATAAATCCAAAGGATAAGGGCAAAAAGGTGTTACAATCTGAATCTGAAGAAGAAAGTGATTCAGATGATTATATAAGCAAAGTCATGAACATATTCAATCAACTAGAGCATGATGAAGAACTAGCTTTTAGACACCAAGAACAAATGCGTAAAGAAGAGCTACAAGAGGATCTTGAAGCAAAGCAACAATTGCTTGAAGCCCAAAGAATACCGCATGAATGGAATATACAAGAGTATGATAGGATTCAGGCTGAACTTAAAGCAAGTGAGCTTCTTGCAGAATCATTGCTAGCTGAAGAAAGGGATGCTTATGATGAAGATGAAAAAGACAAACTAATTGATGATTTAGTTAGGGAGCAACAAAGATTCTTTGTAGAAAAGAGAAGAAAAGAAAGGGTTAAGCCTCCAACCACTATGCAAATCAGAAATCAAATGATGTCATACCTCAAGAAAGTTAAGCATTTTACCCATGCTCAATTGGTCAGAAAGACTTTTGAAGAAATCAAGGCTTTGTATGAACAACACAAGAGGACCAAGTTGAATTTTGTTGAAATTGGTTCTGAAAAGGACAAGAAAGACATTGAAGAGGTAAGGAAGCATCTTCAACAACAAAGACAATTTGGAAGTACACCAGGCTTGATGCAAAAACTGCTGGACAAAAAGAAGCATCTCCACCTATCAAGACTACCTATGTTAGGAAGAAGAAAAGGGTGATAGAAGTTTCAAAGTGAGAAGAGATTAATCAAGAAATGAATGAGGGGAATACAACTCATGATGTTGACAAGGAGACTAGAAATGTACAAGCAGTACATACACAGTCAACAGTACTTAAGGAAACAGTACATACAGATTTGGAGAAAGATTCTGATGTGTCAGATCAAGACGAAGTCTCCAAAATAAAAGGCAAAAGGAAAAGATCAACCAAGAAAAAGCAAAAAGCTAATAAAAAGGTGAAGTCTAAAGAACAAGATAGTGATGATGATGAAAGCTGTAGAAAGCACTTAAAGATAGTGAACTTTGAAGATCAGTGCATTGACACAAAAATCTTTGGAAATAAGTCAGATATCATAAGATGGACAAGTGCTATGAAGGATAGATTAGAAATTCATGGAATCACTAGATCAGATGAATTACTCAGGATGTTCAGACTGCTAGAAAAAGTTCTACGTATCCTTGACAGACAAGACATTCAAGACCTCAACAAATTTGTTGAAGGTGGAAGTGAAGGTCAAGCAGAAGTCACACTATTGAGGAATGAATTGAAGTTCATGTATGATCCTTACAACAATGATCAACAAATATTGAAGGACTTAGAGAATCGGGTTCCTAGTTACTGGAGATATTATAGATCATGTGGAATACATACTTTGGATATAGATGACATAACCTACTTCATGCTTAAAGAATATAGATATCCTTTTGAAAGAAGATTGTTGGAAATAATGTTAGAACAACAATTAGAAGTTTTAGAAGAGTCTGGTAGTGCTTTAGAGTTGATCAGAATGGTTAAACAACAAATCAAGGATTTGGAGCGAGAGGAAGAAGCTGAAAAAGAGCCTTAAGTGTTTGATTTACAATCACACTTCATAAATGGTTCTCAGTTCACCATGTCTAACACACATAAGAACTGGCTAGTCCATAAGCAAATGGTTTGTGTTAAAGACTTCTCAAATCTTTTCACAGCTGGTATTTTGCTAAAAACTATATGGTTCTAACTTACCATGTTTCGAGACAAAGAGTTGGCTAGTCCTAGACAAACTGTACTAGGTAAAGACATTATCAAATTTTTTGATGGCTGACAGTTTACCAAAAACTGTAGGGTTATCAGTACACCTTATTCTTTGTGAATGAAGTATTGGCTATTCCAGAGTGTACGGCTAACTGGTAAAGAATAAATCAAATCCATTGATAGCTGATGATTAGCTAAAAATCATGAAGCCAATACAGATTGGTTTTTGTTGTTAACTGTTTTATTTGAGGTATGAGGATGCAATCAAAGGAGTATCAGTTTCAAAGAAAAGAATACTCAGAAGGTTTTGTCTCATTAAATCAAGTAAGAAGATTATTGATCAAGAGTTCAAAGATTTAACTCAAGAAGACAATTACTGTTGCTGTAGAACAACATGAATGTTCACAAGACACAAGAAGATCATAATTTAAAGACAAAGATGATATTCATGAGACTTGAAGATTATCTTATCAGAAGAAGATCTGCATAAAATTGTTTGGTTACATTCAGTTGGATACAAGTACAAATTACCAAGTTCAATCCCAGTTTGAATAGAAGACTGAAGACATGTCTTCTAATACATTCAGTACAAAGAGAAACAAAAAGAAAACAAGTTTTCTTCTTGTTTAGGGAAGGATTGTTGGGAATTATTTGTAAAGTACCAAGTACTGTTAGTGTAAGTATAAGTATTATTAGTGTTGGCAAGTACCGTCAATGTTAACGTGGTACATAGCAAGTATTGTTAGTATTAAGTACAAGTACTGCTATATTGATTAGGACAAATATATCTTCGTATAAGATATGTCATAGTTATAGTTAGAGTATATCTTATGTGATATACTTAATAGTTTAGAATATTGATAATATATCGTGTGTGATATGTTTATCTTTATAGAATATTTTAATAGATTCTAGGGTTCCTTACTCTATAAATGGAACATAGGTACGATGACATTTATGTACCTCATTCAAGTCGATTAATAAGAGAATCGAATAGTTAAAAGTAATTATGTTCTTCTCTGCTTTATAAGTGTAGATCCACGATTTCTAAAGATTGTTACAAGTGTTGGATTGATCTAAATAAAGAGAAGGATAGATGAAGATCTTGATATGAACTAGAGAGAGAAAGGAGAGGAGAAGAGATGTAGAGAGAGAAAGTGATGTTTAATAAATGAAAGTGTTAAATGAATAATGACCAACCCCTCCTAACATGCTAGGAGGGGGTATATATAGCCCACCCTACATGTGGGCTATATGGGCTATACTATTCACATAATAGATCACGAGCCTAATACTTGAATATATCATTGGAGTGACCGATCCTTTCTAAATACGTAAAAACATATTTCCAACAATCTCCCCCTAAGGGAGGTCACTCCAAGTTACAATGTCCTAAATAGTCTATAGCTCGTGATCTATGTTAACAATGATGTGACCGAGACTTTCCTTAGAAAAACGTATTTCTAACAATCTCCCGCTAAGGGAGGTCACACCATTTTACAAAATCTTAAACCTAGCATACTATGCTTGAGTCTTCGATCTTGTTCTTGTGAACATGCTAGTGATATCTTTAACTTTAGTCTTGAGCATGTTTCCTTGCCTTGACCTTGTGCA
The DNA here is from genome assembly GCA_025667525.1 of Glebionis coronaria. Taxonomy (NCBI): domain Eukaryota; kingdom Viridiplantae; phylum Streptophyta; class Magnoliopsida; order Asterales; family Asteraceae; genus Glebionis; species Glebionis coronaria. Next base: position 425,934,727 of record CM046879.1, on the reverse strand, counting down.
TTCATCACTTGTGATATTCGCCTCCTCGTGACTTCATGTTCCACATACTTATACCTTTATAATTCTTGAAAGCTTTAGAGTTTGATACAGCGGAAGACTTGACTTTTAGGCTTTCTTGAATTTGTTGAAGTATTTAGTGCAGAAAGCATAAGCATGTGTTTATGACTTCTTCTAGATTATACACCGCAATGCCACCTTCTTGTTACGCTGCATTAGACAGTTAGCAACAAAACATATACACGGATGAAATGGCCTTGAACATTTCATTCTAATTCGGTAGCATTTTACCTCCGATCGGTGAAGACCGTTTGGATGATATTAAATATCGTACTTATGGCGGTAGTTTCAATTAAGAACCTCCTTGATAAGATTTCGTGGGTAACCCCGTTCTCTTTATTTGGCCGTCCAAGGCTGACTGCGAACATAAAGAGTGAATCATTTGGATAATATTATCCGTATGATTGAAGCCATCAATTCATGTTCCTGGAACAAGTGAAATTCAATTAAGAATCGCACCATCGTTGTTTTCCAGTTGTCACGAGCTTGATTCGCATAGAATCTTGCAAGTTACCTACCAAGTGCTGTTTGAGGTTAACACTAGAAGGATTTCCACTCATCAATGTGAACACTATAGAGTGTCACTCTGAGTGTTCTGGCAAGATCACTAAGATATTGCTTAGAGGCCTGGAACGTGTTTAAATTTAGTTAAGAATTAAACCACTGTTGCTTTCCAGTTATCACAAGTTTGATTCATGAAGAATCGCACAAGTCACCTACCATGAGCTTTTTAATATTCGCTCAAGAAGGATTTCCATCTTCATTGTAAATACTTTCGTATTACTCGGATGTTCAGGCAAGATCATGAAGATTTTGCGTAGGAATCTTAAGATCTTTCTTACTTTTCACAATATGTGAAAAAGCAAGTAATTATGAAAGTGTATCCTAATGAGATATTTGATGATCTCAAATGGCTCTAGACTTGATCGTGCATTTTGGATTTTAGTGATCGGAGGCTGGAGAGGAGTTCCACCATTTCAATACCAATTTATTCGGAGTGAATAAATCAATAGATAATGCGTTGTCTCCGTGTGATTAAAACAAATATCTTTTGAGAGATATCTGAGTTAGCTGGGATGGGTTGTGCATTGCATCACTGGGTCCATGACGTCTTATCTTCGATATCAAGCATCATTGAAAATGATCTCAATAGCATATGTATTGACCCGGTTTCTGCCTAAGGTTATAAGGAGGGCTTCTTTCTTTACACCCTTTATCATTACAATTCTTTTTCATTCTTCAACCCCTTTAATGCTTACCAATACGTCATCACTAGCACCTTGTTGTGATTGTTCCAGTGCTAACTTAAGTACTTGGTCAGCATTCAGCTACTTTCATAATCTTTCTCCATCTTTCCTAAGGACTACTATTTCTAACTATGGAATGTCCTTGGGAAGATTCCTCCGGTTTTGGAAGAATCATTGGACTTAACCTATCCTACCATCCTTATGTCACCACAATATTCATCTTCGTGAAATAAATGGGTTGAGGGTAAGCATAAATAACCATGAAATCCATTTCGAAGTGCAAATCCATTTTGCTCCCCCTTAACATATGCCACGATATTCGAAAACATTTCGCACATGTCGGGATGAGCCAGCGCATTAAGTAAAAACCATTTTTGATAAATCATTTCCCATATTAAATCACATTTTCTCCCTCATATTAAAAATATTAACCCAATCGATGTTTTTAATATCAACTGATTTAATAGCATTTTAAGAAAATTTGTGAAGAAAATGCAAATCCAATTATCTTCATGATTTACACAAGCTCCCCCTCAAATTAATGAGGGTGTACTTGAAATGTAAATAAAATACCTTTTAAACACAAGTGTAAGGTACTTATTACGTGCAAAGATCATATATGATAATGTATTCACACGATTAGCAATTTACGAGGTTGGACCTAAATGATGGAGAACATCATATGATAGAATCACATGGTTCTTGTTCACGAATGTTGGTCGCCTTGTCACGTCTGAAGTTATCTCTTGATTCCATGTGTACGACTGATATCGTTGTTTTGACACCAATATGTGAACTTGGCACTTTCGGCGTCAAAGATTCTGAATGCTGGACAATTGCTCCCCCTCAACTGTTGACCCGTGTTCTATTGAAGAGTCGTAGTCGCTGTTTGAGTAGTCGCATCGTCGAGTATGTAGATATCCATTGTAAATTGCTACGATTTGTGGAGATGATAACTTCATAAAAACAAGATTTCTCTTGTTTTAACAAATAAATGCACTGACACGTACATATATTCGTGTTAGATTATGTTATTATGTAAACACAATCCCTTACATGGTTATAAAGTAAACCATGCCCGATAAAATTAATTCCCGTTGTTGAGTCAAAGATTTCCGGTGAAATGCTTGACTTTAATATGAAAAGCGGGTTACTATCTAAAATAATAGCAAGCCATTTTGAGCATGTTTTAAAAATGTGAACTTCTGCTCGAACTTTATTTACAACCCCGTGTCATTATTGAATGACATTTATAGTATCGTAAATATTATCGATTCCAGAAGACATGCTCTTTTTATCAAAACATTTTTGAACACATAATTTTGAAAGATTTAGAAAAACCTTTTGAGATATACTCGAAAACTTATGTTCAAAGTTTTAAAAACCAATTACTTGAGCTTAAGATGTTGAATATCTTACAAAACGAGCTCAAGTCCGAGAAGTTGTAAACTTCCCGTTGTTAAGGATAAGTTTATCATCGGTGATAAACTTTCCTTTTAACTGAAGAACGAGTCCTAAGTTGACATTTACTTAGAAGTCGTTTTCATGAGCTTGAAATTTTTTTGAATATTTTAACGTAAAGCTCATGACCGAGAAATGTGAATTTCTCGTTATGAAGAAAATTCTCTTATTTAAAAGATACACTTTCCTTTATGAGCTTAAAACTTGGAATGTTTTAATACAAGCTCATGACCGAGAAAAATGAATTTCCCGTTACGAGGATAACTTATCTTTAAAGATAAGCTTTCATAAATATGATGTCCGAGTTACAGTCTGAAATTTATCTGTAAGTCATTGTGCATGATCTTTAAAAACTTCGAATGTTTTTAATATAAGCTCATGCCCGAGAAAAATTAATTTCTTGTTGTAAGGATAAGTTTATCATCGGCGACAAACTTTCCTTTCTTTGAAGTTCGGGGCATAATCTGAAATATGATTATACGCCATTTACACGAGTTTAAAACTTTTGAATAGTTTTAATGTAAGCTCGTGTCCGAGAAAATTTAATTTCTCGTTAATGAGGATAAGTTTATAATCGGCGATAAACTTCCCTTTATTTGAAGAACGGGTCATTGTCTGACATTTAACAATGAACCATGTACACGAGCTTAAAACCTTTGAATAGTTTTAATTTTAGCTCGTGTCTGACAAAAACTAATTTCTCGTTTGTGAGGATAAGTTTATCATCGGTGATAAACTTTCCTTTATTTGAAGTTCGGGTCATCGTCTGACATTTCACGATGAGCCATGTACACGAGCTTAAAACCTTTGAATAGTTTTAAATGAAAGCTCGTGTCCGATAAAATTTAATTTCTCGTTAATGAGGATAAGTTTATCATCGGCGATAAACTTTCCTTAATTTGAGGAGCGGGTCATAGACTGTGATTTGGCTATGAGCCATTGTGCATGAGCTTAAAAAAATTTGAATATTTTTTTTAATCATAAGCTCATGCCCGAGAAAAATGAATTTCTCGTTGTGAGGGTAAGTTATCGTTGACAAGATAAACTTCCCTTTCTCTGAAGTTCGGGTCACAGACTGTGATTTGACTGTGAGCCATTGTGCATGAGCTTAAAAAACTTTGAATATTTTTTAATCATAAGCTCATGCCCGAGAAAACAGAATTTCTCGTTGTGAGGGTAAGTTATCGTTGACAAGATAAACTTCCCTTTCTCTGAATTTCGGGTCACAGAGTGTGATTTGACTGTGAGGCATTGTGCATGAGCTTAAAAAACTTTGAATATTTTTTTAATCATAAGCTCATGCCCGAGAAAAATTAATTTCTCGTTGTGAGGGTAAGTTATCGTTGACAAGATAAACTTCCCTTTCTCTGAAGTTCGGGTCACAGACTGTGATTTGACTGTGAGCCATTGTGCATGAGCTTAAAAAACTTGGAATATTTTTTAATCATAAGCTCATGCCCGAGAAATATGAATTTCTCGTTGTGAGGGTAATTTATCGTTGACAAGATAAACTTCCCTTTCTCTGAAGTTCGGGTCACAGACTGTGATTTAACTATGAGCCATGTACACGAGCTTAAAACCTTTGAATAGTTTTAATTTTAGCTTTTGTCCGAGAAAAATTAATTTCTCGTTTGTGAGGAAAAGTTTATCATCGGCGATAAACTTTACTTTCTTTGATGAACGAGTTACAGTTTGTGATGTGGTTATAAGTCCTGGTGGGTAAGTTTAACCGTGAATCCCCTGAGACACTTGTTTCTCTGATATCTGCTTCTTCAGTAACCAAACTCTGAGAGTGTCCATAGTTGAACGGTATACAATGATTGGACCACTTCGTTCTTTTGGAATATCAGCTTTGGTACCTGCATTCTCATTAGGATTTTGCATGCTTTGATATGGGTTAGCGATATCTATCTTAGAAGCAAGTGGGGTGACCTGAGGAGATGATTCACTTATCTTAGTGGGCAAACGTTTCCTTTTATAGAAAACCTTAAGTTCAAGCTTAAGTGATGTATCATCTTTTTCAATTTCCTCCCTAGTAGTCTTAGTAGAATCAGAGACTATCCTAGTTAAAGGGCACTCGTTTCCTACAAGAGTGAAAGTTCTACCAGTGGGGCGCCACATTTTACCAATAGGTTTGATTTTAGCTACCCACTGGGATTTAAGTCTAGCACGGGAGTTCACCTCATTAAGCAATTTCTTGACACAAGAATCATGATTGGGTTTAAGTACACATTTCCTACATGTTTTTCAAGTAGCATATTTAATTTCCGAGTAAGATCTAGAATCCCTAGAAGATTGACTGATGCTCCTAGGATATGACATGCTACGGTTAGCAGTGTTGGCTAATCTAGAAGGCATCTGACTAGGTTTAAAATTCCTATCTCTTACTTGTGTCTTTTTAATAGCTTCCCTTAGACCAAATTTATGGCGAACGTCATTTGAACTAGTTCGAGACGTGTTCTTTGGACTATGTCTAAGGATGCTAGATTTACTCATGTGATTAGATCTAGCAAAAGCTGATTTAGTCACATTAGACTTAGTTGGTGGAGTGAATGTTCTAGAAATATGAACCATATCAACTTGGGAGGCAAACCGCGGTCTCGAGAATTGTGGTCGCTCGGATCTATATGCAGTCGGTTGTCTAACGAACTGATTTGTAGGCGGTTTCCCCAAGATTGATGGTTTTTCAAGCTTAGTGTCCACACTAGTTCCTTTGGTTTTCCTCAATTCGTTTTTCAACGCAGCTATAGCAAAGACCTTTTCCTGTACTTGAGCCTTTAAAGTCTCATTCTTATTGAGTAATTTATCTTAGGATGCTAATTTAGATTCTAGCAACTTAATTTGTTTCAAAAGATTATCCTTTTCAGCTTTAGAATCTAGAACTTTTTGATCCAATTTTCGTTCAAGAACAACGTTTGACTTTTCATGTTTTTCAAAATATGTTTCAAATTTGTTTGTTTTCTTCGAAAATTCAAGTTTGGCATCCTTAAGATCTTTTGATTGCTGAGCTACGATCGTTTCGAGCTCTTTAATCTTAGAATCGGAATCAGTTAACGAAGCAGTTATAAAGCATTTATCATGATGTACTATAGCATTCTGAACAATCTCTCCCCCATTATGACGCACATCGGATCAATCAAAAGTGGTAAAACTATCATCCTTTTCCATCCCATGTTTGTCATAATTAAGTCCGGAATGCTCAACATGCGGTAGTTCATCGGCATAGACATCATATATAACATTACATTGTACCATATTTGTAGGCTCTTCGTCATAAACAGGTATGGTGTCATCATAAGAGATGTCTGTAACATTCCGTGACGCGTTGCTGAGGTCATGCTTAACTCGTGATTCCATGTCCTTGCAATCTTTAGCAGTCTCTAATCGGCAATCGTATGACCATTTTCCTCTTGCATCATAGATTCGTGCACTCCATTACCATACGCTTGCTGAAGTTGGGATCTTTTATAAATCGAAGATGAGACCGATGTCATGAGTTTCAATAGAGTACCACGGAAAACTTGAAGCTCGGTATGTGTATCTCGAAGAAATGATTGGTAAATCACAAAACTTTCAGACTTGACGATATTGAATTGGAGGAAATGCGTGAGGTGTGTCACAAGTGCCTTATATGCAAGTGCCAATGCAGAGTGATTAAAGTCTTCATTGTGGTGGTTTTCTGCTAGTTGGTTCAAGTTGAAGAACATCAATTCCGTGAATATAGGACGATCTTGACCAAAGAGTGTCACAAATTCGCTCCCTCCTTGAAGCCATGAAAGATTCATTAGGTGATATTGAAGCATTCGAAATGAAGTTATACCACTTTCTCTACTATTGTTGTCTTGTATTTGAGGCAATTCTCGCTCTTGAAACGTCGAATTCAATGATTCCATTGATTCTCGATAAAGATAAAGTAAGGATTACTTGGCGATGAAAAATTCGTCTTCACTTTCAAATAATAATACCCAATCAAAAATTCGTAGCCACTAAAAATAAATCCCGTCACTTAGTCTCGTCTTTTTGTCTTCAAATCTTGTCACTTTTTGTTTCGTTACTTTATCACGTTGTCTGTCTCTTTGACCCGTTTAAATCCGAATATCACTTAATATCACGAATTTAGTTTAAAAGAAATTTTTTAAAAAAAAATTATGTATTGCAAGTGGCTTGTTTTAAAAATTTGTGTATTGCAAGTGAATTTATTTTAAAAATTTGTGTATTGCAAGTGGCACGTTGTCTGTCTCTTTGACCGTTTGAATTTTTGAAGATACATTTGTTTTAGAAAAAAGAAAGTGTGTGTATTGCAAGTGGCTTGTTTGTGTATCCACGTGGCTTGGCCACAAAATCTCAGTAGTCAAAACTTTGAAATATCCGCCCACAATAAATACACCCACAAACAGTGAACCCTCAATTCCTTTCCATCTAACTCAACCTCATTGTTTACTCCGCCCCCCAATTTATCTTTACCTCAAACAAATTGCCTCCCAAAATCCTCTCACAACTTTTAACCTAATCTCACTAAAACTCACAGACCTCACAGACCTCCAACTTTCGAGACCTCACAAACCTCTAACTTTTAATCCATCCTTCGTCTATTTCTTGTCTCGCCAAAACTCACAGACCTCCAAATCTCATGTACTCACCATATTCAAAGTATCATCAACGATTTCATCACAGATCTTGTTATCACACTAAAAGAAACGAATCATATATTTGATACAACTGCCATATAAACCAAACAGAAAACTGTTCTTCAAGATTCAATTTTCGAGAGAGACAAACTCAAACCGTACAAGATGAGGCTACAAGAACAGATAACTGTTCTCTGGTAGGTTCTATTGATGGATGTCTCGTTTTTTTTAGTGTCTTTTAATCAAAAGAATGAAAAGATTATAACTTGATTGTTATAAATCTTTCATATTTCATTTCGAATATTAAGTACAGTTAGATCTGTGATGATGAAATCATGTAAGATTCAAAGATCTTGACATGCATGATTGACTTTTATTCGAATCAAAGAAAAAAAACTGAGATCTATATATATTATGTTTTTATTGTTTGAGTTTTGTGTGAGTGAGTCTGTGTCTGGTTTTCGAGGTGAAGGTTTGACTTGTCAAAATGGATCTTAAGTGTTTGTGTCAGTCTTGTGAATCTGAGTTTGGGTGTGTTTTGTTTTGAGTCTGTAAATAAGTCTGTAGGTGCAGTCGAGTTTGTGTTCGAGGGTCCAGTTGTGAGTCGTGTGTAGTCGAGTCTTGAGTAGAGTCTAGAGTCTTGTTTTTTGGTCTAAATCTTGGTGTGTCGAGTAGTTGGTCTGTTTGAGTGGTTTTTTTATGAGTCTTGGTTGGATTGGTCGAGTCTTGATGTTGTTGGTTGGTGTTGTCGAGTGTAGTTTCGGATAAAGAAAGAAAAAAATCTTCAGAAAAGTCAAATTCTTTGGATAAATGGTTTTTTTGAATAATAGACTTCTTCTGAATAATATAGATCTTCGGAATCAATGACTTTTTCGGAATAGTTAGGTTTCTTCGGAATAGTTGGTTTCTTTGGAATAGTTCATTTCTTCGGAATAGTTGGTTTCTTCGGAATAGTTGGTTTCTTCGGAATAGTTGGAATATTCGAAATATTTGTGTTGTTGGATTTCTTCGGATAAAAAAATGAGGACACTGTAACGTGAACTTCTTCGGATAAAAAGACAAATTTCTTTGGAAAAAGAAACCCTTTTGCGAAGATACATATTTTTTTGATGATTCTGTTAGGTAACTTTTCGGATAAACACAAAATGACAAAAATAGAAACTTGGAATCAAAAAATAAAGCAGAGATATCAAAATCACAAAATAAAATGTAGGTAACCCACAAATTAACTAAAAACACTAAAAAATTATGATTTATTCTAAAATAAGTAAACACAAAGATTTATCTATCAATTTAAACCATGAAATCACAAAAAATTTCAAGATTTGAGCTTGATTAAATCAAAACCCACCAAAATTAATCAATATAAACACAAGAACAGTCAATCAACCATAGCTCTTGATATCAATTGTAGATCCACGATTTCTAAAGACTGTTACAAGTGTTGGATTGATCTAAATAAAGAGAAGGATAGATGAAGATCTTGATATGAACTAGAGAGAGAAAATAGAGGAGAAGAGATGTAGAGAGAGAAAGTGATGTTTAATAAATGAAAGTGTTAAATGAATAATGACCAACCCCTCCTAACATGCTAGGAGGGGGTATATATAGCCCACCCTACATGTGGGATATATGGGCTATACTGTTTACATAATAGATCACGAGCCTAATACTTGAATATATCATTGGAGTGACCGATCCTTTCTAAATACATAAAAACGTATTTCCAACAATAAGTTAGATTCCGTATAACTTATTTAGTTGATTAAGAGTTCTCAAAGTGTTTTAGTTTTAATTACAAATTACTATACTAATTCTTAGCAGAATATAGATCCAACCAAAGGGATCAACACATACTGTCCAATTAAATATCATTGTAAGCTCGAATCACTAACTACTAACTCGTCGTTAAAAGAAAAAAGAAAAAAAACTGCATAATTCTACTTAGCGAGAGAACTGTCTCGAGAATTGGAAAAAAGAAATGAAGAAAAATATAAAAAATTATTTGATGCCCACGTATTGCCACCAATATCATTCTATCACATTCTTAGAGCACAATGTACTGTTGGCTCAAGCCGTGGGAAAACACCACAATTTTCTCACGGTATGGTTAATTTTGGCTAAATGATCCCACAACACCACAACCTCCACAACACCAAATTTTTACCCTCCTTGGTTGGCTTGAGCCACGAGGAATTTTTTTTAAAAAAATAAAAAAATTTAATACGTGAGAACACGAAATTGCAAGAACCGGTACGGTTCTCGCGTTTTCGTGTCAAGTTTTCGCGCAAAAACGCGCGCCATCCCCTAGGTGCGAGACACGAAAACGCGAGACACGGTATGGTTTTTGGCGTTTTCCCCTGGCGTTTTCCAACGGCGCGAAATGAAAATCCTTTGTACCCTATGCTCTTACGAGCTTTACACCAAATTCTTTACCTTGTACATATAAGTAAATTTGTTCTTCATCAAGTTGCCTACACCACCGAGTCAATTTCTTTTTTAAGCTTCACACGTGAAATGACGAGGATGTAGTGGTAATATCGTAATACTCGTGATGGTGGTGTCACATAGACTGGCCGCTCTTGATCTTTTCCCTCGGTACGATTGGCCTAACAAAATGTTCTAGAAGAACATGCACCTCGAAACCTTAGTAATTACTTCATCCGTCTAATAATAATAGTTTACCAACAAAAACACGCAGTTTAATAAAAACATCACTTTTCAGCTTTCTCTTTTACTTTCTACAAAATAACAATTTTACTTGAATCGATTATTTTTAATGAATAGATCCCATCGCAACTTGAATATGGAATTCAAAGGGATCAAATAGGCTAGGATACTCTGAATCATAGAACTCTAATGAAATATACGATCAACCAACATTTATCGAATTTGAAAAAGAGTCAGAAGAGATGGTTCGATCCTCTTATTATTTTCTCGAACCGGGAGATTAATGAATCGGGATCCTGATGCATATACATACAAATGGTCTACTGGGAGCAATAATTTCCAGGAACATTTGGAACATTTCGTTTCTGAGCAGAAGAGCCATTTTCAAATAGTGTTCGATCGATTACGTATTAATCCATATTCGATTAATTGGTCTGAGGTTATCCAAAAATGATTTGTCTAAGCCACTTTGTTTCTTTTTGTCCAAGTTGATTCTTTTCTTGTCTAACTCGGTGATATGGTAAACTTAATCTACATTTCTTATCTATTTTTTACTAGATTATTTATTTGGGACGTCCAAAAATAGTAACTTGTACTATTAATATGGGACGGAGACGAAAAGAGTAAATAGAAAGTTTATATAAAAAGGCAATAAAACTGTCAAAACTTAACCAAACACAAAATATTTTAGTACTTCATAAACCTATACTCTGTAAGTACCAAGAAAAAACCAAAACACGAGTTTACTAAAAGATATGCAAACAACATTACAAAATATAAGTAGTTGAGAGCTTTGGACTCCCCATACTATTTTGTGAGGATATACGTAAAGCTTTTGTAGTTATACGTACTTTGTATACAACTTTTTTTGTTATTCTTTTGGCGCTCTAGTCGCCTTTCTCAAAGTACATAATTATGTCATGCAACTTGTATGGCCTTTCTTTGATGTTCTTGTGGCTCTCTAGTCACTTTTGTCATAAAACACTTGTGCCAACTTGTAATTCATCTTTTATTTTTTCGATATTTAAAAAAATTCACTTTCTTGAAAAGGAGAGGTTATTAAAACCTTTTATTTTTTATCATACATACCTTTCGTGTCACAATAGGCATTCGAATACAACCAACTATAACATTCGGGGAAAATCTACACTAAGGGTCTGTTTGGTACGGAAAAAAAGTAATGACGGAATGGAATAAACTTCGTAATGGAATAAATGAAGTAATTGAATGACATATTACAATGATAATTATGTTTGGTTGTTTTGATAGTTAGGAATGTAATTAAAAATAAAAGACAAAGAGCCTTTAATGATTATCTTTTTGGGTTTGATAAGTACTTAATGAAGGGTTTTTGTGTATTTATGATTCCATTACCACATGTAATGAAACAAAAACAAAGTACCCCTAGTGAATGAATATGGTGATTTTTGATGTAGTTGATCATTCCATGTAATGAGTTATTGCATTCCATAGTTGTAAGCAAACATAATTTTTTCATTTTGTCGTAATGATCTTTTTCATTCCCACTCTCATTCCGACGTACAAAACGTTATGTAAGACATTGCCATTTCTCTTATTGAATGTGCAAGTTGACCGGGTGACAAATACATATTATTGAACTAGTTTTAATTCCCGTACACGTACAAGACTTAAACATAAATGATAGATTAAGTAATAATTCGTTATTGCGGTTTTATGTATGGTATATATGTTTTTAAGAACATCTAATGTTTATATGTTTGATTATATTGTTATTTTACTATGCATCATGTAAATTAATATAAACTCACCTCGATTTTTATTTTTTTGAGTTTCATACTTTTTTTATTTTCGATATTTTTATACTATATAGTTATATCTTAATTATTAATAAACAAATCATTTATATCAACCAGTCACACCGTTTGATTTTACTTATGTGTCCAGATCAAATCATTTGATTGATCCAAATATTTTCTTTACAACCACATCTTTTCACTAAATTTATAAATAATTTAATCATTTAACTATATAAATGATTATATAAATTCAAATTTTTGACAAATTTTAAATATTATTATTAAAAAAATATTATCTTATTGTTTGCAAACCTATAATAATGATTGAATGAACAATGTGTTCTTTCCAATAATGAGTTGTATTTATTATGAAATGTAGAGAATAAAAATAGAGGAGGAAAAGATAATTATTATTGAATAGTAATCCCTAATGAATACAATGTGTCCTTTATATATAAGTATTTAGGGAGTGTAACCTCAACTAATTAAAGGCTGATAAACTATACATTCATGGTGAATATACATACATAATGAATATATTTATAACACTCCTCCTTGGATATTCACTGTTTGTTATACTTCATAATCTGCCTCATTAAAAATCTTATCAAGAAAAAATCTAGTGGGATAAAAACTCGAGAAGGAAAAAAGAGCGTAGTGTGCATAATGCTCCTTCTCAAATCAACGTATATCTTTCAAGCGTCAAAAGGACGGTCTGTTGCTCAAAAACTTTTTTCAGCAAAGATTTTGTAAAGAAGTTCACTATAATATAGATGCTTCAGATTATCTCCTACAAAGATGACAATATATGTGTAGCTTCCAATCGAATGTCAAATGCATTGGTTAGAAAATATACATTGTTAATTCATATATTAAAAGATATGCAATCTCATGATGCATATCGATTGCAAAATTGACATCAAAACTTTAGTTGCACTTTTGGTACTTGAGGACCAAAAATTATCTTTGAAACATGTGCAAAAACAAGATGATATGCATCCAAATGGATGTTCATCAATATAAGAGTTCATTCTGCTTGATCAAATACTTTATTTATAATTTTATCAAATGCTTCCATAACTTGAAATTTCTAGACATGTTTGAGGTATTATGGATCATATAATGGAATATTAGAGCTCTAATAAAACGTATATAAGACAAACTAAATACTTTTTAGATTTACTTTCTCATAGAATATCAATAATATATTTACATCCACCTCTAGACAATACGACTCTCTTAATAAGCAGTTTCATGCTTTTGTGAATTCATGTCTTAAGGAATGTAACTTTAGAGCTCTTAATTCGGTTGCACACACAACCCGTATATATTCAATAACTTTTACACATTATGTGTATGAACTTCTTGTCCTAATACTTCTCTTATTTTCAAGTGACTACATCTTTTCATGATGGTCAATCATTTTGTTGAGCTCACTTTTGAATCATAAATAATTCATTATTCTCCCTATGCACAATAATAAGCGTTATATTGTATGTAAGCAAATTATCGATGTCATTTTCATTCGATTTCATATGATTCTAGACATGATAAAATTTATTGAGATCTTATTGGTTATTTTAATGTTCTTTTAAGAACCTTTATGTCTAGTGTCTCTTTGTGAGACTATCATCGGGTCTTTTATACCTTGAACAACCATCTTGTTTTTATGCACTATATTTTAGATCGAGGATTTTATTTGAAATTGATTAGTCTACCATTATTGGGGCATGTCATAATTAAGTAATGTCCTTTAGGCACAAAGTAGGAGCATCATTAGCTGAAACTTTGTTATTTGGCCAATGTATATGTATGGCTATTAGATTATTATTGAATAATAAATTCATAAAATTTATATCAAAGATCAATAAAATATGGTAATTCATTCTGAATTTGTAGCTACTTATCTCCTCCTCAAGGAATTACCCCTTCTTTTATATCTTGTATATTTTCATTTAGGTGAAATAATGCACAAAAAATGGGATAGGTTTGGTTTATAATCAAAATCAATTATGAAATGGAGAAATTATAATAATATAGTGGCATGATGTTAATTTTGTTTTGGTGTATATGATAGTATGACCCCATACAATAACACAATATTTTCTCTCGTTATCATTGAATAATGTAGAAGTAATTCATCTCATATTCACAATGAATTACTTACTCTGGAATGTTATGCTCGCTTTTTAATATGTCGTGTTGGGTCAGTATTTACTGACCCTGAAGCAACTCTAAGATTTGAATATAAAAGTCCCCTAAGTGTTTCATGTTCAGCAGTAAGGTGGGTCTGCTGAAGCATGACCAGAGGAACAAAGTTCCTACTGAAGAATGTGTTGCTAAAGGATGTTCAGCTTTCCTCTTCCAGTAAACTTAGAAGAGAAAGGAGTCTTTGCTTCAAATACTAGGCGGTCTAGTTGCTGAAGAACAAGTACTGAAGAAGAGCTTTCAGTTTAGTTTGGTTTGACAATACCAAACTGAATGATGTCGATCTCCTCTAGAATGCTGAAGACACTTCAATATTCTAATGGTTTGCATTAGGCGGGAAAATATTACTTTAAGTCAAAGTAGGTTGCTTGTATAGTTAGCCATAAGTACAACCTTTATCTTTTCTAGAATAGTTTATTAAGTACTTTGTACTGTTTATCCAGCATGGGCATCAACCACCCACTAGATAAACTTATGCATGGGAACATGCAAAATTCAAACCCTAGTTTTTGCACTGCCTATTTAAGGAGTGCATATTGAGAGGGAAAAGGTTAACCATTACAAGAGTAGAAACTCTAGAAAAACCTTCTTTCTCAATACCAACTAAACCATATAGCCAAAAAGCATATGAACGTTTAGTTTGGATCTTAGACTCTTAACTTTGGTTAGAAGTTTAAGTAGAGGAGATAACCACACATTATCATTCAACCACTTTGTTATTCCACAAACAAAATGGGCTATAGATTCTTTATTGAGTTTTAATAAAAGTCTACACGTTGAAAGTTATATTGGTATTGTTGTTCTAATTGTTCTTAGTTATTATCAATTGTTAAAACAACTCACTTGAGTCTTGGTAACGAGTTATTACTTAAGGTTGATAAGTAATAACGAGTTACAAGGGACCAACAAGTGGTATGAAAGTCGTTTGATTAGCTAAACTCTTATTTTTTTCATTAAACTGCTAATTTTTTTTGTTTTTAAATCAAGATCCAACATGGCTCAAGTAATACCACAAACCCTAGAGTATAGGTGTAACACCCCATTTTGATAAATGGAATATCACAGGATAATTATGACATGTCATCAAAGCATACAAGGTAAATGTCTAAAACATTAAATGACCATAAAAGAATCCGGAAACAAACATCGGATCCAAATAAGCTCCACACACGAAATGCATAGGTATGAATGCAAAGGAAAGGACTAAACAATGTCCAGCAAAGCAAAAGTACGAAATGCATTTAAAGAATGAAAGAAAGCTTGCGCCTCATTCCATGCACGTACTCTTGGATTCCTAGCTTTGCCCTTTAGTACCTGCCGTATTGGGACATGGAAAGAGAAATACGGTTGAGCAATACACTCAGTGTGCGGATATATAACAATAGAATGTAAAGCATAAACATAAGCAAGCAACGAGATGAAATGAATAACATAGCAACAGGATAAATGTATGTACTCGAAAACCTGGTTTAAGTTTATATAACTGGTTTATATTTCTGAAAAGACTTATGTTTAGTTTATCTTGAAAATCTATATTTTAAATATGCCAAGAACCCATATAGGTCATGTTATATCCACGTGCATGAATACTTGGAGGGATGACCTCGTCATGCAATTAGAGGGGCTGCCTTTAATTAATATATAAAATGAGTGGAGGGACCAGCTCTTGTAACGGATGCAAGGCACACACCATATTTACCATGAAATCATACTACTTGTCTAGGATGCACCCATTCGCCCCACATGATAATAATAATACTGGGCAAAACTGTAAAGGGACCTTGCGAGAAATCACTCTCACCGCAACAAAGTCATAACATCGGTGCCTCCAGTGCTATGGTTATGGAACCCCCATAACTAGGTGAAACTGGCATGCATGTATATAGCTCAGGAAATCTAAAATAATCATACATATACGGATGTGTTTAAGACACTTAAAACTAATGGGGAAAATAGATGGTTGCAAACGGGGAATCCTAATATAGGAAGAAAGATGTCCTTATTTAAGGACGAAATATCTGTACCTTATGTCAAGTAATATGAAGACGGAAGACAGACGTAGACGATCACTCCGACTTCATAATAGCTACATAATGAAAGGACATGAATAAGAATTGATCTTACTTATATATATAGTTGTTGTTTGGTTTACTTGACGTATACATACTTATAATACTTGTTCTTGTCTTGTCTTATTATTTCATGTTTTAATCATGTATTTCTTATAGTTTCATGTGTTTTAGATTCATATGTTTCATGTTTTAAGTGTTTTTATACTTGTTATAACATAATGAGTAACTTGCTAAAAATAGCAGGTTTCTATATATAGTAACTTTACAAAAATAGCAGGTTTCTATATATAGTAACTTTCCAAAAATAGTAAGTTTCCATATTTAGCATGTTTCTATAAATAGTATGTTACCATAATTAACGTATTACTATAAATACCATGTTACTATATTTAGTATATTACCATAAATATAATATTACCATATTTATCATGTTACCATAAATGATATACTTCCATAATTAATATGTTTCCAAAATTAATTATATGCTTATTTTATGTCGTATATTATTATAATATAATGTTTAATGAATAAATTGATACTTAGCTTATTATTAGTTAATAATATCATGTCATGTTTATTATAAGTTTATTATTAATTTTTAATAATTGTTATTAAACTTTACCATAAAATATATTAATTAATTTAACCTAAGTTTAATTAATTAAATTCATGTTCATGAATAATTAAATAAATTAATTATTATAGCCTAAATTTATTTAATTAAATGTGCATACATGTTGTATACTAGTTTTAATTAAATAAACATAACATAAGTTTTTATTTTAATTAAACCAAATTAATTAACAAAATAAATTAATTAAACGTACATACTTAATTTCATGGTTGGTTTAATTTACATGCTTGAAAAATGTCAAATACCCGAGCCCGAACCCGAGACCCAAACACCCGACAACAACAGCTCACCGAGAGCCTTACGGCTCTCGGCTTGCTGCTGCATAAGTCACATAGCCCCCAGCCTAGGGTGGGGTCCCCCTGCTGCGTCCCCTGGTTCCCACTGCTAGGCCAAGGTTCCCACTGGGGCCTTGGTCCTTGCGGTTGCACGTCACCACACCACCACCGCCAGCTTTAAGCTTCGGCTGGTGGTTTTCCTGGCCACGCCGACCCCCACACGGGTGTGGCTGATGTTGATTCGACGCTACCGAGACCCCCATGTCTCGGTTGGCGTGCGATCATGACTAACCCCCACCAAAACCCTTTTGTTTTTAAGTTCTTGATAGATCTACATGTTTTTAACGTGTTCTTATTTTATTAATATAAATCATAACATATAAATAAAATAAAAAAGGATTTAAGGGATACCGATACGTGGATTAAAAAGAATATGAACACGAACGCGTTACCAAATCAATAACAAAAATCAAACAAATTCTTCCTTGGTGTTCTTTAGGTGTCGCGGCAAGAGAGTGAGCAAAGGGAGGTTTTAGGGTTTTGATTTTCTTGAAAAGTGATTATGAATCCCCTATGGTTTATTATTAACTAGTTAATCAAATGTCATGGGTCGGGCTTGGCCCATGTCTCCCTTTTTCCTCTTTAGGCCGGCGGACAAACACCCCCTTACACTTTTGGTTTTGTTTTTCTAGCTTAAATATTTATCGTGTACTTATGTATTTAATTATCGTGCTTTCGTTACTTGGACGTTTTCTTATTATCGTACATACATACTTATAGTGTATTAATACTCGTTTTTACGTACATAATACTTATCATAATTAATTATTATACATAGTATTCATGTTAAATGTTCGTGATACGTAGCGTATATTAATTAATTCAAAAGTTTAAATTTAATGGTAACTTCGTGCATTAAATGATCGTAGGGTTTTTAAAGCGGCTTTTACAACTCTTCCCCTCTAAAAGAACAATTCGTCCTCGAATTAGAGATACGATAAGCTGACAAGATGCTAAACGTTGAAATGACATAAAGATAGAAAGATGTATAAGCTGAAATGACATAACCGAGTCAAAACTGGAAATAAGGGTATGAAGTCTGGATAGACTCCTTCGTTTCCCAAGTGGCTTCCCGCTTGGTATGATCCCTTCAGAGGATTTTAACAATTGGAATCGTTTTTCTCCTCATGAATCGTTCTTGGGGATCGAGAACTTTCTCAAGTTCCTTGATGTATGAAAGATCCTCTCGAATCTGCTCGAATGGATACGTAACCTTATGCAATGGATGGTAGTTGTAACCTATGAGTAAGGATACATGGAATACATCATGCACATGAGATAGTTGAGGATGTAAAGCTAGACGATATGATACTTCACCGACACGTTCAAGGATCTCAAACGGTCTGATGAAACGAGGACTGAGCTTGCCCTTGAGTCCAAAACGCTTAACACCACGTGTTGGTGATACTTTAAGGAAAACATGGTCGCCAATATTAAACGATATATCTCTATGATGTTTATCAGCGTAGCTCTTCTGTCGAGCACGAGCTTCTTGTAGCTTCGCCTTGGCGATGGCAACCTTTTCATTGGTCACCTCTATCATTTCTGGTCCTTCTAGTATTCGTTCTCCAACTTGATCCCAACAGATTGGAGCACGACACTTCCTGCCATAAAGCATCTCAAATGGTTCACACTTAACACTTGCATGCAAACTATTTTTGTAGGCAAACTCTACCAAACATATGTAGTCGTCCCAACTTCCTGACCATTCCAGTGCACAAGCCCGCAACATGTCTTCTAAGGTTTGAATTGTACGCTCAGATTGACCGTCGGTCTGAGGATGAAAGGCAGTACTAAGATTAAGTTTAGTGCCCAAGCTTTCTGCATACTCTTCTAGAATTTGGACGTGAAACCTGGTTCGCGGTCTGATATGATGTCTGAAGGAGTTCCATGTAGTCGTATGATATCCATAAGGAATATATCTGCCAATTTGTTGACTGAGAAGTCCTTGTGAATTAGAAGAAAATGAGCTGACTTGGTTAAACGATCAACTATGACCCATATAGCATCATGTCTGCTCTGAGTAAGTGGAAGTCCGGTGACGAAATCCATGGAGATTTTGTCCTACTTCCATGCGGGAATCTCTAACGGTTGTAGTAAACAACTAGCTCGCTGATGCTCGATCTTAACTTGTTGGCAAGTAAGACACTTGGATACGAAAGTAGCAACATCCTGCTTCATGCCACTCCACCAGAAATGTTGTTTAATGTCATGATACATTTTGGTGGATCCGATATGAATAGAGAATGGAGAGCTGTGAGCTTTTGTTAATAGAGCTTCACGGAGAGTCTGATCATCCGGAACGCACAACTTAGTTCCTTGCCATAAAATGCCTTCTTCGTCTAAACGAAATTCTGTCTGCCTATCAAGATTATGAATGATAGCCCATATCTCAACATCTTCCTTCTGGCTGCCTTAATCCGAGAAATTAGGTCTGGCTTAATTCTTAGATTAGCCCAATATCCATGTTGTCCACGTACTAAGAATTCAATGTCTAATCACTCAAATTCCCGTATGATTTCTTCTTGTACTTTCATGCCGTTTATAATGCCTGGTTTCCTGCTAAGGGCATCTGCCACTACATTCGCCTTGCCAGGATGATACTGAAGATTGATGTCATAATCCTTGATTAGTTCCAACCATCTCCTCTGCCTCATGTTAAGTTCCCTCTAAGTAAATATATACTTGAGACTCTTCTGATCAGTGAAGATATCACATGATTCACCATAAAGATAGTATCTCCAAATTTTAAGTGCAACGACTAGTGCTGCTAGCTCTAAATCATGTGTAGGATAATTTTCCTCATAAGGCTTTAGCTGACGTGATGCGTATGCAATCACTTCCCATGTTGCATGAGCACACAGCATAATCCTTTACCCGAAGCATCGTTGTAGATCTGAATTCCACCTTTACCAGATGGGAGAGTAAGAATATGTACAGATACTAACCGCTTCTTGAGTTCTTCAAAGCTCTTCTCCCGTTCATCTGTCCAAACGAATTTCTCTCCTTTCCGCATCAACTTGGTCAAAGGTAAGGCTAGTCTTGAAAAATTCTCCACGAATCTGCGATAATAACCAGCTAAGCCTAGGAAACTACGAACCTCAGTTGCAGATGTCGGTCTTGTCCATTTAGTGATAGATTCAACCTTCGCATGACCCATAGTAATCCCTTCTGTGGAGACAATGTGGCCTAAGAATGACACCTTGTTTAGCCAAAATTCATACTTAGAAAATTTGGCATATAACTGTTTCTGACGAAGAACCTGTAGTACAATACTAGATGTTCATTCTGTTCTTCCTTGGATTTTGAGAAAATGAGGATGTCATCGATGAAGAAGATAATAAACTTGTCTAAGTACTCGTGGAAAACGCGGTTCATAAGGTCCATGAAAACCACAGGAGCATTAGTGTGTCCGAAAGGCATGACAACAAACTCATAATGGCCATATCTGGTGCGAAAAGCAGTCTTGAGAATATCCTGCTCCTTAACTCGCAGCTGATGATAACCGGATCTTAAATCAATCTTGGAGAAACGTTTGGCACCCTGAAGTTGGTCAAACAGATCATCAATTCTTAGAAATGGATAATGGTTCCTGATCGTGATCTTACTCAGCTCACGATTGTCAATGCATAGACGCATAGTGCCATCCTTCTTCTTGACAAAGAGTACCGATGCACCCCATGGTGATACACTCGGTCGGATGATCTCGCTCCAGTAATTCCTGTAGCTGGTCTTTTAACTCCTTAAGCTCTATGGGAGCCATGCGATAAGGAGCCTTATAGATTGGTTGAGCTCCTAGGATGAGCTCGATGTTAAACTCAACTTCGCGAGTAGGTGGTATACCCGGAAGTTCTTCTAGGAATACATCGGGAAATTCTGAAACAACTGGTTGATCTTGGATAGATGGAACTTCGGAAGTGATATCCTGAATAGAAGCTAAGAAGCCCTAGCAACCATGAGATAGTAATGCACGAGCTTCTAACGTAGAAATGATTTGTACGGACTTTCTTAGTATAAAACCATTGTGAACGTACTCTGGTGCTTGAACATCGCCGAAGATAACCCGATAAGTAAGACAATCGATGGTAGCATGATGATTGGATAACCAATCCATGCCTAAGAAAGATCAAACTCGCACATATCTAAAGGAAGTGTGTCTACTGGGCGAATCTTGTCATCGAATTCTAGTGGAAGATCTCTGTACACTTGGATAATTCGCACAAAGTCTCGCATAGGCGTAGATATACATAATTCTCTAATGGCGTAGGGATTTTATTAATACTAGTGGCATACGTAGAGGATATAACTGAATGAGTAGCACTAGTATCGAATAAAACACACACTGCATGACCGTTCCTTAAGAGGATGCCAGTGATAGTACCAGAGGACTTATTAGCTTGGTCCCGTGTGGTAGTGTAGACACGTCCCGAAGCTGGTGGCTTAGGAAGAGCAACACTAGAAGTACCATCAGTGTCCCCCTTCTTGCAGTCTTTCAACATGTGTCCTGGTAGTCCACACTTAAAACAGACGCCGGCTGACTTACGGCATGTACCGAGATGTCTATGACTACACGTCGTGCAAACGGGGTAGGTGTAACCTCCTGAAGGTACCCTTGCTACCTGAGAGCCTGATAAAGAATATATGTGAGACATGATTACTTGGCTTAAACATGACTGCACTAAAGTTTTAATGATAGTTTACAAGATGAAGACGAGTTGTTGGACTGCTAACCCTTAGCATTTTGGTCGCGTCCCTCGCAGAGTTCTTGTTTATGATTGATGTTGAGTAAATTAGCACTTGTTTAGGAAAACAAGGCAATTAGGGCAAGCGTAAACAAGTGACTTAGGAAAATCACAAGTTATGACCCAAAGTGGGGATCGTTCTCAAGGAGGCTTGGTGTGTGTGTAATGAAATGATTAACTTTTTGATTATATTGTTATGGGAAAGAAAAATAGAAATGGGATAATAAGAGAATGACAGTTACGATGACGGATTACACTAAGACGAAAAGGTCGTACACGTAAAACCATAAAAGCACCAAATTTAAAAATTTACTCTAAAAATTCCTAAAAAATTGTAATAAATCCTAAATAATGTATTTAGAATTTACGAAAAATCAAAAATCACCCAAACCTTTTATTTAATTAAATAATGACTTTTTAATGCTAATTAAAGCCCTAAAAATCAATTTAATTAATAAAAATCCCAAAATGAGTTTTATCACTTTTTAAACCTCTAAAATACCCTAACTTAATTTAAAACTATTTTTGAAAGTTTTAAAATTAATTAAAACTATTTAAAAACAATTAAAAACTATTAAAACTTAAAATAATTCTAGAAAATAATTAAAAGACCCTAAAAATATTTGGAAAGTTGTAAAATTCCTAATTAAGTGTCTAGAATCTAGGAAAAATATAAAAACTTAGAAAATCAGACTTTTAATTTTTAATAATAAAATAATATTAAAATATTAATAAAAATCCAAAAATCCTAAAAAAATTCTAAAAAGTTGCAAACTAGCTTAGTTTAACCTAAATAACTCAGAAATGAACTTGAAATTACCTAAATACCCTTAATGGGCCTAGAAAATGGGTTAAACCCAAAACAGACTCCTTAATGGGCCAAATTGAGCCCAAAATGAAAAAGTGGCCCAAATAAACCCGAAAAGCATTACTTGACTCAAAATTTGATTATGAACAACTTTTTCCAAAGGCCCAAAAGCTGAAAATATGAAATAAGCAAGCTTATACCAAACAGCTTATTCTTAATGGGCTTTTTGGCCCATTAAGCTATAAGCTAATGCCATAAGCTCAAATTAGACACACAAGCTTCTTTTGAGCTAAGTAAGACTTCTGTAAAAAGAAATTTGAAATAAGCCAAAGGAATAAGCCTGAAAATGCAAAAAGCAATCTACAGAAAACGACAAAATAGTCGTTTTTGAGTTCAAGGCTATCACAAGAGCTGATTCAAATTGCAAAAGCTTTTAAATGACTTAAATAAGCTATTTCAACAAAAAATTTTCAAATAAGCTGGAAAAAGCAAATAAGCACTTATGAAAAAGTCAAATGAGTTGGTTTTCTAGCAAAAAGTCAAAGTCAAAGTCTAATAAGCTCCAGTCTAATCAAATGGGTCAAATAATGAAGATCTATCACAAAAAAAATAAGTTGTTGTAGGTCTGGATAAGCAAATATGGCTTATTGATAAGCAAACTGAAAATTTGTACTAGCAGGGGCTAGTTTTGGGTGTTGAGCAGTGGAAACTTTTTCCACTGCTTGACTTGTTGACTTTTTTGTCTTTAGTGACTTTTTTGGAGATTCAAGTTTCACAAAGGCACCCAATTGATTAGTGGATCAAGAGGAGTCAATAACAATAAAAAAATCACAATCAACAACAGCCAAATGATACAGTTAATTCAATCTTTCACCAGATATGCACCAGACATGAACACATAAGCAGTTGAGCACTTATAAGTTGTTTTAGCAATATTCAGCCAACCAAATTGCACCAAAAGCATCACAAGCTATAATAAACTTATATAAACAAGTTTAAACAGGTTTCATGCAATGGCTTTAAGCCTAAATCAAAATTCAAGCCAATGAAGGTTACTGATGAACACTAAACACAAGCAGATTTCACTTAGCTGATGCACTTGACCAACAAGCCAGATTCAACCACTCAAATCTATCACATAGGTTATATAAATGATGTTTAAACAACTTTTATCCCTAAGCATGCATAAAATCTAGGTCTTACCAAAATCTTAGGTCAAAAACAGTTAAAATCAAGTAGTTATAGCACAATGTGTGATTCAAGGTTTAAAACTTAAAAACTTGCAGCAAAATACTTTCAACCAAGCATATATCAGCTACCAAGCATAAACACAACCTTCTAACAACACAATAACCAATTATGAACTCAAACAGGTAATCCCAAACACCCCTTTATCTTTTTAATCCAAAATTAAACAAGTATAAGTGTGATTCAGTTTACCAAATGACTAATCTAACATACTAACAACATTAACATGCAAGATTAAGCAGATTCAGGCCAAGAAAAACAACAAGAACACAAGTAGAGAACAAATCCACCAAAAAACCAAAATTTATCAGATTTTCAAGGTTTTAAGACAAACCTCATGGATGTACATCCACACCCACGAATTTTAGAGCTTATGTGCTAGCAAGAACAAGCACAAGCTTCCAACAACAACCCTGCTAAGAATCAACAAGGTTAAGAGCACAATATGTAAATCAGAAAAAGTAAAAATCCTTGATTAATGCAACCTTGTTACCCCACACTTGATTATCCCCAAGTTATAAGCTTCACCACACCTTGATAACACAATATCAGGATGCTATGATCAGCCCTATAGCCCAAGAATTCTAAGGTTTAAACAAGAACTTAGCAAAATATCAAGAAAAGTGGAAAATGTGCAAACTTTTGCACACTCGTTTTGAAAACAGGTTTTTGATTCAAGAATAATGAACAAAGAACAATAACAAACAGATTATAAGAGTGGCACTTGAGCTTTCTTCAACAATTTCCAACACATTTCATTGACATGAATATGAGATTTACAGAAAAGTGAACAACTGAAAATTCAAGAGCAAAATCTAAACTGATGATCCTATTGCCTTTTATAGGCTACAAATGAACTAGGAAATCAATAAAAAACGTAACCCTAATGTTATAGAATCCCTGAAATGCCCTTGTTAGCGTTGGCATCTTTTGAAGATCATGTGACTGCATTTGTTGTCTTGTGATAGCTGGCATGTGAAAACTTGATCAAAGGGCTTGTAACAAGCTTAGGATGTAAGCTGAATTCTCAAACGTTGGATGGTTGTCACCATTTTGGCAGTATGCATAAGCTTGTAGCAGGGGAATCTCATGTGGGGCTCCTAGGTGATGTAGCATGTGTTTTTGGTGTTGGGATGTGATTAAGGGATGGTTAATCATCATTCTGGAGCAGATTAACCTTTAATTCATAGCAAATAAAAAAAACCCAATTTGGATTATGAACTCCAAGAACAGGTTTTTGATCTTTCTTTTGGGTTTAAAACATGTTTAGCGCGTGTTTTTATTAATTAATTAACATTTGAAAAGTTAATTAAATAATATCCGGGTGAGTGGAGGGTGATGTGGAACATTGGTGGGTTTTGATTGGTTGTGGAGTGGTAGTGGGGCACGTGTCACCCCACTACTGGTCTAAGTAAGAACTGTGTCTGTCAGGTTACACCCCTTTACTCTCTTCTCTTTGTCATTTCAGTTTAAAAACTTGTCAACGCCCAAATCCTTCATAACAACTTTTCCTTTTTCACACTTTTGCCCCAAATAGTTTTGTAAAATAATTTCAGGGGTATTTCTTGCCAATTTGTGATTTTTGAAGGACTGATTTAGTATTGTCTTCAAGGGTAATGGTCTAAACTTGTATGATTGACATTTTGGAGGACCGAAATTGCCATATCATGTTTGATGAGGGACCATTTTTGCCAAATCTTCAAAGTCAAAGGACCTTTTGGTAATTTAGATATTTTCAAAGGACCAAACTTGTAATTCTTGTAACTTGGAGTCCTTCTTGGTATGTTTGACTTTGAGGAGGATTAATATTGATATTTTAGCTTTGTTGAGGGGCTAAAATTGCCAATTCTTCAAAGTGGAGGGCCCTTTTTGCAATATTGACAAACTTTAGGGACCAAACTTGTAATTATGAAGATACAAGGGTATAAAGTGTCAATTCTTCCATATTGGAGGACCCTTCTTCATAAATCTTCAAGTCTTCAAGGGTTTTCTTGGGAAAATTCTTCATTAGGGCTTGGTTCATTGTGTAGCTTCGTTTCCCATGTTCGTTTTTGCATGATTCTTGTGATCTTTTATCATTTTCTCAATATCCGTACCTAAAATACACATGCAACAAACACAAGAATATATATGGGTATTTTGATGATATTTAATGCATTTTAAGCCCTTTTGGATGACGAGACTATGTATAAAAGCAGTCTCGTCACTCCCTCATACTAAACCATTGCCGTGCCCTCACGCAATGCTAGAATAAAGTATCGTAGCATCTCCAAAATTCATGTTTATTCACTTTATTGAACGATAAACTAGCTACACTGCTACTATTGCTACTACTTGCGTTTTAGACATAATGTATGATTTTCATCGCAAAATGGGACGTTTAGGTTCATAGAATAAGAACACGTGAATGCTTCGTTAGAAATAATTTCATCGTCCTCGATTTTCACCCCAATTCCATGCCAAGCGTGCAACGAGATCATTGTCATTATAAGTTAGTAATGCTAACACTACTCATATGCCCTAATCACGTACTTATCCTCCCAATTTCCTAAGTTGTATCTCTTATATTTTATTTTGTCTTGAATGTTTCACGAGGATACATTGTTTGACTTATGCGATAATAGAGATTTAGGTCTAAAAATAGAGTCCTAACGGTGTAACCAAAACCATCAAATCAATAACCCTCCCTAATAGACAACGATGTCAAAAAATTAAGTCAACAAGAAGAATCGATAAACACGGTTTTATAACGGTTTTGAACATAAGACTTATTACCAAGACTTTTATACGCCCCCTAACGGAAGGGCCTTATTATATTTGGTTTACCTCCATCTTTTATTCAACTTCGCCATGAAGCTTTTATTATGACTTCGGTCTTGCCTTTCCTTTTATTATCTACCTCATCGGTAGTTTTATTAACCAAAGACGTATATCCTCACGCTAAGACGAATTTTGGATCTTTAAAGCTTCAAAGATTAAGGCTTGATTCACTTTCAGTTTTGCATAGATTTTTCGGCCTTGTGGGGCTTCAAATTGTTTGCTTGATTTAGGTGAGCACTTGAAATCTTATTATTTGGTGAAGCTTTTGATTATTCGGGTGCCAATACTTTAAAACCGTGACGCTGGCGATACCTTAATGTTTTCCCAATTTAATTACACGGAAGCTACTAGAAAAGACTAGAAATCCAACAATCCCAACTAAACCGCTAAGTCAATATTTATTAAGCAAAAAATATTTACATGCGAAGGGAGAATAAGCAAACAACTAGAACACATGAGTTTTTGAAAGAATACGAGTACTCTACGTTTAGCATAGTAACTTATAATTAACCCTATCATTTCTCGTCCACATTTAAGAGACTTAGCCTAATGTGAAGTTAAGGAATCAAAGCTAAGTGCTCAACAAGCACGGTCGAGTCAAAAATTACTCTCATTCTCGCCATCGGAAAACCTACATTCGTGTCTTCAAACACTTACAAAACATGAGAAAAATTATAAAATTTGGCCATTTTTAGCCTTATTTTGCAACAAAACGATAATCAAAAAGATAAACTTTGGAAATTGTGAAGGTTTGGCAAGGAAAATATCTATTCACCCCCCCCCCCCCCCCCATACTAAAGTTAAACATTGTCCTCAATGTTTCGAGTCTAGGGGTGCAAATACCCCCATACTAGAGACGTAGTCGAATACCTAATCTAGCATGGAAAGGGTGTAACCGTTAAATTTAAAGCCGTTTATGAAGTGTGCTATAAACCTAAGGTTAGAACATCAAAGGATATATCATGGATATTGAGAAAGTCTTCAAAGCAAACGATTGAGTACTCCCATAAAACGAACACGAGAGGCTCCAATCGTGAAGATCATGATCATCTAAAGTCCACAATTCACAAACAACCACAGAACAAAGGTTGGAAGGGCACAAATCCCCGCACGTTACTACATTATAAAGCGATAATATGTACATAGGATATGCATGGGACTCCCACACGAGGCACCTCGTTTTTGATTACCGAGTCGTGAGCTCGACTCAATCCCCTCAATACTAATTATCATTGGGGAAGGTGATTTGGTCGAGGTAGTTCAAGGATGAAACTTCCCCGCCAATGTAGTGCTTCAACCTATGTCCATTCACCTTGAAATTGGGGCCATCATTTTGAGCTAGCTCGATGGTCCCATAAGGAAAAACTTGAGTCACGGTGAATGGACCGGACCAACGGGATTTCAACTTACCGGAAAAGATTTTCAAACGAGAATTAAAAAGCAAAACTTGATCCCCAATGTTAAAAACCCGGTTTTTAATTTTAGAATCATGCAACTTTTTAGTCTTTTCTTTATAAATAAATGAATTTTCATAAGCAATATCCCTCAATTCATCCAATTCATTTAATTGCATTTTCCGGTGTTTTCCCGCGGTCTCCATGTCGTCATTACAATGCTTAAGGGCCCAATAAGCCTTGTGTTCTAATTCAATAGGCAAGTGACAATTCTTCCCATACATAAGCTTATAAGGAGTACACCCAATGGGCGTCTTATGAGCGGTCTTAAAGGCCCATAAAGCATCGTCCAACTTATCCGACCAAGATTGTCGGTTTTCCCCAACGGATCTCTCCAAGATCCTCTTCAATGCTCGGTTTGAAACCTCGACTTGCCCACTCGTTTGTGGGTGATAAGCCGTAGAAAGCCGATGTGTAACCCCATATTTCCTTAGGACCCTTTCGAATTGGTCGTTACAAAAATGGGTTCCACGATCGCTTATGATCGCACGAGGGGTTCCAAAACGAGAAAAAAAGCTTTTCAAAAACTTGACTACCACACGAGCATCATTGGTGGGCAAAGCCTTAGCTTCCACCCACTTAGATAGGTAGTCAACCGCAACAAGGATGTACTTATTACCACAAGATGATGGGAACGGCCCCATAAAGTCGATGCCCCAAACGTCAAAGATCTCACACACTTAGATGATATTTTGTGGCATTTCATCTTTTTGTGAGGCTTTTCCTTGTCGTTAGCATGAGTCACACGACTTCACAAGATCTTGTGCATCTCGGTAAATAGTAGGCCAAAAGAAGCCGGCATTAAACACCTTCTTAGCCGTGAGATTAGCACAATGGTGACCACCCGTGGGTCCCTCGTGACAAGCTCTAAGGATATTAGAAGCTTCGGTTCCAAATACACAACGTCGGATGATTTGATCCGCACAAGTTCGAAACAAGTAAGGGTCGTTCCAAAAGTAGAACTTGACGTCACGAAAGAATTTTCGTTTTTCTTGAGTCGTCATACCCTTGATGATGAAGTTGCCCGCATGGTAATTTGCAAAGTCCGCAAACCATGGGGTGGAAGAATCAAGCTTAGAATTCACTACACCAAGTGTCTCGAGCGGAAATGTTTCGGTGATTTCCTTGGGCTCGTAAACACTTTGGTGAGGATCTTCCAAACGAGAAAGATGATCGGCCGTTAGATTCTCGGCTCCTTTTTTGTCAACAATTTTGTGATCAAATTCTTGAAGGAGGAGAATCCAACGAAGTAATCTCGGCTTTGCATCTTGTTTAGCCATAAGATACTTGATAGCCGAATGATCCGCATACACTATGCATTTCGTCAAGACGAGATAAGGTCGAAATTTCTCAAATGCATACACCACGAAAAGGAACTCCTTCTCCGTTGTAGTGTATTTTAGTTGAGCCTCGGTCATCGTCTTGCTAGCATAGTGAATAGGCAAGAAGTTCTTTCATCACGTTGCCCCAATACGGCCCCAATAGCGTAATCACTAGCATCACACATGAGCTCAAAGGGGAGGTTCCAATTGGGAGCAACAAGAATGGGAGCTTCGGTAAGTTTCCTCTTAAGGATTTCAAAGGCTCGTACACAATCTTCGTCAAAGACAAAACGTGCCTCTTTTTCAAGGAGATGTGTAATAGGTCGAGAGATCTTTGAAAAATCTTTGATAAATCGACGATAAAAGCCCGCGTGGCCTAGGAAACTCCTAACTCCCTTAATGGTTTTTGGATGAGGTAATTTGGCGATGACGTCTACCTTAGCTTGATCTACCTCAATCCCCGCTTTCGAAACCTTGTGCCCTAAGACGATTCCACTTTTAACCATAAAATGACACTTTTCCTAATTGAGCACAAGGTTGGTTTCCTCACAACGTTTCAACATTCTCTCAAGATTCGACAAACACGAAGTGAATGAATTACCAAACACGGAAAAGTCATCCATGAAGACTTCCATCGTCTTCTCGATCATGTCATGAAAAATAGCCATCATACACCTTTGAAAGGTTCCCGGTGCATTACAAAGTCCGAATGGCATTCTACGATAGGCAAACGTTCCATATGGACACGTAAACGTAGTTTTTTTTATCACGAGGATCGATGGGAATTTGGAAGTAACCGGAAAAACCATCTAAAAAGCAATAGAAATCGTTTCCCGCAAGACGCTCCAACATTTGGTCCATGAAGGGCAAGGGAAAATGGTCTTTTCGAGTGGCTTCATTCAACTTACGATAGTCAATGCACACTCTCCATCCGGTCACGAGTCTAGTGGGAATTAACTCGTTGGCATCGTTTGGCACAACGGTCATTCCTCCCTTTTTAGGGACACAATGAATAGGACTCACCCAAGGGCTATCGGAAGTAGGGTAAATCATTCCCGCGTCAAGGAGTTTAAGGACCTCCTTTTTTATGACGTCGTGAATTTTAGGGTTCACCCTCCTTTGACATTGGATTGCGGGCTTGTAATCCTCCTCCATTAAGATTTTGTGGGTACAAAATTTGGGATCGATCCCCTTAATGTCGGATAACTTCTACGTAATTTCCCCTTTGTGATCCTTTAGAACATCGACAAGTGCGGTTTTTTCATCATCCGAAAGTTCTTTCGCAATATTAACCAGCAACTTGTCGCCCTCCTCCAAATAGACATATTCGAGATGAGGAGGTAAATCTTTCAACTCGAGGATAGGTGGTTCCTCAAGTGAAGATTTGGGCTCGATACTCATAACCTCCTCATGGGGAGGAAATGGGAAATCGTTGAGAAAATCCTTGATAATCGAGAAGTCCTCATCGTTGTCGAGGTCTTCGTTACAAGTACGTGGAACATCGAATTCTTCCAACGTAAAACCACCACCTTCAAATGGAGTGAAGGTTGGTGTCGAGTTATCAAGGATGGGATCTAACATAGTGGGATTGCCACTATTTTCATCATCACCAAAACCTAGAACTTCTTATAAAAATTCCTCGCAAACCACGTCAATCATATCAACGAGGTTTATGGTTGCAACGGAATAAACATGAGAAATTTGAGAGTTTTGAGTTGCGTTTATAACAAGCTCCTCGTCGTTGAAACGTAAGGTGATCTTTCTAGCATGAACATCGATCAAAGCCATAGACGTATCTAAAAACGAACGACCTAAAATGAGAGGAACTTGAGGATCCGTGGGAATATCGACAACGATAAAGTCTACGGGATAGTAGAACTTCCCCACTTTCACAACAACGTCTTCCGCCAATCCACATGCGGGAATCGTGGAATGGTCGACCAACTCGATAGACATTAGTGAAGGAGTAAGATTAGGAAGATTGAGCGACTTGAAGATTACAAGTGGCATCAAGTTAATGCTAGCACCAAGATCGGCCAAGGAAAAGCATTCTTCCATATCTTGGATTGCACAAGGGATCAAAAATTTACCAGGATCACCGACTTTTTGAGGTATGCGATTAAGATAAACCGATGAACAACTAGACAATTGATGCAATTTCTCCTTGTTGTTCAACATACTCTTAAAGTTAGCGGAAAATCGAGGCATCATGACCAAAGCATCAGCGAAACTCACATTAAAGTGCAAATCACGAAACATTTTCATAAAAAGCTCAAATTGTTAATTGTCGCGCTCTTGACGTTTCTCCTTTCTAAGTCTCGATGGATAGGGCAAACGTGGTGTGGGTTGAGGCATAGGCATAGCCTTTGGAATCTCGGGTTTCAATGTTAGTAATGGGTCAACCGTAGGTGTGGCATGAGCGGTACTTCGTGGGATTGGAACATGCTCCTTTTGGACCACCACCTCGGGTTCTTCCTCAATTGCTTCCTCCGTAGGAGCAATTGGTTGAGGAGTCGGTTCCTTAAGTGTCTTACCACTACGTGTGGTAATCACTTTCATCTCACCCTTAGGGTTTGACACGGTGTTGCTAGGAAGACTACTCGAAGACGGTTTGCACATAATTGCCTCAAACATAGATGAGATTTTATCTTCAAACATGGATTGCCTCTTCTCGGCTTTAATCATTTCTTGTTTAATCTCATGTTGCCCTTGTTCCATTTTTGTTGGTTTTGTTGTAACCTTGTTACATTTCCTTCCATCTTGTTGGTATGGATTTTAAGATCATTTGCTAACTCATTTTTTAACTCTTTCTTCAAGTCGTTCTTAAACTCGGATCTTAGGCTAATGATTTCTCTTTGAATGTTGTCAAACCTAGCATCGTTCCCATTAGCGTATTCAACAAATTCATTTGGAAGATCTTTCAACATTTGCAAACTTTTGTTGTTGTTTTGAAAATCATTTTGATTTTTGTTTGAAACTTGATTATTAGCCCCTTGATTACCATAGTTTCCCTTGTTGTAATTGTTTTTGAAACCAACTTGATTGTTGCAATAGTTGTTGTTAGCATTTTGATTTGAACCAAAACCCGGTGGAGTCAATTGATTAGAGCGGGTAACTTGACCGTTTTGGTTGTAAGTTCCCGTGGCCGCGTAGGCACTCGAAGTGTTACCACCGTTGGTAATGCACTCGGAGAAATCATGACCTCCACCACAATACATGCATGAAACCTCAACCGCTTTAGCCGTAGCGGGAGCACTTGGTTCTCCAACTTTGAACTCAATCAAAAGACCTTTAAGCTTATCAAAGATTTTTTTCCAAGTTCGCCTCAATTTGGCAAGCATCGATGGTAGTAGACAAAGAAGGTGAAGCCGAAGACGAAGCCTTACGAACACTAGACGTGCTACGAGGACTATACACCTTAGATCTATTCTCAATTATCACCAAAGCTTCCTCGACTGTTTTACACAAAAAATTACCACCCGCGGCGGAATTTAAATAATCCCTTTCATGATCATTAAGTCCATTGTAAAACGTGTCAATTTGATGCAAGTCGGAAAAACCGTGATGAGGACATTCATGTAAAATCTCCTTAAACCTATTCCAAGCCGATATGCGAAACTCTTTGAGTAGTCAAACGAATGACCTAAGGGACATGATGGCTGGTTTCTTCCAAGGTAATCAGCCCTCTTCTTCGGGTACTCTTCCGAGTAACACCGTTGCTAATCCAAGAGGGGAGATGAAAGCAATCACCACTCGCAGTGGAAAAGGTACCAAGGAACCCGAGCTTCCTACACCTACACCGGTGATTGTGACAAAGGAAAACGAGTCCACCACTCCGATTCCTCCACCTCTTACTTCCACCCCTCCACCACCCAAGGATGTGAGTGATCCTACAATTCCAAAGCCTTCCTCTTCATCCGATATACCTTATCCCTCAAGGTTGAGGAAAGAGAAGCTCAAAAGCAAGGACGATATTCAAGTTTCAAACTTTCTCAAAATGTTTAAACAATTGAATTTCAACATCTCCTTCGCTGAGGCTCTCGCTCACATGCCTAAATATGCGAAGATGTTTAAAGATCTTCTAAGTGACAAGGAGAAGCTTCTTGAAATTCCTCAGACCCAACTTAATGAGAATTACTCTGCGGTTCTCATAAGGAAATTGCCCACCAAACTCGGTGATCCGGGTCGCTTCTTAATTCCTTGCAACTTTCCGGGAGTAGAGAATTGCATGGCCCTAGCCGATCTAGGTGCTAGTATAAGCTTAATGCCATTAAGTGTATGGAAGCAATTATCTCTCCCCGAGCTTGTCCCTACCAAAATGACTTTGGAATTAGATAACCGTACGGTTGCTTATCCGGTGGGGATAGTCGAAGACGTTTTCGTCGGTGTCGACAAATTCACCTTTCCGGCGGATTTTGTTGTCGTTGACTACGAGATGGATCCTCGTGTTCCATTAATCGTTGGACGTCCATTCTTGAGGACCGGTCGCACTCTCATCGATGTAGACGCGGGTGAGCTTATCATGAGAGTTGGTGACGATCAAATTGTCTTCAACATGGGTAAGATTTCTAAACAGCCTTATTCATACGAGAGCGTTAATTGTATCGACGTTCTTAATGACGCTTGCAAAAGTAGTCTTACCTTTCTTACAAATGTTGAGACCGTTGCCTCTATTGCTCCATCACTAACTCCATTTGGAGAAAGTTATTTCCTTTTGAAAGAATTTGAAGCAACTTTGGGAGATGTGAACTTAGAATATGACGATTCTCCCACCGATTGGGATGAAGACATTCGTACCATTGAGAAACTTCTCAATGAGGACCATATTTCTCCACCATCTCCCAAGGCTATTGCTATCGATGAACCGAATTTGACTACGCCTTCCATCGAAAATCCTCCGGATTTAGAGCTTAAGGAATTACCATCTCATCTCGAGTACGTGTTCCTTGAAGACAAGAAGAAGTTACCCGTCATCATCGCTAAGGACTTGAAAGAAGAAGAAAAATCTCGCCTTATCGCCGTGCTTAAAGATCACAAGAAGGCAATTGCTTGGAAAGTTTCCGATATCCGCGGAATTGATCCAAACTTTTGTACTCACAAAATTCTCATGGAAGATGACTTTAAACCCGCAATCCAAAGCCAAAGAAGGGTTAATCCTCGAATTCATGACGTCATCAAACAAGAGGTTATCAAACTTCTAGATGCCGGCATGATTTACCCTATTTCGGATTCGCCATGGGTAAGTCCCTGATGAGACTGCTTTTATACATGGTCTCATCGTCCAAATCGGGCTTAAAATACATAAAATATCATCAAATATGCCAAATATATGCTCGTGTTTGTCACTTGTGTATTTTTAGGTACGGATATTGAGGAATTGGCAAAAGATCACAAGAATCAATCAAAAACGAACATGGGAAACGAAGTCGCACAATGAACCGGGCCCAAGTTGGAATTTTGCAAAAAGACCCTTGAAGTTTGAAGAATTGGCAAGAATGGCCCCTCATCTTTGAAGAACTTGTCACAATTGACCCTCCAAATGTCATTTGTACAAGTATGGTCCTTAAAGATTGAAGATATTACAAGACCAGTCCCTGAAATTTGAAGAATATACAAAAGAAACCCTTGGATGAAGTTTTTAAAGGTTTTGTGCCAAAAATGACATCTTGGCAAAAGTTGATAAAGGAAGAATAGGCGTTGATGGACTTTATTTACAAAATGAAGAGAATAGAGAAGCTTGGGGACCTAATCTGCCAACTACCCAAACTTTCCCACCCACTCAGGCTTTGCCACGTCACCACAACCCACCCAATAACCCAATTACCCATATCCTACCCGACCCTACCCACAAACTATTACCCACCTAGTCCATAACCCGGTTTATTAAATAAACCAGGGTCAAACCCCAGTCAAACCTACCCCACTTTCCCTCCTTAAACATTTATTTGAAATGTTTAATTAACCAAAACGAATCAAACCCCCCTTAATCCACTTAAACCCTAAAACCCCACCCAGATAAATTAAACCCTAAACCAAAGGGTTATTACCCCATCTTGTCCAGATCCTAAATTACCCTCCACCTCACCATTTCCCACTCAACAAAACATACCCACATGGCCTGAGGGACCCACCCCGTACCTCCCCTGCTCAAGTCATTTTCCCCCAAAACCCAAAACCGACCAGATAAACGGTTAGATGCAATTTCTTGGTCCCCAATCCCAATCCAACGTCCAAGATCAAGATGTACAAGCTGGCATTCACATGGGATCACTTTTGACCCAAAATTCGTCAAAGACTTCAAGGGCACTTTTGGCAATTCAATGTTTAGGGTTTAGTTATTCTAGAATAGTCTTTCTCATTGTATAAATAGAGACGACCTGTGTCTCTATTTACTTGTTCCAGTTTTAGCATTTGCATCTTGTAATTCCTTTTTTAAATTAATGAAGTTTGGTGTTTGTGTTTAAACAAGTGTAATCCCTTTTATTAAGTTTAAAAAGTTGTGCGTTGTGTTAAATGCTAAGGCTGAGTTCCATTTCAATTGTTTAACACTTTGAGTGTTTAATGTCTCAAAAAGGTTTTTAAGATAAGTTTTTCAAGTTTCAGAAAATCCAAGAGTTGGGAAGTGAAAGTGGATCAATTTTTGGATTTTGTGTCTTGTTCTTGAAAAGAGTTAAGGTTTCAAGGTTTATGAAAAGGATTTGAGTTTTTAAGAAAAACCAGAAAGTTGTGTTCTTGTGTTTGATTTTGTCTTAGCAGGTTTGGAGATTTGTTGTTCAAGGTGTCAGCATAGGCCCGGGCCTATAAGGATGTGGTTTTTCAACCACAAGGGACTTGGATGTAAGTCCCTTAGGTAAAAATCAGTTTCCCTTTTAATTTTTTCAGTTTTGATGATGATTAAGTGATTTTGGTGAATACTGCATGAAAGGTGTTTTTATGTGCTTGAATTAAGTTTATTTGGTAATGTATGCATGCTAGATGCTTATGAAATCAGTTTGAGTGTATTTTGATTGGACTTTGTTTGAAAAATCTGGATTAAAGTTTTTAAAGGGGTGTTTGGATCAGGATTTTAGTAGGGTTAGATTGATTTAATCTTGGCTTGAATCTGTTTAGAAATACTCCCTAGGATAGCATTAGGTGATTATTGTGTCTGGTTTTCAGATTGGTGCCAATTTAAACAAGTTTGTGTGAGAAAAAATTGAAAGTAGCTTAAATCTGCTTAGTTCATTTTTCTGCTTGGTTTCATGCAAATTTTGTGCTTGCATCTTGATAATTGTTAGATGTTAGATTGTTTAAGGATTGTAGTTTGGTTTCATGCTAGTTTGTTTGAGTATGTGCAAAATATAAGCCTTTGAATCTCATTAGGTTGCAAGTAATTAAGCTCATAACCCACCAGACCTAGTATAACACATCAGCAACCTTGTGTGCCTGTTTTTGTGGATTTTTGGCTTGTTTGTGTGAAGTGACTTATTTGTTTTCTGCTTATTGTTGACTCCTTGTGCTCCAAAGAGCACAAGGGTGCCTTGTTCCATCAAAAACAACACCAAATACATCATCAGCCAAGCCCCTCTTGGCTCCAAATTGCACAAGCAAAATTTCACTTGTTCATCAGTCACCAAGCAGAATCTGGGCACGTCTTGGCTCATAACTTGCTTTAATCTTGATTAAGTTAGGTTGTGTTTGTGTTTTTGTGAGCTAAAAAGGTTACTGATTAAGTTTTAAAAGTAAAAAAAAAAAAAAAAAATTGTAAAAACTTCACCCTGCCTGGACTCGAACACGCGACCCCTCGTTGGGGGAGTAAACGTGTTAACCAGTGATCTAGATGAGTTTTTACATTCAAGTTCCATTTCATTAATTACTTAAACAAGTTTTGGTTTTGGCTTATTTAAATAAGTCGTAGCTTATTTTGATTATTCCAGCTTATTTAAGTAACTTATTTGGTAGCTAGTATTTTTCCTAGGGTTTAATTAAGGTTTAGGATTTTTCTGTTTAAAAATATTATTTTTCTCTTTATTTAATTATTTATTAGGATTATTTTTAGATTAAATTTTAGAAAGTGTATTAAAAATAGTAAACAGTAATTAAAAAATCCAAAAAAATAGTTTTTAAGTTTTAATTTATATTTTTGAGGTTTACATATCATAAAGTTTTCAAAAACTTTAATTATTAATTTTATTTAATTTTAGGGTTTTTAGACAACTTTAAAAATTAATATAAAATTAATTAAGAGGTTTTAGGAGCTTTAATTTACATTTTTGTCTTAGTTAGAATATTTAGGATTTTTGAGAATTTTTTAGAATTTATTTAGGAACTTTTTATTTTTTTGAATATTTTAATATTATTTTATTAGAAAAAATTCAAAGTTTTATTTTTAACTTTTTTTCATTTTTCCTAGATTCTAGACATTAAAATAGGAACTTTTTCACTTTCCAATTAATTTTTAGGCTTTTCAATTAATTTTTAGAATTAATTTAAGATTTAATAGATTTTAATAGTTTTTAGGAGTTTAAAAATAGTTTAATTTGGTTTTAAAATTTTTAAAAATAATTTTTAGTTTAATTAGGTCATTTTTGAGGTTTACAAACTATTAAATCTTGTTTAGGGCTTTTTAATATTTAAAAGTGATTTTTAGGGCTTTAATTAGCATTAAAAAGTCATTATTAAATTAATTAAAAGGTTTTGGCAAGTTTGGATTTTTTGTAAACTCTTAGAATTTTATTATGGATTTTTAGTAATTTTTAGGAATTTTTAGGTTAAAAGTTTAATTTTTGTCGTTTTTACGTTTCTACGTCTTAACTTTCTAGTAGTGTTTTTGCCTATTTTTCTATTTTTTTTTCGTCTTCGTCATTTTCTCTTCTTTTCTTCTTGTTAATAAAATCACAAACAAAATCATCATTCATTACACAACACACGTGCCTCCTCGAGAACGAACTCACTTTTAGGGTCATTCACACACGGTTTTCCTAAATCGTCGTGCACGCTTACCCTATTTTAGTTGCTTGTTTTTCCTAAAGCAAGTATCTAATTTTACAACAATCATTTTGGCGCCGCTTCCGGGGAGGCGTGTTGTGTTTTGATTGAACCATTGTTGTTTTTTATATTAGCCATAATAGTATTTGTATTAATAGCACTCTATTAATACGTATTATCGTTTTTTGGTTTTTGTGTGAATATTATTACTATATTGTATACGTGGAACAATAAATTCACAAGTACTCCAAATACGTGAGCAATCACAACCTTGATTCGGGATTTCATCACTCGATCATTGTATTTGAATCTCAAACCAAAGAAAAAAGGCAAAAATAGATAAATACTTTCATGAAGCTTAATCTTGATAATACAAACTATAAGGTGGGTATAAGGCGGTTGTATTTCACAACCTAAAGGAAAAAGGCTCTTAAGTGCTTCGCGCCGCCTCGTTTCCTCCGCTTGCTTGTGCGTATTTGATTTTGAGAGTGAATCGAGGGTTTTGCCGCCCAAAGTATTACTACATATCATATATATTTTCTTGGTTTCATACTGATTAAACCCTCTTGAACGATTTGGTGTTCCACCATCGTTCTAAAGTCATCGAAGGCGTTCACTCCACGTGATCGTTTTCATTCCTTGAGGCCTTTTTAATCAAGAGATTTGATTAAGGAGGAGATTTGTGGACTCATTGTCTACTTAATACATTCACCAATTTCCAAAAAGTTAATACAATCAAAAACCACAAAAAAAATTGAAAAAACACAAAATACCAAAAAGAATCTTCTTTGCTCGTCTCCACGTTGTACGTGACGTTTATGCTCACTCGTAATCAAGCAAAACGTGCACGTAGACGAAAGAACAAAACTCCCACTCCAACTCATTCTAGTGAGGAGTCTCCTATTGACGAACCCATTGTACGAGAAGAACCAACCATGGCGAATCGAACTATGATGGAGTTACTTCAAGCACCCACCGAGGGTTATGGAGAAGCTATTGTGATTCCCGCAATCCTTGCGGAGAATTTTGAGGTGAAAACGGGTTTGTTGTCGATGATCCAAAACAACAAATTCCGTGGTGATGAGAAGGACAATCCCCACAACCATATCCGCCAATTTAATCGTCTTACCGCCACTTGCAAATTCAAGGATGTCTCGAATGACTCGATTAAGATGATGCTTTTTCCGTATTCTTTAGCGGGGCCCGCTAAAATTTGGTTAGAGAAAGAGCCACCCAATTCTATATTGACGTGGAAGGATCTCGTTTCAAAATTTGTGAACCAATTTTTTCCGCCCTCTAAGACGCGTTTGAAAAATAAGATTTCTAAATTTTCACAAGAATCAAATGAAAGTTTTTCTACGGCTTGGAATAGGTTTAAGGAGATGTTACATGAATGTCCTCATCACGGTTTTTCCGATTTGCACCAAATCGACACGTTTTACAATGGACTTAACGATCATGAAAGAGATTATTTAAATGCCGCCGCGGGTGGTAATTTTTTGTGTAAAACGGTTGAAGAAGCTTTGGTCATAATCGAGAATAGGTCTAAAGTTTATAGCCCTCGTCACACACCAAGTGTTGCCAAAAGGGGCTCATCATCGTCTCAAAGTATCAATGCATTACATGATGAAGCAAATGAAGAAAACCGATTTTTCGATAGATTTGCTAACCTTATGTCCCATTGTAAAGCTCAAGAAGCTTCCAATTCCGCTTCGGTTAAAGCGGTTTCTAAAAGTTGTTTATCGTGTGGGGGAGCTCATGATCTTTCCGAGTGCATTACCGCGGATGGTAACACTTCGAATGCTTTTGTAGCCACGGGAACTTACAACCAAATCGGTCAAGGTTCTCGTTCAAATCAAGCTCCACCCAATCAAAATGCTAATAATTATCGCAACAACAACCAAGGTGGAAATTACCAAGGAAATCAAAGGAATTATAACAAAGGTAATTACCAAAGTGGAAATGGGCAAATTTCTAATCAAAACCAAAACCGTGATTTTCAAACTAATGCCCAAGGTTTTCAAAACGATCACACCAAAAATCTTCAAGGAGAATTTTTGAATTATGCTAAGGCTAATGATGCTAAGTTTGACAACATGCAACGTGAAATGGTTAGCTTAAGATCCGAGTTGAAAAACGAGCTAAAAAACGAACTTGCTAATGAACTTAAAACTCATGCTAATAAAATGAAAGGAAATGTCACACGACTCCAACAAAATCAACAAAAAATGGAGCAAGGTCAACATGAGATTAAGCAAGAGTTGTTAAAAGCGGATGCTAGGCAATCTAAGTTTGAAGACCGTATGGCTAAAATGTTTGAAGCTATCATGTGTAAACCCTCTTCTTCGGGTGGTCTTACTAGTGATACCATCGTGAACCCGAAAGGAGAATTGAAGGTTATTACTACTCGTAGTGGTAAAACTTTCAAAGAACCCATTTCTCGTCCAAGTACTTCTATGGAGAAGGAAAAAGAGAAAGAACCCGAGGTTGTGGTTGAAAAGGAGCACATTCAAAGCCCACGAAGTACCGCTCAAACCACACCTACGGTTGAACCAATACCCATAATGGAACCCGAGATTCCAAGGCCGATGCCTATGCCTAATTTGCCCCAACCCACACCACCTTTACCCTACCAATCAAGACGAAACAAGGAAAAGGCACAAGAACGAAATAATTATCAATTTGAACTCTTTATGAAAATGTTTCGTGACTTGCATTTCAATATAAGTTTTGCCGACGCCTTAGTCATGATGCCTCGATTTGCCGCGAACTTCAAAAGTATGTTGAATAACAAAGAGAAATTGCAAAAATCGTCTAGTTGTTCTTCGGTTTTTCTAAGCCGCATACCTCAAAAAGTCGGTGATCCTGGAAAGTTTTTAATCCCATGTGTTATCCAAGACATGGAAGAATGCTACGCCTTGGCTGATCTTGGTGCTAGTATTAATTTGATGCCTCTTGAGATTTTTAAATCGCTCAATCTTCCCAATCTCACTCCTTCAAGAATGTCAATCGAAATGGCTGATCATTCTACGATTCTAGCTTGTGGAGTTGCCGAGGACGTCTTTGTGAAAGTTGGAAAGTTCTATTATCCTGTAGACTTTATTGTTGTTGATATTCTCATCGATCCTAAAATTCCGCTAATTTTAGGTCGATCTTTTTTGGATACCTCGAGAGCACTTATCGATGTGCATGCAAGAAAAATCACTCTTCGTTTCAATGAGGAAGAACTCGTCATTAATGCAACCCAAAACTCCACTCTTTCTCATGTGTATTCGATCACATCTTTGTACAATGTCAATTCCACCAAAAACATTTGCAAAAAGATTTCAAATAGAGTTTTAGGAGTTGTTGAGAAAAATGAAGTTCCGTCCCCTCCGCCGGTGGAGGTTAAGAGTGTTAAGCCTACATTTCCAATCTCGAGTGAATCTTCGGATGATGAATACGTTGATCCCGATGGGGAGGTTTTCTTTGTTGACAAAAGATTTGAAAACTTGCCACCACCTAAACCAAAAAGATTTCAAAATGTGAGAATTTTTAGTGTGACTAACATTGTTTTAGATACACCAAATATTTTTGACATAATCAAATCGGGTTTTCACAAGGAGAGTGTTAAAGATGAAAAAGGAAAAGATTTTAACTTGAATTTAAAAGATTTTTCTACAATTCTAACTCCGTCATCACCACGTTTATTGAGTACTACAAGCTCGTCTTCTCCTTTTGACGATGCTTTGTGTGGACTTAGTGTGGGAGAAGCCCCTTATGTTTCCTTCCCTTTCTCCACCGAGGACGAGATATTTGATCCTGGAATTGCTTATATAGGGAAATCTCGGTCTTCCACCGATGCAATAAATGGAAAATATTTTCATTTGATTGGTGCGAGTCTACCTCGAGTAGCTCATGTTTTTAGAGACTTACCCATTGTCCCACCCTTCTATTTCTTCTCTCCTATTTTCTTCTACCCCATTGGGGTTTGTGTTGAAGAAGTGTTGTTTCGTCTTTCATCCGAAAACGAAGACGCTATCTTTGACCCCGGTATACGTTTATCGGGTTTTTAAAGTACTTCACGTGCTTTTGGGCCTTGTTTATCATGTAAGCCCCACCAAAAATTAACCAAACCATGATTATCCCTAAATGATCACATTTATGGGGATTCGAGTCGAGCTTTTGACTCGGTTATCAAAAACAAGGTGCCTCGTGGGGGAGACCCATGCTTATCCATGTACATATTATTGCTTTCTAATTAGTTTAATGTGAGGGGATTTGTGCCCTTCCTACCTTTGTTCCGTGGTTGTTTGTGAATTGTGGTTTTTAGATCATGATCTTCACGATTGGAGCCTCTCGTGTTCGTTTATGGGAGCACTCGATCGTTTGCTTTGGAGGCATTTCCCAATATCCATATGATATATCCTTTTATGTTCTAACCTTAGGTTTATAGCACACTTCATAAACGGCTATTAATTTAACGGTTACACCCTTTCCATGCTAGATTAGGCATTCGACTACGTCTCTAGTATGGGGGTGTTTGCACCCCTAGACTCGAAACATTGAGGACAATGTTTAACTTTAGTATAGGGGGGTGAATAGATACTTGCCTTGCCAAACCTTCACGCTTTCCAAAGTTTATCATTTTGTTATCGTTTTTCTTGCAAAATAAGGCTAAAAATGGCCAAATTTTAAAATTTTTTCTCATGTTTCATAAGTGTTTGAAGACACGAATGTAGATTTTCCGATGGCGAGAATAAGAGTAATTTTTGACTCGACCGTGCGTGTTGAGCACTTAGCTTTGATTCCTTAACTACACATTAGGCTAAGTCTCTTAAATGAGGACGAGAAATGATAGAGTTAATTATAAGTTACTATGCTAAACGTAGATTACTCGTATTCTTTCAAAAACTCATGTGTTCTCGTTGTTTGCTTATTCTCCCTTCGCATGTAAATATTTTTTGCTTAATAAATATTGACTTAGCGGTTTAGTTAGGATTGTTGGGTTTCTAGTCTTTTCTAGTAGCTTCCGTGTAATTAAATTGGGAAGACATTAAGGTATCGCCAGCGTCACGGTTTTGAAGTATTAGCAACCCGAATAATCGAAAGCTTCACCCAATAATAAGATTTCAAGTGCTCACCTAAATCTAGCAAACAATTTGAAGCCCCACAAGGCCTAAAATCTATGCAAAATTGAAAGTGAATCAAGCCTTAATCTTCGAAGCTTTAAAGATCCAAAATTCGCTTTAGCGTGAGGATATACGTCTTTGGCTAATAAAACCACCGATGATGGCGGATAATAAAAGGCAAGGCAAGACCGAAGTCATAATAAAAGCTTCATGGCGAAGTTGAATAAAAGATGGAGGTAAACCAAAGATAATAAG
Source organism: Glebionis coronaria (assembly GCA_025667525.1). Taxonomy (NCBI): domain Eukaryota; kingdom Viridiplantae; phylum Streptophyta; class Magnoliopsida; order Asterales; family Asteraceae; genus Glebionis; species Glebionis coronaria. The sequence continues at coordinate 425,890,910 of CM046879.1, read as the reverse complement.
GCCCTTCCGTTAGGGGGCGTATAAAAGTCTTGGTAATAAGTCTCATGTTCAAAACCGTTATAAAACCGTGTTTATCGATCCTTCTTGTCAACTTAATTTTTTAACATCGTTGTCTATTAGGAGGGGTTATTGATTTGATGGTCTTAGTTACACCGTTAGGACTCTATTTTTAGACCTAAATCTCTATTATCGCATAAGTCAATGATGTATCCTCGTGATCATTAAGACATAATAAAATATAAGAGATACAACTTAGGAATAATGGGAGAATAAGTACGTGATTAGGGCATATGAGTAGTGTTAGCATTACTAACTTATAATGACAATGATCTCGTTGCACGCTTGGCATGGAATTAAGGTAAAAATCGAGGACGACGAAATTATTTCTAACGAAGCATTCACGTGTTCTTATTCTATGAACCTAAACTTCCCATTTTGCGATGAAAATCATACATTATGTCTATAACACAAGTAGTAGTAATAGTGTAGTGTAGCTAGTTTATCATTTCAATAAAGTGAATAAAATTGAATTTTGGAGATGCTTTGATACTTTATTCTAGCATTGCGTGAGGGCACGGCAATGGTTTAGTATGGGGGAATGATGAGACTGCTTTTATACATGGTCTCATCGTCCAAATCGGGCTTAAAATACATCAAATATCATCAAATATGCCAAATATATGCTCGTGTTTGTCACTTGTGTATTTTTAGGTACGGATATTGAGGAATTTGCAAAATATCACAAGAATCAATCAAAAACGAACACGGGAAACGAAGTCGCACAATGAACCGGGCCCAAGTTGGAATTTTGCAAAAAGACCCTTGAAGTTTGAAGAATTGGCAAGAATGGCCCCTCATCTTTGAAGAACTTGTCACAATTGACCCTCCAAATGTCATTTTTACAAGTATGGTCCTTAAAGATTGAAGATATTACAAGACCAGTCCCTGAAATTTGAAGAATATACAAAAGAAACCCTTGGATAAAGTTTTTAAAGGTTTTGTGCCAAAAATGACAACTTGGCAAAAGTTGATAAAGGAAGAATAGGCGTTGATGGACTTTATTTACAAAATAAAGAGAATAGAGAAGCTTGGGGACCTAATCTGCCAACTACCCAAACTTTCCCACCCACTCAGGCTTTGCCACGTCACCACAACCCACCCAATAACCCAATTACCCATATCCTACCCGACCCTACCCACAAACTATTACCCACCCAGTCCATAACCCGGTTTATTAAATAAACCAGGGTCAAACCCCAGTCAAACCTACCCCACTTTCCCTCCTTAAACATTTATTTGAAATGTTTAATTAACCAAAACGAATCAAACCCCCCTTAATCCACTTAAACCCTAAAACCCCACCCAGATCAATTAAACCCTAAACCAAAGGGTTATTACCCCATCTTGTCCAGATCCTAAATTACCCTCCACCTCACCATTTCCCACTCAACAAAACATACCCACATGGCCTGAGGGACCCACCCCGTACCTCCCCTGCTCAAGTCATTTTCCCCCAAAACCCAAAACCGACCAGATAAACGGTTAGATGCAATTTCTTGGTCCCCAATCCCAATCCAACGTCCAAGATCAAGATGTACAAGCTGGCATTCACATGGGATCACTTTTGACCCAAAATTCGTCAAAGACTTCAAGGGCACTTTTGGCAATTCAATGTTTAGGGTTTAGTTATTCTAGAATAGTCTTTCTCATTGTATAAATAGAGACGACCTGTGTCTCTATTTACTTGTTCCAGTTTTAGCATTTGCATCTTGTAATTCCTTTTTTAAATTAATGAAGTTTGGTGTTTGTGTTTAAACAAGTGTAATCCCTTTTATTAAGTTTAAAAAGTTGTGTGTTGTGTTAAATGCTAAGGCTGAGTTCCATTTAAATTGTTTAACACTTTGAGTGTTTAATGTCTCAAAAAGGTTTTTAAGATAAGTTTTTCAAGTTTCAGAAAATCCAAGAGTTGGGAAGTGAAAGTGGATCAATTTTTGGATTTTGTGTCTTGTTCTTGAAAAGAGTTAAGGTTTCAAGGTTTATGAAAAGGATTTGAGTTTTTAAGAAAAACCAGAAAGTTGTGTTCTTGTGTTTATTTTTTCTTAGCAGGTTTGGAGATTTGTTGTTCAAGGTGTCAGCATAGGCCCGGGCCTATAAGGAGGTGGTTTTTCAACCACAAGGGACTTGGATGTAAGTCCCTTAGGTATAAATCAGTTTCCCTTTTAATTTTTTCAGTTTTGATGATGATTTAAGTGATTTTGGTGAATACTGCATGAAAGGTGTTTTTATGTGCTTGAATTAAGTTTATTTGGTAATGTATGCATGCTAGATGCTTATGAAATCAGTTTGAGTGTATTTTGATTGGACTTTGTTTGAAAAATCTGGATTAAAGTTTTTAAAGGGGTGTTTGGATCAGGATTTTAGTAGGGTTAGATTGATTTAATCTTGGCTTGAATCTGTTTAGAAATACTCCCTAGGATAGCATTAGGTGATTATTGTGTCTGGTTTTCAGATTGGTGCCAATTTAAACAAGTTTGTGTGAGAAAAAATTGAAAAGTAGCTTAAATCTGCTTAGTTCATTTTTCTGCTTGGTTTCATGCAAATTTTGTGCTTGCATCTTGATAATTGTTAGATGTTAGATTGTTTAAGGATTGTAGTTTGGTTTCATGCTAGTTTGTTTGAGTATGTGCAAAATATAAGCCTTTGAATCTCATTAGGTTGCAAGTAATTAAGCTCATAACCCACCAGACCTAGTATAACACATCAGCAACCTTGTGTGCCTGTTTTTGTGGATTTTTGGCTTGTTTGTGTGAAGTGACTTATTTGTTTTCTGCTTATTGTTGACTCCTTGTGCTCCAAAGAGCACAAGGGTGCCTTGTTCCATCAAAAACAACACCAAATACATCATCAGCCAAGCCCCTCTTGGCTCCAAATTGCACAAGCAAAATTTCACTTGTTCATCAGTCACCAAGCAGAATCTGGGCACGTCTTGGCTCATAACTTGCTTTAATCTTGATTAAATTAGGTTGTGTTTGTGTTTTTGTGAGCTAAAAAGGTTACTGATTAAGTTTTAAAAGTAAAAGAAAAAAAAAAAATTGTAAAAACTTCACCCTGCCTGGACTCGAACACGCGACCCCTCGTTGGGGGAGTAAACGTGTTAACCAGTGATCTAGATGAGTTTTTACATTCAAGTTCCATTTCATTAATTACTTAAACAAGTTTTGGTTTTGGCTTATTTAAATAAGCCGTAGCTTATTTTGATTATTCCAGCTTATTTAAGTAACTTATTTGGTAGCTAGTATTTTTCCTAGGGTTTAATTAAGGTTTAGGATTTTTCTGTTTAAAAATATTATTTTTCTCTTTATTTAATTATTTATTAGGATTATTTTTAGATTAAATTTTAGAAAGTGTATTAAAAATAGTAAATAGTAATTAAAAAATCCAAAAAAATAGTTTTTAAGTTTTAATTTATATTTTTGAGGTTTACATATCATAAAGTTTTCAAAAGCTTTAATTATTAATTTTATTTAATTTTAGGGTTTTTAGACAACTTTAAAAACTAATATAAAATTAATTAAGAGGTTTTAGGAGCTTTAATTTACATTTTTGTCTTAGTTAGAATATTTAGAATTTTTGAGATTTTTTTAGAATTTATTTAGGAACTTTTTATTTTTTTGAATATTTTAATATTATTTTATTAGAAAAAATTCAAAGTTTTATTTTTAACTTTTTTTCATTTTTCCTAGATTCTAGACATTAAAATAGGAACTTTTTCACTTTCCAATTAATTTTTAGGCTTTTCAATTAATTTTTAGAATTAATTTAAGATTTAATAGATTTTAATAGTTTTTAGGAGTTTAAAAATAGTTTAATTTGGTTTTAAAATTTTTAAAAATAGTTTTTAGTTTAATTAGGTCATTTTTGAGGTTTACAAACTATTAAATCTTGTTTAGGGCTTTTTAATATTTAAAAGTGATTTTTAGGGCTTTAATTAGCATTAAAAAGTCATTATTAAATTAATTAAAAGGTTTTGGCAAGTTTGGATTTTTTGTAAACTCTTAGAATTTTATTGTGGATTTTTAGTAATTTTTAGGAATTTTTAGGTTAAAAGTTTAATTTTTGTCGTTTTTACGTTTCTACGTCTTAACTTTCTAGTAGTGTTTTTGCCTATTTTTCTATTTTTTTTCGTCTTCGTCATTTTCTCTTCTTTTCTTCTTGTTAATAAAATCACAAACAAAATCATCATTCATTACACAACACACGTACCTCCTCGAGAACGAACTCACTTTTAGGGTCATTCACACACGGTTTTCCTAAATCGTCGTGCACGCTTACCCTATTTTAGTTGCTTGTTTTTCCTAAAGCAAGTATCTAATTTTACAACAATCAGTCCCGTCCATTGTGTGCCAAAGAAAGGCGGAATAACCGTTGTTCCTAATGAAAACAACGAGTTGATTCCTACTCGTCACGTTACTGGGTGGAGAGTTTGTATAGAATATCGCAAACTCAAAGATGCCACGAGAAAAGATCATTTTCCTCTTCCTTTCATGGATCAAATGCTCGAGCGTCTAGCGGGTAATGATTACTATTGCTTCTTAGACGGTTTCTCTGGGTATTTTCAAATTCCCATCGATCCTAAAGACCAAGAAAAAACAACATTCACTTGTCCTTACGGAACATTTGCTTACAAACGAATGCCTTTCGGCTTATGTAATGCTCCTGGGACGTTCCAAAGGTGTATGATGGCTATCTTCCATGACATGGTTGAAGAAACTATGGAAGTCTTCATGGATGATTTCTCGGTTTATGGTGATTCTTTCTCTGCTTGCCTTGCCAATTTAGAACGTATGCTTAAGCGATGTGAAGACACTCGCCTTGTTCTAAATTGGGAAAAATGCCATTTCATGGTAAAAGAGGGCATCGTGCTAGGACATAAAATCTCAAAAGCCGGTCTCGAAGTGGACCGTGCTAAAATGAATGTCATAGCCAAATTACCTCCACCTTCAACCGTGAAAGGTGTGAGAAGTTTTCTTGGTCATGCGGGCTTCTACCGGCGATTTATAAAAGATTTTTCTAAAATCGCTCGCCCGATGACCCACCTCTTGGAAAAAGATACTCCTTTTATCTTTTCCAAAGAGTGTATTGAAGCCTTCAACCTTCTTAAGGATAAGCTAACTAAGGCACCGGTCTTGGTTACCCCTAATTGGGAGCTACCTTTCGAGTTGATGTGCGATGCTAGCGACTTTGCTATTGGAGCGGTTTTGGGCCAAAGAGTGAATAAACACTTCCAACCAATCCATTATGCTAGCAAAACAATGACGGGGGCTCAATTGCATTATACGACAACCGAAAAAGAGCTTTTAGCTGTTGTCTATGCTTTCGAAAAATTTCGCCCCTATCTTGTTTTATCCACCACCATTGTATACACGTACCATTCCGCGTTGAAGCACTTGTTAACCAAATAAGATTCTAAACCAAGACTTCTTCGCTGGGTTTTGCTACTTCAAGAATTTAAAATCGAAATTCGTGATAAGAAAGGAGCTGAAAACCTAGCCGCAGATCATCTCAGTAGACTTGAGGATCCTTATCAAGGGGATCATCTGAACAAAGAGATCAATGACTCATTTCTCCTTGAGACCTTAATGTCTATCAATTCGAATCTTGATGAGACCCCGTGGTTTGTGGACATTGCAAACTACTTGGCGGGTGGAATTCTCATTGACGGGTTAACATCCCAACAAAAGAAAAAGTTCTTTAAAGATATTAAGACTTACTTTTGGGATGACCCGTATCTCTTCAAACAATGCGTTGATTTGATTATTCGCCGATGTGTTGATGGACCGGCAGCTTTAGACATTCTCGAAGCTTGCCACAAAGGACCCACCGGTGGTCACTTTGGTCCCAACTTCACTGCAAAGAAAGTGTTTGACTCGGGATTTTATTGGCCCACCATTTATCGTGACGCTCACGAAATGGTTAAACATTGTGATGCTTGCCAACGCCAAGGCAAGATCACACATAAAGATGAGATGCCTCAAAATTTCATACAAGAATGTGAAATCTTTGATGTATGGGGCATCGACTTTATGGGGCCATTCCCTTCATCTAAAGGAAACAAATACATCCTTGTAGCCGTTGACTACGTTTCAAAATGGGTTGAAGCGAAAGCTTTACCCACTAACGATGCAAGGGTGGTTTGTAACTTTTTGAAGCAGCTATTCGCTAGATTCGGTGTGCCTCGTGCCATTATTAGTGATCGCGGGACTCATTTTTGCAATGATCAATTCGCAAGAGTCATGGATAAGTATGGTGTCAATCATCGTCTTTCCACCGCATACCACCCACAAACTAATGGGCAAGCTGAAATCTCTAACCGAGGGTTAAAGCGAATTCTGGAACGAACCGTGGGAGAGCATCGTGCCTCATGGGCCGATAAACTTGATGATGCTTTGCGGGCTTTCCGTACCGCATACAAGACTCCTATTGTTTGTACACCATATCGTCTCGTGTACGGGAAAGCATGCCACCTCCCCATTGAGTTGGAGCACAAGGATTATTGGGCCTTAAAATGGTCTAATTTTGACATCAACAAAGCCGGTGACCTACGCAAAATCCAACTCAATGAGCTTAATGAACTCAGGAATGAAGCTTATGAAAATTCCTTGATCTATAAGGAAAGAACTAAGCTCATTCATGATTCCAAGATTTAAAACCGAGAGTTCCAAGTTGGAGACTGAAATTGTGTATAATGTAGTTCGTTTTTCTCAGTTCTTGCTAATTGAAAGTCCTAACAATATCGGGTTTTTAACAGTTTTTGGTTGTTAATATTTTTTGGATATTCTATTGGCTAATTCAAACAATGCCTTGCAAAACTGAAAAATATTATCTACTTATATGTAAAACATCGTGCAAATACCAAGTTTTTATTCAAGTAAAACTCAAAATGTAAATTTTACAACTAAAAGTGTAAATCTAACAAGTACAAGGACTGAAAATGTAAATTCTATGAAAATTAAATGCTCAAAGTGTAAATCTAACAAGTACAAGGACTGAAATGGTAAAACAGTTAACTATGAGGATCAAATATGTAAACTATGCAACTAACTAACCAATTTTCAAACAAATTCTAAAACTACTAACTGATTTTGAATAAAATTCAAACTTAAAGGACCTGATTAGTGAAAACCCTAGAAACTAGCAAGTTTAGCCAAAATTTAACCCAGTTTAATACAAGAAGGACTAATTTGCAATTTTGAAAAGTTCATAAGCCAAAACAGGTTTCAATAACAAATAAGCTCGTTTGAGCTTATTTCTCAACCAAAATCAATCAAACCACTTGCAAAATGCTTAAAATCACAAATAAGCTAGACCTGTAAGAGGAAATTTGCTAAAAATGGCTAATAAGCTAATAAGCACTTTCCAATAAGCACAAAATAAGCTCTACAGGAATCTAGACATGCACAACTGGATTTTGGTACTGAAATTGATTAATGAACTCAAAACATGAACGGGAAATCAAGTCCTATCAAAAATCATCCAGTAATAAGCTTGAAAATTGAATTAAGCTGAAATTGGCTTATGTTGACCAAGCGTTGACCAAGTTTTTTTTCAAAAAACTAAAAATCTCAAAAATCAACCACCAACACTAACTAACTGATTTTGTAAAAGAAAATTGACAAGTTTATGAAGTGGATTAAGATATTTGAAAAAGCAGTATTCAATTTACAGAAACTTCCATTTGTTTATCAGTTTGGAATTTTGCTTATTTCTATTTGCTTATTGAAAACTGTACAAAAATCTTATGGACTTTGAAACTTCATGTTATGAACTAGAAATGAGAACTGGTTTGGTAGAATTTCATCAAGAAATGAACAAATGCAAGGCAAATGAAATTGACAACTTTTTTGGAACAAAACTGACAGAAATAGACCCAAACTTTTTACAATGCCAATTGCCTTTTTGACCTTAGTCTTGACTTGAAAAAGACTTAAAACCTTTTGTAATGACCTTGTAACTGGAAATGAACATTAATTTGCCAAAGATGAACACTTAAATTTCAGATATCATATAATGCCAAACACTCTTTAACTAATCTTTATGAAAATTTGTGAAGACTTTTTAAGCACCAGTCAAAGCTGAGTAAAAACCTTTAGCAAAGTAAACTCAGTGATCAAAATGAGAAGTATGAGAGCTAAATGCAAGAATTGAAAGCAACTAGAACTCAAATAAGGAAGCAAGGCTAAAAATGACTGAAATAAGCTATCAACTAGAACAAAAATCAGATCAATAAGCAGAAAGGCTACACTTAAGCTACAAACTGACTAGAATCAAGTAAAGATCAAACTAAACAGGTTTTATCATGCATTCAACAAAGATTTAAGCTAGGAATGAAGCATGCATTTGACAATTCAGTGGAACCAAAACAAGAAGCTTTTGCACCTTGTGAAGTATCCTTTGAGCAGTAGAGGAGTGCTGAACTCTCTAGTCTAGTGCTAACCACAACCTTAGCACTAGATTCAATTATCTACAATCAACCAAACAGCTACACATCAACAAGAATCATCATAATGGCTTGAATTCATCACAAATGCTATGATCTTGGACTGAAATCAATCAAACAGCTACTATCTTCACTCCAAGTCAGTTATGATCAAAGAATGATCATAACAAACTCAATTTAGCAACAAGTATATCAATGGAAGTTGGAGATGAACAGTAAAGATGATAAGGAAATTTGGCGGGAAAGTAGAATTTGAATTTTGTTAATGGAGAATTTGTTACAAAGCTGTTAAAAGGTTACTAACTAACTAACTAACTCAAGAGTGTGTCAAATTCTTGAGTAGTTTAGCTAAAAAGGAGAAATGATGAAAGGAAAAAGTAAATGTGTATGTTTTCACACTTACAACTACACTACAAGAAATGAAGACTAAACAGGCTATTTATAGACTTGGGAAGAAGATCAGTTGGGGTTGGTGACGTGTTGGAACCAATCCCAGGTCTCCACGTGTCCAAATTCTGCTTAATTGAGTTTCTAGGTATGAACTCAAATTGGGGTTTCTTTGTTGAGTTGATTTCATGTTAATTGATCATGACCAATGGATTCGTCTCTCAAAAATAAGCAGGTTTGATGTTTATAGCATTCCATGAAATCCACTCTAGCTTCAACCCGATCCTGGCAAATTATTTAGATGAAGAAGATGCTACGTGTCACGTGGTTATTGATTGAAAATAGTGCACACGGATTGCACTGTTGGGATTTGTTATTAAATGATGGCGGCTGTAGTGGATATTAAATATGGTGATGTGGCAATCCAAAGTCATGTTTTCTTGCCTTCTCATTGGTCCACAGCTTATCACATGGATTCACTTGTATTATCTTTCCATAAATGGCAAAAATCACCCCTTGACTTTGGCAGATTGCATTTAAAGGCTAGCAGCTTCATTTCTTTGGCATTTTTAGTCCTTCAAACTTCATACTTGAGCAAAAATGATCCTTTGACTGAGTTGACTTGAATGTTGACCTTGTTTGACTATGATCTTGACTTTTACATATTTGCACTTTAGTCCTTCATCTTTGGCAGATTGTAAAGATAGGTCCTTGCACTTCAAAGTCTTGTCACTTTTGATCCTTCTTTTGTCTTTTCATCAAATTAAACTTGATTTTCCCTTGTTTGCTTGAAAATGCATCCTTTTACCTACACAAGTGTACACAAACACAAACATACCACATAATACTGTTTTTACAAGATAAATTGGTATTTTGCTTCATGTTTTAGGGTTATTTATTGATAAATTGATATGAGTTTTAGCTCATATCAAATTCCCTACACTTGAACATTGTCATGTCCTCATGCAATTCTATATATTTTAAAGCACAAATTTACATTCTCCTCATAATTAATCCACCTTGGCCATATGGAATGCATCTACACTACTCTAAACTACATGATGCATAATTTTGACTTTTAAAAATGCAATGAACAAAATACCATTCTATATATATCTTTTTGGTTTTTTTCTTGAAATGGTTTTGATGGAAATAACTCATAAAGAATTCAATGACTTTGATTAGGGCTTGGGTACCATGGACATTTATCACCCTCAAGTTTCACTTTCCCCATACCAAGCTTAAAAATGGGATCATTGCATTCACAAGTAAAAAGTGCATCAACTTATTCATGATAATTAAATGTGGAACCGGTTATTATTTGAGCAAATTGCTTGTGGGAAAATTTGTCATTAATTCAAGTGTGAAGTATAAGAAATGTAAAATCCAAAAATAAGGAAGCACGGTTTTAATCCTAAGTAATCCTCTCATCCATTACTTGGAAAACCGCTCACAATTAATACAAGTCCGTTTCAAGAATAATAAGTCATTCGCCTTATGTGTAAAATCCTCATGTCATGCTTTCATAAGTAGCTACACACTCGCTAAGGAAAGAAAAATAAAACTCACGCAATAATTTACATTCGCCATCTTTTTGAGACTTTGGATCTTCAACCCCGCAATCCGTCAAGGTAATATTGGATTGGAGCAATCTATTGAATCCCCGCAACCCGTCAAGATAATATTGGAACTCAATAGTCACTATAATTAGCACCACACTGCCCCTCTTGGGAGTCTTGTATATATATTTTTTTTTTCTTTTTTTTTCTAGCCACTCATTTTTTTCATAAGCCGCTCTTATTTTTCTTTATTCCTCACTAAGAAATTTGAAAAGAATAAAAGGAAAAACACCCGCTAAATATTGAGCATGACATAAGTCTAGTACACATAAAACGTACAAACATAGAATTTTAAGACGTACTTATATCAACCATGAATGATTAGTCAAAAATGTATAAGAGATTACAAACCAATTAAAACCGTTCTTGATTATTTATTAACAATTATATACATGCGAAGAAAATAGAGGTAAAGAAGAGAAGGGTTTAGCCACAAGTAATTATCATGAAGTTTATCTAGCCCTTTTATACTTGCTTCAACTCTATCATTTCCCATTCTCCACAAATTTAAAATCTCAAATAGTGAGATTGGTGGATGCTTAGCCTAATAGACCAATGAAGGACTACATGGTTAAGGATACTAGCTAGAGAGTGCTAAGATAAGCAAACTCGGGTTGAGTCAAAATATCCATGGTGGGCCTAATATGTCAAAGAAGTCTAAACTTGTTAAACCATATTTTATTATATTTTTCCTTTTTATATATTTTTGATGAAAAGCAAAAGAAGAAATATATACAATGCAAATGTGTTATGCAAAATGATTGATGCAAAAATTATGAATGCATATTTTTGGTGGCCAAAGTAGATCAAAAATTTGAAAAATGTTTAAAAATCCAATTTTCCATGTTATCATGAAAGACAATGACAAGTTCTAGGTAAGGTCACTTCGATAGAAGACCCCCCTACACTTAAGCTAAACATTGTCCTCAATGTTTAAGAGAATGGAAGTATAAAAACTTCCCCTACACTTATGACAATGAATAGACTTTGCTTAACCCAAGTTAAGGAAAGGACAACTATTAGTGAAATCATGTTTAAGCACAAGGTGTCAATGAAAGATCACAATAGTAACGAAGTGAACCGGATACAAGGGCCTCCTCCATAAGCTCCAAAGCATGAAATGAGTGAGCAACCCTACAAACAATCATGAAGACAAAAGAAGGTCTCCCCTACACTTATCTCCAAGTCTATACCTTTATTTCTAATCTACAACACTCTAAACCTAGTTATACGATGCTTGAGTTAATAAGTCTCTAGCTCGACTCGTCCCATACTTTAAAAGTGTCTAATACCTATCATGGAGAAGAAAAGTTTTTCCCTTTTTAAGAAAAATCTCCATGATGAGGTAAAACAAGTGTTCATTTATCAAAACTCCATAAATATCCCCCAGGATCAAATACATAATTACCATCCCACGTATAACACAAAGCCACAATTAACATTCCAAGCAATGGTGAAAATGATAAGGTATGGTTTTCCAAATTGGTTTCCCATATGTTCTTCCCAAGGTGATAGTGTAAAGCTCTCAAATCTTTCACAAGTGTTCCTTTTGTTGCATCAGGTGGATACTGAGATGATTTAGCAAGCTCTATGCCAGGATCAAAAATCCGTTCCTTAATGGGAAAACAACAAGTAATGGTTGCCTTAGAAGATTCTCCTTTGTAAGTCACATTGTGAGAGAAAGGTTGTGGAGGCATGAGTAACGACAAGCTCTTAGAGGAAACAATCATGACTTGTTTTCCTTTATCACTTTGAAAGGTTGAGGTGGGCAAAGAAAAAGGTAAAGGATCTTCATTCAATAGAGATTCTAAATAGATTATGTCCCCCTCCTCATCAAGATAACCAATAGTATACTCAAAAGATATATCCTCCGCTAAAAACTCATCACTCTCATCCATTATAGAATCCGCCTCATCACCATAAACATCATAGATTTGTCTATCAAAAATTGGTGATCCCTCAAAACCAAAGGAAGTATGATCATCAACAAATGGAGAGTCACAAGTAGAAAGCTCATCATCACTATAGTCATCATATGTTGGTGAATCACAAAGAAAAGATTCTCTATCACTAAAGTCCTCATGAATATGATTATCATTGTGGAAAAATGGAGTGTCATATGGGGTTTAACTAAAGTTTAGCTCTTGATATTCATGAAAATCCAAAAATGAAGTAATGGAAGCAATGGTCTCAATATGCGGTAAATCATAATCTCCACTTGAGCAAGCTTCATAAAAGTACTCATCACAAACTTCATCAAGAAGATCATCTTGTGTTTCCTCCTCATGCACAACATCAATATGTTTTACCGCTTCGGGCTCATTCGACTTTTTAGACAACTTCCCCATGTTAAACACAACTCTCTCATTTCCTACCCGCATTGTAAGTTCTCCTTCCGCCACATCGATTAAAGTACGACCCGTTCTCAAAAATGGCCTACCAACAATCAAAGGCGCTCTAGGATCCATATCATAATCAACCACCACAAAATCCGCGGGAAATGTAAATCTATCAACCCCCACAAAAACATCCTCCGCAATTCCCATCGGATAAGCTATAGTACGGTTGGCCAACTCAAGAGTCATCTTAGTAGGAGTGAGCTCGGGAAGTGAAAGTCTCTTCCAAACCGATAATGGCATAAGATTTATGCTTGCTCCTAAATCCGCTAAAGCCATACAATTTTCCACCCCCGGGAAATTGCACGGAATCAAAAACCTCCCCGGATCCCCAAGCTTAGTGGGCAACTTCTTAAGCAAAACCGCGGAGCAATTTTCATTCAAGGAAGCATTAGGCAAATCCACTAATCTATCCTTGTTAGAAAGTAAGTCCTTAATCATCTTAGCAAACTTAGGCATATTGGCTAGAGCTTCCGCAAAGGAGATATTGATGTTAAGTTGCTTGAACATCCTCAAAAAGTTAGAAACTTGGATATCATCCTTGTTCTTAAGCTTTTCTTTTCTCAATCTTGAGGGATAAGGAAGACTTGGTTTTGGTTGTGGTTGAGTAGTTGATGAAGGATTTTCCTTATTGAGTGCTTCATGAGTAGGTGTTGAAGTTGGAGAAATGGGAGCATTTTGAGGTGATGAAGTAGAGGTAGAAGGCTTGTCACAAGTAGGAGCACAAGTGGATGGAACAATAGGAGGTTTAGGAGGTGAAGGATCCTTTGTTGTCTTTCCACTTCTTGTTGTAATAGCATTTACATTTTCCCTTGGATTTGTTTGTGTGTTGGAAGGTAAAGCCCCTTGTGGTCTTTGATTTAATGCCATTAAAAACCTATTGGTTTGTTCATCCGCTATACGTTTCATTTGGTCATTCATTTTCTTCTCAATAGCTTGGAACCTCCTTTCATTCTCTTGACTCATTTTGTGCAAGAACTCCATTGTGTTATAATCTTGTGACACATTTCCTTGAAAACCTTGAGGTTGGAAAGGTGGAGGTTGAGCATTAAATCCTTGATTTGGTGGATAAAAGGTATTTCCTTGATTTTGAACATTGTTGGGTGCCTTGTAGTTATTTCCTTGGTAAGGTGGTCTTTGCCCTTGATTCCTTGGTAAAATTTGAGGAGGATTTTGTTGAATGTGGGTGGGTGGTTGGGGTGGAAATCCCGGTGGAGTAAGGTAGTTTTGGGACTTGTAAGAAAGGTTATTTGGATTGATATTCGGCTTGAAGTGTTCACGATGTTCCTCTTGGTAAGCATAGCATTCCCCTTGAAAACTTGCACCTTATCACATTGTTCATAAGAATGGGGACCTCCACAAGTTACACAAGAAAGAGTAATGGCATTCACATTATTTGAAGAATTGTTTAATGAAACGGTCTTAAGGGCTTGAACTATCTCTTGAGTCATTTCTTGTTGACCTTGTTTGACTTGTTGAAGGATCTCTTGGTGATATTTAAGGAATTGGTTATCACAAGGTGTTTGAGAAGTGTTTTGGATAACATGAACCCTTTCTTCAAATTGATTGTTTGTTTGAACCATTGCTTTAGTCTCAATGATGTCCAAGGCCTCTTGCATGGATTTAAGAAGAATATTCCCTCCCGCGGAAGCATTGAATGAATCTTGGTGATGAGGTTTAAGGCCATCATAGAAGGTATTGATTTGGTGAACGTCATCCAATCCATGGTTAGGGCATCGCCTCAATAACTCGCTATACTCTTCCCAAGCATCACTAAAGGATTGACTAGGTTTTTGTTGAAAGCCTATAATTAAGTTCCTCATGGCCATGGTCTTAGATGGAGGAAAGAACTTGTTCAAAAACTTAGTGGTGAAACCATCCCATGTGGTGATACTATCAGGTGGTTAGGTGTCTAACCAATGCTTAGCTTGTCCCTCAAGTGAAAATGACACTAACATCAATTTAATAGCATCATGTGGAACTCCATTGTGCTTAATGGTATTGCAAAGAGAAAGGAATCTCTTAAGGTGATCATGAGGATCATCATTCTTGTTACCATAGAAAGGTGATTGTGAAACCATAGTAATCATAGACGTTTTTAGCTCAAATGTATTTGTGGGAATGTCGAGAATCCTAATAGCACTAGAATATCCATGAACATTGGTTTGCATACGTTCCATCAAAGAACGATTATCAACAGCCATGGCTTCTTGTGGTGGAGGAGTCAAAGCACGATTCTCGTTATCGGCTTGATGGACGGTGGTGGTCTTACTCTTTCTCTTTTTCTTCCTTTTCGGAGGAAGAGGTTGTACACCAATCGGTATTTGTGCACGCCCGCGAGTGAGCATGCAACTCAATACGAGGAATGAGAGAGAAGCTCTCGTGTGACTTTGAAAACAATAGGATTATCCTCTTCGAGTT
Source organism: Glebionis coronaria (assembly GCA_025667525.1). Lineage (NCBI taxonomy): Eukaryota > Viridiplantae > Streptophyta > Magnoliopsida > Asterales > Asteraceae > Glebionis > Glebionis coronaria. The sequence continues at coordinate 425,875,590 of CM046879.1, read as the reverse complement.
TCAATATTAAATATCCACAAGAAAATAACAATATATGTATGTACTACTTGGGTGCAAGACCCCCAATAAAGCCTTCCTTCTTAGAATACTAACAAGTGAACGGGGGGTTAGGTGGCGCGAAGCACTTAAGTACCTATTGACCCTTAGATGGCATTTTATAGCACATCGCCTTTCTATTCACTTAAATGTTCGTATTCTTCGAATTGTTGCTTATTGAGAGTATTTATCTATTCTTGCTTTATTTTGTTTGATCGATACACGTGTCAAGGACCGGAACGCCCCTCAACACGGTGTATTGCCTCGGCAATACTTATGGAGAATATGTAAATTGGTTGTTCTTATACGTATACGTATTTACTTATAATAATATATGGAAATTTTTTTGTATTTATGAGTTTTTAATAGAAAATACTATATGTACATAAAAACCGAGAGAATCCAATAATATATATTTTTGGGTGCAATCTCTTAGCAAAAAGATTGCTTTTTGGATTTTTTTTAATTTGTTTGGTCAATTCTTTAGGAAAAGAATTGTTTTGTTAATTTTTTAGTTTTTATATATTTTTATATTTTTGATTTTTTTTATTTGTTTTTTATTTATGATACGTAAAAATAACGTTCACAAGGTGAACGGATCCCAAAAACCAATGAAAACTGTCAATCGATAGTCTCTCGTATAGTCAAAGAACCGGCAGCGGCGCCATTTCAAAATGGTGTATAATGCAGTTCGTTTTTCTCAGTTCTTGCTAATGTAAAGTCCTAACAATATCGGGTTTTTAACTGTTTTTGGTTGTTAATATTTTTTGGATATTCTATTGGCTAATTCAAACAATGCCTTGCAAAACTGAAAAATATTATCTACTTATATGTAAAACATCGTGCAAATACCAAGTTTTTATTCAAGTAAAACTCAAAATGTAAATTTTACAACTAAAAGTGTAAATCTAACAAGTACAAGGACTGAAAATGTAAATTCTATGAAAATTAAATGCTCAAAGTGTAAATCTAACAAGTACAAGGACTGAAATGGTAAAACAGTTAACTATGAGGATCAAATATGTAAACTATGCAACTAACTAACCAATTTTCAAACAAATTCCAAAACTACTAACTGATTTTGAATAAAATTCAAACTTAAAGGACCTGATTAGTGAAAACCCTAGAAACTAGCAAGTTTAGCCAAAATTTAACCCAGTTTAATACAAGAAGGACTAATTTGCAATTTTGAAAAGTTCATAAGCCAAAACGGGATTCAATAACAAATAAGCTCGTTTGAGCTTATTTCTCAACCAAAATCAATCAAACCACTTGCAAAATGCTTAAAATCACAAATAAGCTAGACCTGTAAGAGGAAATTTGCTAAAAATGGCTAATAAGCTAATAAGCACTTTCCAATAAGCACAAAATAAGCTCTACAGGAATCTAGACATGCACAACTGGATTTTGGTACTGAAATTGATTAATGAACTCAAAACATGAACGGGAAATCAAGTCCTATCAAAAATCATCCAGTAATAAGCTTGAAAATTGAATTAAGCTGAAATTGGCTTATGTTGACCAAGTGTTGACCAAGTTTTTTTTCAAAAAACTAAAAATCTCAAAAATCAACCACCAACACTAACTAATTGATTTTGTAAAAGAAAATTGACAAGTTTATGAAGTGGATTAAGAGATTTGAAAAAGCAGTATTCAATTTACAGAAACTTCCATTTGCTTATCAGTTTGGAATTTTGCTTATTTCTATTTGCTTACTGAAAACTGTACAAAAAGCTTATGGACTTTGAAACTTCATGTTATGAACTAGAAATGAGAACTGGTTTGGTAGAATTTCATCAAGAAATGAACAAATGCAAGGCAAATGAAATTGACAACTTTTTTGGAACAAAACTGACTGAAATAGACCCAAACTTTTTACAATGCCAATTACCTTTTTGACCAGTCTTGACTTGAAAAAGACTTAAAACCTTTGACCTTGTGACTGGAAATGAACATTAATTTGCCAAAGATCAACACTTAAATTTCAGATATCATATAATGCCAAACACTCTTTAACTGATCTTTATGAAAATTTGTGAAGACTTTTTAAGCACCAGTCAAAGCTGAGTAAAAACCTTTAGCAAACTAAACTCAGTGATCAAAATGAGAAGTATGAGAGCTAAATGCAAGAATTGAAAGCAACTAGAACTCAAATAAGGAAGCAAGGCTAAAAATGACTGAAATAAGCTATCAACTAGAACAAAAATCAGATCAATAAGCAGAAAGGCTACACTTAAGCTACAAACTGACTAGAATCAAGTAAAGATCAAACTAAACAGGTTTTATCATGCATTCAACAAAGATTTAAGCTAGGAATGAAGCATGCATTTGACAATTCAGTGGAACCAAAACAAGAAGCTTTTGCACCTTGTGAAGTATCCTTTGAGCAGTAGAGGAGTGCTGAACTCTCTAGTCTAGTGCTAACCACCACCTTAGCACTAGATTCAATTATCTACAATCAACCAAACAGCTACACATCAACAAGAATCATCATAATGGCTTGAATTCATCACAAATGCTATGATCTTGGACTGAAATCAATCAAACAGCTACTATCTTCACTCCAAGTCAGTTATGATCAAAGAATGATCATAACAAACTCAATTCAGCAACAAGTATATCGATGGAAGTTGGAGATGAACAGTAAAGATGATAAGGAAATTTGGCGGGAAAGTAGAATTTGAATTTTATTAATGGAGAATTTGTTACAAAGCTGTTAAAAGGTTACTAACTAACTAACTAACTCAAGAGTGTGTCAAACTCTTGAGTAGTTTAGCTAAAAAGGAGAAATGATGAAAGGAAAAAGTAAATGTGTGTGTTTTCACACTTACAACTACACTACAAGAAATGAAAACTAAACAGGCTATTTATAGACTTGGGAAGAAGATCAGTTGGGGTTGGTGACGTGTTGGAACCAATCCTAGGTCTCCACGTGTCCAAATTCTGCTTAATTGAATTTCCAGGTATGAACTCAAATTGGGGTTTCTTTGTTGAGTTGATTTCATGTTAATTGATCATGACCAATGGATTCGTCTCTAAAAAATAAGCAGGTTTGATGTTTATAGCATTCCATGAAATCCACTCTAGCTTCAACCCGATCCTGGCAAATTATTTAGATGAAGAAGATGCTACGTGTCACGTGGTTATTGATTGAAAATACTGCACACGGATTGCACTGTTGGGATTTGTTATTAAATGATGGCGGCTGTAGTGGATATTAAATGTGGTGATGTGGCGATCCAAAGTCATGTTTTCTTGCCTTCTCATTGGTCCACAGCTTATCACATGGATTCACTTGTATTATCTTTCCATAAATGGCAAAAATCACCCCTTAACTTTGGCAGATTGCATTTAAAGGCTAGCAGCTTCATTTCTTTGGCATTTTTAGTCCTTCAAACTTCATCCTTGAGCAAAAATGATCCTTTGACTGAGTTGACTTGAATGTTGACCTTTTTTGACTATGATCTTGACTTTTACATATTTGCACTTTAGTCCTTTATCTTTGGCAGATTGTCAAGATAGGTCCTTGCACTTCAAAGTCTTGTCACTTTTGATCCTTCTTTTGTCTTTTTCATCAAATTAAACTTGATTTTCCCTTGTTTGCTTGAAAATGCATCCTTTTACCTACACAAGTGTACACAAACACAAACATACCACATAATACTGTTTTTACAAGATAAATTGGTATTTTGCTTCATGTTTTAGGGTTATTTGTTGATAAATTGATATGAGTTTTAGCTCATATCAGAGACAAAGTTTTACTCTTTAACTCTCGGTTGAAAATCTTTTCGGGCAAACTGAAATCTCGTTGGTCCGGCCCATTCACCATTGCTAAATTTTTTCCATATGGTACTCTTGAGCTCGCTCAACCCAATGGACCAAATTTTAAGGTGAATGGCCAACGAGTGAAGTTGTACCTTGGAGTGGACATCTCTCATGAGATGATTCCATCCCTCTCCACCTTTCCTTTGAATTAGTTCAGGACCGAGTCCGGCTCATGACTCGGTTAACAAAAACAAGCGCTCCTCGGGAGGCAACCCGAGTATCTATCCCTTTCTGTTTTACCTCCTAAGTGTAGGGGGACCTATATAGGTTGTTTGTGTTTGTGTGGTGATGTGATTACAGGGATGAGTGCACTTTTGGAATCTTTGAAGAACCGTGCTCCCATTGGGGGACGAACAGGTTGCTGATCATATCGGCCTGTTGGAGGCACTTCGTATCCTTTTGGTGAATTTGGAGATTGAACCAAATCGGGCTCGGTCTGACCGACGGCATTTGCTGGAATTCCATCGTCCACCGGATCCTCCTCCTCATAATCCTCTTCACCATCGTCACTAACGCTAAAGTTGTCCACATCACTTTCATCACTGTCATTTGCCGGCTCTATCGCTTCTTCTTGAGCTATCCATCCATTGTCACCATTTGGCGGGTTCGGAGGAAACGGTCCCCCTTCGTATCCTACGACGTATTCGTCTCCATTTCCGTTAGGCGGTACCTCGGCCATTTCTGCAATAACAGAAAATTTTGGAGGGTACGTAAGATTATTATTCAATATTTATAAATATATGCATGCGAATGCAATGCAAGGTATACATCTATACCATCAATACTAAAAGTAAACCTTACCGGAGCCATGCAGGATAGTTGTGTGCTTGGACAATTTCTTACGACACCAAAAGTTATAGTTTAAGATTTTTCAAAACGACCTAGTTCTCTATAACTCATGGCTCTGATTACCAATCTCTAACACCCCCACAAATGCTATGCGCAGCGGGACTACAACATTTGGGTGCTAGGCAGTCATCATCACACACAAGCTATATCAAACGACTCAAAGAGACGTAAAAGTTTAAGCATAAATTAAACATTGTTAAACCATACAAGTCTAAAGTTTTCCAAATCCCAAGATGGTACAAAACAGAGTTCGCGTTTGGTCCCCACTGAATCTCAACCCCAAAAGATACATTTTTGTTCACATGACAGAAAAATAAAAGTGTTTTAAGTTAAATAATGGGTGGAAAACAAGTAGACCGCCAAGCCACACACAACTCCCATCCTTTGCATGCTCCATGCTATACATCAGCGGTTACCTGAAACACGTGCTAAATTGGGTCAACAAATAATGTTGAGTGGAATTCATAGGTTTTACAATCTCATTTTGAACATAAGTGTTATAAAAATCATTCACGATCATTCATAGAATTGTCGATCAAACAATCTATTATCAAGGTTATGACAATTGTGTTTAAGCTCATGACACTAATCCGTTAACTCAATCACCCGCGTATAATTACCGGCGTGATTAAGATGAAACCATTGCCACTTCTAAAGGCATTAGTTGCAATTATACCTTATTTCTTATCACAAGTTATCCGTCCGCAGGGGGTACTCAACGTACTAGCCCTCGTCTCGGATAGAGTCGTCAACCCCATAGTACTATCAATTGTATAAGCGGCTATTTTCAATCCACACGATGATTAAACAATAGTTAATAGTTCATGAATATAGGGTCTTTTGCAACTAGGTACTCAACACAATTTAGGCAACTTTCGGGTCCAACAATCATTCATGACGTATGTTCATTTTATAAAACTAGCATGCATCTCCCTCGCGGGTAAAAACAATTGAAAACAGTAGTAAGCGAGGCTACAAATTCACACCTCATATATATAGAAGTAGTCGACGTTACGAATGACGATCACTGGCGATGATGAGGATGCCCGAGAAATTCAACACCTAACAAACAATAACGCGTAATGAGTCAATCTCATTTATATAACTTTAAGTACTGTATAATATGTACATATTAGTCAATTGTCATAATTACAAACTCACGCCAAAACCAAACAAGTAGTCGTTATTAGTTTTATACGGTTTATCTACGTTATTAAAGTTACTACCCTTTTTACATTTTTCGCCTATACTTACCAAAAGTATGGGCTGTTTTCTATGACTTAAACCCTTTTATAAAATTTAATAAAATTCAAAAAAATACCTCATGACCTGTAGAAAACCCATTTTTAATCCCATGAAAAGTTATCACTTTTATGACTCGTTACTTAACACATTACTAGACGTACATATTTCGGACTGATTTTGCACATTGACCATGTTGGACTTGTTTGACCCATTTAAAATACACCATTGACCCATCCAACACCTAAGTCTAATAATAGACTCACAAATGCAGGTTTGAAACCAAAAATCAACTTTTAATCAATTACCAAACTCTATCTATGGTCCCCGGGATTTGACCCAAAACCAAACATAATTTCGGATTATGTAGGTTCTCATCTCCCGGTACACGTATTTTCAAAACATCATAACTTTTCACTCGTTAGGAGTCGTAAGCTCTACTTTATACCAAAATGTAGCTAAGAACAAGCCCGACAACTACATTCTATATTCATGACTTGTATCTAAGCTTAAGATATTCAAAACACCCTTAAACAATCTGCCTAAAATTTACTACTTCAAAATCACCTCAACATTTGTTTCCAAACCATTTTAACGACACCTAGCCCTAACTTAATCACTCATAACCATTCCTAAACACCTTAATCAGTCCTTAACACCTAGAACATCAAATCCACTCTAAAACCCATTTACCAAATCAAGCATGCAATATGTTTAACCCATTCAAACACATCTAAAACATCAATCTAAACACAAATCCACCAACAAAATAATCAAACACCAAGATCCACCAAACACCCCCATTTGGCCGCGGGGTGTTGGTGATCAAAACACCCAAACCAAACTTGTTTTGGTTACTTTTAATGGTGAATTAGCATTACCTAATCACCAATTACACATGCAATTAGTTTAATTAAACAAAATCAAACATTTAGAAAATCTTTTAATTTTTGGAAAATCATGTTCATGCATGTTTGATTTGATTGTGGAAAAACACTTACAAAAGGATTAGAAAAGGTGGTATTTAATTGGTTTTGATCAAAACAAGAAAAAAAATATGGATTGTGGTGGTGGTGGTGGTATGGCCGATGGCCAAAGGAGAAGAGAGGGAGAGGGTGGGTTTTTTTTGAAGTGAAATGTTGTGTGTGTGCTCCCTTCTTCCCTTTTGTAAATTTTTAGGGACCCTTGGTGCAATTTAGGAATTCTTTTGGCCTTAAATTTAAACGACTCTTCTAAATAGCGGGAAACGACTTATTAGTCGACTTGGAAGATTTTGCGGGAGTCGGGGGTCATCCCGAACACTCCAAAATACTTTTAGAACAATTTAAACGCACCCGGAAAGAAATAAAACGCACTCGACTCGACTTAACACGAACCGAAAGTAAAATCCTCGAAAAATTATAATATCGATAAAGCGACAATAAACATAAAAATTGGGCATCCGTCGGGAGTGTAGTCGTCATCGTTCTTCTTAAATCGTCAATCGTCAAGATTACGACCTCAAACATTGGTTTCAACTAAAACGATAAAATATATAATAAATAAAATTTCTTAAAAATTTCAAAAATAGTGGTAATTTAGGGTAAGATAAGTGACCTCGGTTTCTGGGTATCACAGAAAGGGACTTCGTTTTCACCAACGATTATTGCGCGACTAAGCCCCAACAAACATAGGAAAGCTTCAGGGTAAGCCTGGATAGGAAAACGGTTGGTGTTTAACGTATCGACATCAGAATCACTATACAAGCGAGGGTCAGGACGGGGGTCTCTCCTCAGCGTCCCGGATGTCAGAAACGGATAGTTAAATGGAAAAATGGTGTCATCAATTCAAAAGAAAGAGGTATTCCAGTGCCTTAAAGCATCCAATTTTACTGTATAACACTAGGGGGCATCTTTACGTTTGGCGAATGATACCCATCCATTCGTACAAAAGGGTTTATAGAAGACACGAAATAGTGTATCAGAGGGTTCTATATCAAGGTCATGGCAGTTGATTTCAAAAGTTGATATCTTGGCCGCACCAATGCAGTGGAGTTGGGATATATGAATTTGATGATGTACAAGAACGCTAAATAAGAAGCGAGACAATGGAACGCGATTGTTTGCGAACTCGAAGAATCTTATATATACGCCCACCTTCCCATCTGGAAATTGCCCAATATTCGATTACGATGGGGTACTTTTGGATGTAGGTAGTTGGGTATAAAGTAGTCAGACGTGAACTGGCACAACTCGTCCTCAGTAATGACGGACGTGATTTCCGATAAATGTCTTACCATGTTTACAAGTATAAAGAAGATAAAGATTCGTAGGAAGTTACCTTTTTCGCTTTGCTTCAGAAGGAGAAGGTTCGTTAATGACGAATTGTGTGTATTTTTTACTGTGGATATATGCATTAAAAAGCAGCGAACGGATTATATATACTCTTAGGGTTGTTGTTCGTAATGTTGGATCTCTGCCACGTGTAGCCCACTTGCTTAATCTAACGGTGGAATATGAGTGGTTGTGTTGACGTGGCAAACGCTTTTTCCGGGTTTTGAGGGATTAGGTGAAAGGGAGGATGAATGTGTTTGGCGGGAGAATTTGAAAACTTTTTTGGTATTCCTCGCATCGCTCATTTTTCAAAGGACGATTTCATTGTGTGACTTGGTTATTTATAGTCTAGTAGTCGCGGCGCGCCATACGACTACTAGACTGGGGGGACATGATGACGTATAGTCCCTAGTCGGACTAGATAGCCCGACCCACGGGTACTACCCGTATCCATTGAGCATGGATCATGCACAGACAGCGCCTAAAAGCCCACGAGGCCCAATAAGCCGTTGTCGCACGCGGTTATACCTTAATCGTGTCTTTGTCGCACTACGACATGATCAAACAGAATATAATCTAAAAAGGATTATATTCGCCTAAGTAAAAGAGATATACACTTTCCTTATTTATGCGATAAGGATCAAACTATATTTGGTCATTATCTCTTGCTTAGGCCGCAAGAATAGGAGAGCGCAACTAGGGTTCTCTCGGGTATAAAAGAAACCCCCGAGGTTCCAAAAAGGTATGATATTCACAATACTCTAACCCTTACATATACTCAAACCGATTACTTACTCCCACGCTGGAGTCTAATCGTGGGACACGCACCCACGGTAAGCCTAACGGTGTTTGTTATTTAGTGTGCAGGATTTTCAAACAAGTTCACTCGGTGCAAGAGCCGGAGTCCACAAGACCCTAAATTAAGCCTAATTCGGGTCAAGGACGATCTATCCAACTTTTGTATCAACAATAAAATAATATCTTTTATATTTGTCAGTACGCTTGTCTATCCGTTAAAAATAAATTTGATATCCTCTGTTGTTTTTTTTATCTTATATGTATTTCAAACTTAACTTGCACATGTTTTATTCTTCATAGCGTTTCATGACTATATCATGGTTGAGTAGATCATATGAGATTCATTGAGTTTATCGGCACAACTCATCGACCTTTTTTTTCATGTACATCATTAATTGAGTACAACCTTATTAAATACTCAATTTTTTTTCTTTTGAACTATTGACTTAATAACGTACGGAATAACGCACAAGATTTATTTTTAAAAGCAAGAAAATGATTTAAAAAATATAATTTATTTACCTTTTTCGAGATATTTTAATGAGAGAAAATTAAAAAAAATCATTTTAACTATAGAATATTTTTCTCACTTTTGAGTCAAATCTTTTTTTCTTTTCTTTTATTTAGTTTTTACTTTTTTTTCTTTTTTAACTAATAGCAGTAATAACTCAAGATAACGAACATTTATTTAACATGTGATTTAAGTTCATTTGGATACCTAACTTTAATTTGGATATCAAGGGCTTAATCTCCATCCTCTATCTCCATCTTAATCTAATGGATAAGATTAAATCAAAAACTAATTTTTCATTTTTTTTTTCAAACATTAATATCTTTTAAACCGTTAACCGTTATGCGAAAAAAATATACCGTTACAACGGAGATTTATTTATCTTTCTACAAATATGCTATATGATATAATTTCGACAAAATTCTTTTTCTTCGTTTTTTTCATGTTTTTTTCGTTGCCGAAAAATATCATATATGATACTAAATATCATATATGATAGTAACGCTAGTATCATATATGATATACTTATCATATATGATATAAACCAATATCATATATGATTTTGTAATAATTTGTAACCTAACACTAATATCATATATGATTTTGTAATAATTTGTAACCTAACACTAATATCATATATGATAAAACACTATTATTATATATGATATTTTACGCAAATTAAAAAAAACGAATTTTTTTTCTTCAAAAATATATCATATTGGATATATGTATTAAACTAATTAAATGCTCGTCGCGATGGTATATTTTTTTCGGTTTAACACTTAACGGTTTTGGAGATATTTAACTTTTAAAAATAAGTGAAATGATTAAATATTTTTAATCTCATCCTTTAGATATGATGATGATAGATGGGGAGATAAGTCCTTTAATATTCATGATAAATATGATATCCAAAATAAATTTACTCTTAATATATTCAAAAAAATTTGATTTAAGTTCATTTGGATGCTATACTTTTTCTTAGATATGAGTGGACTCATCTCCACTATTCATCTTATTTTAATCCAATGGATAAAATTAAACACAAAATATATTTTCACCAACTTTTTTCAAACATTAATATCTTTTAAACCTTAATCGTTATGCGAAAAAAATCATACCCTTACGAAAAGCATTTAATTATCTTTCTATAGATATGCTATATGTTACACTTTCGATAAATTATTTTTTTTCATTTTTTTCACGTTTTCGAAAATTATCATATATGATACTAATATCATATATGATGTATCGCCAGTATCATATATGACATAACTTATCATATATGATAGAAACCCATATCATATATGATTTAACACTGTTATCATATATGATGAAACAGTATTATCATATATGATATTTCACGTAAATTTTAACAAGAAGAAAAAAACGAACTTTTTTTTCTTCGAAAGTATATCATATTGCATATTGGTAGAAAGATAATTAAGCGCTCGTCGTGATGGTATAAATATTTTCGTTTAACACTTAACGGTTTAGGAGATATTTAAATTATAAAAAATAGATAAAAAATAAAATATATTTAATTTTATCCATTAGATAAAAATGAAATAAATGATAGGGATAAGTTTCCTTATATCCAAATAAAATCATGATATCCAAAATAACCCTTTCTCAAAAAATTTATACACTAAATTATAGAACAAACTAAATGTTAGAGATCAGAACACCCATAGATTGGTTACCGCGTATTTAATAAGGTTAATAAATGAATAAAAATAAGTTCGAATGGCCAATCCTAAATCACATGACGCATTGGAATAATTGAATTAAACAAAACTTCTTAGGTTATATACTGAATTATATACTGAGCTTCTTGCTAGTCTCTTAATAAAAATTACGATTGAAAGAAACTGAATTATATACTGAAGCTTGATGCTAATCAAAACTTTTAGGTAGTGTTTGTTTCATTAAGATGTTTTAGGTCTGAATCTAATTACGATATCTTACTAGTAAGAGGCGGTTCTAATATATAAATCTAAATAAAGAAATATTGTTTGTTTTCTTATAATTATCTGAATAGTTTTAATTGTGTTTTTTTAAGTATATATATATTATAGCATAATAATATGATATATAAGTAGCTTGCGTATCTCTATTTAAAGATACATTTTTGGGTGAAAATTTCAATCTTTGATATACAAACATATATACACTCGGTTAACATTCATGTTAACAAGTGTGTTTCTATTGTCATCCACACAAAGTCACCTATATATTTTATCTTTCTTTTTTTCTTTCAACCGATTACACAAATACTGTCCTCAAAATAAACAGAACGAATCTACCTTTTACTAATCTTTTTCGACCACATAAACTCTCAAAAACACAAGACCATTCATATCAACACAAAAAACAGATGCTTATAAGCAGTCAGACAAGAACATCACATCTGACAGAGTCAGATGATTATCCTCTTGCGGCAAGGTTCTCAAGATCGGGATCTTACCTTGGATCGTTTTCGTCTTTGTAAGATCGAGATCGTAAAGTAGGATCGGGATCGTAAGATCCTACTATAATATAATTTTTTTAGTCGTCTTTGCAATATTTTACAAATTTACAAATTAATATACATCGTAAACACAAAATTATATGAATATTTTATAAAAATATGGCCCTAAATAATAATTATGAAATGAATAAGAAGATTTATACGTTGTTTTTTAGATTATACAAAATAGAAACTATAAATTTTTAGTTTTTTAGTTTGTCGCATGAGAAAAGTAAGATCGGATCGTAGTAGATCCTAAGATCTTATGATAAAGATCGAAATCCTATAAGATCTTAAGCACTTTAAGATCATACGTAAGATCCGGATCGTTTTTGCTTTACAGTATCGTAAAATCGTAAGATCCTAAGATCAAGATCGAGATCTTGACAACCTTACTCTTGTCACATCTGACTCGACAGAAAAAAACAAACAACCAATTCCTCTAACCGTCTCTGACTGGTAAGTAGTCAGATATATATAGACTATCCAGTAGTCCAATACACTTCACCGACAGGAATGAACATAATTGATAAATTAAAGAAAAGAAAAACTGGAAAGTCACATATTCGAGAACAAAGAAAAGGATTGATATTTGATATTGTACTGTCCTTTGGGTTGAAGGAAGTTCATGACATTGAACTCTAGAATCATTAAGGAGGACATGGTTCTGGACCGGTTTCATCATCCAACAACCGTCTGTCATGGTTTGGAGAGTTCCCCGTTTCATCACATGGATCGTGACGCTTCACCAAAGAATCTGGATGGAGAGGACCTGGATGGAGAGGACCTGGATGGAGTAATATATGCCGATGAAAATAGACAATTCTCCATAAAACCAAAATCCCTAAATTTGTTTAAACATATATTGCAAAAACTATGAACAAAATTTTCTCAATTATGTTAAATTGAGTCTCACAAATGCGTACCTCCACCCTTTTCTTCATCGGCCATGAGAGGACTTGGGATTAAGATTAAACATAAAACAAGAATAACTAAGAGTCTCGACTCCATACACATCTTCATTATGTGGTATAGTTTCTAAATGTGAGTTTCTTATTTTTTGGTGGCTGTATATATATAGAAAAATTCGTAGACCGTATATCATGCACAAGAAAAAATAGTGAATGCTATAGTATAGTTTTATTGCAACATGTCTTTCTTTGTACCTAACATAATTTTCAAAATCAGAATTTCTAGGAAAATATCGAAGTCAACATCAGCCATAGATTTTGAGCCCAGAACTTACGTTAGGGGTACTACAATGGTAAATGCATGCATGTATTGACAATGACCACTTTTAGTTACATCACTTTCTTGTGGAAAAGACTTAAATTGGTTGAATTATTTAAAAATGTGAAAATTGCTTAAACGGTTCAAAATGAACCATTTGTCCCGCAGAGGACTAAGGGTGTGCTTGGTTCAAACTCAGTAATGAAAAAAGGAAAGGAAATGGTAATGCTATAGAAAGGGTAATTTTTATTGAGGGAAATTCCATATATACTTAAAATAAAAAACATAATTTCATACTTCCTTATTTCATGCTTAGAAAGCATTGTACATATGCATTAAAAACTTGTCATTTGGGTAGATATGGAATTATGCTTTTTTATTTTGGGTATATATGGAATTTTCCCTTTTTATTGTGTTGATGTCGCTTGGTTGGCGAGTTAGAGGTGGTAAATCTAGTCCAGTTTTTTTGCCTATTTTCAAAAAGGATGGGACATTTTTTGCAATTCTTTATTATTAATGTGTTAAATGTGCGCATATGTAAGAAATTTATGGGCTTAATAGGTGCACATGTAAAACACTAATTAGGCTACTCGGTGGATATTTTATATTTAGTTTTTAACCCCGGCTTTTAAACAAGTATTTTTATTTTTTAATTCTAGTCTTTTTTCTTATTTTAGGGTGCGCCCGTTTAACCCGCTCGTTTTGCCCGCGCCCGTTTAGCCCGCCGCCCGTCCGTTTTGCCACCTCTAGTTGGAGTCTATAATCAATACTATTATTTTGTTTGGTGAATAATACAATGTTTATGAGTTTGATCCAACACTAAGAAGGTGTTTGGGGTTTCGATTTGTCCCTGATTATCTGCTTATCACGTTTTGTAACCGTAATAATCCAATTTGAAGTGTTTGGGTGGCAAAGATAGATAAGTGATTATTTGCGATATCGACTCCTCAAAGCTCCGTTTTGAAAAAGTAACTACATACCTACAACTGCAAAACGTAGTTTCATTCTTACAGCAAAATTACATACTTACCCCCATCATTATCTTTACCTTTTAACCTTCATTAACTTGTTCAATCTTTTCTTTTGTGATCAAGCTTTTCATGTCGTAGTTATGTCTTCATATATTATTTTGAGGATTGGAACGATAATGAACGGTGTTGCCAAATGACTGTGAATCTGTGATGCCATTGATGACGGCGCTGTTGTGTTATTGCAAAATATTTGGACGACTTGTTGTGATGGGGTAAATAAAAGTTTAAAATTGCATAATGAAGATAAGGATAAGATCATATTCTTATGTATAGGATAGGCTCGGTTTTTTTTAGCAACCTATGTTACTAATATAAAAATTGTTAAAGTGGTTAGTTACTAATTTAAAAAATATTTTTAAAAGTTATATTATCATCTAACTAAAAAAATACGCATGCCAAAAATACAAATATTAAATTATATGTCTTTTTTGGTCATTTTATATATTAGGTAATAAAATAATTTGATTTCACAAACATTTTATCTAATTCTTATGTTATCAAACAAAATAATCAAATCCAAGCATTATATTTTCAAATCACGTTTTGTAAACACTGATTATCTGATTATTTATTATCAAAACGAATAATCTATTTTTGATAAGTAATTCCAAACACCCCTAAATCCAGTAGCAAACCCGGCACTACATGTCTACATCAGTAGCAATATTTGATACCGAACCTACATGAAACACCAAGCTTAAAAATCAAACCAACACTACATGAAACAGACTTTAATATTTTCATTATCGCAAATAAGTCAACAACAAAAATTTAGTTCAAAAGTTGGAGCATGTGACATATAATACGCAATCAAGTGTATTCACATAGAAAGAAATATAGCAATACAGCAACAAGTCAACAACCTTCATATTAGGAAAATAGCAATACAACAACACCCTTTCATATCATTGGGAATAAAACTAGGAACATATATTGGTGTTTATTTCGTCCCAATTAGGATATAGATAATCAATCCTAGCTACGTACCAAAGCTATGGTTACCGGATATCACTTGGAATCGTGTAATCACTTTCCAAAGTAAATTATTTGACCCTAATGCCTGGGTATCACAAATACCTACTTGAGATTAGACCAAATGCAGTTAGAGATTTAGGCACAAATCTTTAACCCTTTCGTTGCTATGTGTTTCTTGTTTTTTGTGTCATCTCATGCAGGTATGATCACCTTTATATAGGTGTAGTACTCAAACCTTAGTCAATAGAATTAAGAGGAATTAACAGCCTATTAATCTCCTCTTAATGGGCTCCATAATACCAGGTCAAAGTGGTTACAAGACCAATTAAACGTGGTCTTTAATGTACTTGATCGGGTCAAAGACCGTTACAAGCATACTTGTTCAGCTCCAGCATTAGTCCATCCTTCAGTCCCACTGAGGCATCAGCAAACCCTGAAGGGTGTTCCCGCTGAAGCCTTCAGTACTGAAGAAGACTTGCTGATGAGTAAATACTGAAGACATGTCTTCAGTGGTGTTACTCCCTAATGAATAACTTCAGTCCAGAGTTACACTCTCTGAAGATCATCAGCGATGCTGAAAAAACTTTATCCACAATAAGAGTCAGGGTGTTCAGGGACTTATGGGTGTACACTCCGTATCTCCTTACCCATTCACCAGTATGAACTGACCCACAATTAAACTATATTTCCAACAATCCTCCCCAATATAGTACAATTCCTTTCGCATGAAAATTAACATTAACAAAAACAGTGCATCAATGAAAATATCCTAAGGATTGAATTTCCATCTTAGTACAATACTTCAAACACTCGAGAATCGGGGTGTTCTAAGAATTGAACTCTTCAACTACTTTGAATACCTGAAGATAGAATACACACAAGTTTTCAAATACATAACAACTCCTGACACTACTAGCCATGTGTCCATATCCAAATTCATAAATGTTGTAAGAGCCAAGTCCATGCTCCATGAGGCGGCGAAACCTCAACATTTACATAGGTGGTTCCTCTTTAGTTCATGCTCTTGCTTCAACACTTTTTCAAAGACATTAACCATTGAGAAGTTTATAACTTCATCCTCCTTCAGCAAGTACAAGCACATCCTTGGGATGATATACATATGCTTCAGTCCCCTGAATGTTCAGCTTTCCACATTGAACTCAGCTCCCAAGTTTCCTCAGGAGGGAGTTGGGTGTCCTAGCATTCAGTGACTAGAGTAGACTTTTAAACCCATCCCTTTAGCAGACTTTATAACCAAGTCTCTAGCCAATCCCTTCGTCAAGTGATCAACTAATTTTGTTGAGACCTCACAAACTCTATTGAAATCACCCCATTCATGATTAGCTCACGAATCATGCTATGTCTAACACCTAAGTGTCTAGACTTACCATTGTACATTTGGCTATATTCTTTAGTCAATGTAGCGGCACTATCACAACGGATAGATATGGGTGCCATAGGTTTGACCCACAATGAAATCTCAAGAAGCAAGTTTCTCAACCATTCAGCTTCTTTTCCAGAAGCTGCTAGAGCCGCAAACTCAGATTCCATGGTAGAACTAGTAATGCAAGTTTGCTTCTTGGATGCCCACGAAATTGCACCACCACCAAGTAGAAATACCCAGCCAATGGTGGATGAATTATCCTCAGTATTGCTGATCCAACTTGCATCAGTGTAACCTTCCAACACTGAAGGATATCCAATATATGACAAACGATAATCCATTGTTCCTTTCAAATACTTCAGTACTCTCTGAATTGCTTGCCAATGCTGAGTACTAGGATTACTAGTGTACCTACTCAGTTTACCCACAGCAAATGCAATGTCAGACCTAGTACTTGTCATCGCATACATCAAGCAACCAATAACCCTAGAATACTCAAGCTGGGAGACAGCCTGACCATTGTTAGGCATCAGTTTGTCACTTGTATCCATTGGTGTACTCACTGGAGTACACTCAAAGTGATTGAATTTCTTCAGTACCTTCTCAATATAATGAGACTGAGAAATTACAATACCATTACTTTCACGTTTGATCCTAATGTCAAGGATAACATCAGCCTCCCCCATGTCTTTCATGGAGAACTTTGATGACAAAAATTCCTTTGTCTGATCAACCTTAGCTTGGTCAGTACCAAAATTAACATGTCATCAACATATAGGAAACTGATGACTCCTTTACCAGATTCATCAAATTTGCTATATACACATTTGTCAGCTTGGTTAAGTGAATAACCATTAGACAAAACCACTTCATCAAATTTTTGGTGTCATTGCTTAGGTGTCTGCTTCAGTCCATATAAAGACTTAATCAGTTTACACACCTTGTGCTCATTACCAGGCATGATGAAGCCCTAGGGTTGGTTCATATAAACCTCCTCATCTAAATACCATTCAAGAATTCTCTCTTCACATCCATCTGATGAATAATCAGATTGTGAATACTTGCAAGAGCAATCAGCATTCTTATAGTACTGATACGTGCTATTGGAGCATAGGTATCAAAATAGTCTATCACTGACTTTTGTTTAAAGCCTTGAATGACTAGTCTTGCCTTGAACTTTTCAAGAGTTCCATCTACCTTCATTTTCCTTTTGAAAATCCATTTGTTACCAAGTGGATTGCAACCTGGAGGTAGATAAACCAACACCCAAGTGTTGTTACCCATGATGGAATCCATCTCATCATTTATTGCTTCTTTCCAGAAAGCAACATCTTGGGACTTCATTGCTTAATCAAATGTTTTGGGATCATCTTCAACATTAAAGCAATAGGAGTATTGATCAGAGACCTCATCCCTTGTTCCTTCAACCAAGTATAGTTGAAACTCAGGCCCAAAACTCCTTGGAGTTCTATGCCTTGTGCTTCTTCTAAGCTAAGGCTCAGGTTGCTGAACCACAATCTCATCAGTGACCCTTTCAGGTTCCACTGAAGCACCAATGTCCTCAGCTCCAACAGGAGTCATGAGACTTGGTCTAGGGACTGATGAGAACCTAGTCTCATCAAAGTTTGCATCCCTTGATTCAATGATTGAGTTTATTGAAACTGAATCATTAGGTTCAATAACATAGAACCTATAAGCCTTGGAATTCTCAGCATATCCAACAAAGATGCATTCAATGCCTCTTTCACCCAAGGTTTTCACCTTTGGATCAGGGAGTCTTACAACAGCCCTACAACCCCAAACCTTGAGGTAGTTCAGGTTTGGTTTCCTTTTAGTCCAGAGTTCATAAGGGGTAATTCTGTTCCTTTTATTTGGAACCCTATTTAATAAATAGCAAGCTGTTAACATAGCTTCACCCCAAAACCCTTGACTCAATCCTGAATAGGATAACATGGAATTAACCATTTCTTTCAGTACTCTATTTTTCCTTTCAGATATACCATTTTGCTGAGGGGTATAGGGAGAAGTTGTTTCATGGATAATACCAACATAATGAAAATACTGAGTATCCATGTACTCACCTCTCCTATCAGTCCTTAATCTTTTGATTTGGACTCCTTGTTGTAATTCAACTTCAGTCTTAAATACTTTAAATTTATATAATGCTTCATCCTTAGTATGTAATAAGTAAACATAGCAAAACCTAGAAGCATCATCAATAAATGTTACCAAGTATTTCTTATTACCTAATGAAGGAGTAGAATGCAAATCACATAGGTCACTATGGATTCGCTCCAAGACTTTAGTTTTATGTTTTACATCTTGAAATGGGGTCTTATTTATTTTGTTCAGCATGAAAGTCTGACACTTTTCGGTGTCCATGTCAAATGCTGGGATTAACCCATCCTTAGACATATCTTGCATCCTCTTAAAGTGGACATGGCCCAGCCTAGCATGCCATAGTGAAGAATCCTTCAGTTTACTGGTGGACACTGAGGCTTGTTAGAAATAAGTTTTAACGTATATTAGAAGTATCAGTCACTCCACAATATTATTTATGTTGTAATAGCTCGTAGTTAACAAATACTTATTTAGTTAAATAAGAACCGGCCCATGGGCTTGTCATGGGCCGGCACAAGTCCACATAAGGCTTGGAAGTATAAATACCCTTTTCCACCATGGAAAGGGGTTGGTTGTTGTTCACTTATCATTTTCATTAAATAGAAAAGACACATAGTTCTCTCACTTTCTCTCTCTAGTTTCTCTCTCTAGAAAACATCAACCCACTTCATAGATTATTAGGTTATCAAGATTCTACATTTGGTATCAAGAGCTATGGGGTGATTTCAGGTAAGGATTGTGTTGCTTTTTTTAGTTATTGAATCAATTAGTGATCTTTAGAAAAAATCAATCTTGAATCTTGTTGTTTTTGGTGTTTTTGTTATTGGGATTAATTGATAAGGATTGGGTTTAGCTTATTTTGGTAAAAATCATAAAACTTTTTGTGGTTTTTGATCAAAAAATCGGATTTAAAGCTCTATTCAAAGTCTCGAACTTAATATTCCCAGATTATTCCGAATAGACGTTCTATTCGGAATATTAGATATTCAGCATAAAGGTTTTCCGAATAGACATTCCGAATAGGAGAGTTTTCCGAATAGCAGGATTTTCCGAATAGACATTCCGCATAGAAAAGCTTTCCGAATAGCAATTTTTTCCGAATAGCAAAATCTTTCCGAATAGCAAAGTTTTCCGAATAGCCAAAACATTCCGAATAGTCAAACATTCCGAATAGCCCATCTTTCCGAATAACCATTTTTCCGAATAGCAATCTTTCCGAATAGCCAACATTCCGAATTGAAGAATATTCCGAATAGCAGGAACATTCCGAATAGGGTTTATTAGGGTATTCCGCATAAGGGTTTTTTCGTATAAGGATTATTCCGAATAGGGGTTTTTCAGCATAGGGTTATTCCGAATAGGGATTTTTCCGAATAGCAAGTTCAAGGGGTATTTTTCCGAGTTTTTTCGACGATCTTTAGTGGATTTAATCTTGATTTCAACAACACAACACAAATTCTCAACCTTTCTTCACTGCTCGATCAACCGATAATCTTTGTTTCTTTGAAGTGAACAAAATGAATCCGAATTCAGTAATGCCTCAGATGACATCACTTACGGATATTTCCGTCATTACGGGTACGGATAATCGTCCTCCAATGCTCATCAAAGAAGTTTTTGAAGCATGGCAAGGCCGGATGATGTCATACCTTAAGGGAAAACCGGTATATGGGAGGCTTATGGTCAAGTCAATTTTAAATGGTCCACTTGACTATGGTACCATCGTGGTTAACAATGTGACTCGACCAAGGGAGTTTGAAGAACTTACACCAGCTCAACAACTTGTTGCCGATGCAGACGAAAAGGCTCTTCAAACCATTCTCCAAGCTCTTCCACATGACATCTATCGAATGGTAAGTCAGTATACGGTGGCAAAGTATTTATGGGAACGTCTAAAGGTGTTGCTACAAGGTACGTCTCTCACCAAACAGGAAAGGGAATGTCAGTTGTATGATCTGTTTGATAGATTCACGTACAGCCCAGGGGAAACGCTTCACGATTATTACTTCAGATTCACCACACTCATGAATGATCTGAATGTATACAATCTTGTGATTGCTCCATTCCAGGTTAACACCAAATTCTTGAATACTTTACCTCAAGCTGAATGGGGTGAGTACATTACCGATGTTAAGTTAACCAGGGATTTGCATAAGTGCAATTTGGATCAACTATATGCTTTTCTTCAGCAGCATGAGAAACATGTGATCATGCACCATTCGCCTCGAGGTATGTACCCTGATTCATTAGCTTTGATGGCAAATCAACCAAGCTTGTCTCACAACAACACTCCTTATATCTTGGGACATCAAGCCTATCATCCATCACCTTACATGATACCAACCTTCCCCCAATACTCGATTTTACCGCAACAACCCACCTCACATCAGCAACAATATCGGTTTAATGCACCTTCATCACAATATGGCTCACAACCTCACCCAGCAAGCATTGCACCTTATGCTCAGCCTTCATATTCTTCTTATCAAGAGAATGCAGCATATCCATCAAGCTATTCTGATCACATGAGTATTCCTTCTGGTGATAATGCATCTCAACAAGACCAAGCAATGTATTGTGATGATGAGGAAGTCCCCATTCCTGTATTCAAACAAGGAGCTGACCCAGTTGAAGTGTTAACCACTATGTCTGCTTATCTCACAAGGACATTAAGCAAAAGAGGATTTAGAGGATCAGCTCCAACTAACAATCAGTTGAGGAATTCATCCAATTCTCGCCAACAAGCTACTGTTGAGAATGGCAGGGTGATGGTTCAACCTATTCAACCATATCAGGGGAGACCTACTACATCAACTACTAATGCTCGCACGGTCAATCCTGCTCCAATGGTCAACAATCCTCCACGGGCTAATTCCACATGCAAGTTGAGAATGATTACATGCTACAACTGCAAGGAAGAAGGACACATGTCCAGGGATTGCAAGAAACCCAAGAGGAGAAGGGATGGTCAATGGTTTGTAGAGAAGATCTATCTGGTGAATGCTCAGGCACAAGGAATGGGAACTTGATGAAGAGGAGCTTGCATTTCTTGCTGATCCAGGGATTGCTGAACAAGACACTGTCACCACACAGAATGCAGCATACCAAGCAGATGATCTCGATGCGTATGACTCAGACTGTGATGAATTTCAATCTGCAAAGGCTTCTCTCATGGCAACTATCTCCAGCTTAGGGCCAGAAAAGAGATCTGAGGTACTTATTAATACCACTGATAATACCACTGATGCTAGTGTTCAACCACATCAAGTTGTGCAAGAAAGTGCTGATTCGAATGAGTCTTCGGTGGTGAGTCTTTCAAATGAGGAGACAATCAATGATAGTAATATCAATGTGAGTCCCCAGACTTTGAGTGAATCACAACCGGGAGCCATTTCGAATACACATACTCCTGCTCAACAAGATTTGGTCATGGTTCCTGCTACATTACTTAGCCAAATGAATGCTGCACTTTTAGAAACCCTAGCTAAGAATAAGAATTTGTCTGATGAGCTTGCCTTAAGCAACGAGAAAGTTCAAACTTTGGAATTAGTGCCTTCGTCTAGTGTTCTAACAAATCCCGAATATGATCACTTTCGAAACAAACAAATGGGTCACTTGCAAGAAATTGAAAACTTAAGAGCAAATCTTTCTAATGAACTTAAAGAAAAGGAGTTAGTGGTCACTAATTTTCAAAAACTTCAAACGGATTTTGAATTACTCGAGTCTAAGAAGAATGAAATGGAGATTAATGCTACTAATAAGATTAGAAGTCTAGATTATTTGCTTTTAAGACAATACGCTGCTTCTCAACTAGTGCACTTATTTGATGCTTCGTTTAGAGAATTTAACTTATCACGTCAAAAAGGCCTTCCCCCTAACCCACGGTATGCAAAACAGGCTTTGATCCATAGTCCTAGACTTTATAATGCAACCCAATTAGGATTGGTCTTAGACCCGATTGTTATTTTCGATGATCGCACAAGTAAGGATCTAGTTGATGAGGATCGGTCATACAATTCTGCAAAATATCCTGAGTGTGATTATTTTAAAATGAATCAGGAGCTTGCTAAAACGGATTTTAGAATTCGCTTCCATATGGACAAAGATCTCATTACAGCACCAACCTACATGTTGAATGAAGAAAACCCTAGTACATTTCCTTCACTTGTCAACATGGAAGGTCCTAAGGAAATTCCAAAGGATCTCCCACCTGTTAGCACTGTATGGTTAAACTTGCAAGAGATTAATCAATACTTTACTAATTTTGACAAGGTCATTTTGGAACGTACGACTTCAAATGGCCTAAACGCCGGAGAATGGGCTTTCGAACACATGAACGAGGTGTTTAAAAATGAGATCAATCCATTTGTCGAAAGTCTAAAAGGAAGTTTTGCATCTCTTAAGGAAAATCTTGAATTTGAAATTGGAGAAGTTCAAAAAGTGTTTTATGAAATAGACACCGCTTACGAACTACAACTAATTGAAAAGGAAAAGATTTTATCTGAATATGACCGATTCTTGTCCGAAGTAATTTCGTGTGATGTGCTTACTACTGTAAATGTTAATTATTCGAATGAGCTTACATCCGCTATGATTAACTGTGATGCT
Organism: Glebionis coronaria; assembly: GCA_025667525.1. NCBI lineage: Eukaryota > Viridiplantae > Streptophyta > Magnoliopsida > Asterales > Asteraceae > Glebionis > Glebionis coronaria. The sequence goes on along the minus strand of CM046879.1, from coordinate 425,852,159 downwards.
GTGCATATATGTGATGATGTTTGTGATCTCTCTGTAAATGTTGCTGATACTGTAAATAAGGTAGATAATCATTCTTGTCACGAATCTAACGCTGAGTTTTTAAAGCTACAAGATTCTTACAATTTACTTTCAAAACGCTTTAATCAACTAGAACAACATTGTATATCTTTAGAATTAAAACAACAAACTCAAAATGAGGATCTTTTGATATCAAATGGTTGTGAAAACGGTGTTGAGACGAGTGACAAGATGATTGCAATAGTTAAGGCATTAGAGGAAGTGATTATGAGATTGAAGAGAGATGTGTCATCAAATGAAACATTAATATTGGAACTAGAGGCCGCAGAGTCAAAAAACCAGGACTTAGAAATTAGACTTTCGTCTATTCTAGGGGAGATGGATCGTGCAAGACAGGGAATGTCCCAACTTTATGGTTCACTAGAAGAACGCTTCGCTTTTAATGCGGCACAGCAACAATCTTATGTTGAACAATTGAACCAAAAATGTGAGGAAATCTCTGACTTAAACATCATGCTCATTGACAAAAATATGGTTTTAGCCGAGTTAAAGGAGACACTTCTTCTCACCCGACAAGAAGTTGTTGATAACTCAGCTACCGACTCTGCACCGTCCACTAGTGCTCCAACAACCAAGTCAGTAGTGCTTTATAAGAACCCGCTCCATAAGAAAAATCCGGTTACCTACGATGATTATATGAGGAACGCAATTAAGCATGTAGATCTTGTTAGGGATATTTTAGACGATCTTTATGCCTTAGATCCCTCAAGTAGCTACTATTATTCAGCCCATGAATATATTAAGCGTGTTCAATATTGCTTAGCCTACTTGCAATACATAGGTAAACCAGGTTCTGCACTACTCAGTAATCGACCCATTGCTGTAACTCCATTCAATAAGACCCCAGGAGCAAAACCATCATTGGCACAATCAAGTAAGGCACCTTTAAAATCTGTTGCTAATGTTGCCACTTTGCCTTCTACAGGATTAAAAGAGACTACTAAGGCTAAAGGATCGTCACTCAAGAAAGATAAGATCAAGCCCTCCACTAGTAGTGCCAAAAAGAAGAAAGTAGAAGCTCACCATAGGAATGTTAGTTCACTTTTAAATAAGAAGAATCATGTTAAGACTAAAAGCTCTGCGCCTGTGCAGAAGCCTAAACCATTCGTGAATTCTAATTTGAATTGTTGGAATTGTAATGAATGTATGTTTTCCCAACGTCATGATTTGTGTCTTATTGATCATGTGAATGAAATGAATGCCATTAGGAATAATCTTGAATGGAAGCCAACGGGTAGAACTCGTGCCCAAGTTGGCTGGCAATGGCGTCCCACTGGTAGGACCTTTACATTGGATGGAACAATGTGCCCTTTAACTAGGAATGCATCCATTGAGGTTAGGTCTGAGCGTCCTTTAGTTAGGCACACTAGCACTAAAGTATGGAAACAGCGCCCTTTAATTAGGTCAGCCCCTACTATAGTGCCTATCAGTGAAGAAATACCACATGATTTGAGCCAACTAGAATCTACACCACCAACTAGGAAGAAGAAGGCTAGGAAATCTAAGAAACCTAAAGTTAGCAAATCTAAGATTACTAAATCTGTTCCTGCTAATAACAAGGAACATTCAGATTCCGATACCTCTACATTGTCTTCGTGTGGTGATATTTTCAGGTGGTCCAAATCATCCTCTGGTATTTGGACTCTGGTTGTTCAAAGCATATGACCGGAGATCGCTAGATGCTCCGAAATTTCGTCAGCAAGTTTCTTGGTACGGTTAAATTCGGGAATGATCATATAGCAAAGATAATGGGGTATGGTGAATATCAGATTGGAAACGTTACGATTTTAAGGGTATACTATGTAGAAGGTCTTGGTCATAACTTATTTTCAGTAGGACAGTTTTGTGATTCCAACCTAGAGGTTGCTTTTCGACAACATACTTGTTTCATCCGCAACTTGGAAGGAAAAGACTTGTTGAAGGGTTCTCGTGGTGCAAATCTTTATACGTTGTCCCTACAAGACATGATGGCTGCCTCTCCAGTATGTCTTCTCTCTAAAGCATCTAAGACCAAGTCTTTGTTATGGCATCGCAGATTATCTCATCTCAACTTTGATGCTATTAATCATCTGGCTAAAAACGAATTAGTTCGTGGTCTTCCAAAGCTTAAATTTCACAAGGACCATTTATGTTCCGCGTGTTCAAGGGGGAAAAGTACCAAGAAATCTTACAAGCCCAAAGCTGAAGACACCAATAAAGAAAAACTTCATCTTTTGCATATGGATCTATGTGGGCCAATGAGAACTGAAAGTGTGAGCGGTAAGAAATTTATTCTCGTTATTGTGGATGATTTCTCCAGGTTTACATGGGTAAGATTTTTACGTACAAAGGATGAAGCACCGAAGGCTATCATCACTTTTCTGAAATTCATTCAGGTACGTTTGAATACTACTGTCCGCCGTATTCGTACAGACAATGGAACAGAGTTCGTCAACCAGACTCTTCGTGATTACTATGAAGGAGTTGGTATCTCACATGAAACATCCGCTGCACGCACTCCACAACAAAACGGTGTTGTTGAAAGACGGAATCGTACGCTTATGGAAGCTGCTAGGACTATGTTGATTTATGCGAACACTCCATTGTTCTTGTGGGCAGAAGCTATATCTACTGCATGTTTCACCCAAAATCGTTCTATCATTCGGAAACGCCATGGAAAAACACCTTACGAGCTTCTACATGATCGTAAACCCGATGTTTCATTCTTTCATGTGTTTGGTGCTCTTTGTTATCCAAACATTAATAGTGAGAACTTGGGCAAGCTTCAACCGAAAGCCAATATAGGTATTTTCATTGGTTACTCACCCTCCAAGAAAGCATACCGAATTTACAACCGTCGTCTTGGTAAGATTGTAGAAACTATGGACGCAGATTTCGATGAGCTGACAGCGATGGCTTCTGAGCAACGCAGCTCTGAACCCGCGCTTCATGAGATGGGAACCGGTGCTATTAGTTCCGGATTAGTTCCCAATAATCCTACTTCTACATCATTTTTACCACCAACAAGGCCCGAGTGGGATAAACTATTTCAACCGTTGTTTGATGAATTCTTTGATCCCCCGAATGATGAAGTTCCAGCACCTGTAGTGATCGCTCCAATTCCTGAAGTGGTTGCTCAAGCTAATGAAGCTTTATCTAATGCATCTTCAATTAACATTGAACCGGATGCACCTTTACCAAGTGATTCTCAAACTACACCTGAATCGTCACCCTTACTTGTGCCTCATGATGTGGAAGAGGATTCTACTGATCACGATTTGGAATATGCTCACTTAAAAGAGCTTCCTTTCTTTGGTATACCGTTCCCTGAAAACCCTTCAGCCGCGTCTACCTCAGAAGAAGCTCCTTCTATTGTTCACTCCAGACCACCTAGGATTGAAAATCATAGCACCAAATGGACAAAAGATCACCCAATTAGGAATGTCATTAGAGATCTAGATCGACCAGTCTCTACACGCCATCAATTACAAGAGAATGCACTCTATTGCTACTTTGATGCATTTCTCTCTGAAGTTGAACCTAAAAATTGGCAGCAGGCTATGACTCAATCATCTTGGATTGAAGCCATGCAGGAGGAACTAAATGAATTCCAAAGACTTGAAGTATGGGAATTGGTTCCTCTCCCTGACAAGGTTAACATCCTTACTTTGTTATGGGTTTATAAGGTTAAACTCGATGAGATGGGTGCAGTATTGAAGAATAAGGATAGATTGGTCGCTAGAGGATATAAACAAGCCTTGGGTATAGACTTTGAAGAATCTTTTGCTCCTGTGGCAAGATTGGAGGCTATTAGACTATTCCTTGCGTATGCTGCTCATATGAACATGATCGTCTATCAAATGGATGTGAAGACGGCATTTTTGAACGGTGAACTAAGGGAAGAAGTCTATGTTAGTCAGCCGGATGGGTTCGTTAGCACGGAGTTTCCTAATCATGTGTACAAGCTTAAGAAGGCTCTATATGGGTTGAAACAAGCTCCACACGCGTGGTACGATCTCCTTTCAACATACCTCATTTCGGAAGGCTTCTCCAAAGGCAAGGTGGACCCCACTCTATTCACTCTCAAGGAGGACAACGACATGATTCTGGTACAAATTTATGTTGATGATATAATATTTGCTGCCACTAACATAGAATTGTCAAATCGCTTTGAGAAGATAATGTCCACACGCTTTCAGATGTCGATGATGGGAAAAATTTCATTTTTCTTAGGACTACAGATTTCTCAGAATCCCAGAGGCATCTTTATTAATCAATCCAAATATGCTCTTGAATCTTTAAAGAAATATAACTTTGAAAATTGTGACCCCGTGGACACTCCAATGGTGGAGAAATCCAAGTTAGATGAAGATAGGAATGGGACTATTGTCGATCCAAAACTTTACCCTGGAACGATCGGCACCCTTCTCTATCTGACTGCTAGCAGGCCTGATTTGCAATTTGCTGTATGCATGTGTGCCCGATATCAGGCTCGGCCTACCGAAAAGCACCTACATGTTGTGAAAAGGATCTTTCGGTATCTAAAAGGAACACTTCATCGTGGTCTATGGTATCCGAAAGATTCCTCTATTGCTTTAATATCATACGCAGATGCCGATCATGCTGGATGTCAAGACACGAGGCGTAGCACTTCTGGATCTGTGCAACTCCTAGGAGATAGATTGATCAGTTGGTCTTCAAAAAGGCAGAAAAGCGCTGCAATTTCTAGCACGGAGGCTGGATACATCGCCATGTCCGGTTGTTGTGCTCAAGTACTTTGGATGAGATCACAATTAACTGACTACGGTTTGGGATTTAACAAAATCCCGATGTATTGTGACAACAAGAGCGCCATTGCCCTTTGCTGCAACTATGTTCAACACTCCCGGGCCAAGAACATATACATTCGCTACCATTTCATTAAAGAGCAGGTGGAGAACGGAGTGATCGAGCTGTATTTTGTCACTACTGAGTATCAGCTGGCAGATATGTTCACCAAAGCCTTAGATCGAGGACGAATCGAGTTTTTGATCGACAAGCTTGGCATGAAATCATTCACTCCAGCGACTCTCAAAGAGTTGGCAGAAGAATCAGCTGAATAGTGGTGGTAAACTATTCAGTGTATCCTTTGTTCGTGATCATGTATATTATCGTACATATATAAAACCACAAAAAGAAAAATACAAAAATATAAAACCAAGAAAATCCATAAAAAATATAAAACCTAGAAAAACCATAAAAATTATAAAATCAAGAAAAACCAAAAATATTTTTTGTTTTTAAATCGGGCATGTCTTTTAGTACGGTAATATTTACGGCTTTAGAAATGTCGATCAATATTGACACGGCGCCATAAATAGAGTCCGTATAAAAGTTGTACATTTTTAAAACATGCCCATTATGGCTTGTAGTTATTTCTGACTACAACCCGGTTTTCGCATTAAAGTCACGTATTTCCTTGGAAAACGTTGGCTCACAACGGGAATTAATTTTCTCGGGCATGATTTACAAGCCAAATCATGCAAAGGGATCAAGTTTACTTTACAACTTGATCTAACACAAATTAGTGTACGTCTCAGTGCATTATTTTGTCTAGATAAGAGAAATCTTGTCGACACCAGCGAATCGATCTTTTCAAAACATCAATTGGAAAATGTTTTTCATCATCATGTGCCTCGTTAAACAATGACTACAGCTCTTTAAATAGAAAACGGGTCATCGTTTAAGGGGGAGAAAATGTTAAATCATCTTTGACACCAAAAAGATCTTCAAAAGTTTTTGAGGAAACTCAAGTAGCTTAATGGTTAAATGGTTGGATAGCTTTGGCACTTGTCTTGTTGTTGCTCATAAGTTTGTCGTGAATAGATTTGTGCGTGTGTTAAGATAGATTAATCACTAAGGCTCGGGAATTTAACATGAGATAGGGTCAAAAATGACAAGAATTAAAACTTGGAAAAACAAAAGAATTTTGATTGAAGAAAGAAGAAAAGTTGAGGGGCTAAATTTGACAATATGTCAAACATGTGAAAGTTTGACCAAGTCAAAACTCACCCCCCCCCCCCCCCCCCCCCCCCCCGTTTCCCCCTTCCTTCATTCTTCTGTTTCTTTTTCCTCTGGCCGCCATTAACATACAAACACACACTCTCACAAACTCAACAAACACAAATGAAATCATATATTTTCTGTGAATCAAACTTCAAGATCTTCAAAAAGGTATACAAAATCGGTTTAAACATTCATGCAATTCAATTTAATTACCTCTTTTTAATTGGAATCAATCGAATTAAGTTTCTGCTTAAATTAGGGTTTAATTAATTGGGGGTTTTGCCTGGGATTGATTCGGAATAGAACAAAATGAACTGTTATGGCCTTTAGAACACTTGAATCAAACGAATTCGTGCTTAATTAGAAAAATCTTAAGTGTTGAAAACATTCCGAATAGGATGAACTTTCCGAATAAGGCACTTATTCCGAATAGAGTGAACTTTCCGAATAGAAGTTTTATTCCGTATAGGAGGATTATTCCGAATAGAATGAACATTCCGAATATAAGCTTTATTCCGCATAGGAGCATCATTCCGAATAGAATGAACATTCCGAATAGATCATTTTTTCCGCATAGGATGATCTTTCCGAATAGACCATTTATTCCGCATAGGCCTATTTTCCGAATAGCAGTTTTATTCCGTATAGGAGGATTATTCCGAATAGAATGTACATTCCGAATAGAAGCTTTATTCCGCATAGGATAATCTTTCCGAATAGAGATTTTATTCCGCATAGGCCTAAATTTCCGAATAGACCTTTTATTCCGCATAGGATTTTTATTCCGCATAGATTGCTTATTCCGCATAGACCAATTATTCTGAATTGAATGTTTATTACGAATAGAAGATGTTTGAGTGTTTTACAAGCTTAAGGGATTAGGTCATATGTTCAATGCTTAGGTTTAAAATCATAATGATATTCATATTTGTATGTTTCAACCTTTGTGTTTTATCTTAAGCAGAGACGATGACTAACCCTACAGTACAACAAATACAAGACGCCAGAGCCACCGCCATTGCCGAAGCCAAGACTCTAAAGTTTCTTCCAAACAACTTCCGTTTGAAGGAGGTATCTCATTCTACCCACAACGGATTTAAGGTAGGTTCAGCCATACTTGATAACTCTAAACTCAAGCATGCGCTAAGGCAAAGTGCTTCAGTGCCCTATGACTACCTTTACGAGTTCTGGGCTACCAAGGAGAGGACGTCGAACAAAATCAAATTTACCTTGGACAACAAGCAGCAGACGCTTAATGTGTCAGACTTCAGGAAGATCTTTGGATTTCGGCCGTCACCCAAAAGCCTATCATTCTCAGCCAACCCTACTAAGGATCAGATCATGGAAATGTTCACTGCCATGGGATGTCCTGACATACGAACCGTGTCTGAGTTTACTACTGCCAAAGTGGGTCAACCATGGAAAGATATTTTTGGGATTCTAAGCCGATGTCTCACACCCAAAACAACTGGATTTGATGTTGTTCGTCCACCGATCATCAAGCTGTTTTATAGGGTATATAGAGGTATGGGTATTGACTATGCATCATTGTTGTGGGAAGAGTTTACTTTTCAACTCTTCACAAACACGAAGGGTAAGGCTAAAAGTTACCAGTACCCTAGGTTCATTAAGCTGATCATACATTACTATATGGAGAACGATGCTTCCATCGCCAAACGTGCAGGTAGTCATCACCACACGATGGATGATGATGATCTGGTAGACTTAAGGCAGGAGACTCATTCGAATATGGTTATTCCTGGTCCCATTCCCAGTCATCTGCTGACAGATGAGATTATCGCATCTGCTGATTACAAGAACTTGCTACAAGAAATTGAGAATCAACGAGCAAGCATTCAAGCAGGTGAAGACTCATCTACCACGGTTAAGAGCAAAGGTAAACGCAAGCAAAAAGCTTTACCTGAACCTAAAGCCAAAAAGACAAAGACCGTCGCTAAGAAGGGAAAGGGTTTGGCTGATGAGTTAGTTCTCCGCGACGAAGAAGTTATTGATGATCCTACTCTTAACAAGGATGAGAGAAAAGCAATGAAGATAGCTATTGAAAGGAGTAGGAAAGATACGGGCGGTAGTGGTTCGGGTGCTCAGATGAATATTGAAGAAGAGTACGAGGAGCCAGAGGATGTTTATGAGTTTGGGTCACCTGAGCGGTATTCTACTTCGAAGGAGACATCAATCCCTGTTTCAGCAAGTGTTGAAAAAGAGTCCGGTGCTCCTACAATCATGGTGTCTACTCAACCGTTAGTAACTCAACCTTTAGCCACTCAACCTCCACCAATACAACCTTTACCAACCCGACCGGTTTCAACACCATTCCTTCCACCTCCAATAACTCCCATTCTCAGTACTGTGGTCACAACCGAGCCTCTTCAATCAACCCAGAGCAGCTCTGCAACGTCTACAATGGCTGCATTGGTAATGGCCGAAATGTTGGATAAACATACGGATAATCACAAAATAGAGATGGATGAACTTCGCCAAGAGCTACATAGACGAGCTCAAAGTGAAGAAGCATCTAGGAAAGCCCAAGAAGAGATGCTTGCTAAGTTCGCTGCAGAGATGGAATTGACGCGAAAAGCTCATGCAAAAGAACTAGCTCAGGTTAAGAAGGCTGAAGCTGATAGGTATGAAGCACGACTTACGAGACTTCGAGCTATTAAGGATAACTACAAGGAGCAGAAAGAAACTCTTGAAGCTTCTATTGAGGAGAGAGTGAAAGAATCCGTTGAATCCATTATGCCTAAACTGCGTGATGAGTTGAAGACACTCGCTGCTGATAACTTGATGATCAAGTCATCCAATCCTTCTGAATCCGCCTACAAAAATGCCTATGACTTGACGGATTTTGAGCTAAAGAAGATCCTCAAAGCTCGTATGAGGGAACTTGGATCGTTTGATAAATCTAAGATTCAACGGACACTCTATAAATCCCTGAATGACGCTATCATGGAGGATGATCGGTTGTTCAAGATGTTTGGAAGTGTGGTACCCTACCACATTCTGCCTGAGGAAGAAAGGGAAGAAAGTGAAGAAGAAGAGGGTACTGGTGAAGAAGAAGAGGAAGAAGAAGAGGGAGAAGAAGAAGAAAGAGAAGATGATGATGGTGGTGATGATGATGAGGATGATGATGATGATGATGAGGATGATGATGATGATGATGGTAATGATGGTGGTGATGGTAATGAGGAGAGTGCTAAGGGGAGCAACGAGGATAACGATGAGGATGATGATGGGGGTAAACAGCCTGAAAAGGGGGATAAGGTTGCCAGCTCAAAGAAACCTGCTAAGTTTGGAACCAAGTCTAAGAAAGATGCAGCAGCAAAGGAAAAATCTACTTCCACGGAATCCAGACGATCCAAGTGGCGCCACGATGTGAATGCTACTACAACGTCACCGATTCCTGGTACATCTATCGTTGTATCTATACCTGTTACCACTAACCCTGTTAGTTCTGTTGTTGTTGCTCCTGTGATTGCAGAATCGGTAACTGAACCTGAAGCTGCACAACACTCACCCGTTCATGACACCGCCGAGATGCCTGAATCAGAACCAGCAGATGTTCATGTTTCTACTCCTCTACAACAAGATCCACAATCTATTGTTCCTGAGTCAAGCACACGGGACTAGGCAGACACGTTGGAGATTGACGAGACTGCACCGCCACAGGCTTGGATCATGGCAGCGGCGCAATATGATCCGATCACAGATGCTGACAGAGATGTTTTGTATCTCCGTATCCGCAGTCCGATTGACTTATGTGCATTTCTGGCTCATGAGTATAAGACTTCGGTTACTCCGTCTTTGGTGAAGAGAGCGCTGAAGGATAAGAGAATTCGCGCCAAAACCAGGTTAACCCGAATGGAGTTCGAGTACTATGCTGACGAGGTCCTGAAAGCTCTTAACACCGTTCAAAGGCCAGGCCTCCATGAATCAGAAAGAGCTCCACCTCCACTTGATCCTTCTCAAGATAATCAGATTGCTCTCGACTTCTTCGTCACCAATGATCTTGAGTATCTTCTGAAGGGTTCATCAAAGTACGCAACCTCCTTGACCTTGCTGAAAGCTGCCAACTGGGGGACAATACCCTTTATCGAGGAAAAGGTAAACCGACTCTGGGTCCCAAAGGTATATCGTAATTATGATATGTATGTTGTTATAGGTGCATCTCATTGGGACGAACGAGTCCGAAGGGCGTACAGGGGTTGCTGCTTAGTCAATTCAGGAAGCAACGTTAGATCCGATATCCGCATCTCCAGTATTTAAGGGCTGAAAACTGAAGCCAAGAATGGCTATTATCATGTGACGGAGATTCGTTTGAAAAGGGAGGATGACAGAGAATACAAAATCCAGCAGGGAGATTTTTCTATCATTCGCCTTGAGGATATTGAAGATATGTTGCTTCTGATGACCCGTGATCAACTCACACATATTCCTCGTGAGGACCTCATTGCCTTGAATACAGCACTTCGTATGTTCACACGAAGCGTTGTTATCAAGAAACGAGTTGAAGATCTTCAGTTGGGAGTCGAAAGCTACCAAATGAAGCTTAACCTAACCCGTCCAGTGAATCAAGTGTTACCTCAACATGTAGATAGATGTCCCTATACCGGCATTTCTGTCCCGAATTGCGGCATTTTCTACTTGAACAGTCGAGGGTTAATGAAGTTTATGAGGGTGGGTGAGCTTTATAAGTACAGTGATGGGAAAGACGTCAACTTTTAGGCAGAAACCGGGTCAATACATATGCTATTGAGATCATTTTTGTTAATGATTCTCGATATTGAAGAAAGACGTCATGGACCCAGTGATGCAATGCACAACCCTTCCCAGCTAACTCAAATATCTCTCAAAAGGTATTTGTTTTAATCACACGGAGATCAACACGTTATCTATTGGTTTATTCACTCCGAATAGACTGGTATTGAAAAGGTGGCACTCCTCTCCAGCCATCGCTCACTAAATCAAAACGCACAATCGAGTCTAGAGCCAAGAGATCATCAAAAGTCTCATTAGGACACTTTCCATTTATTCCTTGCTTTCTCACACACTGTGAAAAGTAAGAGATTTTCATGAGTCCTACGCAGTATTCCTGTAATATTGCCAGAACATCCGAGTAATACGCAAGTATTACAATGAAGATGGAAATCCTGCTTGAGCCAACATCAAACAAGCTCATGGTAGGTTACACGTGCGGTTCTTTTAGAACCAATTTTGTGAAAAACTGGAAAGAAACAGTGGTTTAATTCTTAATTGAACTTAAACTCGTTCCAGGCCTCTATGCATTATCATATGATCTTGCCAGAACACTCAGAGTGACTCTTTATTGATCACAGTGACGAGTGGAAATCCTTCTAGTGTTAACATCAAACAGCACTTGGTAGGTGACGTGCAAGATTCTTTATGAATTGAGCTCGTGACAACTGGAAAGCAACGATGGTGAAAATATTAATTGAAATTCACTTGTTCTAGGTTTCGTGAATTGACGGCTTCAAATCACAAGGATAATTTATCCAAGTGATTCACTCTTTATGTTCGCAGTCAGCTTTGGACGGTCGAATAAAGAGAATGGGTTTACCCGCGAAATCCTGTTAGGAAGTTACTTAATTGAAACTATCCGTCACGGGTACGATATCTAATATCGTCCAACGGTCTTCACCGACCGGAGGTAAAATGCTACCAAATTAGAATGAAATGTTCAAAGCCATTTTATTCGTGTCGTTGCTGTGTACCTGTTAAAGACGGTGGCGTTGCTGTGTACCTGTTGAAGACGGTGGCGTTGCTGTGTACCAGTTGAAGACGGTGGCGTCGCGGTGTACCTGATGAAGTCGTTTCCACATGCTTATGTTTTTCTGCATCAAAGTTCAGCAAAATTCAAGAAAGTACAAAATGAAGTCTTCCGCTGTACCAAACTCTGAAGCTTTCGAGAATTCAACAAAAAGACATAAGTGTGTGGAACATGGAGTCACGAGGAGGCAAAATTCACAAGAAGGCAAAGATCGCACGTGAAAGGCCAAAAGAACAATGCTCTCAAGCCAAAGCCTAAAAGATCAAACCAACATATTCACAACAAAAAGAAAAAGAAGAAAAGACTACGAGCTAAAGAACGAAGACTTAGTATAGTATGCTAGGTTTAAAAATTTGTAACGTGGAGTGACCTCCTTTAGGGGGAGATTGTTAGAAATACGTTTTAACGTATATTAGAAGTATCGGTCACTTCACAATATTATTTATGTTGTAATAGCTCGTAGTTAACAAATACTTATTTAGTTAAGTAAGAACCGACCCATGGGCTTGTCATGGGCCGGCCCAAGTCCACATAAGGCTTGGAAGTATAAATACCCCTTTCCACCATGGAAAGGGGTTGGTTGTTGTTCACTTATCATTTTCATTTAATAGAAAAGACACATAGTTTCTCTCACTTTCTCTCTCTAGTTTCTCTCTCTAGAAAACATCAACCCACTTCATAGATTCTTAGGTTATCAAGATTCTACAAGGCTGAACAAATATTTGCACTACCAACACTCACTGAGTTAATGCTGGTGGTTGTTTCATACACAATATTAAGCCTGAACATTTGATTGCTCAAATAACCAAAACTAATAAACACACCATGTTTGGATAAAACAAATTTATTGGATTCAATCACTTGTTTATAACCACAATTATTCAAAACACTACTAGAAACCAAGTTCTTCCTAATATTAGGAACATGCAAAACATTAAACAAGCTAAGAATATTTCCAGAACTAAACTTAAGATCTACACAACCACGTCCATGCACTAGGGCTGTTGATTCATTTCCCATGTGAAGAATAGATCCATCATTCAGTGACTCATAAGTCTTGAACCAACATCTATCTTTACACACATGAACAGTTGCTCTAGAATCAATCCACCACGCAACATCATCATCCTGCACAAAATAAGCTTCAGATACATATGTAACATAATAAATCTGGAGAGATTCATTAAACATATTCTGACCTTTCAGTGTTGTGTTGTTAGAACCAATCACTGAACCATTTGTGCCTGATCCACTAGCTTTGTTGCCAGTACCAACACCTTTGTAATCCCTTTTGAAGTGTCCAGGTTTACCACACTTCCAACAAGCCACTGATGACTTCTTGTTAGGATTTGCTTTGGTGTTATCCTGATGCTTACATTTGCCCTTGTTGTCATTGTACCTGATGGAGTTGTTATGCTCTACCATATTGACAACTGATGAACCAGCAACATTGTTGCTCTTTGGCTTGTCACTTTCATGCACTCTGAGGGATTCCTCAATGCACAAATGACTGCCCAACTCAACAAGAGTTAATTCCTCCTTCTTATGTTTCAAGGTATGCTTGAAATCTTTCCAAGAAGGAGGTAATTTGTCAATGACACAAGAGACCTGAATGGTCTCATCCATGTTCATTTTATGTTGTATAAATCTACCAAGTATTCTAAGAAGTTCATTGTATTGTTCCATGACTGGTCTTGAATCAGTCATTTTGTAATTTGTAAAATCACTCACAAGGAACTTCTTACTTGATGCATCCTCAGCCATATATTTGGCTTCCAAGGAATCCCATAGTTCTTTACATGATTCAGAATTTTTGTAAATATCAAATAAGGAATCAGACATACCATTGAGAATAATACCACGACACACATAGTCGTCATTCTCCCATTTGCTCCTTTTCCTCAGTTCCTCCAAAGTAGCATCATCACCACCATCAGGAATGGGAGTAGTCAACACATACACCACACTCATGGTAGAAAGAAGAAAGTGCATCTTCTTTTGTCATCTTCTGAAATCCACCCCATCAAACTTATCCAGCTTGGAGAAGTTAGCCACCATATGCTTCATAGAAGCCGCCATTGATTATCACAAAATAATTTACTTTGATTGTTGGTGTTTATTTCGTCCCAACCAGGGTATAGATAATCAATCCTAGCTACGTACCAAATCTATGGTTACCGGATATCACTTGGAATCGTGTAATCACTTTCCAAAGTAAATTATTCGACCCTAATGCATGGGTATCACGAATACCTACTTGGGATAAGACCAAATGCAGTTAGAGATTTAGGCACAAATCTTTAACCCTTTCGTTGCTATGTGTTTCTTGTTTTCTGTGTCATCTCATGCAGCTATGATCACCTTTATATAGGTGTAGTACTCAAACCCTAGTCAATGGAATTAAGAGGAATTAACGGCCAATTAATCTCCTCTTAATGGGCTCCATAATACCAGGTCAAAGTGGTTACAAGACTAATTAAGCGTGGTCTTTAATGTACTTGATCTGGTCTAAGACCGTTACAAGCATACTTGTTCAGCTCCAGCATTAGTCCATCCTTCAGTCCCACTGAGGCATCAACAAACCCTGAAGGGTGTTCCCGCTGAAGCCTTCAGTACTGAAGAAGACTTGCTGATGAGTAAATACTGAAGACATGTCTTCAGTGGTGTTACTACCTGATGAATAACTTCAGTCCAGAGTTACATTCTCTGAAGATCATCAGCGATGCTGAACAAACTTTAACCACAATAAGAGTGAGGGTGTTCATGGACTTATGGGTGTACACTCTGTACCTCCTTACCCATTCACCAGTATGAACTGACCCACAACTGAATTATATTTTTAACACATGAAAGAATAAAAAAGAATTACTTCTAAAAGGATCAATTATACCTTAAACAAACACACAAATATATTAATTGTCGATTATTGTTCAATGAACACACAAAACAAAATAATCACAATATGGACTACTGTTAAGGGAAAAATATACCTTGAATGTGATTTGCTTATTGCTATGTGTCGACGTTGATGCTTTAGATGAAGCGATAAATCATTGTGTGTGAGTAAAAACAACTGGTGAATGTGAGTTTGATTAAAGTTGTGAAAATAAGAAGTGCAGAACGTGGATGTTAATTTGGTGGGTTAATTAGTGGGTATGAAAAACAATCCTCTCAATTTATTGGGTAATGGCCTAATACCCACTATTGCGTAATGGGTGATTGCATTATACTGAACCAACTAGGGGTGTAATCAAGCCAAGCTTTTATCAAGCAAATCAAGCTTGGCTCGATCAAGCCCAAAAAATAGCTCGAAACTATATGAAGCTCAAGCTCAAGCTTTTGATAGCTCGGCTCGAGTTCTTATCAATCTTTTTCAAGCTCTATCGAAAATATGTTTTTATGATGAATTTATATAAGCAACTAATTGTTAATTTGAGTATTAACCTAATTTTAAGGGTTAATTTCATAAATAAATAATATATTTTAGAAGGACTTTTAACTCTAATTACATTTATATTTTAGTTCTTTGTATTTTAAATATTTCTTTATTTTTGTAAATTTAATTATTGCATTTATTCGGTACTTGGTGGAATACAATATGTGTATAAATATTTTTGTACTCTTCTTAATACTAAACGTAACGTGTCTAAATTACGCTCGCATTCACATCATGCAGTGGTCTTTGGGACCTTAATCGTATTGGAGCGCAAAACACATTTTGAAACCAAGATTGTACGATGATTTTATTAGTGTTTTTATTAATGTTAAATAAATCAATTTTGTTTCAAGTAATGCTTTTTGTTTTTTTATTTTATACATATGCGTATTGATTAGTTTTATTTAAAAAAAATTAAATTTATAAATATTTAAACTTTACAAGCCAAGCTCAAGCTTTTATCAAGCCTTTTCAAGTCAAGCTCAAGCCTGGATTGATAAAGCTTGACAAGCTATCAAGACAAGCTCAAGCCTACAATTCTAGTATCAAGCCAAGCTCAAGCCTTGTTAAGCTTGAGCTCGGCTCGACTCGATTACACTCCTAGAACAACCTACTTTATTGATTATCTTACTCATCTTTTATATAATTAAAGAATTAGATTTTTGACAACTTTAATAAAAAGTGAAGGTTGTAAAAAAAATAATTGGACCATTCAAATGGGTTGTTTGATACATAAGCAAAATTGAGCAATGTGATTGGTGGAAAAGGTTAAGATTGAATTCAGTTTAGTCAAAATAAAAGAAATTGGTAGAGAAATTTGATGAAAACACACAAAGATATATGTGTAAAATTTGTGAAAATAAAAACTTAAAAAAAGTAGAGGGGATTGATAAAATTTTAGTGGTTGGATTTTAAATAATTCAGTGTAAACTTATAATTTTCCTTATTTTTTAGTAACTTTATAAAATAAACACAATAACCCCTTAAACTTAATACCTTTTAGACTTTATATTTTAAAAATAAAACATATATGTTATATTAAAAAATCAACAAATCGCATGATTATAAATTTTAAAATAAAAAATAAATTATTTTATATTTTTATTATGACATTTAACAAAGTCAAATATGCAATCTACGTAAATTATTATTGACATGAATATAAGTATTAAAATGAATGCATAACCTCAAACATCGGTTGTGAGATGAAAATAAATACATGAGATTTTACATATTACAACAATATATGTTTTTCAAAGTCATTATGTGTTACTAAACACACAGTGTCTAAAAAAAGATAGCTGACATTTGAGTTAAACAAAGTCAAATCCTTTAAACAACTAATATTTATACAAAATATCAATTAACATTATCACATAATGAAAAATCATGTAAATCTTGTAGGTTAATGAGCATCGTAATTATTTAAGTATTAAAATTTTAATATTGTTTATAAAATAATATTACACATTACAAGATCATGAATTTATAAATCGTATACGTGTAAAGTTAATGTAAATGATTTGTTAATTAATAATTGAGATATTACTATTTAGAATAAAAATATCGAAAGTAAAAGGAATATGAAGTTCGAAAAATAAAAATTCAGCTAAATTTAAATTAATTTACACGATGCACATAAAACAATAACATAATCAAACATATACAATTAGATGTTTTAAAAAATATATAATATTTATAAAATCGCAATAACGATATTATTACTCAATTTATCTTTTATTTTAAATCTCGTGCGTGCACGAGCATTAAAACTAGTTCCCTATAGCCCATAACCCCCGACCAAGCATCCCCCAAGTTATTTCATGTTATAAAAAAAAACCACTATTGCGCGAGATTTATCACGTGCGAAGATTTTGAGGACACATGACACTATGTGATTGGTTGGTTAAAAAAACCTGTACATACGAAACTCCTTGCGCAATTGATTTAAATAATTAAAAAAATAAAGAAGTTGCATTCCGCGAAAAAAGGATTCGAACCTATTTTTTATACTAAAAAGGATGGAAGACCCGCGCTTTTATGCGGCGGGTCTTTTATCTCCTATAGGTTTGGTTTCATTTTTCTGTGTTTGTATTGTGTAATTATTTCTTAATTTGCTGTGGACTAAAGCCATAGCTAAGAATTAAATTCCAGAACAAAAAAGTACATACAGGAATCATTTGAAAACTGAAATACCTTAAGCTCATATCTAGTAGAAAGACTGAAAGAGCGTATATTTCTAAAAGTAAAGATCATATATAAAGGTGAAACTGCAACTACTGTAGGATCGTGTTTTTCTAAGGATTAGGCATTGTTGGATTATCTATTGATATGGATGGGAAATGGAGGAACTTAGAGAGAGAAAGAAGAGAGAGAAAGGAGAGAATGAGAAGAAAGATGGAATGTGATAAATGGTAAGTGTTCAACCCCTCCTAACATGCTAGTAGGGGGGTTTATATAGCCCACCCTACATGTGGGCTATATGGGCTATATTGGATCACGAGCCTAATATCATTGGAGTGACCGATCCTTTCTAAATATGTAAAAACTTATTTCCAACAATCTCCCCCAAAGGAAGGTCACTCCAAGTTACAATGTCCTAACTAGTTTATAGCTCGTGATCTATGCTAATAATGATGTGACCGAGACTTTCCTTGGAAAAACGTATTTCCAACAATCTCCCCCAAATGGAGGTCACACCATTTTACAAAATCTTAAACCTAGCATACTATGCTTAAGTCTTCGATCTTGTTCTTGTGAATATGCTGATGAGATCTTTGACTTTGGTCTTGAGCATGTGTTCTTGCTTTGACCTTGTGCATTCATCACTTGTGATATTTGCCTCCTCGTGACTTCATGTTCCACATACTTATACTTTTATAGATTCTTGAAAGCTTCAGAGTTTAATACAGCGGAAGACTTGACTTTTAGACTTTTTTGAATTTGTTGAAGTATTAAGTGCATAGAGTATAAGCATGTGGTGACAAATTCTTCTGGATTGTACACCGCAATGCCACTTTCTTGTTACGCTGCATAAGACAGTTAGCAACAAAACATATACACGGATGAAATGGCCTTGAACATTTCATTCTAATTCGGTAGCATTTTACCTCCGGTCGGTGAAGACCGTTGGACGATAAAAAATATCGTACTTGTGACAGGTAGTTTCAATTAAGAACCTCCTTGACAAGATTTCGCAGGTACACCCGTTCTCTTTATTCGACCGTCCAAAGCTGACTGCGAACATAAAGAGTGAATCATTTGGATAATAATATCCGCATGATTTGAAGCCGTCAATTCATGTTCCTGGAACAAGTGAAATTCAATTAAGAACCGCACCATCGTTGCTTTCTAGTTGTCACGAGCTTGATTCGTATAGAATCTTGCAAGTTACCTACCAAGTGCTGTTTGAGGTTAACACTAGAAGGATTTCCACTCATCACTGTGAACACTAAGGTATCACTCTTAGTGTTCTTGCAAGATCACTAAGATATTGCGTAGAGGCCTGGAACGTGTTTAAATTCATTTAAGAATTAAACCACTGTTGCTTTCCAGTTATCACAAGTTTAATTCATAAAGAATCGCACAAGTCACCTACCATGAGCTTTTTGATGTTCGCTCAAGAAGGATTTCCATCTTCATTGTAAATACTTTCTTATTACTCGGATGTTCATGTAAGATCATGAAGATTTTGCGTAGGACTCTTAAGATCTTTCTTACTTTTCACAGTGTGTGAAGAAGCAAGGAAATATGAAAGTGTGTTCTAATGAGATATTTGATGATCTCAAATGGCTCTAGACTCGATCATGCAGTTTGGATTTTTAGTGATCGGAGGCTGGAGAGGAGTGCCACCATTTCAATACCAATTTATTCGGAGTGAATAAATCAATAGACAACATGTTGTCTCCATGTGATTAAAACAAATATCTTTTAAGAGATATCTGAGTTAGCTGGGATGGGTTGTGCTTTGTATCACTGGGTCCATGATGTCTGTCTTCAATATCAAGAATCATTAAACAATGATCTTAATATCATATGTATTGACCCGGTTTCTGCCTAAGTTGTAAGGAGGGCTTCTTTCTTTACACCCTTTATCTTTACAATTCTTTTTCATTCTTCAACCCCTTCAATGCTTACCAATACGTCATCACTAGCACATTGTTGTGATTGTTCCAGTGCTAACTTAAGTACTTGGTCGGCATTCAGCTACGTTCACAAACTTTCTCCATCTTTCCTAAGGACTACTATTTCTAGCTATGGAATGTCCTTGGGAAGATTCCTCCGGTTCTAGAGGAATCATTGGACTTTAACCTATCCTACCATCCTTATGTCACCACAATCTTCATCGTTGTGAATAGAGATGTTTTGGGTAAGTATATGTCACCATGAAATCCATTTTGAAGTGCAAATCCATTTTGCTCCCCCTTAACATATGCCACGATATCCGAAAACATTTCGCACATGTCGGGATGAGCTAGCACGTTTAGTCAAACCATTTGTGATTAATCATTTCCCATATTAAATCACATTTTCTCCCCCATATTAAAAATATTAACCCAGTCGATGTTTTTAATATCAATTGATTTAATAGTTTTTTTTAAGAAAATTTGGGAAGAAAAATGCAAATCAAATTATCTTCATGAATTACACAAGCTCCCCCTCAAATTAATGAGGGTGTACTTGAACCGTGAATGAAGTACCTTTTAAACACAAGTGTAAGGTACTTATCACATGCAAATATCATATATGATAATGTATTCACAAGATTAGCGATTTATGAGGTTGGACCTGAATGATAGAGAACATCATATGAAAGAAGCACATGGTTCTTGTTCACGAATGTTGGTCGCCTCATCACGTCTGAAGTTATCTCTTGACTCCATGTGTACGATTGATATCGTTGTCTTGACACCAACATGTGAACTTGGCACTTTCGGCATCAAAGATTCTGAATGCTGGACAATTGCTCCCCCTTAATTGTTGACCCGTGTTCTATTGAAAGAGCTGTAGTCACCGTTTGAGTAATCACATCGTCGAGTATGTAGATATCAATTGTAAATTGCTACGGTTGGTGGAGATGATAACTTCATAAAAAACAAGACTTCTCTTGTTTTAACAAATAAATGCAGTGAATCGTACATATATTCGTGTGAGATTGTGTTATAACGTAAACACAATCCCTTACATGGTTATAAAGTAAACCATGCCCGAGAAAATTAATTCCCGTTGTTGAGTCAAAGCTTTCCGGTGAAATGCTTGACTAGAGTATGAAAAGCGGGTTACTATCTGAAATAATAGTAAACCATTTTGAGCATGTTTTAAAACATTTGAACTTCTGCTCGAACTTTATTTACAACCCCGTGTCATTATTGAATAACATTTCTACTATCGTAAATATTATCGATTCCAGAAGACATGCTCTTTTTATCAAAACATTTTTGAACACACAATTTTGAAAGATTTAGAAAAACCTTTTGAGAAATTCTCAATAAATTGTGTTCAAAGTTTTGAAAACCAATTACTTGAGCTTAAGATGTTGAATATCTTGCAAAAGAGCTCAAGTCCGAGAAGTTGTAAACTTCCCGTTGTTAAGGATAAGTTTATCATTGGCGATAAACTTTCCTTTTAACTAAAGAACGAGTCCTAAGTTGACATTTACTTAGAAGTCGTTTTCATGAGCTTGAAGAACTTTTGAATGTTTTAACGTAAAGCTCATGACCGAGAAAGGTGAATTTCTCGTTAGGAGGAAAAGTTCTCTTATTTAAAAGATACACTTTCCTTTATGAGCTTAAAACCTAGAATGTTTTACTACAAGCTCATGACCAAGAAAAATTAATTTCCCGTTACGAGGATAAGTTATCATTAAAGATAAGCTTTCCAAAAATTAAAGTCCGAGTTACAGTCTGATATTTAACTGTAAGTCATTGTGCATGAGCTTAAAAACTTCGAATGTTTTTAATATTAGCTCATGCCCGAGAAAAAATAATTTCTCGTTGTAAGGATAAGTTTATCATCGGCGATAAACTTTCCTTTCTTTGAAGATCGGGTCATCATCTGATATTTAATGATGAGCCTTAGTGCATGAGCTTAAAAAACTTCGAATGTTTTTAAATTTAGCTCATGCCCGAGAAAACTTAATTTCTCGTTAAGAGGGTAAGTTATCGTTGCGTAGATAAATTTCCCTGTCCTTGAAGTTCGGGTCATCGTCTGTCATTTAACGAGGAGCCATATACACGAGCTTAATAACCGTTGAATAGTTTTAATATAAGCTCGTGTCCGAAAAACTTAATTTCTCGTTTTGAGGGTAAGTTATCGTTGCGTAGATGAACTTCCCTTTCTCTGAAGAACGGGTCACAGACTGTGATTTGAATGTGAGCCTTTGTGCATGAGCTTAAAAACTTGGAATGTTTTTTATATATGCTCATGCCCGAGAAAAATGAATTTCTCGTTGTTAGGATAAGTTTACCATCGGCGATAAACTTTCCTTTCTTTGAAGATCGAGTTATAATCTGTGATGCGACTATAAGTCCTATACACTATAAGCTTAACTGCAAATCCCCTGAGACACTTTTTTCTTAGATATCAGCTTCTTCAGCAACCAAACTCTGAGAGTGTCCTTAATTGAATGGTATACAATGATTGGACCGCTTCGTTCTTTTGGAACATCCTTTTTGGTACCTGCATTCTCATTTGGAATTTGCATGCTTTGATATGGGTTAGCGATATCTATCTTAGAAGCAAGTGGGGGTTCACAGTTTTCTTTTCTTGTGCTAGAGGTGACCTGAGGAAATGATTCACTTGTCTTAGCTGGTAAACGTTTCCTTTTATAGAAAACCTTAAGTTCAGGCTTAAGTGATGTATCATCCTTTTCAGTTTCCTCCCTAGTATAGTCTTAGTAGAATCAGAGACTATCCTAGTTAAAGGGCACTCGTTTCCTACAATAGTGAAAGTTCTACCAGTGGGGCGCCACATTTTACCAATGGGTTTGATTTTAGCAACCCACTGAGATTTAAGTCTAGCACGGGAGTTCACCTCATTAAGTAGTTTCTTGATACAAGAATCATGATTTGTCGTAAAGACACATTTTCTACATGTTTTACAAGTAGCATATTTAATGTCCGAGTAAGATCTAGAATTCCTGGACGATTGATTGATGCTCCTAGGATTTGGCATGCTACGGTTAGCAGTGTTGGGTAATCTAGAAGGCATCTGTCTAGGTTTGAAAGTCCTATCTCTTACTTGTGTCTTTTGCTTAACTTCCCTCAGACCAGATGTTGTCCCTAATATATGATGTTATAATCACGAATTTAAAGAAAGAAAGGTAGAAATGAGATAAATTTTAGAGAGAGAAAGTAGTGAGAGAAAGTAGAGAGAAAATGGTTGGAGAAACTTGTGAAATATTAGATTAGAGAGAAAATGAAATGACCAACACCCTTCCTAACATGCTAGGAAGGGTATATATAGTCCACCCACATGCGGGCTTCTTTATGGACTATATGGTTTGGGCCGGGCTTTCCTTTTGGGCTTTAGCTACTTATTAATGAACTTTAGCCTAAAGTTAAGCCCGTTATACACGACTAATATACTACCTATTACAACGTTCTAAAATACGATACATAATAACCATATGACCGAGCATTCTTGTTTGACTCAATATTTTGAGGCTAACAATCTCCCCCAATGAGAGGTCATAAACCTTGGTCATTTAGGAAATTTGTAGAGATTACTAATCTCGCCATAAATGAGCCTTGAACGTGTAATCGTAGTCTTGTTCCTTCATGCTGTGATCTTTGAGCCTTTGTTGTTGTCTTTCGACTTTGTCTTTAAGCTTGAGATCTTCAAATCATCCTTGACTTGTCTTTACCATCTTGCGATCTTGTGTCTTCATCCACATGCTCACACTATTAATTGTTGAATATGTCTTTAGGCATGAGTATGTGGTTTCTGAATCATTGACTTTGCTGAGTACACCGTGATGCCACCTTCTCGAGACAAAACATAGACACGGACAGAATGGCTTTGACATTCGTCCTAAATCGGTAGCGTTTTACCTCCGGTCGGTGAAGACCGTTATACGATATTAAATATCGTACCTGTGATCAGGTAGATTCAATTAAGAATTTCCTTGACAGGGTTTCGCGGCTGTACTAGCCGTTCTCTTTACTCGACCGTCTCAAAGCAAGACTGCGAACATAAAGGGTGAATCAATTGGATAAATATCCGCTTGATTAAAGTCGTCAATTCAAATTCCTAGAACAAGTTTGATTCATTATGAATCTTACCATTGTTGCTTTCCAGTTGACACAAGTTTGATTCATAAGAATCTCACAAGTCACCTACCGTAGCGCTGTTTGATGTTGACGCTAGAAGGATTTCCATTCGTCACTATGAATATTAATGAATATCACTCTGAATGTCCTGGCAAGACCATAAAGATATTGCATAGAAACCTGAAACGAGTTTGAATCAATTCAGAATCAAACCACTGTTGCTTTTCAGTTTTACATATGTTCAAATCATAAAGAATCTTGCATATGACCTACCACAGTGCTGTTTGATGTTAACACTGGAAGGATTTCCACTCATCATTGTGAATACTAAGTAGTATCACTCTGAGTGTTCTAGCAATATCACAAGGATATAGCGTAGGACTCTCTTGATCTTCATCCGTGTGTCCTAACGAGATTTGATTGATCTCTTGGCTCTAGACTCGATTTGTGCACTTTTAGTGGTCGGAGGCTGGAGCAGATGCCACTATTCAATATCAACTACCTCGGAGTGAGAAAGTCCATAGAAATCGTGTTGATCTCCGTGACAATAAAACAAACTTCTTTTGAGAGAAGTCTGAGTAGGTAGGAAAGGGTTGTGCATACATCACTGGGTCCATGATGAGTTTGTCTTCATGATGTGTTAACCCGGTTTCTGCCTAAGTTGTATGGAGGGCTTCTTTCTTTACACCCTTTATCCTTACATTTCTTTTTCATTCTTCAACCCCTTCAATGCTTACCAAGACATCATTAATAGCACCTTGTTGTGATTGTTCCAGTGCTATCATCAGTACTTAGTCGGCATTCAGCTACGTTCACATTCTAATCCATCTTCCTAAGGACTTCTAATAATCTATTGGATTGTCCCTGGGAAGATCCCTCCGGTTCTGGTTGGATCATAGGACTTAAACCTAACCACCCTTTTGACACCAATAACGTCGTAAATTAAAGATGTTGTGGGTATTTGATCATAACCATGAAAACCACTTTAAATTCTAACAAAGTGTTTGAAAAACATTTAACACCTTGCTAGTTTTGTCGTTTCAGAAATGCTCCCCCTTCACATGTGCATCGATAATCGAAAGTGTTTCGCACATGTAGGTAAGAGTTAAAGTGCTTGAGTCTTACATAAGATCACATTTTAATCACATTTTCTCCCCTATCTCTAATATATAAAATCTTTTGATATTAGAGATACCAAATTTGATTAAAATATATTTTGAAAAATAGTCTTGAAAATCTTTGGGAGAAAGATGTGTTAATCTTTTGCATGAAGTTGAATTGCTCCCCTAAAAAATTGATCCAATGGAATTGTCATTACGAGGATTTGATCCACATTAAACTTTTGAGGATAGGAGTTGTTGAACACACAATTTTTGAAAGATTTTGAATATCATTGAGAAATTCTTGAAAAAATTGTGTTCAACGCTTTTTGAAAAATCAATTATTTTTGACGAAAAGGTTTTTCTAAAGCATAAACTTGAGTTCATAGACTTTGAATGTCTTGATGAATCCACTCAAGTGTAAGAAGATTTAACTTCTTTTGCTAAGGGTAAGAGTACAAAAGCGTACACTCCCCCGTGAATTTAGATCCGGGTTGCAATCTGAAAGTGATTACAAGCCATTGTGTTGAGCTCAAAACATGGAATGTTTTGTGACAAGCTCAACCCGTGATAAATTTCTCTACCCGTTGTTTGGAAATATTGTCCAAAATAGACAATTTCCTTTATTAAAAGAAGAAATGACATGTTTTGAAAAGTATTTACAACTTTCATTCAAGCTTATGTACACACCCGTGTCGTTATTAAGCGACATTTCTAGGCACGTCTATATTATCGATACTGAAAGACATGTCGAGAAGAATATTTTTGGATTTTGAAAGATTTTTAATTTTTAATTTTGTTTTTATATGTTTTATATTTTTGTATTTTGCTTTTTCATTAATATTTACAAGTAGATGTTTGATAGATGAATCAAGCAGGCTTCTTTGCCAGAACCTCCAGTTCTGCTGGAGTCAAACATCTCATACCAATTTGCCTAACTAGATACGCAAACCTCTCTTTCGAAAGAGCTTTTGTAAACAAGTCAGCTAATTGGTAATCAGTTCCAACAAAGTATAATTCAACAATACCCTTTTCAACTTGTTCCTTAATGAAGTGATATCTGACATCAATGTGCTTTGTGCAGGAATGCTGTACTGGATTGCAGGAGATGGCTATGGCAGACTTTGAGTCACAGTACATAGGTACTTTATCAAAGTGGAAGCCATAATCCGTGAGTTGTGTTCTCATCCAAAGAACTTGAGCACAACACGCAGATAGAGACACATACTTCGCTTTGGCTGATGAAAGTGACGTGCAATCCTGCTTCTTGGAAGACCATCCCACAAGCTTATCTTGACCTAGAAATTGTGCACCACCAGAAGTACTTTTACGTGTATCAAGACACCATGCATGATCAGAATCTGAATAGGCCGTTAGAAAGAAACCGGTTTCCCTCGGATACCAGAGTCCCATGTGAATGGTATTCTTAAGGTACCGAAAGATCCGTTTAACCTCCTTGAGGTGCTTTTCAGTGGGTCGTGCTTGATATCGTGCACAATAGCATGTAGCATGATGAATATCAGGTCTGCTTGATGTCAAGTACATGAGGGACCCGATCATGGAACAATATCTCGTTTGATCTATGGGTAATCCCGCCAAATCAGCATCTAGTGATGTGGTTGATAATGGTGTCCCAACGGGGTCACATGAAGTCATACCATGCTTTTTGATTATCTCTTGACAATACTTAGCTTGGTTTATAAAGATACCACTTGGGGATTGGTGAACTTGAATTCCAAGAAAGAATTTTAGTTCGCCCATCATTGACATTTCAAATTTGTTGTGCATTACTTTTTCAAACCATTTTGAAAGTTTTGGGTTTGTAGACCCGAAAATAATGTCATCAACATAAATTTGCACAAGCAAAATGCCATCCCCATATTTATAAGTGAACAGAGTTAGATCAAATGAACCTTTTGAGAAACCTTTGGATACCAGAAATTTCGAGAGCTCGTCGTACCACGCCCTTGGAGCTTGCTTTAGTCCATATAGTGCTTTGTGGAGACGATACACCTCGTCAGGATAATGAGGATTTACGAATCCTTCCGGCTGCGTGACATAGACTTCTTCCTTCAAAGGACCGTTAAGAAATGCTGTCTTTACGTCCATTTGATAGACAGTGAATCCCTTATGTGCAGCATAAGCAAGGAAAATCCGGACCGCTTCCATACGAGCAACTGGTGCAAATGATTCTTCAAAATCAATTCCCTCTTTCTGGCCATACCCCTTAGCCACTAGCCTAGCTTTGTTCTTGATGATCGTGTTTTCTTCATCCATCTTGTTTTTCCAGATCCAACGAAGATTTAAAGGAATCAAATCGTATGGTCTGTCAACAAGTTCCCAAACTTTAAGTCTTTCAAATTGTTGAAGTTCATCCGTCATCGATTCAATCCAAGCATGATCAGCCATGGCTTCTTTGATTTTTTTCGGTCAGCAGTACTCACGGCGAGTGCGAACATACAAACGTCGCCATCGGTGGCTAGTTGTCGTCTTGTACGAACGGGCTGTGAAGGGTTTCCAAGTACGTGAACTAAAGGATGATCTCGGGTCCAATGATGTGTTGAAGGATGTCGTTGATAAAACGTATGCATATTTGACGGATCAACATGGCGAGTAGAAGACTCTCTAATTTCGTGTACCGGTGTACCGAATGGGTTGATAAATTTGTCTTCGTCAGATAATGCATCTTCTACTTGATTTGTGTTCTCTGGAGCAATGACAGTAGTTTTGGATGTTGTAGGATCGATTGTTGAAGTGATATTCTGAGGAGGTAAATCTGCAGCAACCCGTGTTGAAGTAGATGAAGTTGTATCCTCTTGTTGACGATGATCGATATCATCATTCTTATCATGAGTGACAGCGGAAGACTTCGATACAACTTGTTTCTCCCCCGTGAAATATTCATCATACATTGGTCCATATAACATTTCCAACTCTTCAATTGTCGTGTCGACTGTCATATCAGCTCTAGGAACATGTTCTGGAACCAGCGTTGAACTTGACGGTTCATTGATGTGATCTTGAGTTCCGAGTTCCGTACAGTTGTGACGGAAGTCGTTTGTCGTTGTGGCTCGGGACTTAAACTGTTTTGTTCAAGTGCCATTTCTTGTAATTCATCAAATCTGACATGAATAGTTTCGACTATCAATATTGTTCTCTTGTTGTACACTCTATATCCCTTAGACTGAGTTGCATATCCCACTAGAATGCATGCATCACCTATCTCTTTCATCTTGTCCAGATTTTCACCATCTCGAATAATGTAGCACATACATCCAAAAACGTGAAGGTGTTTGAGTGAAGGTTTTCGATCATGAATTATGTGATATGGAGTCTTTTCGTGTCTTGGGATAATTAAGGAACGGTTTTGTGTGTAGCATGCGGTTGACACGGCTTCGGCCCAAAAGTATAGTGGAAGTTTTGAAGCGGATAATAATGTTCGAGCAGCTTCAACCAAAGTACGGTTTCGTCTTTCAACAACGCCGTTTTGTTCGGGTGTTCGAGCAATAGATGTTTCATGTTCAATCCCTTCGGCTTCAAAATACTTTTTCAGAGTTGAATTCAAAAATTCTGTACCTCTGTCAGTACGAACCACTTTAACTTGAGCTTGAAGACCACGTTGTATCAATTTAAGGAAGCTGATGAGAACATCGGGTGTTTCATCCTTGGACCTCAAGAAGTGAGTCCATGTGTACCTTGAGTAATCATCGACAATTACCAGAATATATTTCTTTCCATTGATACTCTGAACACACATAGGACCACACAGATCCATATGAAGAAGATCTAACCGTCCTTAAGAGCTTGGTGTGGTCTTTGTTTTGAAGCTACTTCGTTTAGCTTTACAAAGTTCACAAGAAGAACAAAGATGATCTTTGATGAATTTCAAGCTTGGAAGGCCTCTCACAATATCTTTCTTGGAGAGCAAGTTAATGGTATCAAAGTTGAGATGAGAAAGACGTTTATGCCATAACCATGCCTGAGTCGTTGAGGCTTTAGCCATGAAGCAAATTGGAGTTGATGAAGTTGTGTCTTGAAGTGAAATTGTGTAAAGATCAGTACCCCGTGTACCGGTAAGTAAGTCATTCCCATCATAATCACGAACAAAACATGTCTTCTTTCTGAAAGCAACTTCCAAATCCGCATCACAGAATTGACCAACCGATAAAAGATTGTGATTGAGCTCTTCGACGTAGTATACCCTTTTGATCGTAATATTCCCCTGAACCAAATCTCCATATCCTAGGATCGGTGCAAATTGATCATTTCCGAATCGGACCGTACCTAGGAACTTCTCCACGAAGTTAATTAGAAGCTTGAGATTCCCCGTCATGTGCTTCGTGCATCCGGAGTCCATTATGAAGAGAATTATTTGTATCACCTGCAGAAGAGTTAGAACACGATGGAGCATTTGCTAAATTGGATACCACAGTAGTTGTGATAGTAGAATCATTAGTGTCCTTAGCAACATTTAAAGGCATACTAACACTCGTTGTCACATTTTCAGTCCTAGCTTTAGGCATCCATTTATATCCTAGAGGACATTGATTAGCAAACCACCATTTCCAAGACTTGCTAGCAGACTCACATAATTCCTTAATTTTGCTTCTAGGGTTCTTAGTGGTGGAGTCTGATGCATTACTTTTCTTATTGGGGGTTGCACCAGAATGGTTCACTTTGCGTTTGGGTTTACTAGCTCTAATAGGCATTGCAACTTGCTTCTTAGTTCTAGTATCTACGCCTTTGTCTTTATTCATAGCACAATAGAATGATTAGCATTGGCACACTTTCCACATTTCACAAAAACAAACTTAACATTCATAGCATTCATAGTCGAATCATTCAAATCGTTATTACACGCGATTACAGACGTTTTATTCTTAAAAACATTGAAAATCCTAGGGTGGTCTTCTACTGTCTTCATCTTCCCTTGACTTTTGTTTTGCCAAATCTTTTCCTTCATGCGAGTGCTCTTAAGCTGAGGCCGGCTAACACTATCAGTGGGGATTACTCCTGTAGTAAAAGATACACGTCTATTAGTGTTTCTAGAAGTCTGATGTGATTGAATTTCTTTGTTTTGTGTAGGTTTAGCGGCCAATCTATACATCCCTGGTTTAATCACATTATTGTGCTTAACGCTTGGTGCTATGACATTCCTTATGGGTTGATTCTGTGGTAACCTTTCTTTTCCATCCATCTTGGGGGCAAACACAGGTTTTGCAAACGAGGAATTTGATAAAGCAGATGGTTTTCCCAAGATAGAGGATCTATTCACTTTAGAGGCATTGGGTTGTCTAACAACAGGTTTCTTAACGCTAGGTTCCACAACTTTCCCACCCATCTTAGCAATGAGTTTTTGCAACTCTGCTATCGCTGTTTCCCTGTCTTGTAACTGAGCTTTCAACCCTTTAATTTCCAAATTCAGTTCATTAATTTCTCGAAACATTGTGGAAAGTTTTTCTTGCAAGTTATTATCATGTGGAAAACTACCAACGTCTTTTTGCAAAGCAAGTTCAAGAGAATGACAATGTTTTTGAAGGAAATCAGTTTTGTGTTGAAGTAACTCAAAAGCCTTTTTATCAACATTTTCTTTATGTTTCGAAAGCTCAAGTTCAAGACGCTCACATTCTTTGATTTTATCAAGATATTTGCATGCAACATCAGAATATTTATCGATATCAGCACAAGATTGAAGAGTAACACACAACATATCTTTGGAGAGACATTCTTCTAAGAGTAAATCATATTCATTTGAAAAAACGGACTTGTCCATTTGAAGATCGTCAATTTCTTTCTCAATAGTCTCAACATAATTTAAATCATCAAACATTTCAGACCGAATTAATCTTTCAAATTCAAGCATATTTTCTATTAATGTGGTCGTGTTCGGTATTAAGATTTGTTTGATAAGCACAGTTATATCTTGAGGAATTGGTTTTTTACACTCGTCATTTTCTCGTTGTTTCCATTCATTGTCAACAATGGATTTAATATTATCAATGTAATTTTGTAGAAAACCAAATGTCTGCCTACTCTTGCTTTTAGAAGCATCAAGAGGCAAGTAGTTGATGAACTTAGAAACGTTTGTTTTCTTAGTAGCAAAAGCTTTCTTCCATTGAATTCTTCTTTGTTTGCATTCTAAAAACAATTCCTCACGAGACTTTTGTTTTTGTGTAGTGAAAAGACCATATAGACTATTCTCATAAGCATAATTGTATGGTTTCACAAACTCTTTATTGACCGGTGATCTACTCTCTTCTTCCCAAAGGGATGTCTCATCATAACCAAGAGGATTTTCAGGATCGGTCCATTCAGACTCATCCATATAAATGCGCGGGTTCGCAGCTTGAGCTTGGGCAAGATAATCAGGACTTGCAAAGCTAGCTTGACCCTTAAACATAGACGGAGGTGCTAACATTCTTATGATTTGAATAGAGTCATGGGTTTTATAAACAACTTTCTTCAAAAATTCGACTTGTTTTTCTAGTTCCGTTACGTTTTCAGTATCTTTTTCATGTCGACTTTTGAAATCTTGTTTTAACGTTTCAACCTCTTGTTTCTTAACATCAATAATTTTAGCAGACTCGGTGTTATCCATCGAAAGTCGTTGTTCAAGTTCGCTAACTTTGGTGGTAGCAAGGTACGTTTTTTGACGTTCATCCATTAACAAAACATTAAATTGACGTTTTTCTTTTGTTAATAACTCAAGAGTTTCGTTGTATTTCTTTTCAAGATCGTCATTTTGACTTTTTAACGCACTACCCTTGTACCCCTCAAGTTCTTTGGTTTTCTGAAGAAGCTCATCTTTATAGTCTTCAATGGTCTCACTAGATGTAATTAGTGCGGCTTTGCATTCTTCAAAATTTTGAGTGAGCGCTGCGTTTGCCTTCTTTAATTGCTTTTGACTTTTTCTAGTTTCATTGACATCTTTTTGTAAACTAGCAATTAAATTAGCAAGCGCGACACGCTCCTCATCATCATACTCATTTGCATGTTGATCATCCTCAAACTCATTATTGCACATGTCTGATGAATCGGGTGTGGTATTGCTATCAACCTTTTCCGTGATACATGTGTCATTAATGGCATTGGGTAGCTCACAATGCTCATGAGTATCACAACACATTATATTCATCAGTGGTGTGTACCTTATCGAGTGGCTCAGTGTTAAAGATAGGTCCATTGTCATCTTCAGTGACATTGAGAACTTCGTCAACCTTTGCCATGTACGAGTAATGTGCTTCTAATTCTTGTTCGGAGGCTTCATCATCAGTATCATCAAGCATTGCTCCTTCCTCAGACGACAATTTGACCCTTTCTTCCATCTTCTTGCATAACAACATCTTCTCTTTATGATAGCTGGAGTCCCTAACCCGTTTCGGCTTTCTACATTCCTTTGCCATATGCCCATAACCTTGGCAATTATAACACTGAATCCCACTTTGTTGAACCACTTGCGTTCCAACAGTTTCCCTATTCCCAGTAGAAGCAACAATCCTCTGAGTATCATACTTGGCAGTTTGTCGATCATACCTTGTAGAACCCTCAGCATGTGTTGGATTATGTCGATCATACCTAGAAGGACTTTCACCACGTCGACGTGTGTCATACCTTGAAGGGTTCTCAACATATTGGTTCTTTGTGTTGGATGATGTTCGAAGATTGTTGTTGGTGGGTTTGAAGATTTTCTTGTAGGTCTTCATAATGAAAGCAATTTGTTGTTTCATTTCCCGATTCTTCTGAGCTTGATCTTCATCACTATCCTCTTCAGATGATGACTCAGATGGTGGTGATGGTGCTCTTGGTTCTTTTCCGCATGATCTTGTGGATAATGAAGACTTGGATGATGTGGAATATCGTGGGGAGGATGATTGAATGGAATATGACTTTGCAGTACGAGATCGATGATCTTGAGTGGTAGATACTAGAGCAAGTGGATTAGCCGTCTTTGCTACTCGTTCAGCTCGAATTTCATTTGCCTCATGCTGAAATTGTTTCAAGATATCAAAGAGAGTGTGATAGTTTACCTTGTCTAACTGCTTCTGTTGTTTCACCAAAGTAACAAAACGTGTCCACTCTGGTTGAAGTTGCTGAAGAAATTGTACATTGACTTGCATGGTGGAGACTTCCAGGTTGTTTCTTGTCATGTCGTTCATCATCTTGTAGAATCGTGAATAATAAGACTCAATTGATTCTCCATCCAATGCAGTAAACTTACATAAATTCCAAAACAAGTTAGTTTTAACATCTTGCTTGTCGAGTGATTCTTCTTGTTGCAAGCGTTCAATAGCCGTCCACATTTCTTGTGCCGTAGGGTATGCATCAACTGTGGAATAAATATCATCTCCAATTCCACTGAGAATCATATAGATCGCTTCTTTTTCTGCATCATACCAAGCACGCTTCTCTGGTGTAAGATCAGATAACGTTTCTTTTCTTGTGGTTGCGGGTACTTCTGTGGTAGTGTCAGTGGCTGGTGTATGAGGAACAGTGATATCGGAGAAAACATATGGTCCATTGTTAATACATTGCCTCAATGCATCACCATTAGGTCTTGTATCAAGATAACGAAGAAAACGTGATTACCATTGAGCATATCGACCGACCACAAGCATTGGTGGTCTCTCTTTGTTACCCGCCACCATTATGTTGTTGTTCGTCACACGGTATTCTGCAGTAGAATCCATCTCAAAATTCTCTGAAATGATGAAGTGAATATGGATCTTAAGTAGATATGATGTGATTGAGTTGTTGTTGAAATTCCGAAAAATGCTATTTTTTTTCTCAGTCCGACAAAACGGTAGACCAAAAAATTTTGTATCGCCAAATTTTGATATTGAGCTAGAAATGTCCTAAACATGTCATCAGAATGTCCATCAGAATGTGCCATCGGAATGTCCATCGGAATGTTCATCGGAATGTGGCTTAGATCGCAATGCACTGTCGGAATCTCAGATCGCAATGTACTGTCGTAATCCCAGATCGCAATGTATACTTGTCGGAATCCCAGATCGCAATGTTCATATCGGAATATGTTCAGATCGGAATGCTCAGATCGGAATGTTCAGATCGGAATGCTCAGATCGGAATGTTCAGATCGGAATGTGTCTAAAACAAATTTGGCAGAGTAACGACTCAAAAGTCCCTTGAAACCGTCGGAATCCCAGATCGCAAAGAACGATCGGAATGTCAAGATCGGAATAAGATATCGGAATCCTTAGATCGCAAAGTAGAACCTAGTGGTTATTGCGATCTGGCCTCAAAATACTTGTATTTTCCGATGGATACCTTTGCTAGAATTTCGGAAAGATGAAAAACCAAGGATTATTGAACGTTTGATCTAAGAAAGTTTGTGTTTTCTTTTTTTTTAATCTTCGTGTAAACTACGTTCCGAAACTAGTCTAGATGGTAGCTAAGTCTAAAAAATACTCAAACAAAATTTAGCTAAACATGTCATCAGAATGTCCATCGGAATGTGCCATCAGAATGTCCATCGGAATGTTCATCGGAATGTGGCTTAGATCGCAATGCACTGTCGGAATCTCAGATCGCAATGTACTGTTGTAATCCCAGATCGCAATGTATACTTGTCGGAATCCCAGATCGCAATGTTCAGATTGGAATATGTTCAGATCGAATGCTCCAATCGGAATGTTCAGATAGGAATGTGTCTAAAACAAATTTGGCAGAGTAACGACTCAAAAGTCCCTTGAAACCGTCGGAATCCCAGATCGCAAAGAACGGTCGGAATGTCCAGATCGGAATAAGGTATCAGAATCCTTAGATCGCAAAGTAGAACCTAGTGGTTATTGCGATCTGACCTCAAAATACTTGTACTTTCCGATGGATACCTTTGCTAGAATTTCGGAAAGATGAAAAACCAAGGATTATTGAACGTTTGATCCAAGAAAGTTTGTGTTTTTAACCAAAACCAAGATACCAAGATCACTACAACATGATTAAAGAAGTTATATGATTAAGAAACACAATCAAACACAAAAAAAATCTTGAATTCGAGGAAGAAATATGGATCAAATCAAACGAATCATATGAATACACAACAACCAATCACAAAACTACCTCATGGCGATTGATACCAATTGTTGTCCCTAATATATGATGTTATAATCACGAATTTAAAGAAAGAAAGGTAGAAATGAGATGAATTTTATAGAGAGAAAGTAGTGAGAGAAAGTAGAGAGAAAATGGTTGGAGAAACTTGTGAAATATTAGATTAGAGAGAAAATGAAATGACCAACACCCTTCCTAACATGCTAGGAAGGATATATATAGTCCACCCATATGCGGGCTTCTTTATGGACTATATGGTTTGGGCCGGGCTTTCCTTTTGGGCTTTAGTTACTTATTAATGAACTTTAGCCTAAAGTTAAGCCCGTTATACACGACTAATATACTACCTATTACAACGTTCTAAAATACGATACATAATAACCATATGACCGAGCATTCTTGTTTGACTCAATATTTTGAGGCTAACACCAGATTTATGGTGAACGTCATCTGAACTAGTTCTAGACATGGTCTTGGTATTTTTAGAGAAACTAGAGGCAATCATGTGATTAGGTCTTGCTAAAGCTGTTTTGGTCATATTGGGCCTAGTTGGTGGAGTGACTTTTCTAGAAATATGAGTCATATCAACTTGGGAGGCAAACCGCGGTCTCGAGGATTGTGATCGCTCGGATCTAAATGCAGTTGGTTGTCTAACGAACTGATTTGTAGGCGGTTTCCCCAAGATTGATGGTTTTTCAAGCTTAGTGTCCACACTAGTTCCTTTGGTTTTCCTCAATTCGTTTTTCAACGCAGCTATAGCGAAGACCTTTTCCTGTACTTGAGCTTTTAATGTCTCATTCTCTTTGAGCAATTCATCTTGGGATGCCAACTTAGATTCAAGCAACTTAATTTGTTTAAAAAGATTATCCTTTTCAGCTTTAGAATCTAGAACAGTTTGATCCAATTTTCGTTCAAGAACAACGTTTGACTTTTCAAGTTTTTCAAAATAAGTTTCAAATTTCTCCGTTTTCTTTGAAAATTCAATTTTGGCATCCTCAAGCTCTTTGGATTGCTGAGCTACAATCGTTTCAAGCTCCTTAATCCTAGAATCAGAATTATTTATCGAAGCAGTCATAAGACACTTATCATGATGTTTAGCATTTTGAACACTTTCTCCCCCATTATGACTCACATCGGATGAATCAGAACTGGTATCGCTATCACTCTTTTCCATCCCATGTTTGGCATAATTAGATTCAGAATGCTCAACATGCTGTATATTGTTGAAACTTGGCACCTGAACAGTTGGTGCTTGTGACTTGCTGCTCGGTTCATGCGTTCCTCCTGATTCCTTGCCATTGCTTATCTGATCACTTGTTGACGATAGCGTGAAGCGTGTCTCTCTCTCATGTTCATGCAATGATTTAGACGACTCCTTGATTCTTTGAATCTGACCCTCTTTCAACAGTATCTCGTTGTAATTAACTAACCTGACCTCAATACACTTCTCAAGTATATTGATGTGATTGAGTAAACCACTTTTAAAGGTTACAGTCTGGAAACCCGTATACGTGTTGAAAAGCTGGTGAAGAACTGAAGTCGAATAATCAAAAGGGGGTACCATTGTTGAGGCAAATAAATCCTTAAACTGGGTGCGAAGGATTTCTAGACATATCTTTGCTTTAACCTCATGAAGATTTTCCCTTTCAAGTTGTAACCGTAACTCATCCAAATTATTGAAAATCTTCTCTTTAAAATTATCCACTTTGCCAAAGAATATTTGAACCGTGGCTGGAAGTTCAGTCATGTTGTGCGGATAAAGAAGTGCAAGATGTGTCTTGAGCAGGTGAAAGATTTCCAATGTTTTTTGACGCAATTTGATCTCTTTGAGTTGCATGTGTTGTAGTTCTCCCTCGTGAACTGTTGAAGTCAACGAATCCATATCGTTCAGTGAAAAATTATTGGATCTTTGTTGGGTAATATATCTTTTCCTCGGCTCAAAAATTTCGTGATCGGCTCAAACGTTTATAAAACAAACCGGAGACCAAATCAAAGTCGGCTCACTCCAAAAATAACGCCCGTCAACTAAATCTTGTCACTTTAACACGTTTATAACTTAATATCACAAAATTTTCCAAAATAAAAATTTGAATAAAATAAAAATTAACAATTGATTATCAAAATAAAATTAATATCCAAAATAAAGATTTCAAAGTAAAAAAAATAACGAAAATTAACTTAGCTTAAAAAACTTAACTAAAAATTAAAAATAATAAAAAATCTGATATACATAAAATCTGATATTTTTGATTTGTCAAATTGAAATTAGTATCCCCACGTGGCCAGATACAAAAAACACGTGACCAAGGCTTAAATGTCCCTTGGTTTCTCCGTCCGCCTTTTCTTGTTAAATAAATCACAAAAACAAAGGCACACAATCATTGAATTTACTCCTATTATCTCTCTCTTCTCCCAACAAACAATTCCACCGTCTCTTTTTTTTTCTGTCTATGCTACCAAACCCTCCTTTGTTCTTCCGCACCCTCAATCTCACGAAATCTAGTGATAACAATCAAAGATTTCAAATTAAATCAAAGAATTCGAATCACAACCGCCTTCTATCAAACTCAAAAACCAATCTCAAATATCCTTATGATTGTACCTAAAAACTTTATATTATTTGTGCTCAGAAGATTTCGAATCAAGAAATTGGCATCAAGATCATATAATTGTGGTCTCGAGTAAGGTTAGGAGATGTTTTATTTTATTTTTGAGTCTTAGATCGAGGATGGGGTGCCGGAGATCCTGAATAGCGTGTGGGTTCGAGTGAAGAGTGGGTGTGTTTGTGTATGTGTGTTTGTGAATGTCAAGAGTGAGGGTCAGGGTGAGTCTTGTTTGTTTGTAAAAGATGAGACGAGGGTGAGTTTCTGATTTTGTTGTGCTTGTTGGGTTGAGTCGAGGGTTGTGAGTTATGGTGTTCGAGGATGAGTCTTGAGTGTAAGTTCGGGTGTGTCCGAGTTTGCGAGTGTGTGTCTTGTTTCGTGGGTTTGTGATGAGTCTGTTTTTGTTGGAGTGAAAAATGGGTGAGGGTGTGATGTCGAGAAGAGTTTTGAAAGTTGTTCTGTTTGTTTAGACGAGAGGATTTTGAGATGGGATAGAATGGTGAGAGTCGTTGGGATAGGTCTGTTTGGTTGGTAAGTGTTGGTGTCGAGTTAAAAAGAGAGTGTCCCAGTCAAGTCAAGTCGTGAGTCCGATCGAAGGTCCTTTTGAGTCCGATCGTAAGTCTGATTGTTAGTCCGATCGTAAGTCCTTTTGAGTCCGATCGAAGATCCTTTTGAGTCCGATCGTAAGTCTGAGCGTGAGTCCGATCGTAAGTCCTTTTGAGTCCGATCGAAGATCCTTTTGAGTCCGATCGTAAGTCCGATCGTGAGTCCGATCGTAGTCCCGATCGTAGTCCCAATCGCAGTGACACGATCCAAGTCACACGATCGCAGGTCACGATCGTAACTTAGATCGAAACTAAGATCGTAAAATGGCAATCGGAATACTCGATCGCAAGTAGAACCCTAAGGTTATGCGATCTCAATATTCCGATCGGAATATGATAACCCTTGTAAACAGATCGGAAAAAAGGAACAATGCAATCTGATGGAATACCAAACTATTATACCTGTTAGGACAAGATTATGATAGAGACAAACCGATACACAATGTACTCAAAAGTTAATAGAAAAATAGATGGACAAAAGTTGACAAACAGTTGATAAAGATAAAAATATTAGAAAGAAAATTGATAAAGAAATTTGAGAAACAAATTGATAAAAATATCAGATACTAATGATGAAAAACAATGCTTTTATCAAATAGACAAAACACGCAACACCAAAAGAAAAAGAAACGAGAAAAAATTTTAGAAAGAAAGGATTTTTATGACCAAATCAATAGATTAAAAACGCGCCAATCCGAAGAATCAACCAAGCTCTTGATACCAATTGTAGGATCGTGTTTTTCTAAGGATTAGGCATTGTTGGACTATCTATTGATATGGATGGGAAATGGAGGAACTTAGAGAGAGAAAGAAGAGAGAGAAAGGAGAGAATGAGAAGAAAGATGGAATGTGATAAATGGTAAGTGTTCAACCCCTTCTAACATGCTAGGAGGGGGGTTTATATAGCCCATCCTACATGTGGGCTATATGGGCTATATTGGATCACGAGCCCAATATCATTGGAGTGACCGATCCTTTCTAAATACGTATAAACGTATTTCCAACAATCTCCCCCAAAGGGAGGTCACTCCAAGTTACAATGTCCTAACTAGTCTATAGCTCGTGATCTATGCTAATAATGATGTGACCGAGACTTTCCTTGGAAAAACGTATTTCCAACAACTACTACAACGAAATGTGACTACATTCACATTTATTCTATCAATTTTACTCCCAACATGATTTAAAAGATATGTATAATTTCAATAATTCTTACTGAAATGTATTTGCATATTCTATTTTAGCTAGGAATTTAATTTGTCAATGTCTTGGATCACCGCCACTGTACATTTATTTTGGCTCTATGTCTTCTTGGTAACCAACCAAGAAGTCTTTTAAGGCATCTCCATAAGCAGCAGACGGTTAGGCCATGTAAACCCGCTGCAAAGCTGATGTAAGTGTATGTATCTTACTACCTCCAAAAGGATCATGCTATAAAAACACATGCGCCAAATAAACCGAAGAAAGCATTGTTTCATATTCACCTCAGCCCTGTAAAGGTTGTCTATAGCAGGCTAGTTCATTTACGCCGTCCAATCTTGAGAGCCACAAAATTAAAAAAAAGTGTAATAATTATGTCTGTAAAGGGTGTCTACAACAGGCTGGTGATTTAGTAAGTCTTTTCTTTATTTTATTGTTTTATTTAATTATCGTTTATAATTATGTCTGTGTTTGTTTTTATCTTATTTATATTCTGTTATTTAGTTTATGTTAATTTAATTAATTTTATTTATTTGATTTATAAATAAAAGTGTTATACTTTCTCTACAGTCTTAAAATAGATTCTGTGTAACAGAATTAAACACTTTTTTGCTAAAATCATATTAATTTAATTAACAGATTTTTATACAAACTGTATACTCTCGAAACCAAGATTGTGTTTCTTTGGAAAGTCAGTTTTCACGTAAAGAGAATTTTAATTAACGGATCTGGTGTTACAGATCTATAAACGATTTTTAAAAAACAGTTTATCGTATTAGTTTGTGTTGAAATCATGATGAGTCCATTTTTAAACTAATCGTTTAATTGTTTATTTCATATGTTATAGTTTTAACCTAGATTTAATGAAGCCACGATTGAGTTTTTTTGAATCATATTTGGTACAAGTTTGTATAAACCATGTCGAGTTTATTAGATACCAAATTATTTTAATAGTTCTTAATTGTATTTCGTTATAATATTGACAACTTTACTTGTGGCAACACAATTGTGACCCTAGTGAATCTTGTAAATGTAATTGGTGCGCCATTTACAGCATGATTGGAATCATGGTGAATTTAGATTCATTGAAACCAAGTGGAGTTTCTTTGACACAAATCTCATAAAAAGATAAGTTGGTATTTTATGAGATTATTAGAACGTATTCATTGATCTCATAAAATGCAAGCTCTTAATTTATTAGACTTTTGAAACGTGTTCAATGAAATCAAGAAGAATTTCTTTGAAATAAGATGTTGACAATGGTATGAGTTATCATTAAATATCATATTACATACACTATTTTTATTAAATTAGTAGAAGAGTTTTGTTTGACTTGTGTAATTCATTGTAAATTGGGCCGAGTTTAATTATAAACCAGATATAATTCTTGAAACCTTGTCGAGTTTTTTGATATATATCTATAGAACCCTTGTCGAGTTTAAAGGTAAATCTATAGAAACCCTGTGGAGTTTCTTTAGAAGAATGGATCTACTGAAACCTTGTTAAGTTTCATTGTAGAAATAGATCATGTGAAGTTAAGATCTTCTGAATGAAGATTGAAAACATAATATTACATATGTGTTTTTTTGGTAAAACATTATGTTATAGCTGATATTTTCTTTAATTTTTTAGTCTAAAGACTTCCTTCAGTGGGTTTTGTGAAAAGGATCTTACAAAATGTTTGCGTTTTAAAGAAAAGTCGATGTAATTCGCTTTTTGTTAAGAAACACTATGTGATTTAGCACGTTGTTAATAGTACCAAAATTAGTGTGAACTAAATCATGGGACATCTTAATAACATTCGGAATGTCATGAGTGACATCAAAAGGGAGACCGATAATTACTTGTACGGTAGATGCTTTGAAGCATTCAGAAACTTGTTGTGCCATAACTATGCGTTATATGGTCTGAATGACATAAAAACTGAGGCCATAATGGAATCCAACCATAGCTAATGGTGCATTCGCACTTCAGTATCATGTCTTGTATATGGTGATAAGAATTTAATTAACGCTTATAATGCAGTTGAGAATGGAGAGAACAAGTTTGAGCAACTCTCCAACTGCGAATATCAAGGAAAAAGAAGATGT
This sequence comes from Glebionis coronaria, assembly GCA_025667525.1. Classification (NCBI taxonomy): domain Eukaryota; kingdom Viridiplantae; phylum Streptophyta; class Magnoliopsida; order Asterales; family Asteraceae; genus Glebionis; species Glebionis coronaria. Next base: position 425,810,879 of record CM046879.1, on the reverse strand, counting down.
GATTCACATTTGGAAAATACACTAAGTTAACCGACGTTGTGTGTGCCGGAGATTCGTAGGAGTCCGGATGGTTGCTTAATGAAATTTGGCTTTCATATGTGTTTGAATCAAATAAAAATCGATTTAACGAATAACATAAATTTAGTGCATACGGGTTATGCCTTTAAAATGGTTAAGTTGATTATATTTTTATAATGGTCATTTTTAAATGTATGTTATGACTTACTTTGACATGTTTTAAATTTTTACTCAACATGTTGTCCAATTAGACCAAATTGGGTACCCATTTTTGTATTGACACGGATTACAAAATCAAAACTTACGTTGAAGCCAAATTGATAAGCCTTTTCTCTTGGTTGAACAAAAATAACCAAAAACCTTGATATGATTCACATGGTTTTATGTGATTTGGAATTGATACCTACTAAGGTAGAGAGTATCGTGTACTTCATCATATTGGCTGAATGTGGTACAAAATATTTCTATTTACACATACTTGAGAGTAAGGATATAAACAAGCTTGATCTATATACATAAGTTGAGAACCAACTTATTATCGATAATAAGGTAATTCGAAGTTATTGGAGGTGAATACGTGTCTCCATTTCTAAATTTTTATGCTAAACTTAGAATAAGACACAAATTCATTGCTCTTGATATAGAAAAGAATCGTGCCTTAAAGGAAATGGTTAATGCCATGTTCTTAAGTCCAGGTTTAAGCCTTGGCATTTGGGGGAAAGCGATTATATCAATTACTTATCTTTTAGATAAGATCCACGGTAAAGTGTAACTCATGTGATAATGTTTGGGTCGAGGCTGCAAATATAATATCATCAACATATATTTGTACCATAATCATATCTTTACCTCGTTTCTAAATGAACAACGTGGGATCCACCTTGCCTTTAGCGAAGCCTTGCGTAATGAGGAATTGTGATAAAAGATCATACCATGCGCGAGGAGCTTGCTTCAACCCATAGAGAGCCTTCTTAAGCTTGTACACATGATTAGGATAATTAGGATTCACAAAACCATCCGGTTGTTGAACATAGACCTCTTCCTTGAGTTCACCATTAAGAAATGCCGTCTTCACATCCATCTGATAGACGATCATATTCATATGGGCTGCATAAGCGAGGAATAGTCAAATAGCTTCCAACCGGGAAACAGGTGCAAAGTATTCCATAAAGTCGATGCCCAATAATTGCTTGTATCCACGAGCTACTAGTCTAGCTTTGTTCTTTAATATTCCGCCTAACTCATCGAGTTTCACCTTGTAAACCCATTTCAAAGTGAGTAACTGCACTTGATCCGGGCATGGGACAAGTTCACATACTTCAAGACGTATAAATTCATTAAGTTCTTCTTGCATAGCTTCTATCCAACATGATTGAGTAAAAGCTTGTTGCCATGTCTTAGGTTCAACTTCAGTGAGAAAAGCATCAAAGTGACAAAACATTGCACTTTCTTGTAACTGACTTCGTGTGGATACCGGACGATTAGGGTCACCAATAATAGAATTTATAGGATGATCCTTTGTCCACTTGCTGTCATGTTCACGAATCCGTGGATTGGAGTAAACCGTACTAGGAGCTTCCTTTGAGGTGGACGACCCGGCTTGATTAGGGTCGGGAATTGGTACACCAAAGAATGGAAGTTCACGCATTTGAGCGAATTCTAAATCGTGATCATCATCATCCTCTTCATCATCAATAGGCATGACATGGGTAGTTGAAACATGTGTTGGTTGAGAATTACTTGTTGATGGTATATCTAGACCAATTGTAGGTGCAGATGTGTCTGATTGTGCTTCGGTTGCTGGAGCGACAACTTCGGTTACCGGAGCTATTACCTCAGTTTCTGGAGCAACAATACTTGGAGGAGTAAAGAATTCATCAAAGAACGGTTGAAACAACGTATCCCATTCCTTCCTAGTAGGTGGTGTAAATGATGATGAAGTAGGGTTGTTTGGGACAAGCCCAGAACTAATGTTACTGGGTCCCATTTCATGAAGTGCGGGTTCAGAGCTGCTTTGCTCAGAAGCCATTGCTGTCAGCTCATCAAAATCAACATTCATAGTTTCGATGATCTTGCGAGAGTTACGTTTGTAGATTCGATATGACTTCTTTGCGGGTGCGTAACCAATGAAAATACCAATATCAGCCTTTGGTTGAAGTTTTCCCAAATTATCACCATCATTATTTGGACCGGTTTTTGGTGTACACTGCTGTAGATACTACTTCTGCCCATAAAAACAATGGAGCCTTTGCGTAAATTAACATCGTTCGAGCAGCTTCCATAAGTGTGCGATTTCGCCTTTCAACGACACCGTTTTGTTGTGGAGTGCGTGCAACAGATGTTTCATGAGATATGCTAACTTCTTCATAAAAATCACGCAAGATTTGATTCACAAATTCGGTTCCATTATCTGTACGAATGCGTCGGACAGTAGTGTTGAGACGCACCTGAATCATCTTGAGAAAGCCGATGATGAATTTAGGTGCCTCATTTTTTGCTTTAAGAAATTTCACCCATGTAAACCGAGAGTAATCATCGACAATGACGAGGATGTACTTTTTGCCACTATGACTTTCAACACGCATTGGCCCACAAAGATCCATATGCAAAAGATGAAGTTTCTCTTGGTTGGTGTCTTCCGTCTTGGGTTTGTAAGATTTCTTAGTGCTTTTCCCCACTGTGCACGCGGAACACAAATGATCATTGTGAAATGATAGTTTAGGAAGACCACGAACAAGTTCGTTTTTCGCCAAGTGATTAATAGCGTCAAAGTTAAGATGAGATAACCGTCGATGCCATAACCATGACTTAGTCTTCGATGCTTTGGAGAGAAGACATACGGGAGAAGCGGCCATCATGTCTTGTAGAGACAAAGTATACAAATTATTTCCTCGAGTACCTTTCAATAAATCAACCCCTTCCAAATTACGAATGAAGCAGGTATGCTCTCGAAAAGCAACTTCTAGGTTTGCATCAAAAAATTGTCCCACAGAAAATAAGTTGTGACCGAGACCTTGCACATAATACACTCTTGAAATTATTACATTCCCAATATGATATTCACCATAACCCATTATCTTTGCAATATGATCATTTCCAAATCGAACCGTACCAAGAAACTTGCTGACGAAATTTCTGAGCTGAGAGCGATCTCCGGTCATATGCTTGGAACAACCAGAGTCCAAATACCAGAGAACAATTTGGACCACCTGTTTTCAACAACAACAGTAGAAAATGCATTGGAAACTATTGGTTCCGGAGTGTTAGCAGATACAGATAAAATATTGCTAACATTTTTGTGACCCTTAGATTTCCTGTGTTTTCTAATGTGAGTTTTAGCACTAACAGGTTTTACTGTTCCAACTTTCTTAGGTTTTGGATTATTCGCGAGCACTACAGTGGGAGTAGACCTATTTAAAGGGCACTTAGTTCCTACGGTAGTGTTGGTGTTCCTAGTTAAAGGACACGCTTGTGTTTTGGTAGCCTTGGTACTCCTAGTTAAAGGGCACGCTTTCTTCACTTCAGTGGGAGTGATCCTAGTTAAAGGGCACGCATTTCCTATAATAGTGAAAGTTCTACCAGTGGGGCGCCACATCCAACCAACTTGGGTTAACACTTTCCCAGTCGGTTTCCATTCTAATCCATTTTCTGGGCATACATCTCATTCACATGGTCAATAAGGCAAGAATCATGACGACTAGAAAACATACATTCATTGCAATTCCAACATTTCAAATTAGAATTCACACTAGGCTTAGAACGCTACACAACTGCAGAGCCTTTAGGTTTAGCTACATGATTCTTTTTATACAAAACAGAAATAACATTCCTAGGATGGGCTTCTACTTTCTTCATCACTTGACTACTAGATGGGGGCAAGATCCTATCATTCTTCTTGTTTCTCTTAAGCTTAGATCTTTGAGCCTTAGTAGTGGTGCTTACTCCTGTAGAAGGCAACACAGGAATATTAGAAGCTGGTTTTGATTCCGCCTTATCTTTAGTGACCAAAGTTTGAGATGGTTTAGTCCTAGGGCCCTTGTTAAGTGGTGTGACGGCTATAAGGTTCCTTTTGATTGCACTAGAGGACGATGCTGAGACAGTGGCTGCGTTATCCACAACATTCTTACCTTTTAGAGTACAAAGTGTTTCCTTTAACTCAGCCAAGACCAGATTCTTATCACAAATTTGTTCCCTCAAATCAGATATTTCCACCGACTTTCGATTCAATTGTTCAATCAATGATTGATTCTGTGCAGTGGTATCAACACATGCGGGCTTTACTGAATCGAAAAGTCGTGTATTTTTCTGTTTTAAGTTATCAACTTTGGACAAAATCTTGGAAACTCGATTATCTAGATCCAGTTTAAAATTCTCAGCGGCCTCAAGTACGTTCACACAGTTAAGCTCCTTAGATTTCTCTATTTCTATCGGCAAAGATTTAGCAACTTTGTCACTTGGCTGACGCTGTTTGGATTGTAAATTCAATCTAAAATTCTTTTCAAAATTTGCATCATCGATATTAACACCTTCGAATGAAGTTTCAAAGATTTCTTGAATAAATTGTTTCTTGCATTCAAGTGAATACAATGTGTTTGAATCTCATCAAAACGTTTTGAAAGTGAAGAATATGAATCTTGAAGCTTTAAAAATTCAGCTTCAGATTCGTGACAATTACTATCTACCACATTATCCACAGATTCAACATTATGCACAATAGAATCATTATCAACACTTTTATTCACACAGACAGAAACTATATCATGAGACATCACTTGCTTCAGAAGCTGATCATTTTAGCGTGAAACCCGTTCTATTTCAAGTAAACTGTTTTAAAAAGCATCTTCCATTTCATTGAAAACACGTCTAACTTCTTCTATTTCCAAAAACAAATCTTGATCAAGATTACTAAGACAAGCCTTAACATTGTCTACAAACGGAACAATTTCATTTCGGAACGCAGCTCTAGTGTGCTCAAAGTTCCATTCACCTTCCGTTATGGCCGAAGCCGTCGTACGTTCCAAAATGACCTTGTCAAAATCGGCTAAGTGTTGGTGTACCGCATTTAAGTTAACGGACGCCTTACTTACCGGTGGAATTAACTTCGTTAAATCCGTTTTAACAAGTGTAGGAGACGTACTAGGAAGGTTTTCATTTGACAAACTTTGGGGCACAAGAACTGTCAATTTAGCTAATTCTTTTTGTAAGCGAATGCGTGTCTTTTTCGAAAATTGACCTTTGTTATGTTGATCATAATCAATTGTATGGAATTTTGAAATCATTTTAGAATGAGTTTCATCCGCAAGTGACTGTGTCTCCTCAGTACTACGAATAAAAGGTGCTTCTTTCGATTTCCCAATTATGGTCATATCATAAAGACCGGGAATATGTTCCTGAGCTTGTTTTGCATAACCGGGATTAGGTGGTAAATCTTGAAGACACTTAAGTTCGAGTTCTTTAAATGATTTAGTTAAAAGATGAACCTTTTCTGTGGAAGCATATTGTTTTAAAAGCTGTTGTTCTTTGAATTTAAGAAGTTTGGTAGCATTAATTTCCGATTCGAACTTTTTAGACTCGAGAGTTTCGAAATCCATTTTAAGTTTCTGAAAATCATTGACAACCGACTCTTTTTCTTTTAATTCATTGGAAAGATTAGCTTTTAATGATTCTATTTCTTTCAAGTGTTCAATCTTTTCAAAACGAAGTTGGTCAAATTCAGAACATGTTATTTTCTCTGCTTGATGGACCATTTCTAAAGCTTTGACCTTTTCTTTATGCAACGCAAGCTCAGCAGTTAGGGTGGAATTGGTATCTACGGATTGTCTGAGGGCCATATGCATTTGATCAATAATATGTTTAGGTACCATGACTAAATCATGTTGAGCATAAGATTCCATACCCGTCGTAGCATTTGGTTGAGGTTCACTCAAATGTGTAGGATTGGGTACCACATCATTTGAGTTACTAGTTCCCGAATGCTGTTCGAGGTTGTCCTTTTCATGCCCAACTTGATGTTGGTTATCATCAATATTATTAGATGTGGTTGGTACCTTACTGACGACATCAGAACCGTAGTGAGAGAGATTAGCAACGAGAGCAGCTTGGGCAGAGTGAATGTCATCACAATTCGAATCATATACGTCAAGATCATCTGCTTGATAAGCTGCATTAGAAGTAGAAACGACTGCAATGCCTTCAGTATCTGCTGCCCTTGGGTCTGCAAGAAATGCTAACTCCTCTGAATCCAAAATCTTCCCCTTAGACTGAGCATCAACCAAATACATCTTCTCACAAAACCATGCATCATCCCTCCTCCTTTTTGGCTGAGTGCATTCCCTAGCCATATGACCTTGTCCTCGGCAATTGTAGCAAGTCACAACCTTCTTAGGACCAATAGGACTCCCATTTCCACTAGCTTTAGATTTCACAGCTTGATTGTTCCCAGTCCTTGTAGGAGGTCCATATGAATTTTTCCTTCCCTGAATTGGTTGCACCGTCACTTGACCATCTTGAACAGTGGCTTGTTGTCGAGGATTTGATGAGGTGCGGAGCTGATTGTTTGTTGGTGGAAATCCTCTAGTTGCAACAAGTTTTGACAAGTAGGCTGTGAGATGGTTTAGAACATCAGCTGGCGTATCATTTGGAGTAAAGACCGGTGCTTGGATTGGTGGAAGTTCATTAGATTAGAAAACTTGTGCTGGTTGTGCTTCTATTGGAAAATGTCCTTGCTGAGGAGTATATCCCATTGGAGAAGTGTTGGCTTGTGATGGTGATGTCTGATATGGTGGTTGCTGCGGAAAAGATTGTTGATGAACACCTTGTTGAAATGCTTGTTGTGGCATCATTGGTGGTTGATAAGATGGTTGCTGATAGGTGTGTGGTGGTGGTTGCTGCAAGTATGATGGTTGTTTATAAGTATAAGCCATGTTTTGTTGAGAAGCATACATTGAAAGTGGATCATGAACTTGAGGTGTAGACAACCGAGCCTCGATCACATGGCATTCGTGTTGTTGAAGAAAAGCTTGAAGTTGATCCACATTGGTGTATGCAAGTCCTTAGACAATTTAACATCCATCACGTATTTTTTCCATTCTGAAGGAAGAGTGTTCAAAATCTTGGTGTTCAATTGAAAGGTAGGAATTGTCATGCCATAGATATTGAGCTCATTCAACAATAGGGTAAATATCAGATAGTAATCATTGAGAGTCTCCCCTGGCACATAGGCAAACTTATCAAAAGTATCATAAAGCTTACACTCTCGTTCTTGCTTAGTTAACGAGGTGCCTTGCATGAGAACACGAATTATATCCCATAACTCTTTGGCAACTTTATGTTTGCTGACGAGTTTGTAGACATATGGAGGAAGGGCTTGGAGAATGATGTTTGTAGCATACTTATCACATTTGTCTTGAATCTTCATATATCCAGTCAATTCACCCGTTGTGCGAGGACGAGTAGTTGTACCTTCCGTCACTGTACCATAATCTAATGGTCCATTGAGCACTGATGCCCAAATGAGATGTCCATTCTCCTTATTCAACATATAAAGTTCCATTCGGGAAGCCCATTCCTCATACATAGTCTTCACCAACATTGATGGACGATTATCCGTACCCGAGAGGATGGACTTATCCGTAAGAGATGTGTACTCCATTTCAATAATTTAAGATTTACAAACGTTGATCGATCAATGAAAGAAAGTAAATGTGTTTGTTGTTGAGAGTGGAAGTCGAGAAACAATGTTAAAATCCCCTAAAATATGTCCTCGATAAACCAAAAATTCCAAGTCAAAATTACACACGATTCGAAATTTTTTAAGGAATAATTTTTGTAATCGGAATGTTGATCGGAATATCAGTCGGAATAAGCCCTATCGGAATAACCTTGATCGGAATCTCCCAAATCGGAATAAACCCTAATCGGAATGTCAAGGATCGGAAAGTCCTTAAATCGGAATGAACCAAATCGGAATGTCCCTATTCGGAATGTGCCAAATTGGAATGTCCCTAATCGGAATATCTTATCGGAATACCTAATCGGAATACCTAATCGGAATACCTAATCGGAATACCTAATCGGAATACCTAATCGGGATACCTGATCGGAATGTACCCAAAATTGGAATCCTTAAACCCTATTCAGATTACACTGATCGGAATGTCCTATAAACCCTTTTCCGATGACCTGATCGGAATAATTCCCACTTTTCTCGGACAAAACTCAACCAATTCGTGATTTTAAGCCAAAAAATGATCAAAACACCCAAAAATTTTGTGTTTTTAGCCAAAGTAACTATACCAAATCCCTAAAACAACTATGTAGAAGATTTGTATCAAGGAAAAACCATCAAAAACACAAAAAAAATTTTGGTTCGTGTAAAAATGGATCAAAATAGGCGTATGAATCAAGAACACAAACACATGAACAATACAATCATCCCATGGCTCTTGATACCATTTGTAGGATATGTAAATCTTGCTTATGTTTTTAGAGAGAGAAAGAGATAGAGAGATGGTGAGAACACACACACTTAGAGAGAGAAAGTGAAAGAAAAACACTTTTTCACTATGTGTAAAAATGAGGAACCACACACCCTCTCCATCTAATGAGAGGGTTTATATACCCAAGCCTTGTGATGGGCTTGGGCTTACAATGTTGGGCCGGCCTACACATGTTTAGGCTAGGCTTGACTTTTTTTGTTTAATGAAGATATCTAGACTACGAGCTACTACTTAATATATTGTCGGAATGACCGAATCTTTCTAAATACGTAAAAACGTATTTCCAACATTCTAAGCCAAGACTTCTTCGTTGGGTTTTGCTCCTTCAGGAATTTAAAATCGGAATTCGTGACAAAAAGGGAGCCGAAAACCTAGCATCGGATCATCTGAGTAGACTTGAGGATCCTTACCAAGGGGATCATCCGAATCAAGAGATCAATGACTCTTTTCGCCTTGAGACCTTAATGTCTATTCATTCCAATCTTGATGACACCCCGTGGTTTGCGGACTTTGCAAACTACTTAGCGGGTGGTATTCTCATCAAAGGGTTAACATCCCAACAAAAGAAGAAGTTCTTTAAAGATTTTAAGACTTACTTCTGGGGTGACCCTTATCTCTTCAAACAATGTTTTGATCTGATCATTCGTCGATGTGTTGATGGACCGACAGCTTTACAAATCCTCGATGCTTACCATAAAGGACCCACCAGTGGTCACTTTGGTCCCAACTATATCGCGAAGAAAGTATTCGACCCTGGATTCTATTGGCCCACCATTTACCGTGACGCTCACGATATGGTTAAGCATTGTGATGCTTGCCAACGCCAAGGCAAGATCACACATAAAGATGTGATGCCTCAAAATTTCATACAAGAATGTGAAATCTTTGATGTATGGGGTATCGACTTTATGGGGCCATTTCCATCATCTAAAGGGAACAAGTACATCTTCGTAGCCGTTGGCTACGTTTCTAAATGGGTTGAAGCCAAAGCTCTTGCTACGAATGACGCGAGGGTAGTTGTAAACTTTTTGAAGCAGCTTTTTGTTTGATTCGGTGTTCCTCGTGCTATCATCAGTGACCGCGGGACTCATTTTTGCAATGATCAATTTGCAAGAGTCATGGATAAGTATGGTGTCAATCACCGTCTTTCCACCGCCTATCATCCCCAAACCAATGGTCAAGCCGAGATTTCCAACCGTGGATTGAAGCGAATTCTGGAACACACTGTGGGAGAGCATCGTGTCGCGTGAGTTGACAAGTTAGATGATGCTCTGTGGGCTTTCCGTACCGCTTATAAGACGCCGATTGGTTGTACACCTTATCGTCTTGTGTACGGGAAAGCATGCCACCTCCCTATCGAGCTGGAACACAAGGCGTACTGGGCCTTGAAGTGGGCTAACTTCGACATCAACAAAGCCGGTGATCTTCGCAAGATTCAACTCAACGAGCTAAATGAACTGAGGAATGAAGCTTACGAGAACTCACTGATCTACAAAGAGAAGACCAAGATCATCCATGATGCAAGCATTAAGAACCGAGCGTTCCACGTTGGTGATCAAGTCTTACTCTTTAACTCTCAATGGAAGATCTTTTTTGGCAAGTTGAAGAGCCACTGGTCTGGTCCATTCACCATCACCAAAGTCTTTCCATATGGCACCATTGAGCTTTCTCAGCCAAATGGGCCTAATTTTAAGGTGAATGGCCAACGTTTGAAGCTGTACTTTGGTGAGGACATCTCTCATGAGATGATTCCATCCCTCACCATGTTTCCCATGAACTAGTTTTGGGTCGAGTCAGGCTCGTGACTCGGTTATAAAAAACAAGCGCTTCTCGGGAGGCAACCCGTGATCTATCCTTTACCGTTTTCATAATAAGTGTAGGGGGAGCCCCGTATGTGTTTGTTGTCTTGTTTCTTCTTATGTGCAGGGATTCAAGCTTCAAAGAGCACCTCCGTTTGACAAACCGTGATCCCGTGTACCCGTCTTCCTGGTTCTATCCTAAACTGTCGTGATTCAATATTTCATATTTTATATGTTCACACTGAAATCACTATAGTTGTCCTTTCCTTAGCAAGATTTAAACAGAGTGCACAATGTCATAAGTGTAGGGGAGTTTACTCCCACATGTTTATACATTGAGGACAATGTTTATATCAAGTGTAGGGGCGACTTCTATCGAAGTAAGTGGTCTTCTCCATGAATTTGCCCTCATTTTAACCGGAAAACTTGATTTTTCGACATTTTTCAAAATTTTTAATCTATTTTGGCCTATTGGTTTTTCCTTTGTTATAGTTATTTTCCTTCCTTGCTAGTATAAAGTTTAATAAAGTAGTTTTAAGTTTTTCAAAGTCGTGAATATTTTGACTCAACCAGATTTTACTTATCTAAGTTTACTCTAGCTAGTATCTTTAACATGTTTAAGTCAAGTTTTGATAGGCTTTTATATAGGGAGCTTTAAAACGCGAAAGTCTTAACTCTCACAGGTTAAGAACAAGAACTTTTCGCAAGTTCCTATAATTGATCATAGAGAGTTGTTTATCAAGGGAACTTTAAAATGCGATTTCTAAACTTGAAAGAGTCTAAGAATTTGCAAGATCCTATAGATGACTCGAAAACCCAAAACTTTGATTTAATTGGCTAAGCATCCACGAGTCTCATTCCTTGAGATTTTAAATTATGGAGAACGAGAGATGATAGAGTCAATTATAAGTTTGGTATTCTTTCGTGAATTTATGTGAGTTAATTATGAGCCTATTCTCCCATCGCTTGTTAATAAATTTATCTGCAATAAATAAGGTTGTACGATTTAAAAAGTTACTTAGCTTCTAGCCCAAGATCGTTTAAAAGTTGCTCGGTATTAATTAGAGTTCAACGAAAGGCATAACTTATTGAAGCGGGATGCGAAGATTGGCGAGTCCGAAAAGGCCCTAACAAGGCATGAGGGCTACATTTTGTTGCTAAAGATCCAAAAGTGATGTGAAGAATCATTTTTATCAAAAATCAATATAAAGGATCGAGACACACGACGAAAAGAAAATACTCCCCTAAAGATCATGGAGAAGTCTATCCAAAAAGGCCCTAACAAGGTATGAGGATAAATAGATCCAAGTCCTAAAAGGAGGCGGATCGTTGTATATCAAAGTCCAAAATAAAGATTGGAGAAAAATGAAGAAGTCGTGGTCCAAAGATGAAGAATCTCTCAAAACTTCAAGTGAAGAAATTCCTATTATGAAGAGAAGACCATAATTTCAAGAACGTCGATTCGAAGTATGAAGTCGCTGCCAAATATCGGTCCGAGAAAGGTCTCAAATCGTGAAGCGAGTTATGCCAAGATATGAACTTTATGAGGTCCCGAGAAGCAGTTTTAAAAGATTTTGTCCTTTAGCTAACTATTGATTAAATCGTTCACTTTATCTTCGGCCTAAATAACTATCGAAATAAGTCAAACAATGCATCCTCGTGATCATTCAAGACAAAATTAAAATATAAGAGATACACCTAGGAATAAGGGAGTCTAAGTAAATAATTGGCCCACATGAATTCGTGTTAGTTTGCTAACTTATAATAACAATGATCTTGTTTTTAAGCTTGGTATGGGGAACGTGAAACTTAAGGATGATAAACGTTCATGGCAGCCAAAACCCAATGTAAGTCTTTGATTTCTTTACTTGTTTTTATCTTGTTATTTTCCCTAAAATATTTAGTATTTAATAAAGGCCAAGGTGGGTTATTTATGATGGAAAATGTAAGCCGTGCTTTAAAATTAATGCATTGCATGAGGGCATTGCAATGGTCAAGTGTAGGGGATTTAATAAGTGTGAAAACACTTATCCTTTTACCGCTTATCTCCAATAATAACAAGACCAAAACGTGCAATTTATGTCGTAAAAGTCGGAATTATGCGTGGTTTGTGTTTTTATTGTGTTTTAGGACCAAAAGATGAAAAAGGAAGAAAACACGGGCTTTCACGGGCTTTTATCGAAGAAAACGAGAAAAGACGAAGTCAAGAGATCAAGAGTGCTTAAAGAACGGATGTCCAAGACCTATTCTGAAAATTTATCGAAGAAAAAGTCTAAAGACGGAAGTTTAATGAAGTCAAAGAACTCAAGTCTAAATTAAAGACGAAAATTATTAAGACAAGTTCAAATCCCGAGACGACGTTGAGAAAAGACAAAGAATTAAATCGAGTCGAGAAGAAAAGAAAGAAGGAAGCACACCACACATGCACTTCCCACTTATCCTATAAATACCCTCCTAATCACATTAGGAGGGGGGTTTAGCTAATTTAGTTTTTCATCTTTTTCCTTTCTAGTTTTTAGAGAGAGAAAGTTCCAAACTTTCTCTCACTAAGTATTTCATCTTTTCTTCCTTTTAATCTTTCAAGTTTAAGCTTTTTGTATTTTGGATTCCATTAATCAAGTGCAAGTTAAGTTTTAAGTTCTTTAATCTCCTTTTTCATTTCTTGGTTTTACTTATCTTTTGATCCGAATCATTCATGATCCGTGATTGAGTTTGATTTTGTGTGATTAGAAAGTTCATTTCTTTTATCCCTACGTAGCTCTTAAACGTATAAACTATAAGCTCTTGATGCTTATTGGCTTATTCGATTGTATTGGCTTATTTACTTTTAAGTTCTCCTAAACGATTTATCGCTTATGTTCGGTTTATAAAGGTTACGTGTTTGGATCGATAAAAGTTTCAAATTTGTGCTTGTTTGTTTTTGTCTGAAAGTTTGAAAGTGCTTATTGTGTCTACTGCTTATTCGTTAAGCTTGGTTACTCTTGGGATTTCACTACGATCTTAGGAGGGTTTTGCTGTTACGATCATCTAGGCTTCGATCGCATAGATTGCGATCTGTTGTTCTTTCCCTGGTACGATCCACACCCACGATCACTCATTGCGATCTGGGGTGCGATCTAGTCTCACTTCTTTGTTTCGATCGCATTGATTGTGATTTGTTTGGTTACGATCAGACCACGATCCACATTGCGATCATTGGTTGCGATGGAACATTACGATCAGGTTGCGATGGTGGGATGCGATGGAGGGGTTGCAATGGAACATTGCGATCAGGTTGCGATGGTGGGATGCGATGGAGTGGTTGCGATGGAGTGCGATCGCATTACGATCGGACTCATGTTTTGATTTATTTTAAAATTTTACTCTTTCCTGCCTTTTGTCTTAGTTAATTTTAATCAAGTTTTTAAGTTTTTGACTATTTAAGTTTTAATTTCCAAAGATTGCACGCTTTTATTTTTAGTTTAAATACTTAAAGTTTTCACTTTACTCTACGACAATTTTATTATTTGCTTTTAGTTTAAAAATAGATAATCAAACAACACATTTAATTTTCCACCAAGAACAATTGAGTCGCACTTTCTACCAATAATCAATTCCAAGAGATCGGACGATAATATTTTATACTTAGCCAAAAGCTGCGTATTAATGCTGAAGGAATGAAGGCAGTTCTTCTACCATTATCTGGAATTTTCATGCCCCCCAATAATGATGTAGGTATAGAGTTAGATGAGTCAATAGCTATTATTGATATTAAGTCAAATGATTCAAACTCTAGTACCTTGACCCAAGATAAACCTGTTGTGACCAAAAATATTATTTATTCACCTTTGATGAGCAATTTTGTGCCTGAAGGACATGGGTCTATAGCTAGTTCTTCTCTCAAGCAGGTAAAAACTTCTAGTAAGACAATGGATAATAATATGAAACATAATAGTAATACCAAGAGGGGAGGGTTAGGCTTTAAGAATACTAAGTCAGAACAAACTTTTAGGTCTTCTTTAAAAATAAAAGGATGTTATGTTTGTGGTAGTCTAAATCAATTTATCAAAGATTGCACTTTACATGAAGATAAAATTGTAAAACAGAAGGCTGCACAAAAGGTTACAAATTTAGTAATGTGAAATATGCGCAGGTTAATAGGCAGATGGGATCTAAAGATGATAAACCTAAGTTTGATCATGCTAAAAGGATAGATAAACCTCATAAGGATAATAAGGTTAAACACCCACTCCCTACCAAGGACTTTGTTCCAAGATCAGTGCTTATAAGACAATGTCTAGTACCTTTGAAGTCTGGTAAACCAAGTACCCGGCAAGTCTAGACTTGCAAGTATTGCTAGATACCGCTGGTTAAAAGTGTGTCAAACCAGTGTCCCACAAATCTTCTAAGAGTGTAGTTGAGTATGCTAAAACACCTAGAGGTAAGTCTAATAACAAACCAGTACAAATGTGGATCCCTAAAAGAGAAAAACCAGGTGTTCAAGCAAGTACTTCTAAAGCAGTACTTAAGTTAAAGAAGCCTAAATACATAGAGTCACCCTATGTCTTTGACTATATAACTGAAACCATGAAATATAAGAGTAAGAGTAGCATCACTTGAAATACTACTGATAAGACTCTTAAGTATGTAGGTCCCACAAGATCCGAGCCAAATGTGGCTTGGGTCCCTGTTGAAAACTGATAAGTTTTGTGTATGTGCAGGGGCATCTAATTGATGAACTGAAAGATAAAGGTATTGTAGATAGTGGATGCTCAAGGCACATGACAGGGAACAAAGGTTTCCTTGCTGAATTTGAAGAATTCAGAGGTGGACCAGTAGACTTTGGTGGTAGCAAAGGTAGAATCACTTGCAAAGGAAAAATCAATACAGGGAAGTTGGAATTTGAAGATGTGTTCTTTGTAAAAGAATTGAATGAATTCAATCTCTTTTCTGTATCACAAATTGTGATAAAAAGAACAAGGTGCTCTTACAGATACAGACTGCTTGGTGCTCTCCAAAGACTTTGAGATGCCAAAGGAATCTCAAATACTTCTTAAGGTACCCAGGCAAGAAAATATGTACACCTTTAATCTTCATACTATTACTCCAACAGGTGGTATTACATGTTTGCTGGCTAATGCTTCTAATTATGAGTCTAATTTAAGGCATAGGAGGTTAGGTAATGTGAATTTCAAGAACCTTAATAGATTGGTTAATAAAAATTCGGTTAGGGGGTTACCTAACAAATCTTTTCAAAATGATTTCACATGTACTACTTGTCAGAAAGGTAAACAGCATAGAGCCTCTTGTAAGACCAAGAATGTCAATTGTGTGACTAAGCCTTTGCAACTTTTGCATATGGATTTGTTTGGTCCAGTTTCTATTAGGAGTATTAGTCATAAGACCTTTTGATTAGTTATAACTGATGATTATAGTAGATTTAGTTGGGTTTTCTTTTCAGCACTTAAGAGTGAAACCAATGAATTACTTAAGGATTTTGTCACTTTAGTTGAAAAGTAGTTCACGAAACAAATCTTAATCATTAGGACAAATAATGGGACAGAATTCAAGAATGCTGAATTTGATGAATTATGTAGGTCTAAAGGAATCAAGAGACAATTTAGCAATCCTAGAACTCCACAGCAAAATGGAGTGGCTGAAAGGAAAAATAGGACATTAATTGAGGTTGCTAGAACTATGCTAGCTGATTCTCTTTTGCCAAATACCTTTTGGGCAGAAGCAATTAATACTGCATGTTATGTGTTAAATAGAGTCTTAGTGACCAAGCCTCAAAACAAGACACCTTATGAACTTTTGACTGGTATTAAGCTAACCATAATTCATTTAAGACCTTTTAGATGTCATGTGTCTATTTTAAATAGTCTTGATCATTTGGGGAAGTTTGATGTAAAATCTGATCTAGGATATCTTGTAGGATATTAATTGCAAAGGAAAGCATATATGGTTTTCAACTTGGCATCTAGAAAGGTTAAAGAAAATTCCCATGTTAATTTCTTAGAAAATAAGCCCAATGTCCCAGGAATATGTTATGCTTGGATGTTTGATTTGGATTATCTAACTAACTCCATGGATTGCTATTCTGCGCAAAAGGATTGTCAAACTAACAATGTAGGTGAGGAGATTGGTACAAAAAAGTTAAGTACTTAAGAAGAACCTTCTTCATCAGATTCTCAAGATGATGATGTTCACAATTATTACCCAGTATGCCTACTATTTCTCCTATGGCTGCCAGAACCCCAAAAGCAAACAATGCCATCAACTGATGATCAAGCCTCCCATGAGCTTCAAAGGCTTCAAGATCAAGAGAAGAATGCTACAAGTGCTAATAAGCATTCAAGAGAAGAATATTTGGAATCACAACACTCAACAGTACATATTACTCCTAGCGGTACCTCATCTGCAAGTACTGCTAAGTCAATTTCTGCAAAGTCTGTTGATTCTTTGGAAGATATTCTACAAGCTATGGATAGTGAAGATGCTTGTACTAGTCCAAATGAAGGAATTTTCTCCAAAGCTTCCTATGATGAGCAGGGTGCAGTAACTGATTTCAATAACTTGGAAACTGAAATTCTAGTCAGTTCAATTCCCACTCATAAAGTCAACAACCATCTTATTGCTCAAATTATTGGAGATCCTAAGTCTGTTGTGCAAACCAGAAGACAACTTAAAGCCAATACTGAAACTCATGCACTTGTGAGTTATGTCAAACAAACAGCAGAAACAAATCATAAGGACACTCAGCATTGTTTGTTTGCCTGTTTCTTATCATAAGTAGAGCCTAAGAACATTTCTCAAGCTCTTGATGAATAAAGTTGGGTAGATGCCATGCAAGAAGAATTAATGCAATTTGAACTACAAAAGGTTTGGATTCTTGTGGATCTTCCCTCATGTAAAAGAGTTATTGGTACTAGATGGGTTTTCAGAAATAAGAAGGATGAAAGAGGTGTTGTTGTGAGGAACAAGGCAAGGCTTGTTGCTCAAGGCTATAGACAGGAAGAAGGGATAGACTATGATGAGGTTTTTGCACCAGTGGCAAGAATAGAAGCCATTAGGTTATTTTTGGCCTTTGCATCATATATGGGTTTTATAGTCTATCAGATGGATATGAAAAGTTCCTTTCTTTATGGTACTATTTCAGAGGAGGTATATGTTTCACAACCTCCAGGTTTTGTAGATCCTAAATTCCCCAACAGAGTCTACAAAGTTATCAAAGCACTTTATGATCTACATCAAGCTCCAAGGGCTTGGTATGCAACCTTATCCACTTTTCTGTTGGAACATGGATATAGAAGAGGGACCATTGACAAAACTCTATTCATAAAAAATAATGCTAAGGATATTATCCTAGTTCAAGTCTATGTTGATGAAATTATTTTTGGTTCAACCAAGAAATCATGGTGTAAAGAGTTTGAAGCTTTGATGAAAGGAAGATTTCAGATGAGTTCTATGGGAGAATTTACCTTCTTTTTAGGACTACAAGTCAAACAAAGGAAGGATGGATTATTTATCAGCCAAGAAAAATATGTTACTGAGATCTTAAAGAAATTTTCATGTATGGATACAAGGAGTACAAGCACACCTTTTGAAGCTAAGAAATCTTTGTCAAAAGATGAACATGGTGAAAATGTTGATATTCATCTATATAGGTCAATGACTGGGTCATTGATGTATCTTACTGCTTCAAGACCAGATATTATGTTTGTTGTGTGTGCCTGTTCAAGGTTCCAAGTCAATCCAAAGGTGTCACGTCTATATGTTGCGAAAAGGATTTTTAAATATCTTAAAAGTTAACCTAATTTAGGATTATGGTATCCTAGAGATTCAACATTTAAACTGGAAGCCTACTCAGATAGTGATTATGCTGGAGCAAATCATGATAGGAAATCCACAACAGGAGGTTGTTAATTCCTAGGCAGAAGACTCATATCATGGCAGTGTAAGAAGCAAACTATTGTTGCTACTTCTACAACTGAAGCTGAATATGTAGCTGCTGCTCATTGTTGTGGACAAGTACTTTGGATTCAAAATCAGTTGCTAGAATATGGGTTCAACTTCATGAACACCAAGATCTACATTGATAATGAAAGTACTATATGCATTGTCAAGAATCCAGTCTTTCACTCCAAGACCAAGCATATTGAGATAAGACATCACTTCATAAGAGATGCTTATGACAAAAAGCTTAATTAAGTCTTGAAGATTCATATAGATAACAATGTGGCTGATTTATTAACCAAGGCATTTGATGTAAAGAGATTTGAATTCTTGGTTACACATATTGGTATGCTCAACCAATAAATTGCTGCATATGTTAAGGGGAGGTAATAACTGTACAATTTGTATGCTAATTTTTATTGTATAGTGTTTGTTTTGTGTTTTTGATATGATTGCAAGTTGATAGAATAAGATAAAAGAGGTTATCATGATAGTAGAATACATTAACTGGTCAAATTTGTGAGGTACCATTTTGGATCCAAGTACCGCTAGCACAAATCCAAGTACCATTTTTGTTTCATGTACCGTTATATATCCGTTGTATCGTTGAGGGTCTATTGTGTAAATTTGGCGGTTTCTTCTCGCTTGGGTTTGTTATTCACATAAATACTTACTCCAGTTACATAATTGATTCACCTAATCTTTTATTCTTATCTCTTAATTCTATAACCTGCTCTCTAATTTTTCGATCTTACTAATGGCTGCTTTATAAGTGATCTCTAAGCACAACTTAGTTGTGAACCTTTCTTAGAATGATGATTCTCTTGGTTTGCATGAGATAATTGGATTTCTATCTCGAAGTCATATTCGTTTTGCGCTTACTGTAAGTCCTATTGTTTCTATTCCTATTGTTACATAATTTTGGAATATTGCTGTCTTAGGTACTCGTCATACTCAACCTTGCATTAGGGCTAGGGTGAATAATAGAAATATTTATGTGACCGAGGTACTGTTAAGGGCTAGTTTAAGGCTTAATGATGATAATGGATTTAGTATGTTGAATAACACAGAGATACATGATGGCCTTGCAGCCATGGATTATCAAGGTGGTAGGGAAAGTCTTACTTTCTTTAAAGTTTTATTTTCACCATAATGGAAATTTCTTTTTCATGCCATTATTCACTAATTAAGCTCAAAAAGTACTTTTTTTGATCAAATCCATGTTGCATTGGCATCAGCTGATATTTGTCTAGCAAATAACAGAGTTTTTAACTTTTCAAAATTAATTTTTAAAAGCATGACTAGGAATTTGGAAGGAGTTAAAAAGTTTTTGATGTATCCTAGATTCATTCAAGCATAAAGTTAATAACCAAGTGCCTAACCTACCAGAGTTGACAAATACATGGGATGTTCCTACATTTACAAAGATAACTTTCTCTTTCTTGACCAAACAAGGTAATGCCTTTACAGGAACTGTTACACCCTTATTTGCAAACATGCTAGCCCAGCCAGCCAACCAAGAAGGTGAGGAACCTAGCTCAGCTAGTGCTTCTCAGCAAACTCCTTCTCACCAGAGTCCCCAATCCTCTGAAGATACTCAATCTTCTTCTCATAATGTTGGTGG
Organism: Glebionis coronaria; assembly: GCA_025667525.1. Classification (NCBI taxonomy): domain Eukaryota; kingdom Viridiplantae; phylum Streptophyta; class Magnoliopsida; order Asterales; family Asteraceae; genus Glebionis; species Glebionis coronaria. The sequence goes on along the minus strand of CM046879.1, from coordinate 425,791,005 downwards.
TCAACCACATTCAGATGAGATGATACATACACCTGCTACTTTAATTGCTGCTAGTGGTTCACCACAAGCACAAGCAACAAAGGTGGTGGATGTTGCAAATATAACTGCTTTGTGCACTAGCTTGTCCAAACAGATACATGTATTGTAAAAAGAGAAGCTTGCTCAAGATAAAAGAATTACTGAACTAGAAGCCAATTTAATCAAGATAAGGAATAAAGTATCTCCTTGGATGAGGCAAAACAGAGTAATTCAAAAAGCTGCTTTTAAGAAGCAAAGATTTAGGAACTTCAAGAAAAGGAAACTGAATGCGACCAAACAGGGGAGGAATGATGAAGAACAAGGACCTTCTTCTGATATTCATACAAGTATCTCTGGCAATGACATCAATTTTGAAGCTGATGATGCCATTGGAAATTTTGAAGATGGTGATGACCTAGAGACAAATGTGGAAAAAGAAAGTTTGGAGCCTACAAATATGGAGCTTCAACAAGAAGAACCACAATCTGCTCATGAGGAACCACAAACTGAAGGGATTTTGGTGACTCAGCCACAACCACAACCTTAATCACCACAACTACAAGTGAATTAGAGTAATTTCTATGAGAAGCTAGAGGAAATCAATGTTCAATTTCCTGTGTCTTCAACTCCACCTCAAAGACAATTTTGGTTTCACAAGAAACAGTCTTTCCAAGTATTGTCAAGATCAAGAATGGGTTTTGGATCAGACAAGACTGAGGAGTTACAAATTAAAAAGACAGCTTCAAAAGAAGGAAAAGTATCTAGAGATACTTTGGTCATTCAAGAAACAAGTGTGTCTTTTATTGGTGAAGTGAATACAGTTGAAGAGCCAAGTATTGCTAAGCCAACTACAAGTACCGTTGGTGAAGCAAATACTGTTGAAGAGCCAAGTACTGCTAAGCCAACTACAAGTACCGCTGGTGAAATACCTTCACTACCTTCTTCCGCAGAAAGTCAAACTCCAGCTTTTGGAAAGGATGAGACTTTAGCACAAGTACTGCTTGATCTTAAGGAGAAGAGCTCAGCTGAAAAAGCAAGACAAGTAGAAGCAGAAATGAAGACACAACAAGAAATTCTTGCCAAGAAAGAAAAAGCTAAAGGTTAGGAGATTCAAGCTTCACAACCCACTAAAGGTATTATTATTCAACAACAATCTGATGAAGATGAAGAAAGAAGATCTTCAAAGCTAAAGAAGAAACTACCTAAGATAAATCCAAAGGATAAGGGCAAAAAGGTGTTACAATCTGAATCTGAAGAAGAAAGTGATTCAGATGATTATATAAGCAAAGTCATGAACATATTCAATCAACTAGAGCATGATGAAGAACTAGCTTTCAGAAACCAAGCACAAATGCGTGAAGAAGAGCTACAAGAGGAACTTGAAGCAAAGCAACAATTGCTTGAAGCCCAAAGAATACAACATGAATGGAATATACAAGAGTATGATAGGATTCAGGCTGAACTTAAAGCAAGTGAGCTTCTTGCAGAATCATTGCTAGCTGAAGAAAGGGATGCTTATGATGAAGAGGAAAAAGACAAACTAATTGATGATTTAGTTAGGGAGCAATAAAGATTCTTTGCAGAAAAGAGAAGAAAAGAAAGGGTTAAGCCTCCACCCACTATGCAAATCAGAAATAAAATGATGTCATACCTCAAGAAAGTTAAGCATTTTACCCATGCTCAATTGGTCAGAAAGACTTTTGAAGAAATCAAGGCTTTGTATGAACAACACAAGAGGACCAAGTTGAATTTTGTTGAAATTGGTTCAGAAAAGGACAAGAAAGACATTGAAGAGGTAAGGAAGCATCTTCAACAACAAAGACAATTTGGAAGTACCCCCAGGCTTGATGCAAGTACTGCTGGACAAAAAGAAGCATCTCCACCTATCAAGACTACCTATGCTAGGAAGAAGAAAAGGGTGACAGAAGTTTCAAAGTGAGAAGAGATTAATCAAGAAATGGATGAGGGGAATACAACTCATGATGTTGACAAGGAGACTAGAAATGTACAAGCAGTACATACACAGTCAACAGTACTTAAGGAAATAGTACATACAGATTTGGAGAAAGATTCTGATGTGTCAGATCAAGACGAAGTCTCCAAAATAAAAGGTAAAAGGTAAAGATCAACCAAGAAAAAGCAAAAAGCTAATAAAAAGGTGAAGTCTAAAGAACAAGATAGTGATGATGATGAAAGCTGTAGAAAGCACTTAAAGATAGTGAACTTTGAAGATCAGCGCATTGACACAAAAATATTTGGAAATAAGTCAGATATCATAAGATGGACAAGTGCTATGAAGGATAGATTAGAAATTCATGGAATCACTAGATCAGATGAATTACTCAGGATGTTCAGACTGCTAGAAGAAGTTCTACGTATCCTTGACAGACAAGACATTCAAGACCTCAACAAATTTGTTGAAGGTGGAAGTGAAGGTCAAGTAGAAGTCACACTATTGAGGAATGAATTGAAGTTCATGTATGATCCTTACAACAATGATCAACAAATATTGAAGGACTTAGAGAATCAGGTTCCTAGTTACTGGAGATATTATAGATCATGTGGAATACATACTTTGGATATAGATGACATAACCTACTACATGCTTAAAGAATATAGATATCCTTTTGAAAGAAGATTGTTGGAAATAATGTTAGAACAACAATTAGAAGTTTTAGAAGAGTCTGCTAGTGCTTTAGAGTTGATCAGAATGGTTAAACAACAAATCAAGGATTTGGAGCGAGAGGAAGAAGCTGAAAAAGAGCCTTAAGTGTTTGATTTACAATCACACTTCATAAATGGTTCTCAGTTCACCATGTCTAACACACATAAGAACTGGCTAGTCCATAAGCAAATGGTTTGTGGTAAAGACTTCTCAAATCTGTTGACAGCTGGTATTTTGCTAAAAACTGTATGGTTCTAACTTACCATGTTTCGAGACAAAGAGTTGGCTAGTCCTAGACAACCTGTACTAGGTAAAGACATTATCAAATTTGTTGATGGCTGACAGTTTACCAAAAACTGTAGGGTTATCAGTACACCTTATTCTTTGTGAATGAAGTATTGGCTATTCCAGAGTGTATGGCTAACTGGTAAAGAACAAATCAAATCCATTGATAGCTGATGATTTGCTAAAAATCATGAAGCCAATACAGATTGGTTTTTGTTGTTAACTATTTTATTTGAGGTATGAGGATGCAATCAAAGGAGTATCAGTTTCAAAGAAAAGAATACTCAGAAGGTTTTGTCTCATTAAATAAAGAAAGAAGATTGTTGATCAAGAGTTCACAGATTTAACTCAAGAAGACAATTACAGTTGCTGCAGAACAAAATGAATGTTCACAAGACACAAGAAGATCATAATTTGAAGACAAAGATGATATTCATGAGACTTGAAGATTATCTTATCAAAAGAAGATCTGCATAAAATTGTTTGGTTACATTCAGTTGGATACAAGTACAAATTACCAAGCTCAATCCCAGTTTGAATAGAAGACTGAAGACATGTCTTCTAATACATTCAGTACAAAGAGAAACAAAAAGAAAACAAGTTGTCATTCTTGTTTAGGGAAGGATTGTTGGGAATTATTTGTAAAGTACCAAGTACTGTTAGTGTAAGTATAAGTATTATTAGTGTTGGGAAGTACCGTTAATGTTAACGCGGTACATAGCAAGTACTATTAGTATTAAGTACAAGTACTGCTATATTGATTAGGACGAATATATCTTCGTATAAGATATGTCATAGTTATAGTTAGAGTATATCTTATGTGATATACTTAATAGTTTAGAATATTGATAATATATCGTGTGTGATATATTTATCTTTATAGAATATTTTAATAGATTCTAGGGTTCCTTACTCTATAAATGGAACATAGGTACGATGACATTTATGTACCTCATTCAAGTCGATTAATAAGAGAATCGAATAGTTAAAAGTAATTATGTTATTCTCTGCTTTATAAGTGTAGATCCACGATTTCTAAAGATTGTTACAAGTTTTGGATCGATCTAAATAAAGAGAAGGATAGATGAAGATCTTGATATGAACTAGAGAGAGAAAGGAGAGGAGAAGAGATGTAGAGAGAGAAAGTGATGTTTAATAAATGAAAGTGTTAAATGAATAATGACCAACCCCTCCTAACATGCTAGGAAGGGGTATATATAGCCCACCCTACATGTGGGCTATATGGGCTATACTATTTACATAATGGATCACGAGCCTAATACTTGAATATATCATTGGAGTGACGGATCCTTTCTAAATACGTAAAAACGTATTTCCAACAATCTCCCCCTAAGGGAGGTCACTCCAAGTTACAATATCCTAAATAGTCTATAGCTCGTGATCTATGCTAACAATGATGTGACTGAGACTTTCCTTGGAAAAAAGTATTTGTAACAATCTCCCGCTAAGGGAGGTCACACCATTTTACAAAATCTTAAACCTAGCATACTATGCTTGAGTCTTCAATCTTGTTCTTGTGAACATGTTGGTGAGATCTTTAACTTTAGTCTTGAGCATGTTTCCTTGCCTTGACCTTGTGCATTCATCACTTGTGATATTCGCCTCCTCGTGACTTCATGTTCCACATACTTATACCTTTATAATTCTTGAAAGCTTTAGAGTTTGATACAGCGGAAGACTTGACTTTTAGGATTTCTTGAATTTGTTGAAGTATATAGTGCAGAAAGCATAAGCATGTGTTTACGACTTCTTCTAGATTATACACCGCAATGCCACCTTCTTGTTACGTTTCATTAGACAGTTAGCAACAAAACATATACACGGATGAAATGGCCTTGAACATTTCATTCTAATTCGGTAGCATTTTACCTCCGGTCGGTGAAGACCGTTTGGATGATATTAAATATCGTACTTGTGGCAGGTAGTTTCAATTAAGAACCTCCTTGATAAGATTTCGTGGGTAACTCCGTTCTCTTTATTCGACCGTCCAAGGCTGACTGCGAACATAAAGAGTGAACCATTTGGATAATATTATCTGTATGACTGAAGCCGTCAATTCATGTTCCTGGAACAAGTGAAATTCAATTAAGAACCGCACCATCGTTGCTTTCCAGTTGTCACGAGCTTGATTCGCATAGAATCTTGCAAGTTACCTACCAAGTGCTGTTTGAGGTTAACACTAGAAGGATTTCCACTCATCACTATGAACACTATAGAGTGTCACTCTGAGTGTTCTGGCAAGATCACTAAGATATTGCGTAGAGGCCTGGAACGTGTTTAAATTTAGTTAAGAATTAAACCATTGTTGCTTTCCAGTTATCACAAGTTTGATTCATGAAGAATCGCACAAGTCACCTACCATGAGCTTTTTGATATTCGCTCAAGAAGGATTTCCATCTTCATTGTAAATACTTTCGTATTACTCGGATGTTCAGGCAAGATCATGAAGATTTTGCGTAGGACTCTTAAGATCTTTCTTACTTTTCATAGTATGTGAAAAAGCAAGTAATTATGAAAGTGTATCCTAATGAGATATTTGATGATCTCAAATGGCTCTAGACTCGATCGTGCATTTTGGATTTTAGTGATCGGAGGCTGGAGAGGAGTTCCACCATTTCAATACCAATTTATTCGGAGTGAATAAATCAATAGATAATGCATTGTCTCCGTGTGATTAAAACAAATATCTTTTGAGAGATATCTGAGTTAGCTGGGATGGGTTGTGCATTGCATCACTGGGTCCATGACGTCTTATCTTCGATATCAAGCATCATTGAAAATGATCTCAATAGCATATGTATTGACCCGGTTTCTGCCTAAGGTTGTAAGGAGGGCTTCTTTCTTTACACCCTTTATCATTACAATTCTTTTTCATTCTTCAACCCCTTTAATGCTTACTAATACGTCATCACTAGCACCTTGTTGTGATTGTTCCAGTGCTAACTTAAGTACTTGGTCGGCATTCAGCTACTTTCACAATCTTTCTCCATCTTTCCTAAGGACTTCTATTTCTAACTATGGAATGTCCTTGGGAAGATTCCTCCGGTTTTGGAAGAATCATTAGACTTAACCTATCCTACCATCCTTATGTCACCACAATCTTCATCGTCGTGAAATAAATGGGTTGAGGGTAAGCATAAATAACCATGAAATCCGTTTTGAAGTGTAAATCCATTTTGCTCCCCCTTAACATATGCCACGATATTCGAAAACATTTCGCACATGTCGGGATGAGCCAGCACATTAAGTAAAAACCATTTTTGATAAATCATTTCCCATATTAAATCACATTTTCTCCCTCATATTAAAAATATTAACCCAATCGATGTTTTTAATATCAACTGATTAGCATTTTAAGAAAATTTGGGAAGAAAAATGCAAATCCACGTATCTTCATGATTTACACAAGCTCCCCCTCAAATTAATGAGGGTGTATTTGAAATGTAAATAAAATACCTTTTAAACACAAGTGTAAGGTACTTATCACGTGAAAAGATCATATATGATAATGTATTCACAAGATTAGCAATTTACGAGGTTGGACCTGAATGATGGAGAACATCATATGATAGAATCACATGGTTCTTGTTCACGAATATTGGTCGCCTCGTCACATCTGAAGTTATCTCTTGATTCCATGTGTACGACTGATATCGTTGTTTTGACACCAATATGTGAACTTGGCACTTTCGGCATCAAAGATTCTGAATGCTGGACAATTGCTCCCCCTCAATTGTTGACCCGTGTTCTATTGAAAGAGTCGTAGTCGCCGTTTGAGTAGTCGCATCGTCGAGTATGTAGATATCCATTGTAAATTTCTACGACTTGTGGAGATGATAACTTCATAAAAACAAGATTTCTCTTGTTTTAACAAATAAATGCACTGACACGTACATATATTCGTGTTAGATTATGTTATTATGTAAACACAATCCCTTACATGGTTATAAAGTAAACCATGCCCGATAAAATTAATTCCTGTTGTTGAGTCAAAGATTTCTGGTGAAATGCTTGACTTTAATATGAAAAGCGGGTTACTATCTAAAATAATAGCAATCCATTTTCAGCATGTTTTAAAAATATGAACTTCTGCTCGAACTTTATTTACAACCCCGTGTCATTATTGAATGACATTTATAGTATCGTAAATATTATCGATTCCAGAAGACATGCTCTTTTTATCAAAACATTTTTGAACACATAATTCTGAAAGATTTAGAAAAACCTTTTGAGATATACTCGAAAACTTATGTTCAAAGTTTTAAAAACCAATCACTTGAGCTTACGATGTTGAATATCTTACAAAACGAGCTCAAGTCCGAGAAATTGTAAACTTCCCGTTGTTAAGGATAAGTTTATCATCGGCGATAAACTTTCCTTTTAACTGAAGAACGAGTCCTAAGTTGACATTTACTTAGAAGTCGTTTTCATGAGCTTGAAATTTTTTTGAATGTTTTAACGTAAAGCTCATGACCGAGAAAGGTGAATTTCTCGTTATGAAGAAAAGTTCTCTTATTTAAAAGATACACTTTCCTTTATGAGCTTAAAACTTGAAATGTTTTAATACAAGCTCATGACCGAGAAAAATGAATTTCCCGTTACGAGGATAACTTATCTTTAAAGATAAGCTTTCATAAATATGATGTCCGAGTTACAGTCTAAAATTTAACTGTAAGTCATTGTGCATGATCTTTAAAAACTTCGAATGTTTTTAATATAAGCTCATGCCCGAGAAAAATTTATTTCTTGTTGTAAGGATAAGTTTATCATCAGAGACAAACTTTCCTTTCTTTGAAGTTCGGGGCATAATCTGAAATATGATTATACGCCATTTACACGAGCTTAAAACTTTTGAATAGTTTTAATGTAAGCTCGTGTCCGAGAAAATTTAATTTCTCGTTAATGAGGATAAGTTTATAATCGGCGATAAACTTTCCTTTATTTGAAGAACGGGTCATTGTCTGACATTTAACAATGAACCATGTACACGAGCTTAAAACGTTTGAATAGTTTTAATTTTAGCTCGTGTCCGACAAAAACTAATTTCTTGTTTGTGAGGATAAGTTTATCATCGGCGATAAACTTTCCTTTATTTGAAGTTCGGGTCATCGTCTGACATTTCACGATGAGCCATGTACACGAGCTTAAAACCTTTGAATAGTTTTAAATGATAACTCGTGTCCGAGAAAATTTAATTTCTCGTTAATGAGGATAAGTTTATCATCGGCGATAAACTTTCCTTAATTTGAGGAGCGGGTCATAGACTGTGATTTGACTATGAGCCATTGTGCATGAGCTTAAAAAAAATTGAATATTTTTTTTAATCATAAGCTCATGCCCGAGAAAAATGAATTTCTCGTTGTGAGGGTAAGTTATCGTTGACAAGATAAACTTCCCTTTCTCTGAAGTTCGGGTCACAGACTGTGATTTGACTGTGAGCCATTGTGCATGAGCTTAAAAAACTTTGAATATTTTATAATCATAAGCTCATGCCCGAGAAAACAGAATTTCTCGTTGTGAGGGTAAGTTATCGTTGACAAGATAAACTTCCCTTTCTCTGAAGTTCGGGTCTCAGACTATGATTTGACTGTGAGGCATTGTGCATGAGCTTAGAAAACTTTGAATATTTTTTTTATTCATAAGCTCATGCCCGAGAAAAATTAATTTCTCGATGTGAGGGTAAGTTATCGTTGACAAGATAAACTTCCCTTTCTCTGAAGTTCGGGTCACATACTGTGATTTGACTGTGAGCCATTGTGCATGAGCTTAAAAAACTTTTAATATTTTTTAATCATAAGCTCATGCCCGAGAAATATGAATTTCTCGTTGTGGGGGTAAGTTATCGTTGACAAGATAAACTTCCCTTTCTCTGAAGTTCGGGTCACAGACTGTGATTTGACTGTGAGCCATGAACACGAGCTTAAAACCTTTGAATAGTTTTAATTTTAGCTTGTGTCCGAGAAAAATTAATTTCTCGTTTGTGAGGAAAAGTTTATCATCGGCGATAAACTTTCCTTTCTTTGATGAACGAGTTACAGTCTGTGATGTGGCTATAAGTCCTGGTGGGTAAGTTTAACCGTGAATCCCCTGAGACACTTGTTTCTCCGATATCTGCTTCTTCAATAACCAAACTCTGAGTGTGTCTATAGTTGAACGGTATACAATGATTGGACCGCTTCGTTCTTTTGGAATATCAACTTTGTACCTGCATTCTCATTAGGAATTTGCATGCTTTGATATGGGTTAGCGATATCTATCTTAGAAGCAAGTGGGGTGACCTGAGGAGATGATTCACTTATCTTAGTGGGAAAACGTTTCCTTTTATAGAAAACCTTAAGTTCAGGCTTAAGTGATGTATCATCTTTTTCAATTTCCTCCCTAGTAGTCTTAGTAGAATCGCAGACTATCCTAGTTAAAGGGCACTCGTTTCCTACAGGAGTGAAAGTTCTACCAGTGGGGCGCCACATTTTACCAATAGGTTTGATTTTAGCTACCCACTGGGATTTAAGTCTAGCACGGGAGTTCACCTCATTAAGCAATTTCTTGACACAAGAATCATGATTGGCTTTAAATACACATTTCCTACATGTTTTTCAAGTAGCATATTTAATGTCCGAGTAAGATCTAGAATCCCTAGAAGATTGACTGATGCTCCTAGGATATGACATGCTACGGTTAGCAGTGTTGGCTAATCTAGAAGGCATCTGACTAGGTTTAAAATTCCTATCTCTTACTTGTGTCTTTTTAATAGCTTCCCTTAGACCAAATTTATGGCGAACGTCATTTGAACTAGTTCGAGACGTGTTCTTTGGACTATGTCTAAGGATTCTAGATGCAATCATGTGATTAGGTCTAGCAAAAGCTGATTTAGTCACATTAGACTTAGTTGGTGGAGTGACTGTTCTAGAAATATGAACCATATCAACTTGGGAGGCAAACCGCGGTCTCGAGAATTGTGGTCGCTCGGATCTAAATGCAGTCGGTTGTCTAACGAACTGATTTGTAGGCGATTTACCCAAGATTGATGGTTTTTCAAGCTTAGTGTCCACACTAGTTCCTTTGGTTTTCCTTAATTCGTTTTTCAATGCAGCTATAGCAAAGACCTTTTCCTGTACTTGAGCCTTTAAAGTCTCATTCTCATTGAGTAATTTATCTTGGGATGCTAATTTAGATTCTAGCAACTTAATTTGTTTCAAAAGATTATCCTTTTCAGCTTTAGAATCTACAACTTTTTGATCCAATTTTCGTTCAAGAACAACGTTTGACTTTTCATGTTTTTCAAAATATGTTTCAAATTTGTTTGTTTTCTTCGAAAATTCAAGTTTGGCATTGATGAGATGGCATTTATACATGATCTCATCGTTCTTTTCGGGGTTTTAATGCATAAAAATGTCATAATATACCATATATATGCTTGTGTTTGTTTACTTGTATATTTTAGGTATGGATATCATGAAAAAGACAAAAGATCACAAGATACAAGGAAAAACGGACACGAGAAACGAAGCCGTACAAAGAACTAGGCCCTAAATCATGGAATATTCAACAAATATCCTTGAAGACTTAAAGATGTGCAAGTTTGATCCTCAATGAATGAAGAAATGACACTTAAAACCATTGTATATTGATAATTACAAGTTTGGTCCCTTAAGTTTGTCAAAATTACACAAAAGGTCCTTCTACCTTGAAGAAATGGCAAGATTAGTCCCTCCACAATTCCAAATTGCCAACAATGGTCCCTCATGAAGTTAAAATTGCATTGAAGACCTTTGAAGATCAACATTGTCCAAAATCAGCCCTTGAAATATCTTAAAATGGCAAAAACAACCCTTTGAAACCTTTTTCTAAAAGTTTGTGCCAAAACTGCCAAGTGGTGAAAGTTAAATACAAAGGAAACACGTTTTATTTGCAAAATAAACTTGTTATACAACTTTTCCCAAAACACAAGGACCAAAACTGCCAATCCCAAAGTTAGAATTCCTAAACATGCGGGAAACAATTACTGTTGGGATTTTTACCAGTCAAGAACAAGCTTTTACCCAGGTTTAAAAAAGAGGAAAACAAAGGGGAAATCAAAATTGATTATACCCACGTGTGATTCACATCACCTCAATCACATCCCACACCTTAAACCTCAAATCCCACTACCAGAATGATACCCCCATCCCCACTCACAATACGACACCTGGCATTTGATCCTGACTTAGAAAAATCAAGGGCTGCAAATCATTACTTGGTCACAAAGCACTCAACAAACGTCCAGGATTCTCCCAAAACAGCTAGCAACACACCTAGAAGGTTCTGCAAGGATAGAATAGGAATTTCAGTTGCTAGGGTTTGTGAATAGTGTTTAGCCAGGCATTTGCCTATAAAAGGAGACCTCAACATGTGAGAGTCTCTTTGTTCCAGTTTTAGGCTATCAATCTTTGTAATTCGTTTTTAAGTTTAATAAAATTTGAATTTCTGAAAATTTTGAATTCTCTTTTTGATTTGATTAAAAGTTGGTGTTAGAATAGCCTAAATCTGAGTTCCATTTGATTGTTAAGACCTTCCTTAATCTTGTGGTTAAGGCACGTCTTAGTTCATAAGGTTTTTAAGGTTCAAAGACCTTGAAGTCCTTGTTTCTGATTTTGGTTTTATTTGTGTACTAACCCTTAGCCATAAGCCTTGAGCTCCTTCAAGCTTGTTGACACCAAGCCTGAGAAGAGTTCTAAGCCTTTGGTTGAGTTTGTTTGCTGCTTGTGTTGAAGACATATCATAATCAAAGCCTTGTTCTACTTTGAACATCAGCAGGCTTTGATCTTCTTCATTGAAGTACCTTGGTCTTGTTCTAGTTGTTGAACAAGGTCCAAGGAGCATAGCTGGCCCTCCTAGGATGTTGTGGAGGGCAGGTATAATCTCTTGATTAAGATTCCCCTAAATATTTCATGTTTATGCCTGTTTTGGATTTGGTACTTGGATTTTGAGTTCTTGTGTTTGTGCTGGTAATTTTTGAGTTTGATTTTGTTAGTTGCTATCTAGTAAGTGTTTTTGATCATTAAAATCAGTAGGTTATTAGTAGAAATCACAAGTTTCTTTGTTAAGTAGTTGATTAAGAGGTGTTTGGATCTACTGCATGATTTGGATTTGTGGCTTGTTAAGTCGTGGTTTGTTGTTTGCAAGTGTTGGTATCTGATATTTAGGTGCTATTGTTCATCTGTTTGCAGGTTTTGAGAGTTTGAACACATAGATTCATAAAATAGGGTATAAAATCTTGAATACTTGGTAAAATTGGCTAGGATTTTGAGGACACCTAGATCTAAGCTTAGGCTAGGGCTAACAAGTGCTAAACCTTAGTTAATCACACCAGGGAAGAAGGATTTGAGGCCTGAAATTGGATCAAGTGTCAAATAGATCAGCAAACTTGTTTATGCATATGTTCATTGTTCATCAGTAACTGTGTGTGCCTAGATCTTGTTGTTTGCTTTGATTCAGTGTTTGATTCTTGTTGCTTTGTGTTTATTCTTAGTTTATATAGCTTGTGTATGCATCCTGTTAAGTTTGGTTGGCTTATTCTTGCTAAATCTGCTTATTAAGTGCTTAACTGCTTATTTCCATATCTGGGCTATATCTGGCAACTGTTTGATTGATTGTGGCTTATTGTGTGAACCAAATTGTGATTTTCTTGTTGCTATTGACTCCTTGTGATTCACTGATCACAAGGGTGCCTTTGTTTCCAATTGAATCCAACCAGAACTCTCAAATAAGCTTGGTTAAATAATCAAAGCAGTGGGAACTCCTTTCCCCTGCTGGTTGCCACTGCTAGTGTAAAACTGGTGTCAGCTTATCAATAAGCTATAATAGCTTATTTTAACCAGCAACAACTTTGATTTTGTAATAGGTGCTCATTATTTGACCCATTTGTTCATACTGGAGCATTTGGTGGGTTGACTTTTAGGGTTTGACTAGAAAACCATCTTCATTGACTTTTTCATAAGTTCATTTGTGCTTATTCTGGCTTATTGGTTGTGCTTATTGGAATTTTGTTGATTGATTTGGCTTATAGAGTCCATTTGTGAACTTTTGCAAGTTGAATCAAGTCCTGAGGTGCCTTATTTCTCAAACCCGACTATTTTGTCGTTTTGTGAAATAATACTTTGCTTATTTCTTGCTTATTGTGTGAGCTTTTTCAAAATTTCTTTTTACAGATCTCATAAGCATCCCAAAAGAAGGTTGTGTGTCAAATTAGAGCTTATGGCATTGGCTTATTGCTTAATGGGCTGAAAAGCCCAATAAGAATAAGCTGTGTGCTTAATAAGCTGTGATAAGCTCATATTCAGCTTTTGGGCCTTTAGAGTTTTGTTCTTAGAATTGAATTTTGAGTCAGATAGGGCTTTTCCAATTCAATTGGGCCAAGTTTGACTTTTTGGGCCCAAAAGCCCAATTGTGTTGACTGTTTTTGGTTTTGGCCCATTTGAGGGCCCAATAGGGGTATTCTGGTAATTTCACTTTGATTTTCTGATTGTTTAGGTTAAAATAAACTAGTTTGCAAGTTTTTAGAATTTTTTATAAATTTTGGATTTTAAATATTATTTTAATATTATTTTATTATTATTTTTCAAATTTCACATTTTCCAACTTTTAACATTTTTCTTAGCTTTATTACATTAAAATAGGAATTTAGCAACTCTTAGAATAATTTTATCTCTTTTAGATTAATTTTTATAATTATTTTAAGTTTTAATAGTTTTTAAATCATTTTAAATAGTTTTTATTAGTTTAAAAATTTCTAAAAATAGTTTTTAATCTTTTAGGTCATTTTTGAGGTTTACCAATTGAAAAATCTTTATTTGGGTTTTTTGATAATTTATTTGATTTTTAGGGCTTTAATTTGCATTTAAAAATTGAATATTTAATTATTTATAAGGTTTGAAAAAGTTTTGATCATTGGTAAACTCTTAGTTTATTTATTTTGATTTTTGGTGAATTTTTGGTAATTTTTAGAATTAATTTTTATTTTTGTGGTTTTTAAGGTTTTACGTTTTAACTTTCTAGTAGTAATTTTTACGTCTTCGTCATTTTCTTTTCTCATCCCTTTCTATACCAAATATTAATCTCAAATCTTGTACATCTTAGTCACACACATATACCTCCTTGGGAAACGAACTTTCACACCATAAGGGTCATTAACACTTGATTTTTCCTAAAGTCATTTGTTCAATACTTACCGCTTTTACGCTCCTTTTCCTAAAGGTCGTATTTTACCACAACCATTTTGGCGCCGCTGCCGGGGAGGTGTGTCGTGATTAATTTGCATTGTTGTTTTTAATATTAACCATAAATAGTATTTGTATTAGTAGAACTCTACTAATACGTATTATCGGTTTTCTTGGTTTTTCTTGTAAAAATATTATTACTATATTGTATTAAGTATCACAACAAATAAACAATATCTCCAAAAGTGTGAAAACACAACCTTAATTGGGATTTCATCACTCAATTATTGTATTCGAATCTCAAACAAAAAGAAAAAGGCAAAAATAGATAAATACTTTCGTGAAGCTCGATTTTGAAAAATACAAACTATAAGGTGGGTATAAGGCGGGTATTATAAAATATACCCTAAGGAAAAAGGCTCTTAAGTGCTTCGCGTCGCCTCGTTTCTCCGCTTGCTTGTGAGTATTTTGAGATTGAAGGCTAATCGAGGGTTTTGCCGCCCAAAGTATTATTACGTATAATATATTTGCTTGGTTTCTTTGTGATTAAACCCTCTTGAACAATTTGGTTTTCACCAAAGTTCTAAAGTCATTCGAAGGCGTTCACTCCACGTGATCGTTTTCATTCTTTTGAGGCTTCTTTAATCAAGAGTTTGATTCGAGGAGAGATTTTGTAGATTGTTGTCTACGAAGATACACCAAAATCCAAAAAAAATTTAAATATAATCAAAAACACAAAAAAATTGAAAATCCAGAAAACAACCAAAAAGAATCTTCTTTGCTCACCTCCCATTCTTCGTGAAGTTTATGATCACTCGTAATCAAGCAAAACGAGCTCGTAAACGTCTTCAAAAGCAAGCCAATCAAGAGACGTTGATTGAAGAACAACCTCCAATTGTTGAACCTATTGTAGAACAAGAAGTCGTCATGGCTAATCGTACTATGATGGAGTTGCTACAAGCACCCACCGAGGGTTTTGGAGAGGCTATTGTGATTCCCGCCATCCTTGCGGAAAATTTTGAAATTAAGACGGGTTTAATGTCGATGTTGCAAGCAAATAAGTTTAGAGGTCATGAGAAAGACAACCCGCACTACCACATTAGGAATTTTAACCGTCTCACCGCTACTAGCAAGTTTAAGGATGTTCCACATGACGCCATTAAGATGATGTTGTTTCTATACTCGTTAGATGGACCCGCAAAAATTTGGCTCGAGAAAGAACCGCCAAATTCGATTTTGACATGGGCCGATCTCGTTTCTAAGTTTGTGAACAAGTTTTTTCCACCATCTAAAACAACACATTTGAAAAATGAGATTTCACGATTTGTGCAAAGAAATAATGAAATTTTTTCAATGGCATGGGAACGATTTAAAGAAATGTTACATGAATGTCCACACCATGATTTTACGGAATTGCATCAAATTGATACTTTTTATAATGGGCTTAATGATCATGAACGAGATTATTTGAATGCCGCCACGGGTGGTAATTTTTTGTGCAAGACGACAAATGAGGCTTTACAAATCATCGAGAATAGATCTAAGGTTTATAGCCCTCGTAACACACCGAGTGTTGCCAATTTGGGTTCCTCATCATCGTCACAATCGTCTCGTAGCATTAATGCCTTACATGATGAAGCTAATGAGGAAAATCGTTTTTTGATAGATTTGCTAATCTTATGTCCCATTGGAAGGCTCAAGAAGCTTCTAATTCCGCTTCGGTTAAAGCGGTTGCTAAGAGTTGTTTATCTTGTGGTGGAGCTCATGATCTTTCCGAGTGCATTACCGCGGATGGTAACACTTCGAGTGCTTATGTAGCAACGGGAACTTACAACCAAAACGGTCAAGGTTCCCGCCCAAATCAAGCTCCACCAAATCAAAATGCTAATAATTATCGAAACAACAACCAAGGTGGTAATTACCAAGGCAATTCACGTAACTACAACAAAGGGAATTATCAAAATGGGAATGGACAAATTTCTAATCAAAACCAAAACCGTGATTTTCAAAACACTACATAAGGTTTTCAAAATTCTCACACTAAAAATTTGCAAGGAGAATTTTTGGATTATGCTAAAGCAAATGATGCTAAATTTGATAACATGCAACGTGAGATGATTAGCTTAAGATCCGAGTTGAAAAACGAGCTTAAAAATGAACTTGCTAATGAACTTAAAACTCATGCAAACTAAATGGAAGGAAATGTCCAACGTCTTCAACGAAATCAACAAAAGATGGAATTAGGACAACATGAGATTAAGCAAGAGTTATTAAAAGCGGATGCTAGGCAATCAAAATTTGAGGACCGAATGGCTAAGATGTTTGAAGCAATCATGTGTAAACCCTCTTCCTCGGGTGGTCTTCCTAGTGATACCATTGCAAACCCGAAGGGAGAAATGAAGGTTATTACTACACGAAGTGGTAAAACTTTCAAGGAACCAATCTCTCGTCCAAGTACTTCTACGGAGAAGGAAATCGAGAAAGAACCCGAGGTGATGGTCGAAAAGGAGCACATTACAATCCCACGAAGTACCGCTCAAACCACACCTACGGTTGAACCAATACCAATTGTGGAACCCGAGTTTCCAAGGTCGTTGCCTAATGACCAACCCACACCACCTTTACCCTACCCTTCGAGACGAAACAAAGAGAAATTGCAAGAACGTAACAAACAACAAATCGAGCTTTTTATAAAAATGTTTCAACAAGTGCATTTTGATGTGAGTTTAGCCGACGCGTTGTTATATATGCCTCGTTTCGCTTCCACTTTTAAAAGTATGATGAGTGATAAGGAAAAGCTTTCAAAGCTTGCTAATTGTTCTTCGGTTTATCTTAACCGCATACCGGAAAAAGTTGGTGACCCCGGAAAATTCCTCATTCCTTGTGACATACAAGATATGAAAGAATGCCTCGCCTTGGCCGATCTTGGTGCGAGCATTAATTTGATGCCATTTTCCATTTGGAAATCGCTTTCGCTTCCGGCTCTTATTCCTTCGAACATGTCTATCGAGATGGCCGATCATTCTACGATTATGGCATGTGGAGTTGCCGAAGATGTTTTCGTGAAAGTGGGGAAGTTCTACTATCCCGTTGATTTTATAGTAGTTGACATCCCCGCGGATCCTCAAGTTCCTCTAATTTTAGGTCGTTCATTTTTAGACACGTCGAGATCGCTTATCGATGTTCATGCAAGAACTATCACTTTGAGATTCAACGAAGAGGAACTTGTTATAAACGCTACTCAAAACTCGAAGCCTTCTCATGTTTATGCAATCGCTACCATCAATCACATTGACATCGTTGATGTGGTTTGCGATGAGTTTTCACAAGAAGTGTTAGGTTTTTCCGATAGCTCGGCAAGTGGCAATCCCACTATTTTGGATCCGATTCTTGCTAATTCCACACCAAATCTCACTCCATTCCAAGGAGGCGATCTCACTTCAAATGAAATCGACAATGAAGATGAGGTGTTGATTAGTGATGATACTTCTATTTCACCATTTCATCCGCCGATGGAAGTTATGAGTGTTGAACCAAAATCTTCAATCGAGGAACCACCTATCCTTGAATTGAAAGATCTTCCTTCTCACCTTGAATACGCATTCTTGGAAGCTGATGACAAGTTGCCGGTTATTATTGCAAAAGGTCTTGCTAATAATGAAAAAACCGAGCTCTTGAAAGT
Source organism: Glebionis coronaria (assembly GCA_025667525.1). Classification (NCBI taxonomy): domain Eukaryota; kingdom Viridiplantae; phylum Streptophyta; class Magnoliopsida; order Asterales; family Asteraceae; genus Glebionis; species Glebionis coronaria. Next base: position 425,773,139 of record CM046879.1, on the reverse strand, counting down.
TCTTAAGGCTCATAAAGGGGCAATTGCGTGGAAAATATCCGACATTAAGGGTATTGACCCAAAATTTTGTACTCACAAGATTTTAATGGAGGAGGACTACAAACCCGCAATTCAAAGTCAAAGAAGGGTGAATCCCAAAATTCACGATGTCATTAAAAAGGAGGTCCTTAAACTCCTTGATGCGGGAATGATTTATCCTATATCCGATAGCCCATGGGTGAGCCCAATCCATTGTGTCCCTAAAAAGGGAGGAATGACCGTTGTGCCTAATGAAAACAACGAGTTAATTCCACTCGTGTTGTGACCGGTTGGAGGGTGTGTATTGACTACCGAAAGTTAAATGACGCCACTCGTAAAGACCACTTTCCTTTGCCCTTCATGGACCAAATGTTGGTGCGACTTGCGGGAAATGAATTCTATTGTTTTTTAGATGGTTTTTCCGGTTACTTTCAAATCCCTATCGACCCTCGTGATCAAGGGAAGACTACGTTTACGTGTCCTTATGGAACGTTCGCTTATGGTAGGATGCCTTTCGGACTTTGTAATGCACCGGGTACGTTTCAACGGTGTATGATGGCAATTTTTCACGATATGATCGAGAAGTCGATGGAAGTGTTCATGGATGACTTCTCGGTGTTTGGCAATTCGTTCACGTCATGTTTATCTAATCTCGAGCAAATGTTAAAACGTTGTGAAGAAACCAATCTTGTGCTTAATTGGGAAAATGTCATTTTATGTGTAAACAAGGGATCGTCTTAGGACATAAGGTGTCGAAAGCGAGGATTGAGGTCAATAAAGCTAAGGTAGACGTCATCGCCAAGTTACCTCATCCCAAAACCGTTAAGGAAGTTAGGAGTTTCCTAGGCCACGTGGGCTTTTATCGTCGTTTCATCAAGGACTTTTCGAAAATCTCTCGACCTATGACACACCTTCTCGAGAAGGATGCTCCTTTTAACTTCAATGAGGATTGTGTTAGAGCTTTCGAAACTCTCAAAAGGAAACTTACCGAAGCTCCCATTCTTGTTGCTCCTAATTGGGAATTACCCTTTGAAATCATGTGCGATGCAAGTGATTATGCTATAGGGGCCGTCTTAGGGAAACGTTATGACAAGCATTTCCGTCCTATCCATTATGCTAGTAAGACGATGACCGAGGCTCAATTAAAGTACACCACAACAGAAAAGGAATTCCTTGCCGTGGTCTATGCTTTTGAGAAGTTCCGACCTTATCTCGTCTTGACTAAGAGCATCGTGTATACCGACCATTCGGCTATCAAGTATCTCTTAGCTAAGCAAGATGCTAATCCGAGATTGCTTCGTTGGATGCTCCTCCTCCAAGAATTTGATGTCACCGTGCTTGACAAAAAAGGAGCCGAGAATCTAGCGGCCGATCATCTCTCTCGTCTAGAAGATCCTCACAAAGATGTTTTCGAGAACAAGGAAATCACCGAAACATTTCCTCTTGAGACTCTCGGTGTAGTGAATTCTAAAGACACCACCCCATGGTTTGCCGACATTGCAAATTACCATGCAGGCAATTTCATAATCAAGGGTATGACGACACAACAAAAACGAAAATTCTTTTGTGACGTCAAGTTCTATTTTTGGGACGACCCTTATCTCTTTCGAGTTTGTGCGGATCAACTCGTTCGACGTTGTGTGTTTGGTGCCGAAGCTTCTAATATCCTTAGATATTGTCACGAGGGACCCACGGGTGGTCACCACGGTGCTAATCTCACGGCTAAGAAAGTGTTCGATGCCGGTTTCTTTTGGCCTTCTATCTATCGTGATGCACACGCACTTGTGAAGTCGTGTGATTCGTGCCAACGTCAAGGAAAATCGTCTCAACGTGATGAAATGCCGCAAAACATAATTCAAGTGTGTGAGATTTTCGACATATGGGGAATAGACGTTATGGGGCCGTTCCCATCGTCTCATGGCAACAAATATATCCTCGTCGCGGTGGACTACCTATCTAAGTGGGTGGAAGCTAAGGCTTTGCCTACCAATGATGCTCGTGTGGTAGTGAAGTTTTTGAAGCAACTATTTTCTCGGTTCGGAACCCCTCATGCTATTATAAGCGATCGTGGAACCCATTTTTGTAATGACCAATTCGAAAAGGTTCTAAAGAAATATGGAGTTACTCATCGTCTTTCTACGGCTTATCACCCGCAAACGAGTGGGCAAGTCGAGGTTTCGAACCGAGCTTTGAAGAGGATTTTAGAAAGGTCAATTGGAGAAAACCGTGCTTCATGGTCCGACAAACTCGATGACGCTTTATGGGCCTTTAGGACCGCTTATAAGACACCTATCGGTTGCACTCCTTATAAGTTAGTCTATGGGAAGAATTGTCATTTGCCCATTGAGTTGGAGCACAAGGCATATTGGGCCCTTAAGCATGCAAACTTTGACTTAAAGACCGCGGGAGATCACCGGAAAATACAATTGAATGAATTGGATGAATTAAGAGATACTGCTTATGAAAATTCATTAATTTTTAAAGAAAAGACTAAAAAGTTTCATGATTCAAAGATTAAAAACCGGGTTTTTAACATTGGTGATCAAGTGTTGCTTTTTAACTCTCGACTTAAGATATTTTTCCGGGAAATTGAAATCTCGTTGGTCGGGTCCGTTCACCATTACACAAGTGTTTCCATATGGGACCATTGAGCTAGCTCAAGATGATGGTCCTAATTTCAAGGTGAATGGACATAGGCTTAAGCACTACTTTGGTGGGGAAATTCCTTCAATGGTTGCCCTCGACCAAGTCAGCTTCCCCAATGATAATTAGCATTGAGGGGATCGAGTCGAGCTCATGACTCGGTAATCAAAAACGAGGTGCCTCGTGGGGGAGATCCCATGCTTATCCTTTATGCTTACTATTCACTAATAAAGGGACTTGTACCCTTTCGACTCGTTGTCTCGTGGTTGTTTGTGATTGTGTTATCTAGATCATCATCATCATCTACAATTGAAGACTCTCGTGTTCATTTACGTGAGCCTCCATCGTTTGCTTGAAGAATTTTTTGACTAATCCATGACATATCCTTTATTGTTCTAACAATTATCTTTTAGCATACTTAATAAACGGCTTTAGATATATTGTTGATCACCCTTTTCATGCTAGATCCTAAGCATTCGATTCTTCGTCTCTAGTATGGGGGTGCTCCACCTTTAGACTCGAAACATTGAGGACAATGTTTGCTTTAGTATGGGGGGTGAATAGGTACTTGCTTTGCTACACCCTCACGCTTTCCAATTTTCAATTTTTTGTTGCTAATAAGGCTAAAAATGGCCAAATTTTAAAAAATTTTCTTAGATTTCATAAGTGTTTTTAAGACACGAATGTATATTTTCCGTTGGGTAGAATAAGAGTTAATTTTTGACTTGATGGGCATTTGGAGCCATTTACATTCCTTAACCCGCTCATTTCAAGTTTTGCTAGAATTTTATATAGGGAACTTTAAAACGCGAAAGTCTTAATTCATACGGGTTAAGAACAAGAACTTTTCGCAAGTTCCTATAATTGATCCTAGAAAGTCACTTATCAAGGGAACTTTAAAACCCATTCTCTAAACTTGAAAAAGTCCAAGAAAGTGCAAGATCCTATAGGTGGCTTGAAAACCCAAAACTTTGATTTGATATAGTCTTAATGAAAGCTAATCCAAATTTGGCTTAATTTTGACTTGCATGGCTAAGTATTCACGAGACTCTTTAATTAGAGGTCTTTATATAGTGAAGAACGAGAGATGATAGAGTTAGACAAGTGATCATGCTAAACGTAGAACATGAAAATGTTCTTTCAAAAACTCATATGTTTTTAATTGTGGCTTTTTCTTCCCATAAGATCAATGCATTAGGAATAAATCATAATTGCAATAAGTAAGGTCGTACGATTTGAAAGGTTACTTAGCCTCTAGCGCAAGATCGTTTAAAAGTTGCTCGGAATTGAATAGAGTTCATAGCCAAGGCATAACTTATTGAAGCGGGACGCGAAGATTGGCAATCATCCAAAAAGGCCCTAACAAGGCATGAGGAGCTCTATTTTTGCTAAAGATCCAAGATGATGTGAAGTATCATTATTCCTAAATCAATATGAAGGATCGAGACACATGACGAAAAACAATTACTCCCCTAAAGATCATGGAGAAAGTCTATCCAAAAAGACCCTTACAAGGTATGAGGATAAATATATGCAAGTCCGAAAAGGAGGCGGATCGTTGTATATCAAAATCCAAAGTATAGATTGAAGAAAAATGATGAAGTCGTGGTCCAAATACGAAGAATCTCTCAAAAACGTCAAGTGAAGAAATTCCAAATATGTGAAGAGAAGACCATAACTTCAAGAACGTCTTCCCAAGATTTGAAGTATGAAGTACATGCCAAATATCGGTCCGAGAAAGGTCTCAAATCGTGAAACGAGTTATGCCAAGATATGAACTTAAGGAGATACACGAGAAGCCGTTTTAAAAGATTTTGTCCTTCGGCTAACTATTGATCAAATCGTGCTACTTTGCTTTCGGACTAATAACTACTCAAATAAGTCAATATGAATCACTTGTGATCCATGACAAATAGATAAAAAATGCTAGTAACCCATTTCCTTTTATAATAACTATGATTGCAGGGAGAAAAAGTATTACACAATTTGGACGTATGAGTAGTGTTAGCATTGTGACTTGTACCAACAATGATATCGTTTTTGCACTTAGCATGGAATGTATGACAATCAAGGATGACGAGGTTTACTCTAAGGGACATTTACTTGTTTCTATTCTTTGAACCTAAAAGTCACTTTTTGTGATGAAAATCATACATTATGTCTTTACACATCTTTGTAGTATGTTGCAAGTCTTTTACTCTTCAATAAAGGTTAATAAAATTGAACTTTGGTGATGCTTAGATACTTTATTCTAGCATTGTGTGAGGGCATGGCAATGGCTTAGTATGAGGGAGCCTTAAGATCTTTTGATTGCTGAGCTACGATCGTTTCGAGCTCTTTAATCTTAGAATCGAAATCAGTTAACGAAGCAGTTATAAAGCATTTATCATGATGTACTATAGCATTCTGAACAATCTCTCCCCCATTATGACGCACATCGGATCAATCAAAAGTGGTAAAACTATCACCCTTTTCCATCCCATGTTTGTCATAATTAATTTCGGAATGCTCAACATGCGGTAGTTCATCGGCATAGACATCATATACAACATTACATTGTAGCATATTTGTAGGCTCTTCGTCATAAACGGGTATGGTGTCATCATAAGAGATGTCTGTAACATTCCGTGACGCGTTGCTGAGGTCATGCTTAACTCGTGATTCCATGTCCTTGCAATCTTTAGTAGTCTCTAACTCGGCAATCGTATGACCATTTTCCTTTTGCATCATAGATTCATGCACTCCATTACCATACGCTTGCTGAAGTTGGGATCTTTTATAAATCGAAGATGAGACGGATGTCATGAGTTTCAATAGAGTACCACAGAAAACTTGAAGCTCGGTATGTGTATCTCGAAGAAATGATTGGCAAATCATAGAACTTTCAGACTTGACGATATTGAATTGGAGGAAATGCGTGAGGTGTGTCACAAGAGCCTTATATGCAAGTGCCAATGCAGAGTGATTAAAGTATTCATTGTTGAGGTTTTCTGCTAGTTGGTTCAAGTTGAAGAACATCAATTCTGTGAATATAGGACGATCTTGACCAAAGAGTGTCACAAATTTGCTCCCTCCTTGAAGCCATGAAAGATTCATTAGATGATATTGAAGCATTCGAAATGAAGTTATACCACTTTCTCTACTATTGTTCTCTTGTATTTGAGGCAATTCTCGCTCTTGAAACGTCGAATTCAATGATTCCATTGATTTTCGATAAAGATAAAGTAAGGATTACGTGGCGATGAAAAATTCATCTTCACTTTCAAATAATAATACCCAATCAAAAATTTGTAGCCACTAAAAATAAATCCCGTCACTTAGTCTCGTCTTTTTGTCTTCAAATCTTGTCACTTTTTGTTTCGTTACTTTATCACGTTGTCTGTCTCTTTGACCCGTTTAAATCCGAATACCACTTAATATCACGAATTTAGTTCAAAAGAAATTTTTTTAAAAAAAATTGTGTATTGCAAGTGGCTTGTTTTAAAATTTTGTGTATTGCAAGTGAATTTGTTTTAAAAATTTGTGTATTGCAAGTGGCACGTTGTCTGTCTCTTTGACCGTTTGAATTTTTGAAGATACATTTGTTTTATAAAAAAGAAAGTGTGTGTATTGCAAGTGGCTTGTTTGTGTATCCACGTGGCTTGGCCACAAAATCCCAGTAGTCAAAACTTTGAAATATCCGTCCACAATAAATACACCCACAAACAGTGAACCCTCAATTCCTTTCCATCTAACTCAACCTCCTTGTTTACTCCGCCCCCAATTTATCTTTACCTCAAACAAACTGCCTCCCAAAATCCTCTCACAACTTTTAACCTAATCTCACTAAAACTCACAGACCTCCAATTTTCGAGACCTCACAAACCTCCAACTTTTAATCCATCCTTCATCTATTTCTTGTCTCACCAAAACTCACAGACCTCCAAATCTCATGTACTCACCATAATCAAAGTAATCATCAACGATTTCATCACAGATCTTGTTATCACACTAAAAGAAACGAATCATATATTTGATACAACTGCCATATCAACCAAACAGAAAGATTATAACTTGATTGTTATAAATCTTTCATATTTCATTTCAAATATTAAATACAGTTAGACCTGTGATGATGAAATCATGTAAGATTCAAAGATCTTGACATGCATGATTGACTTTTATTCGAATCAAAGAAAAAAAATCTGAGATCTATATATATTATGTTTTTATTGTTTGAGTTTTGTGTGAGTGAGTCTGTGTCTGGTTTTCGAGGTGAAGGTTCGACTTGTCAAAATGGATCTTGAGTGTTTGTGTCAGTCTTGTGAATCTGAGTTTGGGTGTGTTTTGTTTTGAGTCTGTAAATAAGTCTGTAGGTGCAGTCGAGTTTGTGTTCGAGGGTCCAGTTGTGAGTCGTGTGTAGTCGAGTCTTGAGTAGAGTCTAGAGTCTTGGTTTTTGGTCTAAATCTTTGTGTGTCGAGTAGTTGGTCTGTTTGAGTGGTTTTTTTATGAGTTTTGGTTGGATGGGTCGAGTCTTGATGTTGTTGGTTGGTGTTGTCGGATAAAGAAAGAAAAAAATCTTCGGAAAAGTCAAATTCTTTGGATAAATGGTTTTTTTGAATAATAGACTTCTTCTGAATAATATAGATCTTCGGAATCAATGACTTTTTTGGAATAGTTAGGTTTCTTCGGAATAGTTGGTTTCTTCGGAATAGTTCGACCATAGGGGCCTATGCCACCTTCATTCATAAATCAACTAGAAATAGGTAGTTTCTTCGGAATAGTTCGTTTCTTCGGAATAGTTGGTTTCTTCGGAATAGTTGGAATATTCGAAATATTTGTGTTGTTGGATTTCTTCAGATAAAAAAATGAGGACACTGTAACGTGAACTTCTTCGGATAAAAAGACAAATTTCTTTGGAAAAAGAAACCCTTTTGCGAAGATACAGATTTTTTTGATGATTCTGTTAGGTAACTTTTCGGATAAACACAAAATGACAAAAATAGAAACTTGGAATCAAAAAATAAAACAGAGATATCAAAATCACAAAATAAAATGTAGGTAACCCACAAATTAACTAAAAACACTAAAAAATTATGATTTATTCTAAAATAAGTAAACACAAAGATTTATCTATCAATTTAAACCATGAAATCACAAAAATTTTCAAGATTTGAGCTTGATTAAATCAAAACCCACCAAAATCAATCAAAACGAACACAAGAACAGTCAATCAACCATAGCTCTTGATATCAATGGTAGATCCACGATTTCTAAAGATTGTTACAAGTGTTGGATTGGTCTAAATAAAGAGAAGGATAGATGAAGATCTTGATATGAACTAGAGAGAGAAAAGAGAGGAGAAGAGACGTAGAGAGAGAAAGTGATGTTTAATAAATGAAAGTGTTAAATGAATAATGACCAACCCCTCCTAACATGCTAGGAGGGGGTATATATAGCCCACCCTACATGTGAGATATATGGGCTATACTGTTTACATAATAGATCACGAGTCTAATACTTGAATATATCATTGGAGTGACCGATCCTTTCTAAATACGTAAAAACGTATTTCCAACAATAAATTAGATTCCGTATAACTTATTTAGTTGATTAAGAGTTCTCAAAGTGTTTTAGTTTTAATTACAAATTACTATACTAATTCTTAGCAGAATATAGATCCAACCGAAGGGATCAACACATACTGCCCAATTAAATATCACTATAAGCTCGAATCACTAACTACTAACTCGTCGTTAAAAGAAAAAAGAAAAAAAACTGCATAATTCTACTTAGCGAGAGAACTGTCTCGAGAATTGGAAAAAAGAAATGAAGAAAAATAAAAAAATTATTTGATGCCCACGTATTGCCACCAATATCATTCTATCACATTCTTAGAGCACAAGGTACGGTTGGCTCAAGCCGTGGGAAAACACCACAATTTTCTCACGGTATGGTTAATTTTGGCTAAATGATCACACAACACCACAACCTCCACAACACCAACTTTTTACCCTCCTTGGTTGGCTTGAGCCACGAGGAATTTTTTTAAAAAAATAAAAAAATAAAAAAATTAAATACGTGAGAACACGAAATTGCAAGAACCGGTACGGTTCTCGCGTTTTCGTGTCAAGTTTTCGCGCAAAAACGCGCGCCGTCCCCTAGGTGCGAGACACGAAAACGCGAGACACAGTATGGTTTTTGGCGTTTTCCCCTGGCATTTTCCAACGGCGCGAAATGAAAATCCTTTGTACCCTATGCTCTTACGAGCTTTACACCAACTTCTTTACCTTGTACATATAAGTAAATTTGTTCTTCATCAAGTTGCCTACACCACCGAGTCGATTTCTTTTTTAAGCTTCACACGTGAAATGACGAGGATGTAGTGGTAATATCGTAATACTGGTGATGGTGGTGTCACATAGACTGGCCGCTCTTGATCTTTTCCCTCGGTACGATTGGCCTAACAAAATGTTCTAGAAGAACATTCACCTCGAAACCTTAGTAATTACTTCATCCATCCAATAATAATAGTTTACCAACAAAAAAACACGCAGTTTAATAAAAACATCACTTTTCAGCTTTCTCTTTTACTTTCTACAAAATAACAATTTTACTTGAATCGATTCTTTATAATGAATAGATCCCATCGCAACTTGAATATGGAATTCAAAGGGATCAAATAGGCTAGGATACTCTGAATCATAGAACTCTAATGAAATATACGATCAACCAACATTTATCGAATTTGAAAAAGAGTCAGAAGAGATGGTTCGATCCTCTTATTTTTTTCTCGAACCGGGAGATTAATGAATCGGGATCCTGATGCATATACATACAAATGGTCTACTGGGAGCAATAATTTCCAGGAACATTTGGAACATTTCGTTTCTGAGCAGAAGAGCCGTTTTCAAATAGTGTTCGATCGATTACGTATTAATCCATATTCGATTAATTGGTCTGAGGTTATCCAAAAATGATTTGTCTAAGCCACTTTGTTTTTTTTGTCCAAGTTGATTCTTTTCTTGTCTAACTCGTTGATATGATAAACTTAATCTACATTTCTTATCTATTTTTTACTAGATTATTTATTTAGGACGTCCAAAAATAGTAACTTGTACTATTAATATGGGACGGAGACGAAAAGAGTAAATAGAAAGTTTATATAAAAAGGCAATAAAACTGTCAAAACTTAACCAAACACAAAATATTTTAGTACTTCATAAACCTATACTCTGTAAGTACCAAGAAAAAACCAAAACACGAGTTTACTAAAAGATATGCAAACAACATTACAAAATATAAGTAGTTGAGAGCTTTGGACTCCCCATACTATTTTGTGAGGATATACGTAAAGCTTTTGTAGTTATACGTACTTTGTATACAACTTTTTTTGTTATTCTTTTGGCGCTCTAGTCGCCTTTCTCAAAGTACATAATTATGTCATTCAACTTGTATGACCTTTCTTTGATGTTCTTGTGGCTCTCTAGTCACTTTTATCATAAAACACTTGTGCCAACTTGTAATTCATCTTTTATTTTTTCGATATTTAAAAAAATTCACTTTCTTGAAAAGGAGAGGTTATTAAAACCTTTTATTTTTTATCATGCATACCTTTCGTGTCACAATAGGCATTCGAATACAACCAACTATAACATTCGGGGAAAATCTACACTAAGGGTCTGTTTGGTACGGAAAAAAAGTAATGACGGAATGGAATGAACTTCGTAATGGAATAAATAAAGTAATTGAATGACATATTACAATGATAATTATGTTTGGTTGTTTTGATAGTTAGGAATGTAATTAACAATAAAAAGACAAAGAGCCTTTAATGATTATCTTTTTGGGTTTGATAAGTACTTAATGAAGGGTTTTTGTGTAAATATGATTCCATTACCACATGTAATGAAACAAAAACAAAGTACCCCTAGTGAATGAATATGGTGATTTTTGATGTAGTTGATCATTCCATGTAATGAGTTATTGCATTCCATAGTTGTAAGCAAACATAATTTTTTCATTTTGTCATAATGATCTTTTTCATTCCCACTCTCATTCCGACGTAGTAAACGTTATGTAAGACATTGCCATGTCTCTTATTGAATGTGCAAGTTGACCGGGTGAAAAATACATATTATTCAACTAGTTTTAATGCCCGTACACGTACAAGACTTAAACATAAATGATAGATTAAGTAATAATTCGTTATTGCGGTTTTATGTATGGTATATATGTTTTTAAGAACATCTAATGTTTATATGTTTGATTATATTGTTATTTTACTATGCATCATGTAAATTAATATAAACTCACCTCGATTTTTATTTTTTTGAGTTTCATACTTTTTTTATTTTCGATATTTTTATACTATATAGTTATATCTTAATTATTAATAAACAAATCATTTATATCAACCAATCACACCGTTTGATTTTACTTATGTGTTCAGATCAAATCATTTGATTGATCCAAATATTTTCTTTACAACCACATCTTTTCACTAAATTTATAAATAATTTAATCATTTAACTATATAAATTCAAATTTTTGACCAATATTAAATGTTATTATTAAAAAAATATTATCTTATTGTTTGCAAACCTATAATAATGATTGAATGAATAATGTGTTCTTTCCAATAATGAGTTGTATTTATTATGAAATGTAGAGAATAAAAATAGAGGAGGAAAAGATAATTATTATTGAATAGTAATCCCTAATGAATACAATGTGTCCTTTATATATAAGTATTTAGGGAGTGTAACCTCGTAGCTATTTAACCACTAATTAAAAGCTGATAAACTATACATTCATGGTGAATATACATACATAATGAACATATTTATAACACTCCTCCTTGGATATTCACTGTTTGTTATACTTCATAATCTGCCTCATTAAAAATCTTATCAAGAAAAAATCCAGTGGGATAAAAACTCGAGAAGGAAAAAAGAGCGTAGTGTGCATAATGCTCCTTCTCAAATCAACGTATATCTTTCAAGCGTCAAAAGGACGGTCTGTTGCTCAAAAACTTTTGTCAGCAAAGATTTTGTAAAGAAGTTCACTATAATATTGATGCTTCAGATTATCTCCTACAAAGATGACAATATATGTGTAGCTTCTAATCGAATGTCAAATGCATTGGTTAGAAAATATACATTGTTAATTCATATATTAAAAGATATGCAATCTCATGATGCATATCGATTGCAAAATTGACATCAAAACTTTAGTTGCACTTTTGGTACTTGAGGACCAAAAATTATCTATGAAACATGTGCAAAAACAAGATGATATGCATCCAAATGGATGTTCATCAATATAATAGTTCATTCTGCTTGATCAAATAATTTATTTATAATTTTATCAAATGCTTCCATAACTTGAAATTTCTAGACATGTTTGAGGTATTATGGATCATTCATGGAATATTAGAGCTCTAATAAAACGTATATATGACAAACTAAATACTTTTTAGATTGACTTTCTCATAGAATATCAATAATATATTTACACCCACCTCTAGACAATACGACTCTCTTAATAAGCAGTTTCATGCTTTTGTGAATTCATGTCTTAAGGAATGTAACTTTAGAGCTCTTTATTCGGTTGCACACACAACCCGTGTATATTCAATAGCTTTTACGCATTATGTGTATGAACTTCTTGTCCTAATACTTCTCTTATTTTCAAGTGACTACATCTTTTCATGATGGTCAATCATTTTGTTGAGCTCACTTTTGAATAATAAATAATTCATTATTCTCCCTATGCACAATAATAAGCGTTATATTATATGTAAGCAAATTATTGACGTCATTTTCATTCGATTTCATATGATTCTAGACATGATAAAATTTATTGAGATCTTATTGGTTATTTTAATGTTCTTTTAAGAACCTTTATGTCTAGTGTCTCTTTGTGAGACTATCATCAGGTCTTTTATACCTTAAACAACCATCTTGTTTTTATGCACTATATTTTAGATCGAGGATTTTATTTGAAATTGATTAGTCTACCATTATTGAGGCATGTCATAATTAAGTAATGTCCTTTAGGCACAAAGTAGGAGCATGATTAGCTGAAACTTTGTTATTTGGCCAATGTATATGTATGGTTATTAGATTATTATTGAATAATAAATTCATAAAATTTATATCAAAAATCAATAAAATATGGTAATTCATTCTGAATTTGTAGCTACTTATCTCCTCCTCAAGGAATTACCCCTTCTTTTATATCTTGTATATTTGCATTTAGGTGAAATAATGCACAAAAAATAGGATAGGTTTGGTTTATAATCAAAATCAATTATGAAATGGAGAAATTATAATAATATAGTGGCATGATGCTAATTTTGTTTTGGTGTATATGATAGTATGACCCCATACAATAACACAATATTTTCTCTCGTTATCATTGAATAATGTAGAAGTAATTCATCTCATATTTACAATGAATTACTTACTCTGGAATGTTATACTCGCTTTTTAATATGTCGTGTTGGGTCAGTATTTACTGACCCTGAAGCAACTCTAAGATTTGAATATAAAAGTCCCCTCAGTGTTTCATGTTCAGCAGTAAGGTGGGTCTGCTGAAGCATGACCAGAGGAACCAAGTTCCTACTGAAGAATGTGTTGCTAAAGGATGTTCAGCTTTCCTCTTCCAGTAAACTTAGAAGAGAAAGGAGTCTTTGCTTCAAATACTAGGCGGTCTAGTTGTTGAAGAACAAGTACTGAAGAAGAGCTTTCAGTTTAGTTTGGTTTGACAATACCAAACTGAATGATGTCGATCTCCTCTAGAATGCTGAAGACACTTCAATATTCTGATGGTTTGCATTAGGCGGGAAAATATTACTTTAAGTCAAAGTAGGTTGCTTGTATAGTTAGCCATAAGTACAACTTTTATCTTTTCTAGAATAGTTTATTAAGTACTTTGTATTGTTTATCCAGCATGGGCATCAACCACCCACTAGATAAACTTATGCATGGGAACATGCAAAATTCAAACCCTAGTTTTTGCACTGCCTATTTAAGGAGTGCATATTGAGAGGGAAAAGGTTAACCATTACAAGAGTAGAAACTCTAGAAAAACCTTCTTTCTCAATACCAACTAAACCATATAGCCAAAAAGCATATGAACGTTTAGTTTGGATCTTAGACTCTTAACTTTGGTTAGAAGTTTAAGTATAGGAGATCACCACACATTATCATTCAACCACTTTGTTATTCCACAAACAAAATTGGGCTATAGATTCTTTATTGAGTTTTAATAAAAGTCTACACGTTGAAAGTTATATTGGTATTGTTGTTCTAATTGTTCTTAGTTCTTATCAATTGTTAAAACAACTCACTTGAGTCTTGGTAACGAGTTATTACTTAAGGTTGATAAGTAATAACGAGTTACAAGGGACCAACTAGTGGTATGAAAGTCGTTTGATTAGCTAAACTCTTATTTTTTTTCATTAAACTGCCAATTTTTTTGTTTTTAAATCAAGATCCAACATGGCTCAAGTAATACCACAAACCCTAGAGTATAGGTGTAACACCCCATTTTGATAAATGGAATATCACAGGATAATTATGACATGTCATCAAAGCATACAAGGTAAATGTCTAAAACATTAAATGACAATAAAAGAATCCGAAAACAAACATCGGATCCAAATAAGCACCACACATGAAATGCACAGGTATGAATGCAAAGGAAAGGACTAAACAGTGTCCAGCAAAGCAAAAGTATGAAATGCATTTAAAGAATGAAAGAAAGCTTGCGCCTCATTCCATGCACGTACTCTTGGATTCCTAGCTTTGCCCTTTAGTACATGCCGTATTGGGACATGGAAAGAGAAATACGGTTGAGCAATACGCTCAGTGTGCGGATATATAACAATAGAATGTAAAGCATAAACATAAGCAAGCAACGAGATGAAATGAATAACATAGCAACGGGCTAAATGTATGTCCTCGAAAACCTGGTTTAAGTTTATATAACTGGTTTATATTTCTGAAAAGACTTATGTTTAGTTGTTAGCCTCAAAATATTGAGTCAAACAAGAATGTTCGGTCATAGGTTTCTATTGTAATATTTATTAGAACGTTGTAATAAGTAGTTATTTAGTCGTGGTTCACGGGCTTGGATTTAAACTAATTAAAGTCCAAAAGACAAGCCCGGCCCAATATATAGTCCATTAAAGCCCGCATGTGGGTGGACTATATATACTACCCTCCTAGCATGTTAGGAGGGTGGATGGTCATTTGTAACAAATTCTTTTCTTAATCTAATCTCACCAAGTTAATCATCTTCTCTCTACTTTCTCTCACTACTTTCTCTCTCTAGGAATTCATCTCTTCTTCATCTATTTTCTTTCTTTCTTCATTGCTTAATCATCACAAATTTATGGGACAACATTAGTTTATCTTGAAAATCTATATTTTAAATATGCCAAGAACCCATATAGGTCATGTTATATCCACGTGCACGAATACTTGGAGGGGTGACCTCGTCATGCAATTAGAGGGGCTGCCTTTAATTAATATATAAAATGAGTGGAGGGACCAGCTCTTGTAACGGATGCAAGGCACACACCACATTTACCATGAAATCATACTACTTGTCTAGGATGCACCCATTCGCCCCACATGATAATAATAATACTGGGTAAAACTGTAAAGGGACCTTGCGAGAAATCAGTCTCACCGCAAAAAAGTCATAACATTGGTGCCTCCAGTGCTATGGTTATGGAACCCCTATAACTAGGTGAAACTGGCATGCATGTATATAGCTCAGGCAATCTAAAATAATCATACATATACGGATGTGTTTAAGACACTTAAAACTACTGGGGAAAACAGATGGTTGCAAACGGGGAATCCTAATATAGGAAGAAAGATGTCCTTATTTAAGGACGAAATATCCGTACCTTATGTCAAGTAATATGAAGACGGAAGACACACATAGACGATCACTCCGACTTCACAATAGCTACATAATGAAAGGACATGAATAAGAATTGATCTTACTTATATATACTTGTTGTTTGGTTTACTTGACGTATACATACTTATAATACTTGTTCTTGTCTTGTCTTATTGTTTCATGTTTTAATCATGTATTTCTTATAGTTTCATGTGTTTTAGATTCATATGTTTCATGTTTTAAGTGTTTTTATACTTGTTATAACATAATGAGTAACTTGCTAAAAATAGCAGGTTTCTATATATAGTAACTTTACAAAAATAGCAGGTTTCCATATATAGTAACTTTCCAAAAATAGTAAATTTCCATATTTAGCATGTTTCTATAAATAGTATGTTACCATAATTAACGTATTACTATAAATAGCATGTTACTATATTTAGTATATTACCATAAATATAATATTACCATATTTATCATGTTACCATAAATGATATACTTCCATAATTAATATGTTTCCAAAATTAATTATATGCTTATTTTATGTCGTATATTATTATAATATAATGTTTAATGAATAAATTGATACTTAGCTTATTATTAGTTAATAATATCATGTCATGTTTATTATAAGTTTATTATTAATTTTTAATACTTGTTATTAAACTTTACCATAAAATATATTAATTAAATTAACCTAAGTTTAATTAATTAAATTCATGTTCATGAATAATTAAATAAATTAATTATTATAGCCTAAATTTATTTAATTAAATGTGCATACATGTTTTATACTAGTTTTAATTAAATAAACATAACATAAGTTTTTATTTTAATTAAACCAAATGAATTAACAAAATAAATTAATTAAACGTACATACTTAATTTCATGGTTGGTTTAATTTACATGCTTGAAAAATGTCAAATACCCGAGCCCGAACCCGAGACCCAAACACCCGACAACAACAACTCACCAAGAGCCTTACGGCTCTCGGCTTGCTGCTGCACAAGTCACATAGCCCCCAGCCTCGGGTGGGGTCCCCCTGCTGCGTCCCCTGGTTCCCACTGCTAGGCCAAGGTTCCCACTGGGGCCTTGGTCCTTGCGGTTGCACATCACCACACCACCACCGCCAGCTTTAAGCTTCGGCTGGTGGTTTTCCTGGCCACGCCGACCCCCACACGGGTGTGGCTGATGTTGATTCGACGCTACCGAGACCCCCATGTCTCGGTTGGCGTGCGATCATGACTAACCCCCACCAAAACCCTTTGGTTTTTAAGTTCTTGATAGATCTACATGTTTTTAACGTGTTCTTATTTTATTAATATAAATCATAACATATAAATAAAATAAAAAAGGATTTAAGGGATACCGATACGTGGATTAAAAAGAATATGAACACGAACGCGTTACCAAATCAATAACAAAAATCAAACAAATTCTTCCTTGGTGTTCTTTAGGTGTCGCGGAAAGAGAGTGAGCAAAGGGAGGTTTTAGGGTTTTGATTTTCTTGAAAAAGTGATTATGAATCCCCTGTGGTTTATTATTAACTAGTTAATCAAATGTCATGGGCCGGGCTTGGCCCATGTCTCCCTTTTTCCTCTTTAGGCCAGCGGACAAACACCCCCTTACACTTTTGGTTTTGTTTTTCTAGCTTAAATATTTATCGTGTACTTATGTATTAAATTATCGTGCTTTCGTTACTTGGACGTTTTCTTATTATCGTACATACATACTTATAGTGTATTAATACTCGTTTTTACGTACATAATACTTATCATAATTAATTATTATACATAGTATTCATGTTAAATGTTCGTGATACGTAGCGTATATTAATTAATTCAAAAGTTTAAATTTAATGGTAACTTCGTGCATTAAATGATCGTAGGGTTTTTAAAGAGGCTTTTACAACTCTTCCCCTCTAAAAGAACAATTCGTCCTAGAATTAGAGATACGATAAGCTGACAAGATGCTAAACGTTGAAATGACATAAAGCTAGAAAGATGTATAAGCTGAAATGACATAACCGAGTCAAAACTGGAAATAAGGGTATGAAGTGCAGATAGACTCCTCCGTTTCCCAAGTGGCTTCCCGCTTGGTATGATCCCTTCAGAGGATTTTAACGATTGGAATCGTTTTTCTCCTCATGACTCGTTCTTGGGGATCGAGAACTTTCTCAGGTTCCTTGATGTATGAAAGATCCTCTCGAATCTGCTCGAATGGATACGTAACCTTATGCAATGGATGGTAGTTGTAACCTATGAGTAAGGATACATGGAATACATCATGCACATGAGATAGTTGAGGATGCAAAGCTAGACGATATGATTCTTCACCGACACGTTCAAGGATCTCAAACGGTCTGATGAAACGAGGACTGAGCTTGACCTTGAGTCCAAAACGCTTAACACCACGTGTTGGTGATACTTTAAGGAAAACATGGTCGCCAATATTAAACGATATATCTCTATGATGTTTATCAGCGTAGCTCTTCTGTCGAGCACGAGCTTCTTGTAGCTTTGCCTTGGCGATGGCAACCTTTTCATTGGTCACCTCTATCATTTCTGGTCCTTCTAGTATTCGTTCTCCAACTTGATCCCAACAGATTGGAGCACGACACTTCCTGCCATAAAGCATCTCAAATGGTTCACACTTAACACTTGCATGCCAACTATTTTTGTAGGCAAACTCTACCAAACATATGTAGTCGTCCCAACTTCCTGACCATTCCAGTGCACAAGCCCGCAACATGTCTTCTAAGGTTTGAATTGTACGCTCAGATTGACCGTCGGTCTAAGGATGAAAGGCAGTACTAAGATTAAGTTTAGTGCCCAAGCTTTCTGCATACTCTTCTAGAATTTGGACGTGAAACCTGGTTCGCGGTCTGATATGATGTCTGAAGGAGTTCCATGTAGTCGTATGATATCCATAAGGAATATATCTGCCAATTTGTTGACTGAGAAGTCCTTGTGAATTAGAAGAAAATGAGCTGACTTGGTTAAACGATCAACTATGACCCATATAGCATCATGTCTGCTCTGAGTAAGTGGAAGTCCGGTGACGAAATCCATGGAGATTTTGTCCCACTTCCATGCGGGAATCTCTAACGGTTGTAGTAAACCACTAGCCCGCTGATGCTCGATCTTAACTTGTTGGCAAGTAAGACACTTGGATACGAAAGTAGCAACATCCTGCTTCATGCCACTCCACCAGAAATGTTGTTTAATGTCATGATACATTTTGGTGGATCCGAGATGAATAGAGAATGGAGAGCTGTGAGCTTCTGTTAATAGAGCTTCTCGGAGAGTCTGATCATCCGGAACGCACAACTTAGTTCCTTGTCATAAAATGCCTTCTTCGTCTAAACGAAATTCTGTCTGCCTATCAAGATTCTGAATGATAGCCCATATCTCACCATCTTCCTTCTGGGCTGCCTTAATCCGAGAAATTAGGTCTGGCTTAATTCTTAGATTAGCCCAATATCCATGATGTCCACGTACTAAGAATTCAATGTCTAATCGCTCAAATTCCCATATGATTTCTTCTTGTACTTTCATGCCGTTTATAATGCCTGGTTTCCTGCTAAGGGCATCTGCCACTACATTCGCCTTGCCAGGATGATACTGAAGATTGATGTCATTATCCTTGAGTAGTTCCAACCATCTCCTCTGCCTCATGTTAAGTTCCCTCTGAGTGAATATATACTTGAGACTCTTCTGATCAGTGAAGATATCACATGATTTACCATAAAGATAGTATCTCCAAATTTTAAGTGCAAGGACTAGTGCTTCTAGCTCCAAATCATGTGTAGGATAATTTTCCTCATAAGACTTTAGCTGACGTGATGCGTATGCAATCACTTCCCATGTTTCATGAGCACACAGCCTAATCCTTTACCCGAAGCATCGTTGTATATCTGAATTCCACCTTTACCAGATGGGAGAGTAAGAATAGGTACAGATACTAACCGCTTCTTGAGTTCTTCAAAGCTCTTCTCTCGCTCATCTGTCCAAACGAATTTCTCTCCTTTCCGCATCAACTTGGTCAAAGGTAAGGCTAGTCTTGAAAAATTCTCCACGAATCTGCGATACTAACCAGCTAAGCCTAGGAAACTACGAACCTCAGTTGCAGATGTCGGTCTTGTCCATTTAGTGATAGATTCAACCTTCGCATGATCCATAGTAATCCCTTCTGTGGAGACAATGTGGCCTAAGAATGACACCTTGTTTAGCCAAAATTCATACTTAGAAAATTTGGCATATAGCTGTTTCTGACGAAGAACCTGTAGTACAATACTAGATGTTCATTGTGTTCTTCCTTGGATTTTGAGAAAATGAGGATGTCATCGATGAAGACGATAATAAACTTGTCTAAGTACTCGTGGAAAACGCGGTTCATAAGGTCCATGAAAACCACAGGACCATTAGTGTGTCCGAAAGGCATGACAACAAACTCATAATAGCCATATCTGGTGCGAAAAGCAGTCTTGAGAATATCATGCTCCCTAACTCGCAGCTGATGATAACCGGATCTTAAATCAATCTTGGAGAAACGTTTGGCACCCTGAAGTTGGTCAAACAGATCATCGATTCTTAGAAATGGATAATGGTTCCTGATCGTGATCTTACTCACCTCACAATTGTCAATGCATAGACGCATAGTGCCATCCTTCTTCTTGACAAAGAGTACCGATGCACCCCATGGTGATACACTCGGTCGGATGAAATCTCGCTCCAGTAATTCCTGTAGCTGGTCTTTTAACTCCTTAAGCTCTATGGGAGCCATGCGATAAGGAGCCTTATAGATTGGTTGAGCTCCTAGGATGAGCTCGATGTTAAACTCAACTTCGCGAGTAGGTGGTATACCCAGAAGTTCTTCTAGGAATACATCGGAAATTCTGAAACAACTGGTTGATCTTGGATAGATGGAACTTCGGAAGTGATATCCTGAATAGAAGCTAAGAAGCCCTCGCAACCATGAGATAGTAATGCACGAGCTTCTAACGTAGAAATGATTTGTACGGACTTTCTTGGTATAAAACCATTGTGAACGTACTCTGGTGCTTGAACATCACCGAAGATAACCCGATAAGTAAGACAATCGATGGTAGCATGATGCTTGGATAACCAATCCATGCATAAGAAAGATCAAACTCGCACATATCTAAAGGAAGTGCGTCTACTGGGCGAATCTTGTCATCGAATTCTAGTGGAAGATCTCTGTACACTTGGATAATTAGCACAAAGTCTCGCACAGGCATAGATATACATAAAATATTCTCTAATGTCGTAGGGATTTTATTAATACTAGTGGCATACGTAGAGGATATAACTGAATGAGTAGCACCAGTATCGAATAAAACACACACTGCATGACCGTTCCTTAAGAGGATGCTAGTGATAGTACCAGAGGACTTATTAGCTTGGTCCCGTGTGGTAGTGTAGACACGTCCCGAATCTGGTGGCTTAGGAAGAGCAACACTAGAAGTACCATCAGTGCCCCCCTTCTTGCAGTCTTTCAACATGTGTCCTGGTAGTCCACACTTGAAACAGACGCCGACTGACTTACCGCATGTACCGAGATGTCTACGACTACACGTCGTGCAAACGGGGTAGGTGTAACTTCCTGAAGGTACCCTTGCTACCTGAGAGCCTGATAAAGAATATATGTGAGACATGATTACTTGGCTTAAACATGACTGCACTAAAGTTTTAATGATAGTTTACAAGATGAAGACGAGTTGTTGGACTTCTAACCCTTAGCATTTTGGTCGCGTCCCTCGTAGAGTTCTTGTTTATGATTGATGTTGAGTAAATTAGCACTTGTTTAGGAAAACAAGGCAATTAGGGCAAGCGTAAACAAGTGACTTAGGAAAATCACAAGTTATGACCCAAAGTGGGGATCGTTCTCAAGGAGGCTTGGTGTGTGTGTAATGAAATGATTAACTTTGTGATTATATTGTTATGGGAAAGAAAAATAGAAATGTGATAAGAAGAGAATGACAGTTACGATGACGGATTACACTAAGACGAAAAGGTCGTACACGTAAAACCGTAAAAGCACCAAATTTAAAATTTACTCTAAAAATTCCTAAAATATTGCAATAAATCCTAAATAATGTATTAAGAGTTTACGAAAAATCAAAAATCACCCAAACCTTTTATTGAATTAAATAATGACTTTTTAATGCTAATTAAAGCCCTAAAAATCAATTTAATTAATAAAAAGCCCAAAATGAGTTTTATCACTTTGTAAACCTCTAAAATACCCTAACTTAATTTAAAACTATTTTTGAAAATTTTAAAATTAATTAAAACTATTTAAAAACAATTAAAAACTATTAAAACTTAAAATAATTCTAGAAAATAATTAAAAGACCCTAAAAATATTTGGAAAGTTGTAAAATTCCTAATTAAGTGTCTAGAATCTAGGAAAAATATAAAAACTTAGAAAATCAGACTTTTAATTTTTAATAATAAAATAATATTAAAATATTAATAAAAATCCAAAAATCCTAAAAAATTCTAAAAAGTTGCAAACTAGCTTAGTTTAACCTAAAATACTCAGAAATGAACTTGAAATTACCTAAATACCCTTAATGGGCCTAGAAAATGGGCTAAACCCGAAACAGACTCCTTAATGGGCCAAATTGAGCCCAAAATGAAAAAGTGGCCCAAATAAACCCAAAAAACATTACTTGACTCAAAATTTGATTCTGAACAACTTTTCCCGAAGGCCCAAAAGCTGAAAATATGAAATAAGCAAGCTTATACCAAACAGCTTATTCTTAATGGGCTTTTTGGCCCATTAAGCTATAAGCTAATGCCATAAGCTCAAATTAGACACACAAGCTTCTTTTGAGCTAAATAAGACTTCTGTAAAAATAAATTTGAAATAAGCCAAAGGAATAAGCCTGAAAATGCAAAAAGCAATCTATAGAAAACGTCAAAATAGTCGTTTTTTAGTTCAAGGCTATCCCAAGAGCTGATTCAAATTGCAAAAGCTTTTAAATGACTTAAATAAGCTATTTCAACAAAAAGTTTTCAAATAAGCTGACTCAATAAGCTGGAAAAAGCAAATAAGCACTTATGAAAAAGTCAAATGAGTTGGTTTTCTAGCAAAAAGTCAGTCAAAGTCTAATAAGCTCCAGTCTAATCAAATGGGTCAAATAATGAAGATCTATCACAAAAAAATAAGTTGTTGCAGGTCTGGATAAGAAAATATGGCTTATTGATAAGCAAACTGAAAATTTGTACTAGCAGGGGCTAGTTTTGGGTGTTGAGCAGTGGAAACTTTTTCCACTGCTTAACTTGTTGACTTTTTTGTCTTTAGTGACTTTTTTGGAGATTCAAGTTTCACAAAGGCACCCAATTGATTAGTGGATCAAGGAGTCAATAACAATAAAAAAATCACAATCAACAACAGCCAAATGATACAGTTAATTCAATCTTTCACCAGATATGCACCAGACATGAACACATAAGCAGTTGAGCACTTATAAGCTCTTTTAGCAATATTCAGCCAACCAAATTGCACCAAAAGCATCACAAGCTATAATAAACTTATATAAACAAGTTTAAACATGTTTCATGCAATGGCTTTAAGCCTAAATCAAAATTCAAGCCAATGAAGGTTACTGATGAACACTAAACACAAGCAGATTTCACTTTGCTGATGCACTTGACCAACAAGCCAGATTCAACCACTCAAATCTATCACATAGGTTATATAAATGATGTTTAAACAACTTTTATCCCTAAGCATGCATAAAAATCTTGGGTCAAAAACAGTTAAAATCAAGTAGTTATAGCACAATGTGTGATTCAAGGTTTCAAACTCAAAACTTGCAGCAAAATACTCTCAACCAAGCATATATCAGCTACCAAGCATAAACACAACCTTCTAACAACACAATAACCAATTATGAACTCAAACAAGTAATCCCAAACACCCCTTTTATATTTTTAATCCAAAAATTAAACAAGTATAAGTGTGATTCAGTTTACCAAATGACTAATCTAGCATACTAACAACATTAATAATAACTGACTTTTGGTTGGTTAATAAAAAGGTTTTTGCTTGCAAGATCTCTCTTTGCGTTGCTCGTACCCAATTGATATATATCGTTGTTTCGTTCTCGGTATCTTCTCGAATCGATCACGGTCAAAAGTGGAATCGTTGTTATTGGTGACTAAAAAGGGGGAGCTTTGGTCTAAATCTACTAAACTAATAAAGACAAGTAATAAAATTACTCTAGAAACTAGAAATGAAAATAAATCCAGACTTTAAATGAAACAGGAGAAAATACCTTATGAAAGATAAAACTGGAACTCTCTTATTCGGAATGTTTAGGGTTATGCGGAATGTACTGCTCCATTCGGAATGTTTCCCTTACTCGGAATAATTACTGCCATGCGGAACAAAAGTCTTATGCGGAAAAATCTTCTTACTCGGAATAATCCTTCTTATGCGGAAAAATGCCCTATTCGGAAAATAGGGTTCTATGCGGAATAATGAAGCTATTCGGAATATGGAAAATATTCCGAATAGAGGAAATGAAATCAGACTATGCGGAAAGGAGGGCAATTCGGAAAATATCTCTTATGCGGAATATTTGAAGAAAAAGCCTTATGCGGAAAAATTGTGAAAATCCTATTCGGAATAGTTCTGCTATGCGGAAAAAGAATCCTTACTTG
Source organism: Glebionis coronaria (assembly GCA_025667525.1). NCBI lineage: Eukaryota > Viridiplantae > Streptophyta > Magnoliopsida > Asterales > Asteraceae > Glebionis > Glebionis coronaria. The sequence continues at coordinate 425,748,881 of CM046879.1, read as the reverse complement.
GAATAACTGGTATTCCGAATAACAATGAAAATCTACAACCACTCGGAATAACTGAAATATTCCGAATAGCCAAGAAAATAACCTCTATTCTGAATAAACGAAATATTCCGAATAGTCACAATCCCAGATTCCCTATTCGGAATCTGGGCGAGATCAGAAGGTGCAGCGAAGAACAGGGGAGTTAACAGAAGACGAAATCAAAACCAAAAATCACTAAGTTTTTGATCCAAACTTTAACCAATTTTACCACTAATCTTTTACTCAAAGAAAGCTTGAATCCAAAACAACAAAATCACAAAACCCACTTAGTTTTGACAATCAAACCATTCGAATAGAACTTAAGAACTAAGAGACAAAAAGATATGAAGAACAAGATGATGGAAAGATTAAAAGATGATTTGTATTAATGAATTAAGATTCAACAAACAAGAAAAGATTAACTTACAAGATTGGAAGATAAATCAAACAAAGATTAAAACCACTCCTTAAGGGAGATGGTTCCTAAAAACTAGGAAGAAGAAATAACTGAAAAAGAAGATGCTAGAGTCTTGAATGGGAGGAGTATTTATAGGCTTCTCCCTTTGTTGGTGAGTGGGCTTTCTTCCCTTCTTTTTGTCTTCTCGTCTTTTCAGAAAAGTTGACGTTTTCGATTCTGATTCGGGATTTGTCGTCGATTAAATTCAACTCGTCTTTTAATTTCTTCGTTAAATAGACTTGAATTTCTTCGACATGTGTAAATCTTCCGTCTTTGGTCCTTTTCTTCGATAAATCTTCAAATAGGCCCATTGACTTCAAATCTTTTGCATCTCTTGGACAATAGACTTCGTCTTCAGTCTTTTTCCTTGATAAAACCCGTGCAATCCCATGTTTTCTCCAATATTTATCCGGTTGGCTCTGAAAACATAACAAACACACAAACCACGCATAATTCCAAACAAATGACATTAAATACGCGTTTTGGTCTTGTTTTAGCAAGAAATAAGTGGTAGAAAAGATGGGTGTTTACACACCTATCAAATCCCCTACACTTAACCATTGCCATGCCCTCATGCAATGCTTAGTGATAAAGCAACATTACACTTTTCTCATAATTAATTAACCTTGGCCTTATTCAAATACTACTAAACAAAAATTAAAGCACTAAGAGAAATTTAAAGTAAACAAAAGGATAGAACATAGCTATGTGTAAATAACTTGTAAAGAGATCGAGGACTTACATTAGGGCTTTGGTGCTGCGAAGATTTATCACCCTCAAGTTTCACGTTCCCCAAACTAAGCTTAAAAACGAGATCATTGTTATTATAAGTTAGCAATTCAAACACTTACACACATGGCTTAATTAAATGCTTAAACTCCCTTATTCCTAGGTGTATCTCTTATATTTTATTTTTGTCTTAGAATGATCATGAAGATGCATTTTTGGACTTATTTCGATAGTTTATTTAGGCTGAAAGCAAAGTAGGACGATTTGATCAATAGTTAGCTAAAGGACAAAATCTCTTAAAACTGCTTCTCGGGATATCAGAAAGTTCATATCTTGGCATAACTTGGTTCACGATTTGAGACCTTTCTCGGGCCGATATTTGGCATGTACTTCATACTTCATATCTTCGAGAGACGTTCTTAAGATAATGGTCTTCTCATCATAATAGAGTTTCTTCACTTTGGAGACTTTTGAGGGGTACTCCAACTTTGTTGACCACGACTTCATGATTATTTCTTCAATCTCTAATTGGGATTTTGAGATACAACGATCCGCCTCCTTTTCGGACTTGGATCTATTTATCCTCATACCTTGTTAGGGTCTTTTCGGATAGACTTCTCCATGATCTTTATGGGAGTTGATTGCTTTTCGTCGTGAGTCTTGATCCTTCATATTGATTTTGGGAATAATGCTTTTCACATCACTTTTGGATCTTCAGCAATAAAATTGAATCCTCATGCCTTGTTAGGGCCTTTTCGGACTCGCCAATCTTCGCGCCCCGCTTCATAAGTTATGCCTTGGCTATGAACTCTCGTCATTACCGAGCAACTTTTAAACGATCTTGGGCTAGAAGCTAAGTAACCTTTCAAATCGTACGACCTTACTTATTGCAGATAAATTATTAGCAAGTGATGGGAGAATAGGCAAATAATTACACCAAGTGAGCTTGTGCAAGACTACCGACTTATAATTGACTCTATCATTTCTCGTCCTCCACAATTTAAAATCTCAAGTAATGTGACTCGTGGACACTTAGCCTAATAAACCAATTAAGGTCTACATGGTTAAGGATACTAGCTAGAATAAACTAGAATAAGTCTATTCGGGTTGAGTCAAAATAAACGCAACGGGCCTAATATGTCAAAGATTTCAAAACTAGCTACACCATTTTATTAATATTTTTGACTTTATTGCGGGGTATATACATATGAAAGTAACGATAAAAATTTAAAAATTACGACAAAATGGCCAAAGTTGATTAAAAATTTGAAAAATGTTGAAAAGTATGATTTTCCGGTTAAATGAAGGCATTTTCATGGAAAAGTCCACTTAAAACTTCGATAGAAGTCCCCCCTACACTTAAGATAAACATTGTCCTCAATGTTGAAGCGTGTGGGAAAAGGCTCCCCTACACTTATGACATTGTGCACGTTGGTTAAATCAAGCTAAGGCGGGGACGACTAAAGTGATCAATTTCAAATGAGAGTATGAAGAAAATTGAATCACGATAGTTGAGAGATAGAACCGGATTTCGGATAACATGGGATCACGGTTCTTCAAAGATTCCAAGAGTGCAATAATCCCTGTAATCACATCACCATCCAAAAACAAGCAACCTATATAGCTCCCCCTACACTTATGATGAAAAACGGGAAAGGGGGATAGATACTCGGGTTGCCTCCCGAGTAGCGCTTGTTTTTGTTTACCGAGTCGCGAGCCTGACTCGGTCCCGAACTAATTCAAGGGAAACGTAGTGAGGGATGGAATCATCTCCTGGGAGATGTCCTCACCAATGTACAACTTCAAACGCTGGCCATTCACCTTGAAGTTGGGCCCATTTGGCTGTGAAAGCTCAATGGTACCATAGGGAAAGACATTGGCGATGGTGAATGGACCAGACCAGCGGCTCTTCAACTTGCCTGAGAAGATCTTCAACCGAGAGTTAAAGAGTAAGACTTGATCACCAACGTTGAACTCTCGGTTCTTGATTTTAGCATCGTGGATAATCTTGGTCTTCTCCTTGTAGATCAATGAGTTCTCGTAAGCTTGATTCCTCAATTCGTGTAGCTCGTTGAGTTGAATCTTTCGAAAATCACCGGCTTTGTTGATGTCGAAGTTAGCCCACTTCAAGGCCCAGTATGCCTTATGTTCCAGCTCGATGGGGAGGTGGCAGGCTTTCCCGTACACAAGACGATAAGGTGTGCAACCAATCGGCGTCTTATAGGCGGTACGGAAAGCCCACAGAGCATCATCAAATTTATCGGCCCACGAGCCACGATGCTCTCCCACAGTACGTTCCAAAATTCTCTTCAATCCACGGTTGGATATCTCGGCTTGACCGTTGGTTTGAGGATGATAAGAGGTGGAAAGACGGTGATTGACACCATACTTAGCCATGACTCTTGCAAATTGATCGTTGCAAAAATGAGTCCCGTGGTCACTGATAATAGCACGAGGAACACCGAAACGAGCAAACAGTTGTTTCAAGAAATTACAAACCACCCTCGCGTCGTTAGTGGGTAAAGCTTTTGCTTCAACCCATTTAGAAACGTAGTCGACAGCGACAAGGATGTATTTGTTGCCTTTAGAAGACGGGAATGGCCCCATAAAGTCGATGCCCCATACATCAAAGATTTCACATTCTTGTATGAAATTTTGAGGCATCTCATCTTTATGTGTGATCTTGCCTTGTTTTTGGCAAGCATCACAATGTTTAACCATCTCGTGAGCATCACGATAAATGGTGGGCCAATAGAATCCCGAGTCAAATACTTTTTTGGCGGTGTAGTTGGGACCAAAGTGACCACCGGTGGGTCCTTTGTGGCACGCTTGGAGAATATCAAAAGCTGCCGGTCCGTCAACACACCGACGAATAATCAGGTCACCGCATTGTTTGAATAGAAAAGGGTCCTCCCAAAAGTAAGTCTTAACATCGTTCAAGAACTTCTTCTTTTGTTGGGATGTTAACCCTTGGATGAGAACACCACCCGCTAAGTAGTTTGCAATATCGGCAAACCACGGGGTGCCATCAAGATTGGGATTTATAGACATTAAGGTTTCAAGGGGAAAAGAGTCATTGATCTCTTTGTTCGGATGGTCCCCTTGATATGGATCCTCAAGTCTGCTCAGATGATCCGCGGCCAGGTTTTCAGCACCCTTCTTGTCACGAATTTCAATGTTGAATTCTTGAAGGAGTAAAACCCAGCGGAGAAGTCTTGGCTTAGAATCATTCTTAGTCATCAAGTACTTCAACGCGGAATGGTCCGTGTATACGATGGTGGTAGATAAAACAAGATAGGGGCGAAATTTCTCAAAAGCATAGACAACAGCTAAAAGCTCTTTTTCGGTTGTCGTATAATGTAATTGAGCCCCCGTCATTGTTTTGCTAGCGTAGTGGATTGGTTGGAAGTGTTTATTCACTCTTTGGCCCAGAACCGCACCAATAGCAAAGTCGCTAGCATCGCACATCAATTCAAAAGGCAGCTCCCAATTAGGGGTAACCAAGACCGGTGCCTTAGTTAGCTTGTCCTTAAGAAGATTGAAGGCTTCGAGACACTCTTTCGAAAAGATAAAAGGAGTATCTTTTTCCAAGAGGTGGGTCATCGGGCGAGCGATTTTAGAGAAATCCTGAATGAATCGTCGATAAAAGCCCGCATGACCCAGAAAACTTCTCACACCCTTCACGGTTGAAGGTGGAGGTAATTTGGCTATGACATTAACTTTAGCACGGTCGACTTCAAGACCGGCTTTAGAGATTTTGTGTCCTAGCACAATGCCTTCTTTTACCATAAAATGGCATTTTTCCCAATTCAGAACAAGGCGAGTGTCTTCGCACCGCTTAAGCATACGTTCCAAATTGGCAAGGCACGAAGAGAAGGAATCGCCGAAGACCGAGAAATCATCCATGAAGACTTCCATGGTTTGCTCAACCATGTCATGGAAGATAGCCAACATGCACCTTTGGAAAGTCCCGGGAGCATTGCATAAGCCAAAAGGCATTCTTTTATAAGCAAATGTGCCGTAGGGACAAGTGAATGTTGTCTTCTCTTGATCTTGGGGATCGATGGGTATTTGAAAATAACCCGAGAAACCATCCAGAAAGCAGTAATATTCATTACCCGCTAGACGTTCAAGCATTTGGTCCATAAAAGGTAGAGGGAAATGATCCTTTCTCGTGGCATCATTGAGTTTGCGGTAGTCTATACAAACTCTCCACCCAGTAACGAGACGGGTAGGAATTAACTCGTTGTTTGCATTGGGCACAACGGTGATTCCGCCTTTCTTAGGCACACAATGGACTGGACTAACCCATGGGGAATCCGAAATAGGGTAAATCATACCCGTATCAAGAAGTTTGATAACCTCTTTTTTGATGACATCATGTATTTTAGGATTCACCCTTCTTTGGCTTTGAATAGTGGGCTTAAAGTCGTCCTCCATGAGAATTTTATGTGTGCAGAAATGAGGATCGATTCCACGGATGTCGGAGATTTTCCAAGCGATAGCTCTTTTATGCTTCTTCAACACAGCGACAAGTCGAACTTTTTCGTCTTCTTTCAGATCCTTTGCGATGATAACCGGTAACTTCTCGTCGTCTTCTAGGAAAACGTACTCAAGATGAGGCGGTAGGTCCTTAAGCTCGAGAGTAGGAGGATCCTCAGTAGATGGTGAAACTAACGATGGATCATCATTAGTCACCTCTTTAGGAGTAGGAGGAGACAATGGGTCCTCATTGAGAAGTCTCTCAATAGTACGAATATCTTCATCCCAATTGGTGGACGAATTATCATACTTAATATCGAGAGGACCCAAGCTAGCTTCGAACTCATCTAAGTCACTTTCTCCAAAAGGAGTAAATGCCGGAGCAATTGAGGCAACGGTCTCAACAGTGGGTAGAGAAGAGAGAGTACTTTTGCAAGCATCATGAAAATGTTCTTCACAAGCCTCATCGAGAACATCAATAGCATTAACACTCTCATATGAATAAGGTTGCTGAGAAATCTTACCCATGTTGAAGACAATTTGATCGTCACCAACTCTCATGATTAATTCGCCTGCGGCTACATCAATGAGAGTGCGACCGGTCCTCAGGAATGGACGTCAAACGATTAATGGAACACGAGGGTCCATCTCGTAGTCAACGACGACAAAATCCGCCGGGAAGGTGAATTTGTCAACGCCAACGAAGACATCTTCGGCTATCCCCACTGGATAAGAAACCGTACGGTTGGCTAGTTCCAAAGTCATTCGTGTGGGGACTAGCTCGGGGAGAGATAATTGCTTCCAAACACTTAAAGGCATTAAGTTTATACTGGCACCTAGATCGGCTAGGGCCATGCAATTCTCTACTCCCGGGAAGTTGCAAGGAATCAAGAAGCGACCCGGATCACCAAGTTTGGTGGGCAATTTCCTTAAGAGCACTGCGGAGCAGTTCTCATTAAGTTGGGTCTGAGCAATGTCAAGAAGCTTTTCTTTATCACTTAGAAGATCTTTAAACATCTTAGCATATTTGGGCATGTGAGCGAGAGCCTCGGCAAAGGAGATGTTAAAATTCAATTGTTTAAACATTTTTTGGAAGTTTGAAACCTGAATATCATCCTTGCTCTTTTGCTTCTCTTTCCTCAACCTTGAAGGATAAGGTATATTGGATGAAGAAGAAGGCTTTAAGGGGATAGGATCACTCACAACCACGGGTGGTGGGGAAATGGGGATAGAAGGTGAAGGAGGTGGAGAAAGTTGCTCTTTTTCCTTGTTCACAATCACGGGTGGAGGTGTAGGAAGCTCGGGTTCCATATAACCTTTTCCACTACGAGTGGGGATTGCTTTCATCTCCCCTCTTGGATTTGCAACGGTATTACTCGGAAGAGTACCCGAAGAAGAGGGTTGATTACCTTGGATGAGCGAACCAATCATATCACGAAGGTGAAGAGCTTGATTATTAAAAGAGTTTTGCATGTTGGCATTAATAGCATCGCTGTGTTTGGCCATATCATTCCTTAGCTCGGCTCGAATATCGCTTCCTTGTTTCACCATGTCATTCTTCAAGTTGACAAATTGACTCTGAAGATTCGTCACCATCTCACGATTAGTCTTCATGAACGACTCGACGTCGGGATTCACTGCCATCGGTTGATTGAGAGGTGGAGCTTGGTAAGCTTGAGAATTTCCTTGAGTTTGGTAGGTATTTCTGTGGGATGGATATTGGTTTTGAGCACGAGGTTGGGATTGGTTGCTTCGGTTATAGCTTTGTTGTTGGGTTTGGTTTGCAGGAGGGAAACCGGGAGGTGCAAGATAATTGTTGGAACGATAACTTAGCAAGCTACGGTCTCCTTGAGGACGAGCTTGATAGCCTCCCGTGGGATATGTACCGTATGCCGCGTTAACGTTTTCAGAATAATTGCCTTGAGTTGAAGGACAATCATTATAAGAATGAGGACCACCACATGTGTCACAAGAAATAGCAATGGCTTTAGCTTGTTGAAAGTGATTTGTGGCTATGGTCATGAAATTCTTGTTCATTTCAGCGAGTTGTCGAGAAATTTCAGTCATCTCAGGATTGGAAGTAGTAGAAGAAACATTGACTCTCGAGTTAGATCTTGAGGATGCGGATGAATCCCAATTCTTGTGGTGAGTAGTCATGTTTTCAATCAACTCTCGACACTCCTCTGGTCTCCTTTTCATAAAAGTACCACCGGCGGCGGCATTGATCGTGTCACGATCGCGAAAGGTGAGACCATTGTAGAAGGTATCAATGAGAGTGACGGGGAGCATATTGTGATTAGGACAATGGTCGATCAAATCATTGTATCGTTCCCAAGCGTCGAAAAGCGATTCATCATTCTCTTGCATAAATCCACTGATTTGGTTACGGAGGTTAGTGACCATGGATGGTGGGAAGTAGCGCGATAAAAAGCGTTGAGTCATGTCGTTCCATGTATGAATAGAATTCTTAGGAAGACGGTCAAACCATTTTTCGGCATGGTGAGAAAGCGAGTGAGGAAAGAGTTGGAGGCGAAGGTCATCCATAGAAACACCGGGAGATTTCATGCTTTGGGTAATGGTTATGAATTTGTCGAGGTGTTTGTTGGCATCATCATCCAGAATTCCGCGAAATGGATTCGTTTGTACTTGCTGGATCATGTGATGCTTCAATGAAAACTCTTGAGGCGTGACATGCATCGGTGCAATCGGGCCTCCACGTCCGTTCATTGTGGGTTGACATAGCTCCTCCATGGTTCGTAAATCGGGTGGATTATTCATATTTTGGTGGGGTGGGTTATTATTATTGTTGTTTGGGAGGGGTGGATTATTGTTGTTGTTGTTGTGTACACCGGCCATGTCTAATTGTTCGAGAGTCTCGGGCTCTGAATAAGACGTGGATCGAGTACGCATACACTAAAAAGAAAATGCAAGAGAAAATATTTTTTTGGTTTTTATAGGTTATATATTGTTTTTGTATTTTTGAAAATTTTATATTTTTATGGATTTTTGAAAATTTTTGTGCTTGAAAATAACGTTCCCGAAAGAACGGATCCCAAAATCCAATTTTTCTCACAAGAAACCGTTGATCCTTACGAAAAGAGCCGGCAGCGGCGCCATTTTAATAACTGACTTTTGGTTGGTTAATAAAAAGGTTTTTGCTTGCAAGATCTCTCTTTGCGTTGCTCGTACCCAATTGATATATATCGTTGTTTCGTTCTCGGTATCTTCTCGAATCGATCACGGTCAAAAGTGGAATCGTTGTTATTGGTGACTAAAAAGGGGGAGCTTTGGTCTAAATCTACTAAACTAATAAAGACAAGTAATAAAATTACTCTAGAAACTAGAAATGAAAATAAATCCAGACTTTAAATGAAACAGGAGAAAATACCTTATGAAAGATAAAACTGGAACTCTCTTATTCGGAATGTTTAGGGTTATGTGGAATGTACTGCTCCATTCGGAATGTTTCCCTTACTCGGAATAATTACTGCCATGCGGAACAAAAGTCTTATGCGGAAAAATCTTCTTACTCGGAATAATCCTTCTTATGCGGAAAAATGCCCTATTCGGAAAATAGGGTTCTATGCGGAATAATGAAGCTATTCGGAATATGGAAAATATTCCGAATAGAGGAAATGAAATCAGACTATGCGGAAAGGAGGGCAGTTCGGAAAATATCTCTTATGCGGAATATTTGAAGAAAAAGCCTTTTGCGGAAAAATTATGAAAATCCTATTCGGAATAGTGCTGCTATGCGGAAAAAGAATCCTTACTCGGAATAACTGGTATTCCGAATAACAATGAAAATCTACAACCACTCGGAATAACTGAAATATTCCGAATAGCCAAGAAAATAACCTCTATTCTGAATAAACGAAATATTCCGAATAGTCACAATCCCAGATTCCCTATTCGGAATCTGGGCGAGATCAGAAGGTGCAGCGAAGAACAGGGGAGTTAACAGAAGACGAAATCAAAACCAAAAATCACTAAGTTTTTGATCCAAACTTTAACCAATTTTACCACTAATCTTTTACTCAAAGAAAGCTTGAATCCAAAACAACAAAATCACAAAACCCACTTAGTTTTGACAATCAAACCATTCGAATAGAACTTAAGAACTAAGAGACAAAAAGATATGAAGAACAAGATGATGGAAAGATTAAAAGATGATTTGTATTAATGAATTAAGATTCAACAAACAAGAAAAGATTAACTTACAAGATTGGAAGATAAATCAAACAAAGATTAAAACCACTCCTTAAGGGAGATGGTTCCTAAAAACTAGGAAGAAGAAATAACTGAAAAAGAAGATGCTAGAGTCTTGAATGGGAGGAGTATTTATAGGCTTCTCCCTTTGTTGGTGAGTGGGCTTTCTTCCCTTCTTTTTGTCTTCTCGTCTTTTCAGAAAAGTTGACGTTTTCGATTCTGATTCGGGATTTGTCGTCGATTAAATTCAACTCGTCTTTTAATTTCTTCGTTAAATAGACTTGAATTTCTTCGACATGTGTAAATCTTCCGTCTTTGGTCCTTTTCTTCGATAAATCTTCAAATAGGCCCATTGACTTCAAATCTTTTGCATCTCTTGGACAATAGACTTCGTCTTCAGTCTTTTTCCTTGATAAAACCCGTGCAATCCCATGTTTTCTCCAATATTTATCCGGTTGGCTCTGAAAACATAACAAACACACAAACCACGCATAATTCCAAACAAATGACATTAAATACGCGTTTTGGTCTTGTTTTAGCAAGAAATAAGTGGTAGAAAAGATGGGTGTTTACACACCTATCAATTAACATGCAAGATTAAGCAGATTCAAGCCAAGAAAACAACAAGAACACAAGTAGAGCACAAATCCACCAAAAAACCAAAATTTATCAGATTTTCAAGGTATTAAGACAAACCTCATGGATGTACATCCACACCCACGAATTTTAGAGCTTATGTGCTAGCAAGAACAAGCACAAGCTTCCAACAACAACCCTGCTAAGAATCAACAAGGTTAAGAGCACAATATGAAAATCAGAAAAAGTAAAAATCCTTGATTAATGCAACCTTGTTACCCCACACTTGATTATCCCCAAGTTATAAGCTTCACCACACCTTGATAACACAATATCAGGATGCTATGATCAGCCCTATAGCCCAAAAATTCTAAGGTTTGAACAAGAACTTAACAAAATATCAAGAAAAGTGGAAAATGTGCAAACTTTTGCACACTCCTTTTGAAAACAGGTTTTTGATTCAAGAATAATGAACAAAGAACAATAACAAACAGATTATAAGAGTGGCACTTGAGCTTTCTTCAAAAATTTCCAACACATTTCATTGACATGAATATGAGATTTACAGAAAAGTGAACAACTGAAAATTCAAGAGCAAAAACTAAACTAATGATCCTATTGCCTTTTATAGGCTACAAATGAACTAGGAAATCAATAAAAAACGTAACCCTAATGTTATAGAATCCCTGAAGTGCCCTTGTTAGCGTTGGCATCTTTTGAAGATCATGTTACTGAATTTGTTGTCTTGTGATAGCTGGCATGTGAAAACTTGATCAAAGGGCTTGTAACAAGCTTAGGATGTAAGCTGAATTCTCAAACGTTGGATGGCTGTCACCATTTTGGCAGTATGCATAAGCTTGTAGTAGGGGAATCTCATGTGGGGCTCCTTGGTGATGTAACATGTGTTTTTGGTGTTGGGATGTGATTAAGGGATGGTTAATCATCATTCCGGAGCAGATTAACCTTTAATTCATAGCAAATAAAAAATCCCCAATTTGGATTATGAACTCCAAGAACAGGTTTTTGATCTTTGTTTTGGGTTTAAAACATGTTTAGCGCGTGTTTTTATTAATTAATTAACATTTGAAAAGTTAATTAATTAATATCCGGGTGAGTGCAGGGTGATGTGGAACATTGGTGGGTTTTGATTGGTTGTGGAGTGGTAGTGGGGCACGTGTCACCCCACTACTGGTCTAAGTAAGAACTGTGTCTGTCAGGTTACACCCCTTTACTCTCTTCTCTTTGTCATTTCTGTTTAAAAACTTGTCAACGCCCAAATCCTTCATAACAACTTTTCCTTTTTCACACTTTTGCCCCAAAAAGTTTTGTAAAATAATTTCAGGGGTATTTCTTGCCAATTTGTGATTTTTGAAGGACTGATTTGGTATTTTCTTCAAGGGTAATGGTCTAAACTTGTATGATTGACATTTTGGAGGACTGAAATTGCCAAATCATGTTTGATGAGGGACCATTTTTGCCAAATCTTCAAAGTCAAGGGACCTTTTGGTAATTTTGATATTTTCAAAGGACCAAACTTGTAATTCTTGTAACTTAGAGTCCTTCTTGGTATGTTTGACTTTGAGGAGGATTAATATTGATATGTTAGCTTTATTGAGGGGCTAAAATTGCCAATTCTTCAAAGTAGAGGGCCCTTTTTGCAATATTGACAAACTTTAGGGACCAAACTTGTAATTATGAAGATACAAGGGTATAAAGTGTCAATTCTTCCATATTGGAGGACCCTTCTTCATAAATATTCAAGTTCAAGGGTTTTCTTGGGAAAATTCTTCATTAGGGCTTGGTTCATTGTGCAGCTTCGTTTCCCGTGTTCGTTTTTGCATGATTCTTGTGATCTTTTGTCATTTTCTCAATATCCGTACCTAAAATACACAAGCAACAAACACAAGAATATATATGGGTATTTTGATGATATTTAATGCATTTTAAGCCCTTTTGGGCGATGAGACTATGTATAAAAGAAGTCTCGTCACTCCCCCATACTAAACCATTGCCGTGCCCTCACGCAATGCTAGAATAAAGTATCGTAGCATCTCCAAAATTCATTTTTATTCACTTTATTGAACGATAAACTAGCTACACTACTACTATTGCTACTACTTGCGTTTTAGACATAATGTATGATTTTCATCGCAAAATGGGACGATTAGGTTCATAGAATAAGAACACGTGAATGCTTCGTTAGAAATAATTTCATCGTCCTCGATTTTCACCCCAATTCCATGCCAAGCGTGCAACGAGATCATTGTCATTATAAGTTAGTAATGCTAACACTACTCATATGCCCTAATCACGTACTTATCCTCCCAATTTCCTAAGTTGTATCTCTTATATTTTATTTTGTCTTGAATGTTTCACGAGGATACATTGTTTGACTTATGCGATAATAGAGATTTAGGTCTAAAAATAGAGTCCTAACGGTGTAACCAAAACGATCAAATCAATAACCCTCCCTTATAGACAACGATGTCAAAAAATTAAGTCAACAAGAAGAATCGATAAACATGGTTTTATAACGGTTTTGAACATGAGACTTATTACCAAGACTTTTATACGCCCCCTAACGGAAGGGCCTTATTATCTTTGGTTTACCTCCATCTTTTATTCAACTTCGCCATGAAGCTTTTATTATGACTCCGGTCTTGCCTTGCCTTTTATTATCCACCTCATCGGTAGTTTTATTAGCCAAAGACGTATATCCTCACGCTAAGGCGAATTTTGGATCTTTAAAGCTTCAAAGATTAAGGCTTGATTCACTTTCATTTTTGCATAGATTTTTCGGCCTTGTGGGGCTTCAAATTGTTTGCTTGATTTAGGTGAGCACTTGAAATCTTATTATTGGGTGAAGCTTTTGATTATTCGGGTGCCAATACTTCAAAACCGTGACGCTTGCGATACCTTAATGTTTTCCCAATTTAATTACACGGAAGCTACTAGAAAAGACTAGAAACCCAACAATCCCAACTAAACCGCTAAGTCAATATTTATTAAGCAAAAAATATTTACATGCGAAGGGAGAATAAGCAAACAACTAGAACACATGAGTTTTTGAAAGAATACGAGTACTCTACGTTTAGCATAGTAACTTATAATTAACCCTATCATTTCTCGTCCTCATTTAAGAGACTTAGCCTAATGTGAAGTTAAGGAATCAAAGCTAAGTGCTCAACACGAACGGTCGAGTCAAAAATTACTCTCATTCTCGCCATCGGAAAACCTACATTCGTGTCTTCAAACACTTATAAAACATGAGAAAAATTTTAAAATTTGGCCATTTTTAGCCTTATTTTGCAACAAAACGATAATCAAAAAGATAAACTTTGGAAATTGTGAAGGTTTGGCAAGGCAAGTATCTATTCACCCCCCCCCCCATACTAAAGTTAAACATTGTCCTCAATGTTTCGAGTCTAGGGGTGCAAACACCCCCATATTAGAGACGTAGTCGAATGCCTAATCTAGCATGGAAAGGGTGTAACCGTTAAATTTAAAGCCGTTTATGAAGTGTGCTATAAACCTAAGGTTAGAACATCAAAGGATATATCATGGATATTGAGAAAGTCTTCAAAGCAAACGATAGAGTGCTCCCATAAAACGAACACGAGGGGCTCCAATCGTGAAGATCATGATCATCTAAAGTCCACAATTCACAAACAACCACAGAACAAAGGTTGGAAGGGCACAACTCCCCGCACGTTACTACATTAGAAAGCGATAATATGTACATAGGATAAGCATGGGACTCCCACACGAGGCACCTCATTTTTGATTACCGAGTCGTGAGCTCGACTCGATCCCCTCAATACTAATTATCATTGGGGAAGGTGATTTGGTCGAGGTAGTCCAAGGATGGAACTTCCCCGCCAAAGTAGTGCTTCAACCTATGTCCATTCACCTTGAAATTGGGGCCATCATTTTGAGCTAGCTCGATGGTCCCATAAGGAAAAACTTGAGTCACGGTGAATGGACCGGACCAATGGGATTTCAACTTACCAGAAAAGATTTTCAAACGAGAATTAAAAAGCAAAACTTGATCCCCAATGTTAAAAACCCGGTTTTTAATTTTAGAATCATGCAACTTTTTAGTCTTTTCTTTATAAATAAATGAATTTTCATAAGCAATATCCCTCAATTCATCCAATTCATTTAATTGCATTTTCCGATGTTTTCCCGCGGTCTCCATGTCGTCATTACAATGCTTAAGGGCCCAATAAGCCTTGTGTTCTAATTCAATAGGCAAGTGACAATTCTTCCCATACATAAGCTTATAAGGAGTGCACCCAATGGGCGTCTTATGAGCGGTCCTAAAGGCCCATAAAGCATCGTCCAACTTATCCGACCAAGATTGTCGGTTTTCCCCAACGGATCTCTCCAAGATCCTCTTCAACGCTCGGTTTGAAACCTCGACTTGCCCACTCGTTTGTGGGTGATATGCCGTAGAAAGCCGATGTGTAACCTCATATTTCCTGAGGACCCTTTCGAATTGGTCGTTACAAAAATGGGTTCCACGATCGCTTATGATCGCACGAGGGGTTCCAAAACGAGAAAAAAAGCTTTTCAAAAACTTGACTACCACACGAGCATCATTGGTGGGCAAAGCCTTAGCTTCCACCCACTTAGATAGGTAGTCAACCGCAACAAGGATGTACTTATTACCACGAGATGATGGGAAAGGCCCCATAAAGTCGATGCCCCAAACGTCAAAGATCTCACACACTTGGATGATATTTTGTGGCATTTCATCTTTTTGTGAGGCTTTTCCTTGTCGTTAGCATGAGTCACACGACTTCACAAGATCTTGTGCATCTCGGTAAATAGTAGGCCAAAAGAAGCTGGCATCAAACACCTTCTTAGCCGTGAGATTAGCACCATGGTGACCACCCGTGGGTCCCTCGTGACAAGCTCTAAGGATATTAGAAGCTTAGGTGCCAAATACACAACGTCGGATGATTTGATCCGCACAAGTTCGAAACAAGTAAGGGTCGTTCCAAAAGTAGAACTTGACGTCACGAAAGAATTTTTGTTTTTCTTGAGTCGTCATACCCTTGATGATGAATTTGCCCGCATGGTAATTTGCAAAGTCCGCAAACCATAGGGTGGAAGAATCAAGCTTAGAATTCACTACACCAAGTGTCTCGAGCAGAAATGTTTCGGTGATTTCCTTGGGCTCGTAAACACTTTGGTGAGGATCTTCCAAACGAGAAAGATGATCGGCCGCTAGATTCTCGGCTCCTTTTTTGTCAACAATTTTGTGATCAAATTCTTGAAGGAGGAGAATCCAACGAAGTAATCTCGGCTTTGCATCTTGTTTAGCATAAGATACTTGATAGCCGAATGATCCGTATACACTATGCATTTCGTCAAGACGAGATAAGGTCGAAATTTCTCAAATGCATACACCACGGCAAGGAACTCCTTCTCCGTTGTAGTGTATTTTAGTTGAGCCTCGGTCATCGTCTTTCTAGCATAGTGAATAGGCAAGAAGTGCTTTCATCACGTTACCCCAATACGGCCCCAATAGCGTAATCACTAGCATCACACATGAGCTCAAAGGGGAGGTTCCAATTGGGAGCAACAAGAATGGGAGCTTCGGTAAATTTCTTCTGAAGGATTTCAAAGGCTCGTACACAATCTTCGTCAAAGACAAAATGTGCCTCTTTTTCAAGGAGATGTGTAACAGGTCGAGAGATCTTTGAAAAATCTTTGATGAATCGACGATAAAAGCCCGCGTGGCCTAGGAAACTCCTAACTCCCTTAACGGTTTTGGGATGAGGTAATTTGGCGATGACGTCTACCTTAGCTTGATCTACCTCAATCCCCGCTTTCGAAACCTTGTGCCCTAAGACGATTCCACTTTTAACCATACAATGACACTTTTCCCAATTGAGCACAAGGTTGGTTTCCTCACAACGTTTCAACATTCTCTCAAGATTCGACAAACACGAAGTGAACGAATTACCAAACACGGAAAAGTCATCCATGAAGACTTCCATCGTCTTCTCGATCATGTCATGAAAAATAGCCATCATGCAACTTTGAAAGGTTCCCGGTGCATTACAAAGTCCGAATGGCATTCTACGATAGGCAAACGTTCCATATGGACACGTAAACGTAGTTTTTTTTATCACGAGGATCGATGGGAATTTGGAAGTAACCGGAAAAACCATCTAAAAAGCAATAGAAATCGTTTCCCGCAAGACGCTCCAACATTTGGTCCATGAAGGGCAAGGGAAAATGGTCTTTTCGAGTGGCTTCATTCAACTTACGATAGTCAATGCACACTCTTCATCCGGTCATGAGTCTAGTGGGAATTAACTCGTTTGCATCGTTTGGCACAACGGTCATTCCTCCCTTTTTAGGGACACAGTGAATAGGACTCACCCAAGGGCTATCAGAAGTAGGGTAAATCATTCCCGCGTCAAGGAGTTTAAGGACCTCCTTTTTGATGACATCGTGAATTTTAGGGTTCACCCTCCTTTGGCATTGGATTGCGGGCTTGTAATCCTCCTCCATTAAGATTTTGTGGGTACAAAATTTGGGATTGATCCCCTTAATGTCGGATAACTTCTATGCAATTGCCCCTTTGTGATCCTTTAGAACATCGACAAGTGCGGTTTTTTCATCATCCAAAAGTTCTTTCGCAATAATAACCAGCAACTTGTCGCCCTCCTCCAAATAGACATATTCGAGATGAGGAGGTAAATCTTTCAACTCGAGGATAGGTGGTTCCTCAAGTGAAGATTTGGGCTCGATACTCATAACCTCCTCATGGGGAGGAAATGGGAAATCGTTGAGAAAATCCTTGATAATCAAGAAGTCCTCATCGTTATCGAGGTCTTCGTTACAAGTACGTGGAACATCGAATTCTTCCAACGTAAAACCACCACCTTCAAATGGAGTGAAGGTTGGTGTCGAGTTATCAAGGATGGGATCTAACAAAGTGGGCTTTGCCACTATTTTCATCATCACCAAAACCTAGAACTTCTTGTAAAAATTCCTCGCAAACCACGTCAATCATATCAACGAGGTTAATGGTTGCAACGGAATAAACATGAGAAATTTGAGAGTTTTGAGTTGCGTTTATAACAAGCTCCTCGTCGTTGAAACGTAAGGTGATCTTTCTAGCATGAACATCGATCAAAGCCATAGACGTATCTAAAAACGAACGACCTAAAATGAGAGGAACTTGAGGATCCGTGGGAATATCGACAACGATAAAGTCTACGGGATAGTAGAACTTCCCCACTTTCACAAAAACGTCTTCCGCCAATCCACATGCGGGAATCGTGGAATGGTCGGCCAACTCGATAGACATTAGTGAAGGAGTAAGATTAGGAAGATTGAGCGACTTGAAGATTGCAAGTGGCATCAAGTTAATGCTAGCACCAAGATCGGCCAAGGAAAATCATTCTTCCATATCTTGGATTACACAAGGGATCAAAAATTTACCAGGATCACCGACTTTTTTAGGTATGCGATTAAGATAAACCGATGAACAACTAGAGAATTGATGCAATTTCTCCTTGTTGTTCAACATACTCTTAAAGTTAGCGGCAAATCGAGGCATCATGACCAAAGCATCAGCGAAACTCACATTAAAGTGCAAATCACGAAACATTTTCATAAAAAGCTCAAATTGTTAATTGTCGCGCTCTTGACGTTTCACCTTTCTAAGTCTCGATGGATAGGGCAAAGGTGGTGTGGGTTGAGGCATAGGCATAGCCTTTGGAATCTCGGGTTCCAATGTTGGTAATGGGTCAACCGTAGGTGTGGCATGAGCGGTACTTCGTGGGATTGGAACATGCTCCTTTTGGACCACCACCTCGGGTTCTTCCTCAATTGCTTCCTCCGTAGGAGCAATTGGTTGAGGAGTCGGTTCCTTAAGTTTCTTACCACTACGTGTGGTAATCACATTCATCTCACCCTTAGGGTTTGACACGGTGTTGCTAGGAAGACTACTCGAAGACGGTTTGCACATATTTGCCTCAAACATAGATGAGATTTTATCTTCAAACATGGATTGCCTCTTCTCGGCTTTAATCATTTCTTGTTTAATCTCATGTTGCCCTTGTTCCATTTTTTGTTGGTTTTGTTGTAACCTTGTTACATTTCCTTCCATCTTGTTGGTATGGATTTTAAGCTCATTTGCTAACTCATTTTTCAACTCTTTCTTCAAGTCGTTCTTAAACTCGGATCTTAGGCTAATGATTTCTCTTTTAATGTTGTCAAACCTAGCATCGTTCCCATTAGCGTATTCAACAAATTCATTTGGAAGATCTTTCAACGTTTGCAAACTTTTGTTGTTGTTTTGAAAATCATTTTGATTTTTGTTTGAAACTTGATTATTAGCCCATTGATTACCATAGTTTCCCTTGTTGTAATTGTTTTTGAAACCAACTTGATTGTTGCAATAGTTGTTGTTAGCATTTTGATTTGAACCAAAACCCGGTGGAGTCAATTGATTAGAGCGGGTAACTTGACCGT
Source organism: Glebionis coronaria (assembly GCA_025667525.1). NCBI lineage: Eukaryota > Viridiplantae > Streptophyta > Magnoliopsida > Asterales > Asteraceae > Glebionis > Glebionis coronaria. The sequence continues at coordinate 425,729,911 of CM046879.1, read as the reverse complement.
TTTGGTTGTAAGTTCCCGTGGCCGCGTAGGCACTTGAAGTGTTACCACCGTTGGTAATGCACTCGGAGAAATCATGACCTCCACCACAATACATGCATGAAACCTCAACCGCTTTAGCCGTAGCGGGAGCACTTGGTTCTCCAACTTTGAACTCAATCAAAAGACCTTTAAGCTTATCAAAGATTTTTTTTCCAAGTTCGCCTCAATTTGGCAAGCATCGATGGTAGTAGAAAAAGAAGGTGAAGCCGAAGACGAAGCCTTACGAACACTAGACGTGCTACGAGGACTATACACCTTAGATCTATTCTCAATTATCACCAAAGCTTCCTCGGCCGTTTTACACAAAAAATTACCACCCGCGGCGGCATTTAAATAATCCCTTTCATGATCATTAAGTCCATTGTAAAACGTGTCAATTTGATGCAAGTCGGAAAAACCGTGATGAGGACATTCATGTAAAATCTCCTTAAACCTATTCCAAGCCGATATGCGAAACTCTTTGAGTAGTCAAACGAATGACCTAAGGGACATGATGGCTGGTTTCTTCCAAGGTAATCAACCCTCTTCTTCGGGTACTCTTCCGAGTAACACCGTTGCTAATCCAAGAGGGGAGATGAAAGCAATCACCAATCGTAGTGGAAAAGGTACCAAGGAACCCGAGCTTCCTACACCTACACCGGTGATTGTGACAAAGGAAAACGAGTCCACCACTCTAATTCCTCCACCTCTTACTTCCACCCTCCACCACCCAAGGATGTGAGTGATCCTACAATTCCAAAGACTTCCTCTTCATCCGATATACCTTATCCCTCAAGGTTGAGGAAAGAGAAGCTCAAAAGCAAGGACGATATTCAAGTTTCAAACTTTCTCAAAATGTTTAAACAATTGAATTTCAACATCTCCTTCGCTGAGGCTCTCGCTCACATGCCTAAATATGCGAAGATGTTTAAAGATCTTCTAAGTGACAAGGAGAAGCTTCTTGAAATTGCTCAGTCCCAACTTAATGAGAATTGCTCTACGGTTCTGTTAAGGAAATTGCCCACCAAACTCGGTGATTCGGGTCGCTTCTTAATTCCTTGCAACTTCCCGGGAGTAGAGAATTGCATGGCCCTAGCCGATCTAGGTGCTAGTATAAACTTAATTCCATTAAGTGTGTGGAAGCAATTATCTCTCCCCGAGCTTGTCCCTACCAAAATGAATTTGGAATTAGCTAACCGTACGGTTGCTTATCCGGTGGGGATAGTCGAAGACGTTTTCGTCGGTGTCGACAAATTCACCTTTCTGGCGGATTTTGTTGTCGTTGACTACGAGATGGATCCTCGTGTTCCATTAATCGTTGGACGTCCATTCTTGAGGACCGGTCGCACTCTCATCGATGTAGACGCGGGTGAGCTTATCATGAGAGTTGGTGACGATCAAATTGTCTTCAACATGGGTAAGATTTCAAAACAGCCTTATTCATACGAGAGTGTTAATTGTATCGACGTTCTTAATGATGCTTGCAAGAGTAGTCTTACCTTTCTTACCAATGTTGAGACCGTTGCCTCTATTGCTCCATCACTAACTCCATTTAGAGAAAGTGATTTCCTTTTGAAAGAATTTGAAGCAACTTTGGGAGATGTGAACTTAGAATATGACGATTCTCCTACCGATTGGGATGAAGACATTCGTACCATTGAGAAACTTCTCAATGAGGACCATATTTCTCCACCATCTCCCAAGGCTATTGCTATCGATGAACCGAATTTGACTACGCCTTCCATCGAAAATCCTCCATATTTAGAGCTTAAGGAATTACCATCTTATCTCGAGTACGTGTTCCTTGAAGACAAGAAGAAGTTACCCGTCATCATCGCTAAGGACTTGAAAGAAGAAGAAAAATCTCGCCTTATCGCCGTGCTTAAAGATCACAGGAAGGCAATTGCTTGGAAAATTTCCGATATCCGCGGAATTGATCCAAACTTTTGTACTCACAAAATTCTCATGGAAGATGACTTTAAACCCTCAATCCAAAGCCAAATAAGGGTTAATCCTCGAATTCATGACGTCATCAAACAAGAGGTTATCAAACTTCTAGATGCCGACATGATTTACCCTATTTCGGATTCGCCATGGGTAAGTCCCGTCCATTGTGTGCCAAAGAAAGGCGGAATAACCGTTGTTCCCAATGAAAACAACGAGTTGATTCCTACTCGTCTCATTACTGGGTGGAGAGTTTGTATAGACTATCGCAAACTCAATGATGCCACGAGAAAATATCATTTTCCTCTTCCTTTCATGGATCAAATGCTCGAGCGTCTAGCGGGTAATGATTACTATTGCTTCTTAGATGGTTTCTCTGAGTATTTTCAAATTCCCATCGATCCTAAAGACCAAGAGAAAACCACATTCACTTGTCCTTACAGAACATTTGCTTACAAACGAATGCCTTTCGGCTTATGTAATGCTCCTGGGACGTTCCAAAGGTGTATGATGGCTATCTTCCATGACATGGTTGAAGAAACTATGGAAGTCTTCATGGATGATTTCTCGGTTTATGGTGATTCTTTCTCTTCTTGCCTTGCCAATTTAGAACGTATGCTTAAGCGATGTGAAGACACTCGCCTTGTTCTAAATTGGGAAAAATGCCATTTCATGGTAAAAGAGGGCATCGTGCTAGGACATAAAATCTCAAAATCCGGTCTCAAAGTGGACCGTGCTAAAGTGAATGTCATAGCCAATTTACCTCCACCTTCAACCGTGAAGGGTGTGAGAAGTTTTCTTGGTCATGCGAGCTTCTACCGGCGATTTATAAAAGATTTTTCTAAAATCGCTCGCCCGATGACCCACCTCTTGGAAAAAGATACTCCTTTTATCTTTTCCAAAGAGTGTATTGAAGCCTTCAACCTTCTTAAGGATAAGCTAACTAAGGCACCGGTCTTGGTTACCCCTAATTGGGAGCTACCTTTCGAGTTGATATGCGATGCTAGCGACTTTGCTATTGGAGCGGTTTTGGGCCAAAGAGTGAATAAACACTTCCAACCAATCCATTATGCTAGCAAGACAATGATGGGGGCTCAATTACATTATACGATAACCGAAAAAGAGCTTTTAGCTGTTGTCTATGCTTTTGAAAAATTTCGCCCCTATCTTGTTTTATCCACCACCATTGTATACACGTACCATTCCGTGTTGAAGCACTTGTTAACCAAACAAGATTCTAAACCAAGACTTCTTCGCTGGGTTTTGCTACTTCAAGAATTTAAAATCGAAATTCGTGATAAGAAGGGAGCTGAAAACCTAGCCGCAGATCATCTTAGTAGACTTGAGGATCCTTATCAAGGGGATCATCCGAACAAAGAGATCAATGACTCTTTTCCCCTTGAGACCTTAATGTCTATCAATTTGAATCTTGATGAAACCCCGTGGTTTGCGGACATTGCAAACTACTTGTTGGGTGGAATTCTCATTGACGGGTTAACATCCCAACAAAAGAAAAAGTTCTTTAAAGATATTAAGACTTACTTTTGGGATGACCCGTATCTCTTCAAACAATGCGCTGATTTGATTATTCACCGATGTGTTGATGGACCGGCAGCTTTAGACATTCTCGAAGCTTGCCACAAAGGACCCACCGGTGGTCACTTTGGTCCCAACTTCACTGCAAAGAAAGTGTTTGACTCGGGATTTTATTGGCCCACCATTTATCGTGACGCTCACGAAATGGTTAAACATTGTGATGCTTGCCAACGCCAAGGCAAGATCACACATAAAGATGAGATGCCTCAAAATTTCATACAAGAATGTGAAATATTTGATGTATGGGGCATCGACTTTATGGGGCCATTCCTTCATCTAAAGGAAACAAATACATCCTTGTAGCCGTTGACTACGTTTCAAAATGGGTTGAAGCGAAAGCTTTACCCACTAACGATGCAAGGGTGGTTTGTAACTTTTTGAAGCAGCTATTCGCTAGATTCGGTGTGCCTCGTGCCATTATTAGTGATCGTGGGACTCATTTTTGCAATGATCAATTCGCAAGAGTCATGGCTAAGTATGGTGTCAATCATCGTCTTTCCACCGCATACCACCCACAAACTAATGGGCAAGCTGAAATCTCTAACCGAGGGTTAAAGCGAATTATGGAACGAACCGTGGGAGAGCATCGTGCCTCATGGGCCGATAAACTTGATGATGCTCTGTGGGCTTTCCGTACCGCATACAAGACTCCTATTGGTTGTACACCATATCGTCTCGTGTACGGGAAAGCATGCCACCTCCCCATTGATTTGGAGCACAAGGCTTATTGGGCCTTAAAATGGTCTAATTTTGACATCAACAAAGCCGGTGACCTACGCAAAATCCAACTCAATGAGCTTAATGAACTCAGGAATGAAGCTTATGAAAATTCCTTGATCTATAAGGAAAGAACTAAGCTCATTCATGATTCCAAGATTAAAAACCGAGAGTTCCAAGTTGGAGACAAAGTTTTACTCTTTAACTCTCGGTTGAAAATCTTTTTGGGCAAACTGAAATCTCGTTGGTCCGGCCCATTCACCATTGCTAAATTTTTTCCATATGGTACTCTTGAGCTCGCTCAACCCAATGGACCAAATTTTAAGGTGAATGGCCAACGAGTAAAGTTGTACCTTGGAGAGGACATCTCTCATGAGATGATTCCATCCCTCTCCACCTTTCCTTTGGATTAGTTCGGGACCGAGTCCGGCTCGTGACTCGGTTAAAAAAACAAGCGCTCCTCGGGAGGCAACCCTAGTATCTATCCCTTTCTGTTTTACCTCCTAAGTGTAGGGGGGCCTATATAGGTTGTTTGTGTTTGTGTGGTGATGTGATTACAGGGATGAGTGCACTTTTGGAATCTTTGAAGAACTGTGCTCCCATTGGGGGACGAACAGGTTGCAGATCATATCGGCCTGTTGGAGGCACTTCGTATCCTTTTGGTGAATTTGGAGATTGAACCAAATCGGGCTCGGTCTGACTGACGGCATTTGCTAGAATTCCATCGTCCACCGGATCCTCCTCCTCATAATCCTCTTCACCATCGTCACTAACGCTGAAGTTGTCCACATCACTTTCATCACTGTCATTTGCCGGCTCTATCGCTTCTTCTTGAGCTATCCATCCATTGTCACCATTTGGCGGGTTCGGAGGAAACGGTCCCCCTTCGTATCCTACGACGTATTCGTCTCCATTTCCGTTAGGCGGTACCTCGGCCATTTATGCAATAACAGAAAATTTTGGAGGGTACGTAAGATTATTATTCAATATTTATAAATATATGCATGCGAATGCAATGCAAGGGTGGTACACATGCCCAAAATGCGATAATATGATGCTCATGCATATGTAATACAAGAATTACGGTATCGAGTACTCCACGTACAATTTCAATGTTCACATATAGTAGTTCAATATTTACGTAATAAATACTCATATATTACTTCAATTCAAAGGTATACATCTATACCTTCAATACTAAAAGTAAACCTTACCGGAGCCATGAAGGATAGTTGTGTGCTTGGACAATTTCTTACGACACCAAAAGTTATAGTTTAGGATTTTTCAAAACGACCTAGTTCTCTATAACTCATGGCTCTTATTACCAATCTCTAACACCCCCACAAATGCTATGCGCAGCGAACTACAACATTTGGGTGCTAGGCAGTCATCATCACACACAAGCTATATCAAACGACTCAAAGAGACGTAAAAGTTTAAGCATAAATTAAACATTGTTAAAACATACAAGTCTACAGTTTTTCAAATCCCAAGATGGTACAAAACAGAGTTCGCGTTTGGTCCCCACTGAATCTCAACCCCAAAAGATACATTTTTGTTCACATGACAGAAAAATAAAAGTGTTTCAAGTTAAATAATGGGTGGAAAACAAGTAGACCGCCAAGCCACACACAACTCCCATCCTTTGCATGATCCATGCTATACATCATCGGTTACCTGAAACACGTGCTAAATTGGGTCAACAAATAATGTTGAGTGGAATTCATAGGTTTTACAATCTCATTTTGAACATAAGTGTTATAAAAATCATTCACGATCATTCATAGAATTGTCGATCAAACAATCTATTATCAAGGTTATGACAATTGTGTTTAAGCTCATGACACTAATCCGTTAACTCAATCACCCGCGTATAATTACCGGCGTGATTAAGATGAAACCATTGCCCCTTCTAAAGGCATTAGTTGCAATTATACCTTATTTCTTATCACAAGTTATCCGTCCGCAGGGGGTACTCAACGTACTAGCCCTCGTCTCGGATAGGGTCGTCAACCCCATAGTACTATCAATTGCATAAGCGGCTATTTTCAATCCACATGAGGATTAAACAATAGTTAATAGTTCATGAATATAGGGTCTTTTGCAACTAGGTACTCAACACAATTTAGGCAACTTTCGGGTCCAACAATCATTCATGACATATGTTCATTTTATAAAACTAGCATGCATCTCCCTCGCGGGTAAAAACAATTGAAAACATTAGTAAGCGAGGCTACAAATTCACACCTCATATATATAGAAGTAGTCGACGTTACGAATGACGATCACTGGCGATGATGAGGATGCCCGGGAAATTCAACACCTAACAAACAATAACGCGTAATGAGTCAATCTCATTTATATAACTTTAAGTACTGTATAATATGTACATATTAGTCAATTGTCATAATTACAAACTCACGCCAGAACCAAACAAGTAGTCGTTATTAGTTTTATACGGTTTATCTACGTTATTAAAGTTACTACCCTTTTTACATTTTTCGCCGATACTTACCAAAAGTATGGGCTGTTTTCTATGACTTAAACCCTTTTATAAAATTTAATAAAATTCACAAAAATACCTCATGACCTGTAGAAAACCCATTTTTAATCCCATGAAAAATTCTCACTTTTATGACTCGTTACTTAACACATTACTAGACGTACATATTTCGGACTGATTTTGCACATTGACCATGTTGGACTTGTTTGACCCATTTAAAATACATCATTGACCCATCCAACACCTAAGTCTAATAATAGACTCACAAATGCAGGTTTGAAACCAAAAATCAACTTTTAATCAATTACCAATCTCTATCTATGGTCCCCGGGATTTGACCCAAAACCAAACATAATTTCGGATTATGTAGGTTCTCATCTCCCGGTACACGTATTTTCAAAACATCATAACTTTTGACTCGTTAGGAGTCGTAAGCTCTACTTTATACCAAAATGTAGCTAAGAACAAGCCCGACAACTACATTCTATATTCATGACCTGTATCTAAGCTTAAGATATTCAAAACACCCTTAAACAATCTGCCTAAAATTTACTACTTCAAAATCACCTCAACACTTGTTTCCAAACCATTTTAACGACACCTAGCCCTAACTTAATCACTCATAACCATTCCTAAACACCTTAATCAGTCCTTAACACCTAGAACATCAAATCCACTTTAAAACCCATTTACCAAATCAAGCATGCAATATGTTTAACCCATTCAAACACATCTAAAACATCAATCTAAACACAAATCCACCAACAAAATAATCAAATACCAAGATCCACCAAACACCCCCATTTGGCCGTGGGGTGTTGGTGATCAAAACACCCAAACCAAACTTGTTTTGGTTACTTTTAATGGTGAATTAGCATTACCTAATCACCAATTACACATGCAATTAGTTTAATTAAACAAAATCAAACATTTAGAAAATCTTTTAATTTTTGGAAAATCATGTTCATGCATGTTTGATTTGATTGTGGAAAAACACTTACAAAAGGATTAGAAAATGTGGTCTTTAATTGGTTTTGATCAAAACAAGAAAAAAATATGGATTGTGGTGGTGGTGGTGGTATGGCCGATGGCCAAAGGAGAAGAGAGGGAGAGGGTGGGTTTTTTTTGAAGTGAAATGTTGTGTGTGTGCTCCCTTCTTCCCTTTTGTAAATTTTTAGGGACCCTTGGTGCATTTTAGGCATTCTTTTGGCCTTAAATTTAAACGACTCTTCTAAATAGCGGGAAACGACTTATTAGTCGACTTGGAAAATTTTGAGGGAGTCGGGGGTCATCCCGAACACTCCAAAATACTTTTAGAACAATTTAAACGCACCCGGAAAGAAATAAAACGCACTCGACTCGACTTAACACGAACCGAAAGTAAAATCCTCTAAAAATTATAATATCGATAAAGCGACAATAAACATAAAAATTGGGCATCCGTCGGGAGCGTAGTCGTCATCGTTCTTCTTAAATCGTCAATCGTCAAGATTACGACCTCAAACATTGGTTTCAACTAAAACGATAAAATATATAATAAATAAAATTTCTTAAAAATTTCAAAAATAGTCGTAATTTAGGGTAAGATAAGTGACCTCGGTTTCTGGGTATCACAGAAAGCGACTTCGTTTTCACCAACGATTATTACTAAGCCCCAACAAACATAGGAAAGCTTCAGGGTAAGCCTGGATAGGAAAACGGTTGGTGTTTAACGTATCGACATCAGCATCACTATACAAGCGAGGGTCAGGACGGGGGTCTCTCCTCAGCGTCCCGGATGTCAGAAACGGATAGTTAAATGGAAAAATGGTGTCATCAATTCAAAAGAAAGAGGTATTACAGTGCCTTAAAGCATCCAATTTTACTATATAACACTAGGGGGCATCTTTACGTTTGGCGAATGATACCCATCCATTCGTACAAAAGGGTGTATAGAAGACACGAAATAGTGTAGCAGAGGGTTCTATATCAAGGTCATGGCAGTTGATTTCAAAATTTGATATCTTGGCCGCACCAATGCAGTGGAGTTGGGATATATGAATTTGATGATGTACAAGAAAGCTAAATAAGAAGCGAGACAATGGAACGCGATTGTTTGCGAACTCGAAGAATCTAATATATATGCCCACCTTCCCATCTGGAAATTGCCCAATATTCGATTACGATGGGGTACTTTTGGATGTAGGTAGTTGGGTATAAAGTAGTCAGACGTGATCTGGCGCAACTCGTCCTCAGTAATGACGGACGTGATTTCTGATAAATGTCTTACCATGTTTACAAGTATAAAGAAGATAAAGATTCGTAGGAAGTTACCTTTTTCGCTTTGCTTCAGAAGGAGAAGGTTCGTTAATGACGAATTGTGTGTATTTTTTACTGTGGATATATGCATTAAAAAGCAGCGAACGGATTATATATACTCTTAGGGTTGTTGTTCGTAATGTTGGATCTCTGCCACGTGTAGCCCACTTGCTTAATCTAACGGTGGAATATGAGTGGTTGTGTTGACGTGGCAGACGCTTTTTTCGGGTTTTGAGGGTAGGTGAAAGGGAGGATGAATGTGTTTGGCGGGAGAATTTGAAAACTTTTTTGGTATTCTTCGCATCGCTCATTTTTCAAAGGACGATTTCATTGTGTGACTTGGTTATTTATAGTCTAGTAGTCGCGGCGCGCCATACGACTACTACACTGGGGGGACATGATGACGTATAGTCCCTAGTCGGACTAGATAGCCCGACCCACGGGTACTACCCGTATCCATTGAGCATGGATCATGCACAGACAGCGCCTAAAAGCCCACGAGGCCCAATAAGCCGCTGTCGCACGCGGTTATACCTTAATCGTGTCTTTGTCGCACTACGACATGATCAAACAGAATATAATCTAAAAAGGATTATATTCGCCTAAGTAAAAGAGATATACACTCTCCTTATTTATGCGATAAGGATCAAACTATATTTGGTCATTATCTCTTGCTTAGGCCGCAAGAATAGGAGAGCCCAACTAGGGTTCTCTCGGGTATAAAAAAACCCCTGAGGTTCTAAAAAGGTATGATATTCACAATACTCTAACCCTTACATATACTCAAACCGATTACTTACTCCCACGCTGGAGTCTAATCGTGGGACACGCACCCACGGTAAGCCTAACGGTGTTTGTTATTTAGTGTGCAGGATCTTCAAACAAGTTCACTCGGTGCAAGAGCCGGAGTCCACAAGACCCTAAATTAAGCCTAATTCGGGTCAAGGACGATCTATCCAACTTTTGTATCAACAATAAAATAATATCTTTTATATTTGTCAGTACGTTTGTCTATCGTTAAAAATAAGTTTGATATCCTCTGTTGTTTTTTTTATCTTATATGTATTTCAAACTTAACTTGCACATGTTTTATTCTTCATAGCGTTTCATGACTATATAATGGTTGAGTAGATCATATGAGATTCATTGAGTTTATCGGCACAACTCATCGACCTTTTTTTTCATGTACATCATTAATTGAGTACAACCTTATTAAATACTCAATTTTTTTCTTTTGAACTATTGACTTAATAATGTACGGAATAACGCACAAGATTTAATTTTAAAAGCAAGAAAATGATTTAAAAAATATAATTTATTTACCTTTTTCGAGATATTTTAATGAGAGAAAATTAAAAAAAATCATTTTAACTATAGAATATTTTTCTCACTTTTGAGTCATCTCTTTTTTTCTTTTCTTTTATTTAGTTTTTACTTTTTTTTCTTTTTTAACTAATAGCAGTAATAACTCAAGATAACGAACATTTATTTAACATGTGATTTAAGTTCATTTGGATACCTAACTTTAATTTGGATATCAAGGGCCTAATCTCCATCCTCTATCTCCATCTTAATCTAATGGATAAGATTAAATAAAAAACTAATTTTTCATTTTTTTTTCAAACATTAATATCTTTTAAACCGTTATGCGAAAAAAATATACCGTTACGACGGCGATTTATTTATCTTTCTACAAATATGATATGATATAATTTCGACAAAATTCTTTTTCTTTGTTTTTTCATGTTTTTTCGTTGCCGAAAAATATCATATATGATACTAAATATCATATATGATAGTAACGCTAGTATCATATATGATATAAACCAATATCATATATGATTTTGTAATAATTTGTAACCTAACACTAATATCATATATGATTTTGTAATAATTTGTAACCTAACACTAATATCATATATGATAAAACACTATTATTATATATGATATTTTACGCAAATTAAAAAAAACGAATTTTTTTCTTCAAAAGTATATCATATTGTATATATGTATAAAGCAAATTAAATGCTCGTCGCGATGGTATATTTTTTTCGGTTTAACACTTAACGGTTTTGGAGATATTTAAATTTTAAAAATAAGTGAAATGATTAAATATTTTTAATCTCATCCTTTAGATATGATGATGATGGATGGGGAGATACGTCCCTAGATATTCATGATAAATATGATATCCAAAATAACTTTACTTTTAATATATTCAGAAAAATTTGATTTAAGTTCATTTGGATGCTATACTTTTTCTTAGATATGAGGGGACTCATCTCCACCATTCATCTTATTTTAATCCAATGGATAAAATTAAACACAAAATATATTTTCACCCACTTTTTCAAACATTAATATCTTTTAAACCGTTAATCGTTGTGCGAAAAAATCATACCGTTACGAAAAGCATTTAATTATCTTTCTATAGATATGCTATATGTTACACTTTCGACAAATTATTTTTTTTCATTTTTTCACGTTTTCGAAAATTATCATATATGATACTAATATTATATATGATGTATCACCAGTATCATATATGATATAACTTATCATATATGATAGAAACCCATATCATATATGATTTAACACTGTTATTATATATGATGAAACAATATTATCATATATGATATTTTACGTAAATTTTAGCAAGAAGAAAAAAACAAATTTTTTTCTTCGAAAGTATATCATATTGCATATTGGTAGAAAGATAATTAAGCGCTCGTCGCGATGGTATAATTATTTTCGTTTAACACTTAACGGTTTAGGAGATATTTAAATTATAAAAAATAAATAAAAAATAAAATATATTTAATTTCATCCATTAGATGAAGATGAAATAGATGATAGGGATAAGTTTTCTTATATCTAAATAAAAGCATGATATCCAAAATAACTCTTTCTCAAAAAATTTATAAACCAAATTATAGAACAAACTGAATATTAGAGATCAAAACACCCATAGATTGGTTACCGCGTATTTAATAAGGTTAATAAATGAATACAAATAAGTTCGAATGGCCAATCCTAAATCACATGACGCATTGGAATAATTGAATTAAACAAAACTTCTTAGGTTATATACTGAATTATATACTGAGCTTCTTGCTAGTCTCTTAATAAATATTACGGTTGAAAGAAACTGAATTATATACTGAAGCTTGATGCTAATCAAAACTTTTAGGTAGTGTTTGTTTTATTAATATGTTTTAGATATGAATCTAATTACGATATCTTACTAGTAAGAGGCGGTTTTAATATATAAATCTAAATAAAGAAATATTGTTTGTTTTCTTATAACTATCTGAATAGTTTTAATTGTGTTTTTTAAGTATATATATATATTATAGCATAATAATATGATATATAAGTAGCTTGCGTATCTCTATTTAAAGATACATTTTTGGGTGAAAATTTCAATCTTGATATACAAACATATATACACTCGGTTAACATTTGTCTATAACATGTTAACAAGTGTGTTTCTATTGTCATCCACACAAAGTCACCTATATATTTTATCTTTCTTTTTTTCTTTCAACCGATTACACAAATACAATCCTCAAAATAAACAGAACGAAGGTGTTTGGGATTTCAATCTTGAAACACATAGCCCCGCCCGTTTAGCTCGCCGCCCGTCCGTTTTGCCACCTCTAGTTGGAGTCTATAATCAATACTATTATTTTGTTTGGTGAATAATACAATGTTTATGAGTTTGATCCAACACTAAGAAGGTGTTTGGGGTTTCGATTTGTCCCTGATTATCTGCTTATCACGTTTTGTAACCGTAATAATCCAATTTGAAGTGTTTGGGTGGCAAAGATAGATAAGTGATTATTTGCGATATCGACTCCTCAAAACTCCGTTTTGAAAAAGTAACCACATACCTACAGCTGCAAAACGTAGTTTCATTCTTACAGCAAAATTACATACTTACCCCCATCATTATCTTTACCTTTTAACCTTCATTAACTTGTTCAATCTTTTCTTTTGTGATCAAGCTTTTCATAATCATATATTATTTTGAGGATTGGAACGATAATGAACGGTGTTGCCAAATGACTGTGAATCTGTGATGCCATTGATGACGGCGCTGTTGTGTTATTGCAAAATATTTGGACGACTTGTTGTGATGGGGTAAATAAAAGTTTAAAATTGTATAATGAAGATAAGGATAAGATCATATTCTCATGTATAGGATAGGCTCGGTTTTTTTTAGCAACCTATGTTACTAATATAAAAATTGTTAAAGTGGTTAGTTACTAATTTAAAAAATATTTTTAAAAGTTATATTATCATCTAACTAAAAAAAATACGCATGCCAAAAATACAAATATTAAATTATATGTCTTTTTTGATCATTTTATATATTAGGTAATAAAATTATTTGATTTCACAAACATTTTATCTAATTCTTATATTATCAAACAAAATAATCAAATCCAAGCATTATATATTCAAATCACGTTTTGTAAACACTGATTATCTGATTATTTATTATCAAAACGAATAATCTATTTTTGATAAGTAATTCCAAACACCCCTAAATCCAGTAGCAAACCCGGCACTACATGTCTACATCAGTAGCAATATTTGATACCGAACCTACATGAAACACCAAGCTTAGAAATCAAACCAACACTACATGAAACAGGATTTAATATTTTCATTATCGCAAATAAATCAACAAAAAAAAATTTAGTTCAAAAGTTGGAGCAGGTGACATATAATACGCAATCAAGTGTATTCACATAGGAAGAAATATAGCAATACAGCAACAAGTCAACAACCTTCATATTAGGAAAATAGCAATACAACAACACCCTTTCATATCATTGGGAATAAAACTAGGAACATATGTTGGTGTTTATTTCGTCCCAATTAGGATATAGATAATCAATCCTAGCTACGTACCAAAGCTATGGTTACCGGATATCACTTGGAATCGTGTAATCTCTTTCCAAAGTAAATTATTTGACCATAATAACTGGGTATCACAAATACCTACTTGGGATTAGACCAAATGCAGTTAGAGATTTAGGCACAAATCTTTAACCCTTTCGTTGCTATGTGTTTCTTGTTTTCTGTGTCATCTCATGCAGGTATTATCACCTTTATATAGGTGTAGTACTCAAACCCTAGTCAATGGAATTAAGAGGAATTAACGGCCAATTAATCTCCTCTTAATGGGCTCCATAATACCAGGTCAAAGTGGTTACAAGACTAATTAAGCGTGGTCTTTAATGTACTTGATCTGGTCAAAGACCGTTACAAGCATACTTGTTCAGCTCCAGCATTAGTCCATCCTTCAGTCCCACTGAGGCATCAGCAAACCCTGAAGGGTGTTCCCGCTGAAGCCTTCAGTACTGAAGAAGACTTGCTGATGAGTAAATACTGAAGACATGTCTTCAGTGGTGTTACTCCCTAATGAATAACTTCTGTCCAGAGTTACACTCTCTGAAGATCATCAGCGATGCTGAACAAACTTTAACCACAATAAGAGTCAGGGTGTTCAGGGACTTATGGGTGTACACTCTGTATCTCCTTACCCATTCACAAGTATGAACTGACCCACAATTGAACTATATTTCCAACAATCCTCCCCAATATAGTACAATTCCTTTCGCATGAAAATTAACATTAACAAAACCAGTGCATCAATGAAAATATCCTAAGGATTGAATTTCCATCTTAGTACAATACTTCAAACATTCGAGAATCAGGGTGTTCTAAGAATTGAACCCTTCAACTACTTTGAATACCTGAAGATAGAATACACACAAGTTTTCAAATACATAACAACTCCTGACACTACTAGCCTTGTGTCCATATCCAAATTCATAAATGTTGTAAGAGCCAAGTCCATGCTCCATGAGGCGGCAAAACCTCAACATTTACATAGGTGGTTCCTCTTTAGTTCATGATCTTGCTTCAACACTTTTTCAAAGACATTAACCATTGAGAAGTTTATAACTTCATCCTCCTTCAGCAAGTACAAGCACATCCTTGGGATGATATACATATGCTTCAGTCCCCTGAATGTTCAGCTTTCCACATTGAACTCAGCTCCCAAGTTTCCTCAGGAGGGAGTTGGGTGTCCTAGCATTCAGTGACTAGAGTGGACTTTTAAACCCATCCCTTTAGCAGAATTTATAACCAAGTCTCTAGCCAATCCCTTCGTCAAGTGATCGGCTAATTTTGTTGAGACCTCACAAACTCTATTGAAATCACCCCATTCATGATTAGCTCACGAATCATGCTATGTCTAACACCTAAGTGTCTAGACTTACCATTGTACATTTGGCTATATTCCTTAGTCAATGTAGCGGCACTATCACAACGGATAGATATGGGTGCCATAGGTTTGACCCACAATGAAATCTCAAGAAGCAAGTTTCTCAACCATTCAGCTTCTTTTCCAGCAGCTGCTAGAGCCACAAACTCAGATTCCATTGTAGAACTAGTAATGCAAGTTTGCTTCTTGGATGCCCACGAAATTGCACCACCACCAAGTAGAAATACCCAGCCACTGGTGGATGAATTATCCTCAGTATTGCTGATTCAACTTGCATCAGTGTAACCTTCCAACACTGAAGGATATCCAATATATGACAAATAATAATCCATTGTTTCTTTAAAATACTTCAGTACTCTCTGAATTGCTTGCCAATGCTGAGTACTAGGATTACTAGTGTACCTACTCAGTTTACCCACAGCAAATGCAATGTCAGGCCTAGTACTTTTCATCGCATACATCAAGCAACCAATAACCCTAGAATACTCAAGCTGGGAGACAGCCTGACCATTGTTAGGCATCAGTTTGTCACTTGTATCCATTGGTGTACTCACTGGAGTGCACTCAAAGTGATTGAATTTCTTCAGTACCTTCTCAATATAATGAGACTGAGAAATTACAATACCATTACTTTCATGTTTGATCCTAATGCCAAGGATAACATCAGCCTCCCCCATGTCTTTCATGGAGAACTTTGATGACAAAAATTTCTTTGTCTGATCAACCTTAGCTTGGTCAGTACCAAAATTAACATGTCATCAACATATAGGAAAATGATGACTCCTTTACCAGATTCATCAAATTTGCTATATATACATTTGTCAGCTTGGTTAAGTGAATAACCATTAGACAAAACCACTTCATCAAATTTTTGGTGCCATTGCTTAGGTGCCTGCTTCAGTCCATATAAAGACTTAATCAGTTTACACACCTTGTGCTCATTACCAGGCATGATGAAGCCCTGGGGTTGGTTCATATAAACCTCCTCATCTAAATCACCATTCAAGAATTCTCTCTTCAAATCCATCTGATGAATAATCAGATTGTGAATACTTGCAAGAGCAATCAGCATTCTTATAGTACTGATACATGCTACTGGAGCATAGGTATCAAAATAGTCTATCCCTGACTTTTGTTTAAAGCCTTGAATG
Organism: Glebionis coronaria; assembly: GCA_025667525.1. Classification (NCBI taxonomy): domain Eukaryota; kingdom Viridiplantae; phylum Streptophyta; class Magnoliopsida; order Asterales; family Asteraceae; genus Glebionis; species Glebionis coronaria. The sequence continues at coordinate 425,713,383 of CM046879.1, read as the reverse complement.
ACTAGTCTTGCCTTGAACTTTTCAAGAGTTCCATCTACCTTCATTTTCCTTTTGAAAATCCATTTGTTACCAAGTGGATTGCAACCTGGAGGTAGATCAACCAACACCCAAGTGTTGTTGTCCATGATGGAATCCATCTCATCATTTATTGCTTCCTTCCAGAAAGCAACATCTTGGGACTTCATTGCTTCATCAAATGTTTTGGGATCATCTTCAACATTAAAGCAATAGGAGTATTGATCAGAGACCTCATCCCTTGTTCCTTCAACCAAGTATAGTTGAAACTCAGGCCCAAAACTCCTTGGAGTCCTATGCCTTGTGCTTCTTCTAAGCTCAGGCTCAGGTTGTTGAACCACAACCTCATCAGTGACCCTTTCAGGTTCCACTGAAGCACCAATGTCCTCAGCTCCAACAGGAGTCATGAGGCTTGGTCTAGGGACTGATGAGAACCTAGTCTCATCAAAGTTTGCATCCCTTGATTCAATGATTGAGTTTATTGAAACTGAATCATTAGGTTCAATAACATAGAACCTATAAGCCTTGGAATTCTCAGCATATCCAACAAAGATGCATTCAATGCCTCTTTCACCCAAGGTTTTCACCTTTGGATCAGGGAGTCTTACAACAACCCTACAACCCCAAACCTTGAGGTAGTTCAGGTTTGGTTTCCTTTTAGTCTAGAGTTCATAAGGGGTAATTATGTTCCTTTTATTTGGAACCCTATTTAATAAATAGCAAGCTGTTAATATAGCTTCACCCCAAAACCCTTGACTCAATCCTGAATAGGATAACATGGAATTAACCATTTCTTTCAGCACTCTATTTTTCCTTTCGGATATACCATTTTGCTGAGGGGTATAGGGAGAAGTTGTTTCATGGATAATACCAACATAATGAAAATACTGAGTATCCATGCACTCACCTCTCCTATCAGTCCTTAATCTTTTGATTTGGACTCCTTGTTGTAATTCAAATTCAGTCTTAAATACTTTAAATTTATATAATGCTTCATCCTTAGTATGTAACAAGTAAACATAGCAAAATCTAGAAGCATCATCAATGAATGTTACCAAGTATTTCTTATTACCTAATGAAGGAGTAGAATGCAAATCACATAGGTCACTATGGATTCGCTCCAAGACTTTAGTTTCACGTTTTACATCTTGAAATGGGTTCTTAGTTATTTTGTTCAGCATGCAAGTCTGACACTTTTCGGTGTCCATGTCAAATGCTGGGATTAACCCATCCTTAGACATATCTTGCATCCTCTTAAAGTGGACATGGCCCAGCCTAGCATGCCATAGTGAAGAATCCTTCAGTTTACTGGTGGACACTAAGGCTGAACAAATATTTGCACTCCCAACACTCACTAAGTTAATGCTGGTGGTTGTTTCATACACAATATTAAGCCTGAACATTTGATTGCTCAAATAACCAAAACCAATAAACACACCATGTTTGGATAAAACAAATTTATTGGATTCAATCACTTGTTTATAACCACAATTATTCAAAACACTACTAGAAACCAAGTTCTTCCTAATATTAGGAACATGCAGAACATTAAACAAGCTAAGAATCTTTCCAGAACTAAACTTGAGATCTACACAACCACGTCCATGCACTAGGGCTGTTGATTCATTTCCCATGTGAAGAATAGATCCATCATTCAGTGACTCATAAGTCTTGAACCAGCATCTATCTTTACACACATGAACAGTTGCTCTAGAATCAATCCACCACGCAACATCATCATCCTACACAAAATAAGCTTCAGATACATATGTAACATAATAAATCTGGAGAGATTCATTAAACATATTCTGACCTTTCAGTGTTGTGTTGTTAGAACCAATCACTGAACCATTTGTGCCTGATCCACTAGCTTTGTTGCCAGTACCAACACCTTTGCTATCCCTTTTTAAGTGTCGAGGTTTCCCACACTTCCAACAAGCCACTGATGACTTCTTGTTAGGATTTGCTTTGGTGTTATCCTGATGCTTACGTTTGCCCTTGTTGTCATTGTACCTGATGGAGTTGTTATGCTCCACCATATTGACAACTGATGAACCAGCAACATTGTTGCTCTTTGGCTTGTCACTTTCATGCACTCTGAGGGATTCCTCAATGCACAAATGACTGCCGAACTCAACAAGAGTTAATTCCTCCTTCTTATGTTTCAAGGTATGCTTGAAATCTTTCCAAGAAGGACGCAATTTGTCAATGACACAAGAGACCCGAATGGTCTCATCCATGTTCATTTTATGTTGTGTAAATCTACCAAGTATTCTAAGAAGTTCAGTGTATTGTTCCATGACTGGTCTTGAATCAGTCATTTTGTAATTTGTGAAATCACTCACAAGGAACTTCTTACTTGATGCATCCTCAGCCATATATTTGGCTTCCAAGGAATCCTATAGTTCTTTACCAGATTCAGAATTTTGGTAAATATCAAATAAGGAATCAGACATACCATTGAGAATAATATCACGACACACACAGTCGTCATTCTCCCATTTGCTCCTTTTCCTCAGTTCCTCCAAAGTAGCATCATCACCACCATCAGGAATGGGAGTAGTTAGCACATACACCACGCTCATGGTAGAAAGAAGAAAGTGCATCTTCTTTTGTCATCTTCTGAAATCCACCCCATCAAACTTATCCAGCTTGGAGAAGTTAGCCACCATATGCTTCATAGAAGCCGCCATTGATTATCACAAAATAATTTACTTTGATTGTTGGTATTTTTCGTCCCAACCAGGGTATAGATAATCAATCCTAGCTACGTACCAAATCTATGGTTACCGGATATCACTTGGAATCGTGTAATCACTTTCCAAAGTAAATTATTCGACCCTAATGCATGGGTATCACGAATACCTACTTGGGATAAGATCAAATGCAGTTAGAGATTTAGGCCCAAATCTTTAACCCTTTCGTTGCTATGTGTTTCTTGTTTTCTATGTCATCTCATGCAGCTATGATCACCTTTATATGGGTGTAGTACTCAAACCCTAGTCAATGGAATTAAGAGGAATTAACGGCCAATTAATCTCCTCTTAATGGGCTCCATAATACCAGGTCAAAGTGGTTACAAGACTAATTAAGCGTGGTCTTTAATGTACTTGATCTGGTCAAAGACCGTTACAAGCATACTTGTTCAGCTCCAGCATTAGTCCATCCTTCAGTCCCACTGAGGCATCAACAAACCCTGAAGGGTGTTCCCGCTGAAGCCTTCAGTACTGAAGAAGACTTGCTGATGAGTAAATACTGAAGACATGTCTTCAGTGGTGTTACTCCCTGATGAATAACTTCAGTCCAGAGTTACACTCTGTGAAGATCATCAGCGATGCTGAACAAACTTTAACCACAATAAGAGTCAGGGTGTTCAGGGACTTATGGGTGTACACTCTGTACCTCCTTACCCATTCACCAGTATGAACTGACCTACAACTGAATTATATTTCCAACACATGAAAGAATAAAAAAGAATTACTTCTAAAAGGATCAATTATACCTCAAACAAACACACAAATATATTAATTGTCGATTATTGTTCAATGAACACACAAAACAAAATAATCACAATATGGACTACTGTTAAGGGAAAAATATACATTGAATGTGATTTGCTTATTGCTATGTGTCGACGTTGATGCTTTAGATGAAGCGATAAATCATTGTGTGTGAGTAAAAACAACTGGTGAATGTGAGTTTGATTAAAGTTGTGAAAATAAGAAGTGCAGAACGTGGATGTTAATTTGGTGGGTTAACTAGTGGGTATGAAAAACAATCCTCTCAATTTATTGGGTAATGGCCTAATACCCACTATTGCGTAATGGGTGATTGCATTATTCTGAACCAACTAGGGGTGTAATCAAGCCAAGCTTTTATCAAGCAAATCGAGCTCGAGATCGAGCTTGGCTCGATCAAGACAAGTTTTTATCAAGCTCAAGCCCAAAAAATAGCTCGAAACTATATGAAGCTCAAGCTCAAGCTTTTGATAGCTCGGCTCGAGTTCTTATCAATCTTTTTCAAGCTCTATCGAAAATATGTTTTTATGATGAATTTATATAAGCAACTAATTGTTAATTTGAGTATTGACCTAATTTTAAAGGTTAATTTCATAAATAAATAATATATTTTAGAAGGACTTTTAACTCTGATTACATTTATATTTTAGTTCTTTGTATTTTAAATATTTCTTTATTTTTGTAAATTTAATTATTGCATTTACTCGGTACTTGGTGGAATACAATATGTGTATAAATATTTTTGTACTCTTCTTAATACTAAATGTAACGTGTCTAAATTGCGCTCGCATTCACATCATGCAGTGGTCTTTGGGACCTTAATCGTATTCGAGCGCAAAACACATTTTGAAACCAAGATTGTACGATGATTTTATTAGTGGGTTTATTAATGTTAAATAAATCAAGTTTGTTTCAAGTAATGTTTTTTGTTTTTTTTATTTTATACATATGCGTATTGATTAGTTTTATTATAAAAAAATTAAATTTATAAATATTCAAACTTTACAAGCCAAGCTCAAGCTTTTATCAAGCCTTTTCAAGTCATGCTCAAGCCTGGATTGATAAAGCTTGACAAGTTATCAAGACAAGCTCAAGCCTACAATTCTAGTATCAAGCCAAGCTCAAGCCTTATTAAGCTTGAGCTCGGCTCGACTCGATTACACTCCTAGAACAACCTACTTTATTGATTATCTTACTCATCTTTTATATAATTAAAGAATTAGATTTTTGAAAACTTTAATAAAAAGCGAAGGTTGTAAAAAAAATAATTGGACCATTCAAATGGGTTGTTTGATACATAAGCAAAATTGAGCAATGTGATTGGTGGAAAAAGTTAAAATTGAATTCAGTTTAGTCAAAATAAAAGAAATTGGTAGAGAAATTTGATGAAAACACACAAAGATATATGTGTAAAATTTGTGAAAATAAAAATTTAAAAAAAGTAGAGGGGATTGATAAAATTTTAGTGGTTGGATTTTAAATAATTCAGTGTAAACTTATAATTTTCCTTATTTTTTAGTAACTTTATAAAATAAAAACAATAACCCCTTAAACTTAATACCTTTTAGACTTTATATTCTAAAAATAAAATATATATGTTATATTAAAAAATCAACAAATCGCATGATTATAAATATTAAAATAAAAAATAAATTATTTTATATTTTTATTATGACATTTAACAAAGTCAAACAATGCAATCTACGTAAATTATTATTGACATGAATATAAGTATTAAAATGAATGCATAACCTCAAACATCGGTTGTGAGATGAAAATACATACATGAGATTTTACATATTACAACAATATATATTTTTCAAAGTCATTATGTGTTACTAAACACACACAGTGTCTAAAAAAGATAGCTGACATTTGAGTTAAACAAAGTCAAAGCCTTTAAACAACTAATATTTATACAAAATATCAATTAACACTATCACATAATGAAAAATCATGTAAATCTTGTAGGTTAATGAGCATCGTAATTATTTAAGTATTAAAATTTTAATATTGTTTATAAAATAATATTACACATTACAAGATCATGAATTTATAAATCGTATACGTGTAAAGTTAATGTAAATGATTTGTTAATTAATAATTGAGATATTACTATTTAGAATAAAAATATCGAAAGTAAAAGGAATATGAAGTTCGAAAAATAAAAGTTCAGCTAAATTTAAATTAATTTACACGATGCACATAAAACAATAACATAATCAAACATATACAATTAGATGTTTTAAAAAATATATAATATTTATAAAATCGCAATAACGATATTATTACTCAATTTATCTTTTATTTTAAATTTCGTGCGTGCACGAGCATTAAAACTAGTTCCCTATAGCCCTTAACCCCCGACCAAGCATCCCCCAAGTTATTTCATTTTATAAAAAAAAAACCCACTATTGCGCGAGATTTATCACGTGCGAAGATTTTGAGGACACATGACACTATGTGATTGGTTGGTTAAAAAAACCTTTACATACGAAACTCCTTGCGCAATTGATTAAAATAATCAAAAAAATAAAGAAGTTGCATTCCGCGAAAAAAAGGATTCAAACCTATTTTTTATACTAAAAAGGATGGAAGACCCGCGCTTTTAAGCGGCGGGTCTTTTATCTCCTATAGGTTTGGTTTCATTTTCTGTGTTTGTATTGTGTAATTATTTCTTAATTTGTTGTGGACTAAAGCCATAGCTAAGAATTAAATTCCAGAACAAAAAAGTACATACAGGAATCATTTGAAAACTGAAATACCTTAAGCTCATATATAGTAGAAAGACTGAAAGAGCGTATATTTCTAAAAGTAAAGATCATATATAAAGGTGAAACTACAACTACTACAACGAAATGTGACTACATTCACATTTATTCTATCAATTTCACTCCCAACATGATTTAAAAGATATGTATAATTTCAATAATGCTTACTGAAATGTATTTGCACATTCTATTTTAGCTAGGAATTTAATTTGTCAATGTCTTGGATCACCGCCACTGTACATTTCTTTTGGCTCTATGTCTTCTTGGTAACCAACCAAGAAGTCTTTTAAGGCATCTCCATAAGCAGCAGACGGTTTGGCCATGTAAACCCGCTGCAAAGCTGACGTAAGTGTCTGTATCTTACTACCTCCAAAAGGAGCATGCTATAAAAACACATGCGCCAAATAAACCGAAGAAAGCATTGTTTCATATTCACCTCAGCCCTGTAAAGGGTGTCTATAGCAGGCTAGTTCATTTACGTCGTCCAATCTTGAGAGCTACAAAATTAAAAAAAAAGTGTAATAATTATGTCTGTAAAGAGTGTCTACAGCAGGCTGGTGATTTCGTAAGTCTTTTCTTTATTTTATTGTTTTATTTAATTATCGTTTATAATTATGTTTGTGTTTGTTTTTCTGTTATTTATATTCTGTTATTTAGTTTATGTTAACTTAATTAATTTTATTTATTTGATTTATAAATAAAAGTGTTATATTTTCTCTACAGTCTTAAAATAGATTCTGTGTAACAGAATTAAACACTTTTTTGCTAAAATCATATTAATTTAATTAACAGATTTTTATACAAACTGTATTCTCTCAAAACCAAGATTGTGTTTCTTTGGAAAGTCAGTTTTCACGTAAACAGAATTTTAATTAACAGATCTGGTGTTACAGATCTATAAACGATTTTTAAAAAACAGTTTATCATATTAGTTTGTGTTGAAATCATGATGAGTCTATTTTTAAACTAATCGTTAATTGTTTATTTCATATGTTATAGTTTTAACCTAGATTTAATGAAGCCACGATTGAGTTTTTTTGAATCATATTTGGTACAAGTTTGTATAAACCATGTCGAGTTTATTAGATACCAAATTATTTTAATAGTTCTTAATTGTATTTCGTTAGAATATTGACAACTTTACTTGTGGCAACACAATTGTGACCCTAGTGAATCTTGTAAATGTAATTGGTGCGCCATTTACAGCATGATTGGAATCATGGTGAATTTAGATTCATTGAAACCAAGTGGAGTTTCTTTGACACAAATCTCATAAAAAGATAAGTTGGTATTTTATGAGATTATTAGAAGGTATTCATTGATCTCATAAAATGCAAGCTCTTAATTTATTAGACTTTTGAAACGTGTTCAATGAAATCAAGAAGAATTTCTTTGAAATAAGATGTTGACAATGGTATGAGTTATCATTAAATATCATATTACATACACTATTTTTATTAAATTAGTAGAAGAGTTTTGTTTGACTTGTGTAATTCATTGTAAATTGGGCCGAGTTTAATTATAAACCAGATATAATTCTTGAAACCTTGTTGAGTTTTTTGATATATATCTATAGAACCCTTGTCGAGTTTAAAGGTAAATCTATAGAAACCCTGTGGAGTTTCTTTAGAAGAATGGATCTACTGAAACCTTGTTAAGTTTCATTGTAGAAATAGATCATGTGAAGTTAAGATCTTCTGAATGAAGATTGAAAACATAATATTACATATGTGTTTTTTGGTAAAACATTATGTTATAGATGATATTTTCTTTAATTGTTTAGTCGAAAGACTTCCTTCAGTGGGTTTTGTGAAACGGATCTTACAAAACGTTTGCGTTTTAAACAAAAGTCGATGTAATTCGCTTTTTGTTAAGAAACACTATGTGATTTAGCACGTTGTTAATAGTACCAAAATTAGTGTGAACTAAATCATGGGACCTCTTAATAACATTCGGAATGTCATGAGTGACATCAAAAGGGAGACCGATAATTACTTGTACGGTAGATGCTTTGAAGCATTCAGAAACTTGTTGTGCCATAACTATGCGTTATATGGTCTGAATGACATAAAAACTGAGGCCATAATGGAATCCAACCATAGCTAATGGTGCATTCGCACTTCAGTATCATGTCTTGTATATGGTGATAAGAGTTTGATTAACTCTTATAATGCAGTTGAGAATGGAGAGAACAAGTTTGAGCAACTCTCCAACTGCGAATATCAAGGAAAAAGAAGATGTGATTCACATTTGGAAAATACACTAAGTTAACCGACGTTGTGTGTGCCGGAGATTCGTAGGAGTCCGGATGGTTGCTTAATGAAATTTGGCTTTCATATGTGTTTGAATCAAATAAAAATCGATTTAACGAATAACATAAATTTAGTGCATACGGGTTATGCCTTTAAAATGGTTAAGTTGATTATATTTTTATAATGGTCATTTTTAAATGTATGTTATGACTTACTTTGACATGTTTTAAATTTTTACTCAACATGTTGTCCAATTATACCAAATCGGATACCCATTTTTGTATTGACACGGATTACAAAATCAAAACTTACGTTGAAGCCAAATTGATAAGCCTTTTCTCTTGGTTGAACAGAAATAACCAAAAACCTTGATATGATTCACATGGTTTTATGTGATTTGGAATTGATACCTACTAAGGTAGAGAGTATCGTGTACTTCATCATATTGGCTGAATGTGGTACAAAATATTGCTATTTACACATACTTGAGAGTAAGGATATAGACAAGCTTGATATATATACATAAGTTGAGAACCAACTTATTATCGATAATAAGGTAATTCGAAGTTATTGGAGGTGAATACGTGTCTCCATTTCTAAAATTTTATGCTAAACTTAGAATAAGACACAAATTCATTGCTCCTGATATAGAAAAGAATCGTGCCTTAAAAGAAATGGTTAATGCCATGTTCTTAATTCCAGGTTTAAGCCTTGGCATTTGGGGGAAAGCGATTATATCAATTACTTATCTTTTAGATAAGATCCCTTGTAAATAAATAAGATACTTCTTACGAACTATAAGTGAGAAGAAAACTATCTTATAAGTACTTACGAATGTGGGGGGATATCTAGCTAAGGTATCCGTATGAAATTCATGGTTCGAAAGATTGGACCTAAACCCATGGATTGTATGTTCACATGATTTGTTATGAATAGAAGTGCTTATCATTTCATTGTACATGAATCGAAAATAGACATATTAATGGAATTAAGGAATGATTCATTCTTCGGAAATATATTCCTTGTTTACGAAGGAAATTGAAAGATCATCTAGAGTAGATGACGAGGTTGTCCAAGGTCAGGGACAACGAGATGGTATTGATCTCTTAGAAGAGAGACAAGATTGACCCAAGAAGAGGTTAAACCTATAAGAAACAAAAATAGCATGAACCGAGAGATTAGTTAGATTCGGTGTTTGTTTCTTTTATGGTAAAAAAAATGAAAAAATGAGTCTATTTCTTACTGAGAAGTAGTAACTTCTTTGAAAGGGTATTGAAGGTCTACGTTTTCTTAGGATTTGACAAACTATGATTTACCTATTGATTGAATGGAGGAGAAGGAGGAAGAAGATGAAGAACTAGAGAGAGAAAGAGGAGAGGAAAGAAAGATAGAGAGAGAAAGTGAATTTTATAAAATGAAAAGTAGAAAATGAATGAGCAACCCCTCCTAACATGCTAGGAGGGGGTATATATATAGCACACCCTACATGTGGGTTATATGGGCTATACTGTTTACAACTGGATCACGAGCCTAATACATTAATATATCGTTGGAGCGACCGATCCTTCATAAATACGTAAAAACGTATTTCTAACAATCTCCCCCTAAGGGAGGTCGCTCCAAGTTACAAAGTTCTAAATATTCTATATCTCGTGATCTATGCTAACTAAGATGTGATTGAGTCTTTATTGGGAAAAACGTATTTCCAACAATCTCCCCCTAAGGGAGGTCACATCTTTTTACAAAATCTTAAACCTAGCATCTATGCTTGAGTCTTCGATCTTGTTCTTGTGAATATACTTGATGTGATCTTTGACTTAAGTCTTGATCATGTTTCCTTGCCTTGACCTTGTGCATTCATCACTTGTGATATTCGCCTCTTCGTGACTTCATGTTCCACATACTTATATCTGTAAATTCTTGAAAGCTTCAGAGTTTGATACAGCGGAAGACTTGACCTTCAGACTTTCTTGAATTTGTTGAAGTACTAAGTGTATGTAGTATAAGCATGTGGTGACGACTTCTTCTGGATTATACACCGCAATGCCACCTTCTTGTTACGCTGCATAAGACAGTTAGCAACAAACCATATACACGGATGAAATGGCCTTGAACATTTCATTCTAATTCGGTAGCATTTTACCTCCGGACGATGAAGACCGTTGGACGATATTAAATATCGTACTTGTGGCAGGTAGTTTCAATAAAGAACTAATAACTGGGCTTTTGACACCCTGTATAAAAATTAAAGTTCAAGTCTCGATATCTTAACGAATTGATTTCCGGCTCTTAGTACGACTCAGTTGAATTTGGTAAAACAAATATTTTGGTTGTTTTTAAATTTAAATGTGCAAAACAATTAAAGTAAAAGACGTTAAATTAAAATGGTGTTTAAAATAAATCTAAATCTAATTAAAAGAAAGTGCTGCGATATTTAAAAACGTGAGGGAAAGTAAATTAACTAAATGACTAAAAATAAAAGCGTGGCGGAAATTAAAATTAGACAAGTATTAAAATGTAAACTAAGAAAAATAAACAAAGTTAACTAGAGAAAGACAATGCCAAATCGGAATGTATTCCGATTAGGCCTCGTCGGAATATACTACCTTTACCTGTCGGAATGAAGATCGGAAAACACCAATCGGAATATGTCACTTAATCTGATCGGAATATCCAAACTTAAACCCCCAGATCGGAATATATATACCTACCTGATCGGAATGCTGGAGTGAACTTTGGTCGGAATGTTAATCGGAATACCAAATCGGAATAGCTGTCACCTATTTGATCGGAATAACCCAATGAACACCTCGATCGGAATATGGAATAGCTTCAGATCGGAATGCTGACACACTTACCTGATCTGAATATATAAAAACCACACTGATCGGAATACCAAAGCTACTCCAATCGGAATATGCAAACCCTTTTCCGACCAAGCAAGGAACGCTGGTCGGAATATGCAAACCCCTTTCCGATTACCAATCGGAATATGAAGGAAAAAGTAAATATTAAGCTAAACAAATAAGCTATGATTCTAATAAGCACAAGTCTAATTTTCTAAGGTAAACCGTATAAGAAAAAGCTATTAAACAGTAATTTAAAGACTTTTAAAACACGAAATGAAAAAGCTTAACGAAAAACAACTTTTAAACAAAAATAACTTTTATAAAAACTTTATAAACTTGAAAATAAACACAATAAGCTATGAAAATAAATGATTTAAAACAATCAAAAGCATAAAAATGAAATCTTTAAACAAATAAACAAGACAAAAAGCATATAAATCAAAGATTAAAGAAAGGTAGAATGAGATCAACAAGATAAAGTAAAGGTGCGAGAATTAAAAGAAACACTTACTTGAAATTAAAGGTATTAAAGGTGCAAGACAAGTATTTAAATTGACATGAAAAGTAAAGGTGCAAGTAAATAAAGGTGGAAGAACTAATTGTCACGATTAGTCAACAAAAACTAGTGAAATGAATAAGAGGGGTATATATAGGAGATTAGGGGAGTGGTTAGAGGAAGCTTCCTCCCCTCCTTCCTTTCTTCTTAATTGCGCCCTTAAGTCCTTCCTTCTTAATCTTTTTGTTAATCTTGGACTTTGAAGACTTTTGGCTCGGGATTTCTTTGGACTCGTCTTTTAATTCTTCGATAAATAAGACTTGAGTTCCTCGGCTTTAAGTAAACTTCCGTCTTTTGACTTTTTCTTCGATAAATCTTCAGAATTGGTCTTGGACTTCCGTTCTTTTTGCACTCTTGACTTCTTGACTTCGTCTTTCATCTTTTTCTTCAATAAAAGTCCGTAAATGCCCGTGAATTCCCGTGTTTTCTCCACTTTTCACCTTTTCGTCCTAAATCACAACAAAAACACAAACCACGCATAATTCCGACATAAAAGACATAAAATACACGTTTTTGTCCGGTTATTATTGTAATTAAGTGGTAGAAAAGATGTGTGTTTACACACATATCAAATCCGCTACACTTGACCATTGCAATGTCCTCATGCAATGCATTAGTTACAAAGCACGTTTACATTTTTCATCATAATCAATCCACGTTGGCCTTTATTAAAGAGATAGAAAATTATAAATATTAAAAGTAAAGAAATCAAAAAGCATACCTTGGGTTTTGGAAATGTCATGAATAATCATCATCCTCAAGTTTTCACTTTCTCCAAACCAAGCTTAAAAACGAGATCATTGTTATTATAAGTTAGTAAACTATCACGAACTCATGTGGGCCAATTACTCACTTAGACTCCCTTATTCCTAGGTGTATCTCTTATACTTTATTATTGTCTTGAATGATCACGAGGATGCATTTTTTACTTATTTCGATAGTTATTTAGTCCGAAAATAAAGTGAATGATTTAATCAATAGTTAGCTAAAGGACAAAATCTTTTAAAACTGCTTCTCGGGACCTCATAAAGTTCATATCTTGGCATAACTCGCTTCGTGATTCTAGACCTTTCTCGGACCGATATTTGGCAGTGACTTCATACTTCAAATCTTGGGAGACGTTCATGAAATTATGGTTTTCTCTTCATAATGGAATTTCATCACTTGAAGTTTTGAGAGATTCATACTTGGACCACGAATTCTTCATTTTTCTCCAATCTTTATTTTGGACTTTGATATACAACGATCCGCTTCCTTTTATGACTTGGATCTATTTATCCTCATACCTTGTTAGGGTCTTTTCGGATACACTTCTCCATGACTTTTGGGGAGTTTTTGCTTTACGTCGTGTGTCTCGATCCTTCATATTGATTTTCGATAAATGATTCTTTACATCACTTTTGGATCTTTAGCAACAAAATGTAGCCCTCATGCCTTGTTAGGGCCTTTTCGGACTCGCCAATCTTCGCATCCCGCTTCAATAAGTTATGCCTTGGCTATGAACTCTAATCCATACCGAGCAACTTTTAAACGATCTTGGGCTAGAAGCTAAGTAACTTTTCAAATCGTACAACCTTATTTATTGCAGATAAATTTATTAGCAAGCGATGGGAGAATAGGCTTATAATTAACTCACATAAATTCCTAAAAGAATACCGGACTTATAATTGACTCTATCATCTCTCGTTCTCTACAGTTTAAAATCTCAAGGAATGAGATTCGTGGATACTTAGCCTATTAAATCAAAGTTTTGGGTTTTCGAGTCGCCTATAGGATCTTGCAAATTCTTAGACTTTTTCAAGTTTAGAAGTCGCGTTTTAAAGTTCCCTTGATAAACGACTCTCTAGGATCAATTATAGGAACTTGCGAAAAGTTCTTGTTCTTAACCCGTGAGAGTTCAGACTTTCGCGTTTTATAGCTCCCTAAATAATAGCCTAGCAAAACTCGACTTAAACACGTTAAGGATACTAGCTAGAGTAACTTAGACAAGTAAACTCGGGTTGAGTCAAAAAATTCACAACGTTTGAAAATTAAAACCACTTATGCTAATAAGGAAAGAAAATAACTATGCAAAGGGCAAAACTAATAGGCCAAAATAGATCAAAATTTTTGAAAAATATCGAAAAAATTGATTTTCCGGTTAAAATAAGGACAAATACAAGGAAAAGACCACTTAACTTCGATAGAAGTCCCCCCTACACTTAACATAAACATTGTCCTCAATGTTTAAGCATGTGGGAGTAAACTCCCCTACACTTAGGACATTGTGCACTTTGTTTAAATCTCGCTAAGGAAAAGACAACTAAAGAGATTCCTATTTTAATATTGAGAAAATATAAAATAGTGAATCGAAAAGAGTTTAGGATATAACCGGGAAGAAGTAGAAACGGAATCACGGGTCGTCAAGAATCATCAAGAGTGGATCATTGAAGCTCGAATCCCTGATTAGTAGAAGAGAGGAGAGAGCAAACACCAACGGGTCTCCCCTACACTTATGATAAAGAAAGCGAAAAGATAGATGCATGGGTTGCCTCCCAAGAAGCGCTTGATTTTTGTTAACCGAGTCATTAGCCTGACTCGACCTTGATCATCAACGGAAGAAGCATGAAACATATCCACCAGAATCAAAGACATAGTTTTCGTCCATCAATAAGCACAAGCTTAAGGCGAACAAGGCAAGCCAAAGAAGAGTAGGCAAGGTTCCCTTAAGCAGTGATGGAGCATGGTGGAAGCAAGGGTGAAGTGGTGAAAGCAGATTTCCATAGGTTCCAAAGATATTTCCTTTTATTTCATCAGGTGGATACTGAGATGGTTGCAGAATGTCAATACCGGGATGGAACACCTTTTCCTTTAAGGGAAAATAGCACTCAGGCTCAGCAGAATGGGAAGAGGATCCGCGAAGAAGCACAACCTCGTCCTCAGAAGGGGGACAAAGAGGTGTTAAATCATACGTGCTGTGGATTTCGGTGTCGACCGGTTTCTCCTCCTTTGATAGAATGTGCTTCAAATCCAAAGTAGGATCAAGACGATAATCTTCAAAGTCCAAAGGAGGAGCATCACTCTCATGAGGGAAGTAAGTGTTGAGAAACGCAGAGAAGTCTTCCTCAAATGAGTAATCGTCCAAAGTAGGATCGTGTGATGGCGGAGGATCTTCATCGTGAGAAGAATCGCTCGAAAGAGTATTAGCCTCATCGAAATCATCATACGTGGGCAGCTCGGGATACTCAGAAGTAAGGTCATCATAATCATCCGAATCTGAGCTAGAATCATCATCATCATAAGCATCAAAGACCGGTGGAGAATCATAAATGGGAGAAGCATCCACATCATCTTGAAAAAGTGTATTATCGATGCAAGGGTCGAATAGGGGATTGTCGTAGACGGTAAAGTCATCGAGCACATTAATCATATTCACTGATTCGCGGCCTCCAAAGTTTGTACTTGTAAGCTTCCCCATTTTAAAAACTTGTGCATCATCCCCGACTCTTAAGATTAACTCATCTTCGGCCACATCAACTAAAGCTCGTCCGGTTCTCAAGAATGGCCGACCAAGTATTAAAGGAATACGAGGGTCCATTTCATAATCAACAACGACAAAGTCGACCGGGAAAGTAAATGTGCCAACTTTAATAAACACGTCTTCGGCTATACCAACGGGGTAAGCGAGAGTGCGGTTTGCAAGCTCAAGAGTCATCTTTGTTGGAGTAAGGTCAGGCAATGATAGTGTTTTCCAAACACTCAAAGGCATCAAATTAATACTGGCCCCGAGATCAGCAAGGGCAGTAAATTCTTCGGTTTTGTTGAACACGCAAGGCAACACAAAACGACCGGGATCTCCAAGCTTTTCCGGAAGTTCTTTAAGAATAATTGCAGAGCAGTTTTCATTTAATCGAGTGTTGGCGAGTTCAATCAACTTCTCCTTCTTGTTAAGCAATTCCTTAAATGCTTTAACAAATTTGGGCATGTGGACAAGTGCTTCAAGAAAGCTAATGTTGAAGTTCATTTGAGAAATCATCTTCACATAGCGTGTTGATAGGTGTGTAAACACCCATCTTTTCTACCACTTATTTCTTGCAAAAACAAGACCAAAACGCGTATTTAATGTCATTTGTTTGGAATTACGCGTGGTTTGTGTGTTTGTTATGTTTTCAGAGCCAACCGGATAAATATTGGAGAAAACATGGGATTGCACGGGTTTTATAAAGGAAAAAGACCGAAGATGAAGTCTATTGTCCAAGAGATGCAAAAGATTTGAAGTCAATGGGCCTATTTTAAGATTTATCGAAGAAAAGGACCAAAGACGGAAGATTTACATATGTCGAAGAAACTCAAGTCTATTTAACGAAGAAATTAAAAGACGAGTTGAATTTAATCGACGACAAATCCCGAATCAGAATCGAAAACGTCAACTTTTCTGAAAAGACGAGAAGACAAAAAGAAGGGAAGAAAGCCCACTCACCAACCAAGGGAGAAGCCTATATATACTCCTCCCAATACACACACGGGGGACTCTCTTCTTCTTTTTCCAGTTTTTTAGTTTTCCTAGTTCTTAGGAACCACCTCCCTTAAGGAGTGGTTTTCTTTTTAGTTTGGTTTCTAAAATCTTGTAAGTTTGATCCTTGAATTTGTTTGTTGAACCTTAAATCATTAATACAATCCTTCCTTTAATCTTTTGATTCATCTTGTTCTTCTTCATCTTTTTCTTTCAAGTTCTTAAGTTCTATTTGGTTCTAGCTTGATTCTAAAAAGTTGTTGAATTGGTGTTTTTATGATTAGGATTTGATCCTTGTAGTTAGTGGATGATTTGTGGTTGATTTGGTAAAACCTTTTTGCTTTGTTGAGTCCGATTTGGACAAATTCGTAGCTCACTCTTCTTCGTTCCAAGTTTCTGATCTTGCCCAGATTCCGAATAGGGAATCTGGGGTGGTGTCTATTCGGAATTTTCTATTATTCCGAGTAAGGGTTTCATTTCTTGTCTATTCGGAACTTTTAACTTTTCCGAAAAAGAGTTTGAGTTTCTTGTCTATTCGGAACTTTTAACTATTCCGAGTAAGGGTTTTCCTTCAATCTTTCCGAATAGGGATTTTCTTTAAAATATTCCGCATAAGCTAATTTAAATTTCCTCTATTCGGAATAATCTCAATATTCCGAATAGTCCCATTATACCGAATAGCTTAATTTTTCCGCATAGGGTTTCTTCCGAATTTTTCCGCATAGGTCATTTTTTCCGAATTATTCCGCATAGAACAATATTCCGAATAAGCATACTTTCCGAATAGGGGTATTTTCCGCATAGCCTTATTTTCCGAATAGCCCTACTTTCCGAGTAGCTTAACATTCCGAGTAAGGGAAAGATTCCGAATAAAGAAAATTATTCCGCATAGCAAGAAATATTCCGAATATAGCAGTTTCAATTTTCCATCAAGGTATTTTCTACTGTTCATTTGAAGTTTGGATTTATAGTTTCTAGTTTAGTTTTATTATTACTTGTCTTTATCATTTTAGTAGATTTAGACCCAAGCTCCCCCTTTTTAGTCACCAATTACAACTATTCCACTTTTGACCGTGATCGATTCGAGAAGATACCGAGAACGAAACAACGATATATATCAATTGGGTACGAGCAACGCAAAGAGAAATCTTGCAAGCAAAAACCTTTTATTAACCAACCAATCAAAAAGTCAGTTATTAAAATGGCGCCGCTGCCGGCTCTTTTCGTAAGGATCAACGGTTTCTTGTGAGAAAAATTGGATTTTGGGATCCGTTCTTTCGGGAACGTTATTTTCAAGCACAAAAATTTTCAAAAATCCATAAAAATATAAAATTTTCAAAAATACAAAAACAATATAAAACCTATAAAAACCAAAAATATTTTCTCTTGCATTTTCTTTTTAGTGTATGCGTACTCGATCCACGTCTTATTCAGAGCCCGAGACTCTCGAACAATTAGACATGGCAGGTGTACACAACAACAATAATATTCCACCCCCCCAAACCAACAATAATAATAATAACCCACCCCAACCAAATATGAATAATCCACCCGACTTACGAACCATGGAGGAGCTATGTCAACCCACAATGAACGGACGTGGAGGCCCGATTGCACCGATGCATGTCACGGCTCAGGAGTTTTCGTTGAAGCATCACATGATCCAGCAAGTACAAACGAATCCATTTCGCGGAATTCCGGATGATGATGCCAACAAACACCTCGACAAATTCATCACTATTACCCAAAGCATGAAATCTCCCGGTGTTTCTATGGATGACCTTCGCCTCCAACTCTTTCCTCACTCGCTTTCTCACCACGCCGAAAAATGGTTTGACCGTCTTCCTAAGAATTCTATTCATACATGGAACGACATGACTCAACGCTTTTTATCGCGCTACTTTCCCCCATCCATGGTCACTAGCCTTCGTAACCAAATCAGTGGATTTATGCAAGAGAATGATGAATCACTTTTCGATGCTTGGGAACGTTACAATGATTTGATCGACCGCTATCCTAATCACAATATGCTCCCCGTCACTCTCATTGACACCTTCTACAATGGTCTCACCTTTCGTGATCGTGACACGATCAATGCCGCCGCCGGTGGTACTTTTATGAAAAGGAGACCGGAGGAGTGTCGAGAGTTGATTGAAAACATGACTACTCACCACAAGAATTGGGATTCATCCGCATCCTCAAGATCTAACTCGAGAGTCAATGTTTCTTCTACTACCTCCAATCCTGAAATGTCTGAAATTTCTCGACAACTTGCTGAAATGAACAAAAATTTCATGACCATGGCCACAAACCACTTTCAACAAGCTAAAGCCGTTGCTATGTCTTGTGACACATGTGGTGGTCCTCATTCTTATAATGATTGTCCTTCCACTCAAGGCAATTATTCTGAAAACGTTAACGCAGCATACGGTACATATCCCACGGGAGGCTATCAAGCTCGCCCTCAAGGAGACCGTAGCTTGCTAAGTTATCGTTCCAACAATTATCTTGCACCTCCCGGTTTCCCTCCTGCAAACCAAACCCAACAACAAAACTATAACCGAAATAACCAATCCCAACCTCGTGCTCAAAACCAATATCCATCCCAAAGAAATACCTACCAAACTCAAGGAAATTCTCAAGCTTATCAAGCTCCACCTCTCAATCAACCGATGGCAGTGAATCCCGACGTCGAGTCGTTCATGAAGACCAATCGTGAGATGGTGACGAATCTTCAGAGTCAGTTTGTCAACTTGAAGAATGACATGGTGAAACAAGGAAGCGATATTCGAGCCGAGCTAAGGAATGATATGGCCAAACATAGCGATGTTATTAATACCAACATGCAAAACTCTTTCAATAATCAAGCTCTTCACCTTCGTGATATGATTGGTTCGCTCATCCAAGGTAATCAACCCTCTTCTTCGGGTACTCTTCCGAGTAATACCGTTGCAAATCCAAGAGGGGAGATGAAAGCAATCACCACTCGTAGTGGAAAAGGTTATATGGAACCCGAGCTTCCTACACCTCCACCGGTGATTGTGAACAAGGAAAAAGAGCAACTTTCCCCACCTCCTTCACCTTCTATTCCCATTTCCCCACCACCCGTGGTTGTGAGTGATCCTATCCCCTTAAAGCCTTCTTCTTCATCCAATATACCTTATCCTTCAAGGTTGAGGAAAGAGAAGCAAAAGAGCAAGGATGATATTCAAGTTTCAAACTTCCTAAAAATGTTTAAACAATTGAATTTTAACATCTCCTTTGCCGAGGCTCTCGCTCACATGCCCAAATATGCTAAGATGTTTAAAGATCTTCTAAGTGATAAAGAAAAGCTTCT
Source organism: Glebionis coronaria (assembly GCA_025667525.1). NCBI lineage: Eukaryota > Viridiplantae > Streptophyta > Magnoliopsida > Asterales > Asteraceae > Glebionis > Glebionis coronaria. The sequence continues at coordinate 425,693,593 of CM046879.1, read as the reverse complement.
TGACATTGCTCAGACCCAACTTAATGAGAACTGCTCCGCAGTGCTCTTAAGGAAATTACCCACCAAACTTGGTGATCCGGGTCGCTTCTTGATTCCTTGCAATTTCCCGGGAGTAGAGAATTGCATGGCCCTAGCTGATCTAGGTGCCAGTATAAACTTAATGCCTTTAAGTGTTTGGAAGCAATTATCTCTCCCCGAGCTAGTCCCCACACGAATGACTTTGGAATTAGCCAACTGAACGGTTGCTTATCCAGTGGGGATAGCCGAAGATGTCTTTGTTGGCGTTGATAAATTCACCTTCCCGGCTGATTTTGTCGTCGTTGACTACGAAATGGACCATCGTGTTCCATTAATCGTTGGACGTCCATTCTTGAGGACCGGTCGCACTCTCATTGATGTAGCCGCAGGCGAATTAATCATGAGAGTTGGTGACGATCAAATTGTCTTCAACATGGGTAAGATTTCTCAACAACCTTATTCATATGAGAGTGTTAATGCTATTGATGTTCTCGATGAGGCTTGTGAAGAACATTTTTTTGATGCTTGCAAAAGTACTCTCTCTTCTCTACCCATTGTTGAGACTGTTGCCTCAATTGCTCCAGCATTTACTCCTTTTGGAGAAAGTGACTTAGATGACTTCGAAGCTAGCCTGGGTCCTCTCGATATTAAGTATGATAATTCGTCCACAAATTGGGATGAAGATATTCGTACTATTGAGAGACTTCTCAATGAGGACCCATTGTCTCCTCCTACTCCTAAAGAGGTGACTAATGATGATCCATCGTTAGTTTCACCATCTATTGAGGCTCCTCCTACTCTCGAGCTTAAGGACCTACCGCCTCATCTTGAGTACGTTTTCCTAGAAGACGACGAGAAGTTACTGGTTATCATCGCAAAGGATCTGAAAGAAGACGAAAAAGCCCGACTTGTTGCAGTGTTGAAGAAGCATAAACGCGCTATCGCTTGGAAAATCTCCGACATCCGCGGAATTGATCCTCACTTTTGCACACATAAAATTCTCATGGAGGACGACTTTAAGCCCACTATTCAAAGCCAAAGAAGGGTGAATCCTAAAATCCATGACGTCATCAAAAAAGAGGTTATCAAACTTCTTGATGCGGGTATGATTTACCCTATTTCGGATTCCCCATGGGTTAGTCCAGTCCATTGTGTGCCTAAGAAAGGCGGAATCACCGTTGTGCCCAATGCAAACAACGAGTTAATTCCTACCCGTCTCGTTACTGGGTGGAGAGTTTGTATAGACTACCGCAAACTCAATGATGCCACGAGAAAGGATCATTTCCCTCTACCTTTTATGGACCAAATGCTTGAACGTCTAGCGGGTAATGAATATTACTGCTTTCTGGATGGTTTCTCGGGTTATTTTCAAATACCCATCGATCCCCAAGATCAAGAAAAGACAACATTCACTTGTCCCTACGGCACATTTGCTTATAAAAGAATGCCTTTTGGCTTATGCAATGCCCCCGGGACTTTCCAAAGGTGCATGTTGGCTATATTCCATGACATGGTTGAGCAAACCATGGAAGTCTTCATGGATGATTTCTCGGTTTTCGGGGATTCCTTCTCTGCTTGCCTTGCCAATTTGGAACGCATGCTTAAGCGGTGCGAAGACACTCGCCTTGTTCTAAATTGGGAAAAATGCCATTTTATGGTAAAAGAAGGCATTGTGCTAGGACACAAAATTTCTAAAGCCGGTCTTGAAGTCGACCGTGCTAAAGTTGATGTCATAGCCAAATTACCTCCACCTTCAACCGTGAAGGGTGTGAGAAGTTTTTTGGGTCATGCGGGTTTCTATCGACGATTCATTCAGGATTTTTCTAAAATCGCTCGCCCGATGACCCACCTCTTGGAAAAAGATACTCCTTTTATCTTTTCTAAAGAGTGTCTCGAAGCATTCAATCTTCTCAAGGATAAGCTGACTAAGGCACCGGTCTTGGTTACCCCTAATTGGGAGCTGCCTTTTGAATTGATGTGTGATGCTAGCGACTTTGCTATTGGTGCGGTTCTGGGCCAAAGAGTGAATAAACACTTCCGACCAATCCACTACGCTAGCAAAACAATGACGGGGGCTCAATTGCATTATACGACAACCGAAAAAGAGCTTTTAGCTGGTGTCTATGCTTTTGAGAAATTTCGCCCCTATCTTGTTTTATCCACCACCATCGTATACACGGACCATTCCGCGTTGAAGTACTTGATGACTAAGAATGATTCTAAGCCAAGACTTCTCCGCTGGGTTTTACTCCTTCAAGAATTCAACATTGAAATTCGTGACAAGAAGGGTGCTGAAAACCTGGCCGCGGATCATCTGAGCCGACTTGAGGATCCATATCAAGGGGACCATCCGAACAAAGAGATCAATGACTTTTTTCCCCTTGAAACCTTAATGTCTATCAATCCCAATCTTGATGGCACCCCGTGGTTTGCCGATATTGCAAACTACTTAGCGGGTGGTGTTCTCATCCAAGGGTTAACATCCCAACAAAAGAAGAAGTTCTTGAACGATGTTAAGACTTACTTTTGGGAGGACCCTTTTCTATTCAAACAATGCGCTGACCTGATTATTCGTCGGTGTGTTGACGGACCGGCAGCTTTTGATATTCTACAAGCGTGCCACAAAGGACCCACCGGTGGTCACTTTGGTCCCAACTTCACCGCCAAAAAAGTGTTTGACTCGGGATTCTATTGGCCCACCATTTATCGTGATGCTCACGAGATGGTTAAACATTGTGATGCTTGCCAAAAACAAGGCAAGATTACACACAAAGATGAGATGCCTCAAAATTTCATACAAGAATGTGAAATCTTTGATGTCTGGGGCATCGACTTTATGGGGCCATTCCCGTCTTCTAAAGGCAACAAATACATCCTTGTCGCTGTCGACTACGTTTCTAAATGGGTTGAAGCAAAAGCTTTACCCACTAACGACGCGAGGGTGGTTTGTAATTTCTTGAAACAACTGTTTGCTCGTTTCGGTGTTCCTCGTGCTATTATCAGTGACCGCGGGACTCATTTTTGCAACGATCAATTTGCAAGAGTCATGGCTAAGTACGGTGTCAATCACCGTCTTTCCACCGCCTATCATCCTCAAACCAACGGTCAAGCCGAGATATCCAACCGTGGATTGAAGAGAATTTTAGAACGTACTGTGGGAGAGCATCGTGCCTCGTGGGCCGATAAACTTGATGATGCTCTGTGGGCCTTCCGTACCGCCTATAAGACGCCGATTGGTTGTACACCTTATCGTCTTGTGTACGGGAAAGCCTGCCACCTTCCCATCGAGCTGGAACATAAGGCATACTGGGCCTTGAAGTGGGCTAACTTCGACATCAACAAAGCTGGTGATTTTCGGAAGATTCAACTCAACGAGCTTCAAGAATTGAGGAATCAAGCTTATGAGAACTCATTGATTTACAAGGAGAAGACCAAGATTATCCACGATGCCAAAATCAAGAACCGAGAGTTCAACGTTGGTGATCAAGTCTTACTCTTTAACTCTCGGTTGAAGATCTTCTCAGGCAAGTTGAAGAGCCGCTGGTCTGGTCCATTCACCATCGCCAATGTCTTTCCCTATGGCACCATTGAGCTTTCTCAGTCAACTGGGCCTAACTTCAAGGTGAATGGCCAGCGTTTGAAATTGTACGTTGGTGAGGACATCTCTAAGGAGATGATTCCATCCCTCACTACGTTTCCCTTAAATTAGTTCGGGACCGAGTCAGGCTCGCGACTCGGTAAACAAAAACAAGCGCTCCTCGGGAGGCAACCCGGGTATCTATCCCCCTTTCCCGTTTTTCATCATAAGTGTAGGGGGAGCTATATAGGTTGCTTGTCTTTGGATGGTGATGTGATTACAGGGATTATTGCACTCTTGGAATCTTTGAAGAACCGTGATCCCATGTTATCCGAAATCTGGTTCTATCTCTCAACTATCGTGATTCAATTTTCTTCATACTCACATTTGAAATTGATCACTTTAGTCGTCTTTTCCTTAACTTGAGTTAACCAACGTGCACAATGTCATAAGTGTAGGGGAGACCCTTCCCACATGCTTAAACATTGAGGACAATGTTTATCTTAAGTGTAGGGGAGACTTCTATCGAAGTTTTAAGTGGACTTTTCCATGAAAATGCCTTCATTTAACCGGAAAATCTTATTTTTCAACATTTTTCAAATTTTTTATTAACTTTGGCCATTTAGTCATAATTTTTAAATTTTTATCGTTGCTTTCATATGTATATATCCCGCAATAAAGTCAAAAATATTAATAAATTGGTGTAGCTAGTTTAGAAGTCTTTTGACATATTAGGCCCGTTGCGTTTATTTTGACTCAACCCGAATAGACTTATTCTAGTTTATTCTAGCTAGTATCCTTAACCATGTAGACCTTATTTGGTTTATTAGGCTAAGCATCCACGAGTCTCATTCCTTGAGATTTTAAATTGTGGAGGACGAGAAATGATAGAGTCAATTATAAGTCGGTATTCTTATACAAGCTCACTTGGTGTAATTATTTGCCTATTCTCCCATCACTTGCTAATAATTTATCTGCAATAAGTAAGGTCGTACGATTTGAAAGGTTACTTAGCTTCTAGCCCAAGATCGTTTAAAAGTTGCTCGGTAATGACGAGAGTTCATAGCCAAAGCATAACTTATGAAGCGGGGCGCGAAGATTGGCGAGTCCGAAAAGGCCCTAACAAGGCATGAGGATTCAATTTTATTGCTGAAGATCCAAAAGTGATGTGAAAAGCATTATCTCCAAAATCAATATGAAGGATCAAGACTCACGACGAAAAGCAATCAACTCCCACAAAGATGATGGAGAAGTCTATCCGAAAAGACCCTAACAAGGTATGAGGATAAATAGATCCAAGTCCGAAAAGGAGGCAGATCGTTGTATCTCAAAATCCCAAATAGAGATTGAAGAAATAATCATGAAGTCGTGGTCAACAAAGTAGAGTACTCCTCAAAAGTCTCCAAAGTGAAGAAACTCTATTATGATGAGAAGACCATTATCTCAAGAACGTCTCTCGAAGATATGAAGTATGAAGTACATGCCAAATATCGGCCCGAGAAAGGTCTCAAATCGTGAACCAAGTTATGCCAAGATATGAACTTTCTGATATCCCGAGAAGCAGTTTTAAGAGATTTTGTCCTTTAGCTAACTATTGATCAAATCGTCCTACTTTGCTTTCAGCCTAAATGAACTATCGAAATAAGTCCAAAAATGCATCTTCATGGTCATTCTAAGACAAAAATAAAATATAAGAGATACACCTAGGAATAAGGGAGTCTAAGCATTTAATTAAGCCATGTGTGTAAGTGTTTGAATTGCTAACTTATAATAACAATGATCTCGTTTTTAAGCTTAGTTTGGGGAACGTGAAACTTGAGGGTGATAAATCTTCGCAGCACCAAAAGCCCTAATGTAAGTCCTCGATCTCTTTACGAGTTATTTCCACATAGTTATGTTCTATCCTTTTGTTTGCTTTAAATTTCTTTTAGTGCTTTAATTTTTGTTTAGCAGTATTTGAATAAGGCCAAGGTTAATTAATTATGAGAAAAGTGTAATGTTGCTTTATCACTAAGCATTGCATGAGGGCATGGCAATGGTTAAGTGTAGGGGATTTGATAGGTGTGTAAACACCCATCTTTTCTACCACTTATTTCTTGCAAAAACAAGACCAAAACGCGTATTTAATGTCATTTGTTTGGAATTACGCGTGGTTTGTGTGTTTGTTATGTTTTCAGAGCCAACCGGATAAATATTGGAGAAAACATGGGATTGCACGGGTTTTATAAAGGAAAAAGACCGAAGATGAAGTCTATTGTCCAAGAGATGCAAAAGATTTGAAGTCAATGGGCCTATTTTAAGATTTATCGAAGAAAAGGACCAAAGACGGAAGATTTACATATGTCGAAGAAACTCAAGTCTATTTAACGAAGAAATTAAAAGACGAGTTGAATTTAATCGACGACAAATCCCGAATCAGAATCGAAAACGTCAACTTTTCTGAAAAGACGAGAAGACAAAAAGAAGGGAAGAAAGCCCACTCACCAACCAAGGGAGAAGCCTATATATACTCCTCCCAATACACACACGGGGGACTCTCTTCTTCTTTTTCCAGTTTTTTAGTTTTCCTAGTTCTTAGGAACCACCTCCCTTAAGGAGTGGTTTTCTTTTTAGTTTGGTTTCTAAAATCTTGTAAGTTTGATCCTTGAATTTGTTTGTTGAACCTTAAATCATTAATACAATCCTTCCTTTAATCTTTTGATTCATCTTGTTCTTCTTCATCTTTTTCTTTCAAGTTCTTAAGTTCTATTTGGTTCTAGCTTGATTCTAAAAAGTTGTTGAATTGGTGTTTTTATGATTGGGATTTGATCCTTGTAGTTAGTGGATGATTTGTGGTTGATTTGGTAAAACCTTTTTGCTTTGTTGAGTCCGATTTGGACAAATTCGTAGCTCACTGTTCTTCGTTCCAAGTTTCTGATCTTGCCCAGATTCCGAATAGGGAATCTGGGGTGGTGTCTATTCGGAATTTTCTATTATTCCGAGTAAGGGTTTCATTTCTTGTCTATTCGGAACTTTTAACTTTTCCGAAAAAGAGTTTGAGTTTCTTGTCTATTCGGAACTTTTAACTATTCCGAGTAAGGGTTTTCCTTCAATCTTTCCGAATAGGGATTTTCTTTAAAATATTCCGCATAAGCTAATTTAAATTTCCTCTATTCGGAATAATCTCAATATTCCGAATAGTCCCATTATACCGAATAGCTTAATTTTTCCGCATATGGTTTCTTCCGAATTTTTCCGCATAGGTCATTTTTTCCGAATTATTCCGCATAGAACAATATTCCGAATAAGCATACTTTCCGAATAGGGGTATTTTCCGCATAGCCTTATTTTCCGAATAGCCCTACTTTCCGAGTAGCTTAACATTCCGAGTAAGGGAAAGATTCCGAATAAAGAAAATTATTCCGCATAGCAAGAAATATTCCGAATATAGCAGTTTCAATTTTCCATCAAGGTATTTTCTACTGTTCATTTGAAGTTTGGATTTATAGTTTCTAGTTTAGTTTTATTATTACTTGTCTTTATCATTTTAGTAGATTTAGACCCAAGCTCCCCCTTTTTAGTCACCAATTACAACTATTCCACTTTTGACCGTGATCGATTCGAGAAGATACCGAGAACGAAACAACGATATATATCAATTGGGTACGAGCAACGCAAAGAGAAATCTTGCAAGCAAAAACCTTTTATTAACCAACCAATCAAAAAGTCAGTTATTACGTGTCACTTCGGAGTCCTCTTTGGTTAGCATTTTGGTCTTACCTATACGAGAGGGATAAGGGATATTGGGTTTGGGTGGTGAAGGTGCAGGTGTAGGTAAAGGTTGAGATGTTGAAGGGTCATTCGTGGGAACTTCATCACGTCGAGGCGGAGACGGTAATGGTGCACTAATACTAGGTGTAGGAGAAGTAGGGACACATGGTGGTGGAGGAGGTGTACATGATGGGGGTGGGATTGGTGGTCCTACGATGGTGACTCCACTACGAGTAGTAATAGCACTCACATTGGCTCGCGGATTAGTGACGGTGTTTGAAGGTAGAGAACTCGAAGTAGAAGGTTGAGCGGCAGGCAAGAAACTAGCAAGCATATTCTTCAAATCATTGGTTTGATTGCTGAAGGAGGATTGAATATTATCTCGAAGCTCGGATCTGATCTCATTTCCTTGCTTGGTAATATCTCCTTTAAGATTGATAATTTGGCTCTGCAGATTCTTGATTTGCTCACCTTGGGTTCTCATGATGGCCTCAACATCCGGATTACTGGGTGGGGTTTGTTGGGTGGGTGGGTGATAAGGATTAGAAGCTCTTGGTGGGATTTGGTTGCTTCTAGTGTAGTTGTTGGTGAAGTTTTGGTTTTGAGGAGAAAAACCGGGTGAAAGGTAATTGTTGGATCGGTAGCTCAGCAAATTTCTATCCCCTTGAGGTCGAGCTTGGTAATTTTCCGGTAAATAATTACCATAAGCTGCATACACATTTTCCGGATTTCCTTGTGTCGAAGGACAATTGGTGTATGGGTGTGGAACGCCGCATGTTTCACAAGGAGTAGCAACAGCTTTAACTTGTTGTTGTTGTTTGTTTGAAGCCAAGAGTTGCATACTTCTGCTCATTTCAGTCAGCACACGGGTGAGTTCGGTCATATCAGGGTTTGCTGAAGTGGAGGAAACATTGACTCTCGGATTGTTCCTTGAAGAAGCAGAGGAATCCCAGTTTTTGTGGTGAGTAGTCATGTTTTCAATAAGCTCTCTACACTCCTCGGGTCTCCTTTTCATAAATGTGCCACCGGCGGCTGCATTAATCGTATCACGATCACGAAAAGTCAAACCGTTGTAGAAAGTATCAATTAATGTAACTGGAAGCATGTTGTGGTTTGGACAACGATCAATCAAGACACTATATCTCTCCCAAGCATCAAAGAGAGATTCATCGGGATCTTGCATGAAACCGCTGATTTGATTGCGAAGGCTTGTGACCATGGATGGTGGAAAGTAGCGCGACAAAAAACGTTGAGTCATGTCATCCCAAGTGTGAATAGAATTCTTCGGGAGACGATCAAACCTTTTCTCGGCATGATGTAATAAAGTATGTGGAAAGAGTTGTAGGCGAAGTTCATCCATTGTGGCACCATCCAACTTCATGCTTTGGGTGATTGTAATGAACTTGTCGAGGTGTTTGTTGGCATCATCATCAAGCAATCCATGGAATGGGTTTGTTTGTACTTGCTGAATCATGTGGTGCTTCAACGAAAACTCAAGAGCGTTGATTTACATTGGCGCAATCGGTCCTCCTCGTCCAAACATTGTAGGTTGACAAAGCTCCTCCATGGTCCGAAGATCGGGTTGTGGAAGAACATTGTTGTTATTATTAAGGTGCGGTGGATTATTGTTGTTTACACCTGACATAGCTAAATCTTCTTGAGTCTCGGGCTCTTGATAATTAGAAGATCTAGTACGCATACACCTGAAAATGCAAAAGAAAAAGAAACCAAACACAAAGACAATATATATACACAATAAAGATAAAATCTTTTTGAATTTTTGAAAATTTTTAATTTTTATGGATTTTTAACAATTTTTAATTTTTATGGGTTTTTTGAATATTTTATGCAAGAAAAATAACGCTCACAAGTGAACGGATCCCAAAAAGCAACGCGTCTCTCACAGAAAACCGTTAATCTTTACGAAAAGAGCCGGCAGCGGCGCCATTTAATAACTGGGCTTTTGACACCCCGTATAAAAATTAAAGTTCAAGTCTCGATATCTTAACGAATTGATTTCCGGCTCTTAGTACGACTCAGTTGAATTTGGTAAAACAAATATTTTTGGTTGTTTTTAAAATTAAATGTGCAAAACAATTAAAGTAAAAGACGTTAAATTAAAATGGCGTTTAAAATAAATCTAAATCTAATTAAAAGAAAGTGCTGCGATATTTAAAAACGTGACGAAAAGTAAATTAACTAAATGACTAAAAATAAAAGCGTGGCGGAAATTAAAATTAGACAAGTATTAAAATGTAAACTAAGAAAAATAAACAAAGTTAACTAGAGAAAGACAATGCCAAATCGGAATGTATTCCGATTAGGCCTCGTCGGAATATACTACCTTTACTTGTCGGAATGAAGATCGGAAAACACCAATCGGAATATGTCACTTAATCTGATCGGAACATCCAAACTTAAACCCCCAGATCGGAATATATATACCTACCTGATCGGAATGCTGGAGTGAACTTTGGTCGGAATGTTAATCGGAATACCTAATCGGAATAGCTGTCACCTATTTGATCGGAATAACCCAATGAACACCTCGATCGGAATATGGAATAGCTTCAGATCGGAATGCTGACACACTTACCTGATCGGAATATCTAAAAACCACACTGATCGGAATACCAAAGCTACTCCAATCGGAATATGTAAACTCTTTTCCGACCAAGCAAGGAACGCTGGTCGGAATATGCAAACCCCTTTCCGATTTACCAATCGGAATATGAAGGAAAAAGTAAATATTAAGCTAAACAAATAAGCTATGATTCTAATAAGCACAAGTCTAATTTTCTAAGGTAAACCGTATAAGAAAAAGCTATTAAACAGTAATTTAAAGACTTTTAAAACACGAAATGAAAAAGCTTAACGAAAAACAACTTTTAAACAAAAATAACTTTTATAAAAACTTTATAAACTTGAAAATAAACACAATAAGCTATGAAAATAAATGATTTAAAACAATCAAAAGCATAAAAATGAAATCTTTAAACAAATAAACAAGACAAAAAGCATATAAATCAAAGATTAAAGAAAGGTAGAATGAGATCAACAAGATAAAGTAAAGGTGCGAGAATTAAAAGAAGCACTTACTTGAAATTTAAGGTATTAAAGGTGCAAGACAAGTATTTAAATTGACATGAAAAGTAAAGGTGCAAGTAAATAAAGGTGGAAGAACTAATTGTCACGATTAGTCAACAAAAACTAGTGAAATGAATAAGAGGGGTATATATAGGAGATTAAGGGAGTGGTTAGAGGAAGCTTCCTCCCCTCCTTCCTTTCTTCTTAATTGCGCCCTTAAGTCCTTACTTCTTAATCTTTTTGTTAATCTTGGACTTTGAAGACTTTTGGCTCGGGATTTCTTTGGACTCGTCTTTTAATTCTTCGATAAATAAGAATTGAGTTCCTCGGCTTTAAGTGAACTTCCGTCTTTTGACTTTTTCTTCGATAAATCTTCAGAATTGGTCTTGGACTTCCGTTCTTTTTGCACTCTTGACTTCTTGACTTCGTCTTTCATCTTTTTCTTCAATAAAAGTCCGTAAATGCCCGTGAATTCCCGTGTTTTCTCCACTTTTCACCTTTTCGTCCTAAATCACAACAAAAACACAAACCACGCATGATTCCGACATAAAAGACATAAAATACACGTTTTGGTCCGGTTATTATTGTAATTAAGTGGTAGAAAAGATGTGTGTTTACACACATATCAAGAACCTCCTTGACAAGATTTCGCGGGTAAACCCGTTCTCTTTACTCGACCGTCCAAAGCTGACTGCGAACGAAAAGAGTGAATCATTTGGATAATATTATCCGCATGATTTGAAGCCGTCAATTCATGTTCCTGGAACAAGTGAAGTTCAATTAAGAACCGCACCATCGTTGCTTTCCAGTTGTCACGAGCTTGATTCATATAGAATCTTGCAAGTTACCTACCAAGTGCTGTTTGATGTTAACACTAGAAGTATTTCCTTTCGTCACTGTAAATACTTAATAGTATTACTCTGAATGTTCTGGCAAGATCACTAAGATATTGCGTAGAGGCCTGGAACGTGTTTAAATTCATTTAAGAATTAACCAACTGTTGCTTTCCAGTTATCACAAGTTTGATTTATAAAGAATCGCACAAGTTACCTACCATGAGCTTTTTGATGTTCGCTCAAGAAGGATTTCCATCTTTATTGTAAATACTTTCGTATTACTCGGATGTTCAGGCAAGATCATGAAGATTTTGCGTAGGACTCTAAATATCTTTCTTACTTTTCACATTGTGTGAACAAGCAAGGAATGATAAAAGTGTGTCCTAATGAGATATTTGATGATCTCAAATGGCTCTAGACTCGATCGTGCATTTTGGATTTTAGTGATCGGAGGCTGGAGAGGAGTGCCACCTTTTCAATACCAATTTATTCAGAGTGAATAAATCAATAGATAATGTGTTGTCTCCGTGTGATTAAAACAAATATCTTTTAAGAGATATCTGAGTTAGATGGGATGGGTTGTGCCTTGTATTACTAGGTCCATGATGTCTATCTTCAATATCAAGAATCATTAAAAATGATCTTAATAGCATATGAATTGACCCGGTTTTTGCCTAAGTTGTAAGGAGGGATACTTTCTTTACACCCTTTATCTTTACAATTCTTTTTCATTCTTCAACCCCTTCAATGCTTACCAATACGTCATAACTAGCACCTTGTTGTGATTGTTCCAGTGCTAACTTAAGTACTTGGTCGGCATTCAGATACGTTCACAATCTTTCTCCATCTTTCCTAAGGACTACTATTTCTAGCTATGGAATGTCCTTGGGAAGATTCCTCCGGATATGGAAGAATCATTGGACTTTAACCTATGCTACCATCCTTATGTCACCACAATCGTCACCGTCGTGAAATAGATAGGGTATGGGTAAGTAATGTCACCATGAAATCCATTTGAATATAAAATCTATTTTGCTCCCCCTTAACATATGCCACGATATTCGAAAACATTTCGCACACATGTCGGGATGAGCCAGCACATTAAGTCAAACCATTGAGACACATTAAATCACATTTTATCCCCCATATTAAAAATATTAACCCAATCGATGTTTTTAATATCAATTGATTTAATGATGTTTTAAGAAAAAATTTGGGAAGAAAAATGCAAATCCGATTAAATCCATTTATCTTCATGAATTTAACAAGTTCCCCCTCAAATTAATGAGGGTGTACTTGAAACGTGAATGAAGTACCTTTTAAACACAAGTGTAAGGTACTTATCACATGAAAAGATCATATATGATAATGTATTCACAAGAGTAGCAGTTTTATGAGGTTGGACCTGAATGATGGAGAACATCATATGAAATAAGCACATGGTTCTTGTTCACGAATGTTGGTCGCCTCATCACGTCTGAAGTTATCTCTTGACTCCACGTGTACGATTGATATTGTTGTCTTGACACCAACATGTGAACTTGGCACATTCGGCGTCAAAGATTCTGAATGCTGGACAATTGCTCCTCCTCAATTGTTGACCCGTGTTCTATTGAAAGAGCTGTAGTCGTTGTTTGAGTAGTCGCATCGTCGAGTATGTAGATATCAATTGCAACGAACTTCGGATTGTGGAGTTGATAACTTCGGATTCTGAAGTCAAAGCTTTCCGGTGAAATGCTTGACTTCAATGTGAAAAACGGGTTACTATTGGAAATAATAGCAAACCATATGGAGCATGTTTTAAATCTTTTAAACTTCTGCTCGAACTTTATTTACAACCCCGTGTCATTATTGAATGACATTTCTAGGTTCGTAAATATTATCGATTCCATAAGACATGCTCTTGTTATCAAAACATTTTGAACACACAATTTTGAAAGATTTAGAAAAATCTTTTGAGAAATTCTTGAAAAATTGTGTTCAAAGTTTTGAAAAAACAATTACTTGAGCTTAAGAATGTTGAATATCTTAGGAAAGCGAGCTCAGGTCCGAGAAGTTGTAAACTTCCCGTTGTTAAGGATAAGTTACCATCGGCGATAAACTTTCCTTTTATCTGAAGGACGAGTCCTAAGCTGACATTTACTTAGAAGTCGTTTTTCATGAGCTTGAAAACTTTGACTGTTTTAACGGAAAGCTCATGACCGAGAAAGGTTAATTTCTCGTTATGAGGAAAGGTTCTCTTATTTAAAAGATACACTTTCCTTTCTGAGCTTAAAACTTCGAATGTTTTAAGACAAGCTCATGACCGAGAAAATTGAATTTCTCGTTATGAGGATAAGTTATCATTAATGATAAACTTTCCTTTATTGGAAGTTCGGGTCACAATTTGTCATTTAACGGTGAGCCATTGTGCATGCGATTAAAAACTTCGATTTTTTTTAATATTAGCTCATGCCCGAAAAAACCTAATTTCTCGTTGTTAGGATAAGTTTATCATCAGCGATAAACTTTCCTTTCTTTGAAGATCAGGTCATCGTCTGACATTTAACGATGAACCTCTTACACGAGCTTAAAACCTTTTAATGGTTTTAACGTAAGCTTGTGTCCGAGAAAATTTAATTTCTCGTTGTTGAGGATAGGTTTATCATCGACGATAAACTTTCCTTTCTTTGATGAACGGGTCACAGACTGTGATTTGACTGTAAGCCTTTGTAAGCTTTAACCATGAATCCCCTGAGATACTAGTTTCTCCGATATCTGCTTCTTCAGCAACCAAACTCTAAGAGTGTCCTTAGTTGAACGGTATACAACGATTGGACCGCTTCGTTCTTTTAGAACATCAACTTTGGTACCTGCATTCTCATTAGGAATTTGCATGCTTTGATATGGGTTAGCGATATCAATTATAGAAGCACGTGGGGTTTCAAAGTTGGCTTTACTTGTGTCAGAGGCGACCTGAGTAGATGATTCACTTGTCTTAGCTGGCAAACGTTTCCGTTTATAGAAAACCTTAAGTTTAGGCTTAAGTGATGTAACATCTTTATCAATTTCCTCCCTAGTAGTCTTAGTAGAATCGGAGACTAACCTAGTTAAAGGGCCCTCCTTTCCTACAAGAGTGAAAGTTCTACCAGTGGGGCGCCAAACTTTACCAAAGGGTTTGATTTTAGCTATCCACTGGGACTTAATTCTAGCACGGGAGTTCACCTCATCAAGTAATTTCTTGACACAAGAGCCATGATTTGCCGTAAAGACACATTTTCTATATGTTTTACAAGTAGCATATTTAATGTTCGAGTAGTTCCTAGATGATTGATCGATTCTCCTATGAGATGACATGCTACGGTTAGTAGTGTTGGGTAATCTAGAAGGCATCTGACTAGGTTTGACATTGCTATCTCTTACATGTGTCTTTTGCATAACTTCCCTTAGACCAGATTTATGGCAAACGTCATTTGAACTAGTTCTAGACGTGGTCTTGGTATTTTTAGGGAAACTAGAGGCAATCATGTGATTAGGTCTTGCCAAATCTGTTTTGATCACATTGGGCCTAGTTGCTGGAGTGACTGGTCTAGGAAAATGAACCAAATCAACTTGGGAGGCAAACCACGGTCTCGAGGATTGTGGTCGCTCGGATCTAAATGCAGTTGGTTGTCTAACGAACTGATTTGTAGGCGGTTTCCCCAAGATTGATGGTTTTTCAAGCTTAGTGTCAACACTAGGTCCTCTAGTTTTCCTTAACTCATTTTTCAATGCAGCTATAGCAAAAACCTTTTCCTGAAATTGAGCCTTTAAAGTTTCATTTTCTTTGAGCAATCTATCTTGGGATGCCAATTTAGACTCTAGTAACTGAATTTGTTTCAAAAGATTATCCATTTCAGCTTTAGAATCTAAAACTTTTTGATCCAATTTTCTTTCAAGAACAACGTTAGACTTTTCAAGTTTTTCAAAGTATGTTTCAAATTTGTCCGTTTTCTTAGAAAATTCAAGTTTGGCATCCTCAAGATCTTTTGATTGTTGAGCTACAATCGTTTTGAGCTGTCTAATCTTGGAATCAGAAGCAGTCAATAAAGCGGTTATAAGACAATTATCATGATGTCTAGCATTTTGAACACTTTCTCCCCCATTATGACTCACATCGGATGAATCAAAAGTGGTATTGCTATCACTCTTCTCCATCCCATGTTTGTCATAATTAGGTTCAGAATGCTCAATATGCGGCATGTCATCAGCATATATATCATAAACAACATTACATTGTACCATGTTTGCCGGCTCTTCGTCATAAACGGGTAAGGTGTCATCAAAAGAGATCTCGTGAACATTCCCTGACGTGCCACTGGTATCATGTTGTCCTCCTGATTCTGTGCTCTTGTCATCGTTAGGCTCCAAGTTGTCAACCGTATGACCATTCTCCTATTGCATTTGCATCATAGATTCTTGTAGTCCATTATCACACGCTTGCTGAAGTCGAGATCTTTCATAAATCAAAGACGAGACCGATGTCATGAGTTTCAATATGGTACCACGGAAATCTCGAAGCTCGGTATGTGTATCTCGAAGAAATGATTGGCAAATCACTGAACTTTCAGACTTGATGATATTGAATTGGAGGAAAGGCGTGAGTTGTGTCACAAGAGTCTGATATGCAAGTGCTGATGCAGAGTGATTAAATTTTTCATTGTTGAGTTGCTCGGCGAGTTTGGTCAACGTGAGGAATATTGAGTTGATGAATATATGACGATCTTGACCAAAGATTGTCACAAATTCGCTCCCTCCTTCAATCCATGAAAGAGTGACAAGATGAGACTGAAGCATTCGAAATGAAGTGATGCCACTTCTTCTAGCGTTGGCTAGCACGTGATGCAATTTATGCAAGTCTCCCTCTCAAAAAGTTGAATTCAAAGACTCCATTGAATTTTGTGGTTGTTTTCGTGATTTTACAATTCGTGAAAAAATTTAGAAGCAGAAATTCACGGAATATGACAAAACCAACGAAAAATCCGTAAACAACTCTTAAAAAAAATCCTCGTTTGATAATATATCTCTTTTCTCGGCTCAAAAATTGTTGTCGGCTCAAACGACGATAAATTAAACCGGAGACCAAAGCAAAGTCGGCTCACTCCAAAAATAAAGCCCGTCAACAAATAAATCCAAGCTACGGTGAATATAATGATCGACCCGTTAAATATTTTACCACTTTAGTTCTTTCTAAATACCCGCCTCAATACGACGTACCAAAAACTAATTATATAAAATTAACTTAATTAAAAAATTAACTTTAAGATATAAAAATATAAAAAGTAAACTTAAAAAAATAACTTGACTAAAAATTAGAAAACCAAAAATAGTAAAATCTGATATGTTTATTTAAAAAATAACTGATATTAAAAATAGAAAAAAAATCTGATACATAAATAGTGACAACAAAAATCACACGTGTTAGAGAAAAAGAGAGTAACGTGGCCTAACTAAACCCATGTAAGAACATAGTTCCTCCGCCCAGATATAATATACCCCCATCCCTTTCTTGTTTCCTCATTTCTTCCGTCCCTCTCTCTCTTCTTACACCAAACGAGTTTATCTCTCTCTCGCCTCAAACACAGATCAAATAACCTTCGTCCCTCTCTCTCCTCACCATGAAACACAGCCCCCAAATCTCTTTGTGACCTCCGTCCCCTGTTACTTCACTTCCCAAAAGAATCAATCAAACTAAACTTAATCTAATCTCTAAACAGAGATCCAATCCAACTTAACCAATCTCAAAACTCAGCCATCAACTCCACAGATTAATCTCAAACATACACCAACCAAATCATACTAAAATCTTTCTTTGTTTTGTAACAAAACCACTGTGTTCTCGTATCCTCCGCCTCCCAAAAATCCGTATCGATCTATGAGAGAATGAGTATGAAAATGCTTCAAGATCTTAATCAAAAGGTCTCGGGTAGGTGTTTCTCTCTTTGTTTTTCGAGTCCAGTCATGTTTTTGAGTCGAGTGTTTTGAAAGATCGAAGCGAGGCTGTGTGGGTCGAGAGTGTGTTGGAGTCAAGGGTGTGGGTCGTTGAGTCGAGAGTGTTAAGGTGAGAGGGTGTTGTGTGAGTCTGGATGAGACGAGAGGTAAGTGAGTTTTGTTTGTTTTGTGTAGATGAGTCGAAAAGTCTAAATGGTTTGTTTTGTGTAGATGAGATGATTTGTGATATGTTGTTGTGACGAGATGAGGGTGTACGAGTGGTTTCGAGGGAATGAGTTCGAGGGAGTCGAGGGAGTCGAGGGAATAAGGTGAAGGATTGTTTGTTGTTCCGAGTCGTGAGAGAGGTGTGAGAGTGTGAGTCGAGTCTTGGGAGTTTTTGATAAAAGTCAACTCTGTTTTGATTGAAGTCGAGTCAGGGTCTGAGTCTGTGCGAGTGATATGCGAGGGTGTGTGTTGGAGTCGAAAATGGGTGAGGAATTTCTTGTTGTCAGTCGAGAGTTTTTTGTTTGAGTCTGGTTTCAAGTTATCGTTGTGTTTGAATCAGTTTTGAAAACAAGTTTGTTTCGAAAAATTCGAGTGAATGATTTTCCGGATGAAGCTATTCCGGATGAAGCTATTCCGGATGAAGCTATTCCGGATGAAGCTATTCTGGATGAAGCTATTCCGGTTGAAGCTATTCCGGATGAAGCTATTCCGGATGAAGCTATTCCGGATGAAGCTATTCCGGATGAAGCTATTCCGGATGAAGCTATTCCGGATGAAGCTATTCCGGATGAAGCTATTCCAGATGAATAATCTGTTCGTTCGGAATAATC
Source organism: Glebionis coronaria (assembly GCA_025667525.1). Taxonomy (NCBI): domain Eukaryota; kingdom Viridiplantae; phylum Streptophyta; class Magnoliopsida; order Asterales; family Asteraceae; genus Glebionis; species Glebionis coronaria. Next base: position 425,675,540 of record CM046879.1, on the reverse strand, counting down.
CGTTCGTTCGGAATAACAAAAAAGAAAACAGAAATTGGAGATAGATGGATCAAAAGGTGATGAATGGTTGTTGGACAAGAAGACGTATTACCAGAAACTCAGAAAAGACTGGTTATATAAAAAGAAAACAGAAATTGGATGACAGTTGGACAAAGTTGATAGAAACAAGAAAACTGATAAAAATAAAATAAAAATTTATAAAATTATAAAAAACTAATAAAACAAAAGATGACAAATTTCTTGAAACCCTATAAAAACTGATAAAACAATAAAAAAATATATAAAAAACAGATTTGTTGGACCAATAGCAATAGATCTAAAAACAGATAACGGATGATTTAAAAATAGATAACGGATGATTTAAAAAAAATAGATAACAATTCGTAACATTAAAAAGACTAAAATAATTTAGAAAAGAAAAGATTTATCAATCAAATCAATAGATAAAAAAAAACACAAATCCTAAGATTTAACCATGGCTCTTGATACCAATTGAAGGTCTACGTTTTCTTAGGATTTGACAAACTATGATTTACATATTGATTGAATGGAGGAGGAGGAGGAGGAAGAAGATGAAGAACTAGAGAGAGAAAGAGGAGAGGAAAGAAAGATAGAGAGAGAAAGTGAATTTTATAAAATGAAAAGTAGAAAATGAATGAGCAACCCCTCCTAACATGCTAGGAGGGGGTATATATATAGCCCACCCTACATGTGGGCTATATGGGCTATACTGTTTACAACTGGATCACGAGCCTAATACATTAATATATCGTTAGAGCGACCGATCCTTCATAAATACGTAAAAACGTATTTCCAACAGGTATCAATAGAAAGAAGCCATTAAAATTGAAATAGATTCTATTTTACAAAAGTAAAAGTTAGAAGCTCGTGGATGTACCTTAAGCTGTATACCACTAGGCTATAAATGGATCTTCAAAAAGCAGATAAAGTCAATGTCACCATTGACATGTGCAAAGCAAGATTAGTAATCAAAGAATTTAGACAACAAGAAGGTCTGTCTTCCTTTGATGCTTACTCGCATGTTACACGAATAACCTCAATTATGATGGTACTTTATTTCCGCATTAAGAAATTTTGGAAGTTTCTTACGTGGATGTGAAAACAATATTTCTAAAAAGGGATTTAGAAAAGGAACTATACATGAACCAGCCCGAGGGTTTCATGGTTTATATGCTAGAGAGAATAGTTTGTAGGCTAATTAAGTCATTATATGGTTTAAGGCAAGCTATCAAACAATGACATCAAACTTTTTGACCATATCATGTCAGAATGTGGATTCAAAAGTAATGTATGTAGGTGTGTTCAATAGTAAATATGTACTCTTGTGTTTATATAGAGATGGTATACTTATCACTAGAAGTGATAAGGAGATGAATAAATCCACTAATGATATGTTAGAGTCAAGATTTGACATGAACTTCATTAGTTATTCGGTTTGGTTTTAAACCCATATGGATTTGTTTTGAAGTTAAACATTAAGATAACAATGTTATTGAGAGGTTCAGTGTGGGGGATTCCGGCCTAGCTAGAGTCCAATGAAATCCTTTTAAATCTATTTGAAATAGAGGTAAAGGTGTTGCCCATTTTGAATACTCAAAGAATATTGAGCATCTTATGTGTCTAATGAAGTGTGTATGATCTGATTTTGAACTTATTATCAGGCAAGCAGATATATTGGTAATTCAAGTGGGGACCATTTGAATAAGTATTACTTGAGTACTATGATACTAATAATATTGCATTATGGAAGATATCCTACTACTATCAAGTGATAGAGTAATGCAAATATAGATTCTTACATATAAGAATCTAGATCCACTAGAGCGGATGTATTTATCCTAAGTGGAAAGGCATGTCTTAGAAATCTTGAAAGTATTTCAAAGAGACAATTATAGCTAAATCTATGATGAAATATGAATTTATTATTTGAGATAAATTTATAGAATATGCAGGAAATGCTACGCTAATTCGTAAAGGACATATAAAGATGGCGTATACCGGTAACGACCATGTTTATAAAGTGTGATAGTTAATAGAATTTGATAGAGCTCATATCACAAATGTTAGACGGTAAGTCGAGACATATCCATCATAGATTGTGATTGTTGCGACAACTACTCTCAACTAGAGTTATCACGACTACGTAACGTCAAAGGATAACATTGCGGATCCGCTTACGAAAGGCTTAAGCAGAGAGTTAGTTAATGAGTCGTCTAAACGAATGGGACTAAAGCCCTTGAAGGAATGAGTTTCTATGAAGGAAAACCTAACCCACTTGACTGGAGATCCCAAGACCTGGGTTCAATAGAGCAACCTAATCATAGAAATGTGGGGGAAGTCACGTCAATGTGGGGCAGTTACTTAATACAGTAACTTTCCTAGTCCATTCCTAAAACAATGTGACTTATTGAGAGGTTAAACATATTAAATAATTCAGGATGAAATCATAAAGCATGATGATTCAAGATGAAATCATAAAACATCTGTTTTTAATGATTCAAGATGAAATCACCTATGTGAGAGAAAAGTAGGAGTCGCTTCGAAGGAAATTGTGGGGGCACAATTTCTAAGAGCTCTTGCAGAACTAGGCTAGTGTTCATGACCATAACGAACACGACTATGAGGACTTGACAATGTCAGGGAGAGTCTTGTGTGAGTGTGTATTGTCGTCTACGTAAACACAGGCTAAGTTCAAAGACATCGCGTCTACTTAGATCTAGGAGACTAAGTGCATCTCACAAAGGAAGGTTTCAAGGGTCACACCTACCTATCCTATGCAAGATTCAACTGTTAGAATTTTATTGAAACTTTTGTGTATTACAACCGATCTCTATTCATGTGGGGGATTGTTGGAAAATATTGTTGGCAAAATAATTTTTGACCAACTTTGGACACAATTATATATATATATATATATATATATATATATATATATATATATATATATATATATATATATATATATATATATATATATATATATATATATATATATATATATATATATATATATATATATATATATGTATATATATATATATATATATATATATATATATATATACTAGTGGCAAAACCCGTCCGATGGACGGGTATGACTCTAATTATTGTTTATTTTGTTTTTATTTAGTAAAACTAATGTTTATCATATTTAGTTCAACATATTTAAACTTAGTCTCTTTATCATCCTATTAACCTTCTATATGTAGGTATATTTTTATTTTAGTATGTTTTCTCCTTTATTAATTATGATATTAGCCGGTTTAGCAATTTTATCTAAAAAATATCACGTAAATGAATATTAAATTTACATGCTTTAGATATAAAGACATTTTTGTTATACTACTTTTTATATTTTTTGGTTTTGCTAATTATCGGTGTTAAGCATAGTAGATATGTTTGTCAAATTTGAATTTTCGAGTTAAACTTATCGTCAACACATGTATTGCTATCAAGCTAACATTCACATTCTTGTTAGTTAAAAAAGATAAAAGCTATAAAATAGCAATGATCTTGTTGAAATTTAACACAATGAATCAATTACTCTTTTATTACTGATATCGCCAACGTATTTTTTAAGTTTTTTTTAATTTGAACCAAACGTTTCTACTATTAATTATGATGCGGCAATGTTATTCACTCGACGAACGTTTAAACGTTAGACCTTTATCCAAACGGGCGTTTTAATTAATTAAAAAGAAAAAATAATTTTCTTACTTTTTAAAATCATAAATTTAAAAAATAATAATTTTTTTCGTACATTTTATATTTGAAAAAGAATCACGAATAAAAGTATTTCATTTTTCAAAGTTAAAAATATATTTACTTTTTTTTAAATGAGTAAAGGGCAATTTATTTAAAAAAGTAAGTTGTTAAAAAAATAAGTAAAAAAAAGTAAAAAAAATATTATTAAGCTTTATAAAAAAGTCAGTTTTTTTCAAAGGAATTTTTTTTCCATTTTTAAAAAGAATTAATTTTATTTTTAAAATATATGCGACGATTTTTTTAAACTACGAAAAGAATAAGATTTGTTGTTTATATTATGTCATTGATTGACAAATTTTAGTTTTTTATAGCAGGCTAAAGTGAGTATTAACTACGCGGAATCGATATACGTCGAATAATATAGATATGAAGATGGCAAGGTGCTATTAAGTTGCTTTGATCATTTCATGTACATGCTAAATTATATAGTATGGTACCCGCATAATGCAGTTGCGGGTAAACGGTGGTCATTTTTTAGTTGATAAATGTTAATATCTATGCCCGGTAAATTTGTATTTAAAAATTTAAATTGGTAAAAATTTAAATTAAAATAAAATAAACTCTCAAAAATGAGAAAACCTAAAAATTAATTAAAATATATCAAAATAAATATTGAACCAAAAAGCATAAAATTTTAAAAAATATGATACAATTAGGCTATGTTTGGCACGGAGCGGTGGAGGAGCATTTTGAAGCGGTGAGCGGTGAGCAAGAGCATTTTGATTTTCATTTCATGTTTGGCAAAATGAGCGGTGAGGTTTTTCATTTTTAATGATCGTTTGGCAAAAGAGCGGTGAGCGGTGAGAATTTTTAGGAAGGCTACTTTTTCCAATGCTTATTTGTGAAGCTGTGGCAAATGAGCAGTAAGCTGTGCAACTACTGCTCTCTCCTACTGCTCACTGCTCCTGCTCACAGCTACAGCTCACTACTCCTGCTCACAGCTCACTGCTCCTGCTCACTGCTCCTGCTCACTGCTCCTGCTCATTTAACAAACACACCCTTAGATTATGAACGATATATTTGGATTAAAATATATTTCAATTTTAGAAATAGAAATGATTTTTTAATAAGTTGTTACAAAAGTAGATAATGGTTAATTACAAAATTAATGTTTCTATAAAAGTTAATTTCAAATACTTTGATTTTTAGACTTTTTAAAAATATAAATGTCTCGAATGATTTATAATATAATAAGATGAATACTCACTTCTGTACGAAAACTTTTTTAGACATCTCGCAGCTTAAATGATAATATAACAACCTGACTACTTAATAATGTCAATATATAAAATCAACTTTTTGAAAATCAGATAACACATAACTCGTTTTTACATTTGATTAATTAACTAATCAATAGAGCGCCATGAAGGTTTTAGATTGACAATGAATCTAATATAACATAACTAATCAATAGGTTCTACCTCTAAAGGAAAAACTGCTTTACGAAATAGTTCCCCTTCTCTCACGTGATCAAGGTTCCTGAAATTCAGATTTAGATAACAGAACTCATAAACTCCCTTGAAATATAAGCTTTCTTCTTTGTTACAGCTTGCTCATTTAGATAAATATGACATACCATTAGGATTTCCAAGCTCATAAAAGTGAAACCACAATTACATTGATAAATGGGTATCATTTGACACTTTTGTAATACAATCTAAAAGCCATATTATTAGTACTTAAATATTTCAAAATAACCTAATGTCAGTAACATGATATTATTTACAGTCAGTCTCACTGACCACTTAACCTCACCAAATAGTCAAGTACCAATAGAAAATGATGTATTGTACTATACAAACTAAAAGTAATGGAATCGTTGTATACCCATTATAACTGAAATTTAAACTAATATCAAGTATAATATGTTCAACACAAAGAGTTGTTCATTAAATAGTTTTCACAAATTACCTTTTTATCATACTATATTGGAGGCATAAAGAAACAACCAATGAATATTGAGGATTATTGAATATCCTTTTTGTGTGGAAAGTGATGAATGTATGGAGAAAAACGGATGTGCTTAGGTTGGGCTTCCAAGAAAAAGTAATGACCAATTAGGAGACCAAATTCTAACCTTCTCTTCGTCATCATATCTGGACCTGCTACATTATCAGTAAATATGTATTCAATATCCATGTACCGATATTTTGCAAAATAGCAAAAAATGGACTGAGTTTATAATGTTTAAGATGCATACCTGACATTCAATGCCATAACAACTGGAAAGAATTTCTTTTGTGAATCAGTGCACAACTGCTGGTAGCAAACAAAAGTTCACAAATTCATATACAGGGCACAATTTACCATAAGTTCAACTTTGCTATAGTGGTAATGTTAATATACAAAGTAGGATATGAACCACTCCAAATTAGGTAGCACAAAGATTCAAAAATATACCTTTTTACGACAATGGAGCCGATAAGTATTCACCAAGTTCTTCAAGTCTCGATCATGGCGTAACCTTTTGTTTCCAGAGGTGTATGACATGTGTGTAGTGACAATCGTGAGTAGGCCAAAGACAAATTCCATATGTAGTGTCACACATAGTAATTTCTTCAGAGATACATAATGTATCGATTGTTCGTTCCTGCAATGGACCACATAAAATAAATAAATGCAGAAGATAATGATTATGCTACGTATTAACTAACTGATAACTGACTTTCAGTTATTATGCGTAAAAAGTTATTGCATTGATAATTGCAAGTAAGGATGAGCATTTGGACCCGAATCCTGAAACTGAACCGTAACCGTACCGATTCTCGGTACCCGAATCCCGTTCGGTACGGTACCGATACCACGAAATAAGGTGAAAAAAAATTCAGTACCACTAATTCGGTACGGGACCGGTACCAAATCGGGAAATTTCCCCAAAAAAACGGGAAAATCCCGATTTCCCGGTACCGATACCGATACCTGTACCGGTACCGGTACCGTTATCAGAATCCCGTTCGGTACGTACCTGTATCATTAATTTATGCTTGGGAAAAATTTGGTACCACTACCTCGGTACCGGTACCGGTTCGGTACGGTACCGGTACCGGTACCGTGCTCATCCCTAATTGCAAGCTTTGGATACTACCATTCACAATCTAAGGACTACGTATACATATTCCACCAGATTGCTTATATCTAAGAGAGGAGTGCGTATCAGTTTTAGTGACCCTGAGCTCATCGTTCCTGACAACACTCGCACAATCATGATAGAGATGGACTAACCTGATCGTGAGACTTGTCACCAACAATAACCAAAGACGATCTTATATTTGACTCGATGCAATCTCTTTTTTTGATGCAATCACTTCTAAACAGATTATTTGATTTGACACAAAGACTATAAATTTGATCGAAATTTCCACCCTTGACAAAAACCATCACTCTTGCGGAGACAAAAACCATCACTCTCGTGGAGACAAAAACACAAGATACTCTTGATCTTTATCTAATAGTGAAATAAATGGACACAAAAACACCAACCTAGACTCGTATAAGAAGAAATAAAGTAGAACTCGATTGGTGCTGAAGGTGTTGGTTTTGAGACAATACCAGATAGAAACATGACATGACTTCTTGATCTTCAGTTTGTATATAGGGAAAAGTTTCTGTGGCATACTTGAGGATCACCGGTCCCAATCTCCAAATGCCACTTTTATAGTCATAAGCGCCACCACCGATTCTTTCACGCTTAAGAAAATAAAGGAAATATATAATAATCAATTTCAGGCGAAACTCATACACCGTAATTACTAAATTTGCCACGAAGAATTTATACTAACCAAAAGGTCTATAGGCAATGATCTATTCTTTGGATCTTTCTGTATGCTGCATATTCATAAAAAAAAGTGAGATCAAAGTTATGCCAGGATGTTACTTGTAGCATGATGTTGTACCTGACGCACTTACGATCCTTAACTTTACAATACTGAACCAACAAAGAACACACAAAGAATGTGTACCTCTAGCAGACAACAAAATGTCTTTACAACCAGGATGATCTTCCCAGAGCTTTGTCACGTCATACGCCTGCACCAACACATTAACAGGATCAAAACAACTTATTGCATTACCATGAGAAGCAATTTAACATAATCAAACCTTGCAGAATCGTGTGACTAAAAAACAATAGTTCTATGTGGTTCCCAATATCAAGTCTAATAAAAAAAATGTCATAGATATTTAATCAATGAACAACATAAACACATATAGTAACAATACGAAATGGCAAACCACTCTATGAAGTAAATATTAAATGAGATCTTTTATACCAAGTTACCAACTGATAGTTAATGTACAACAAAATAATTCATGAAAATAAAAGAATGCATGTGGTACTTATAGTGCTTAATTGGGTATGTTTCGTGTATATTTGGGTTAGGTAATGTGTGGGAGGTGTTTCTGAAAATTGGAGTCCTGTATTTGTGCACAATATTTTTTAGTCTTGTTGTGAACGGACATTACGTGCACTTTTAAAATAGAAAAGACGTACCATTGTATTGAGTAGGACAACATGAACTGAGAATAATGACAACAGGTTTTTCCATTGACTCGTATGTGTGTACGTTGAAGTCCAGTGGCATCTCATTCTATAGTGTAAGGCAAATGATGTAGCCTCTACAAAGAGTGTTGTCTTCGTTACCAAATGGGTTTGAGGGTATCATGGAATATACAATTGCAAGAACCGTGGTGGTTCTCCTTCAGATGGACATAGAGAACCTAGCCACAAATTGAATAGACCAGAAGTTTTGAATACGTAAGGTCTTCGTCCGTTGTTAACCGACTGGTCAATGTGCGCACAAAGGCATGCCAAGCTAAACATTTAATTGTTGGCGCGAACTCTACGTACTAACTTTATGTATTCAAGATAATAGGTGTTCGTGATTAATTAACGAAATAGAGTGTTTAAAGACCGAAATTTGTATGCTAAACAACATAAAAAAGATGATTACCTTGAACACGTACATAACTTGATTCAGGAAGTTTAGTGTTAGCTTTTCGAGAATTTGCGTGGATATCAGCAGCAAGCATGCTTGAGTTCTGTATGAAAGCTTCCTTCTCACATTTATATCGAAATGACAGTGTTGACTGCTCGTTGCTGGAGGACGCTGTCGTGCTATACCATGTCCATCTGCGCCAGAGTGACATTGATGATCAAAATAGCCAATGCCAATGTACGGTGTCGAATCACCTGCGTTAACCAAGAACAAAGTGTCACAAAAAAGTAGAAAAGCAGATTAAAAAGCATGAAAATGACAATCACCATGTGTATGTGAAGAGCCTAATTCATGGACTTCAGTGTTGGCATGTTGAGGATTTGTTTCAGCACAAGGAGCAGATACGTTTGACTGTATGGTGGTGCCAGATGAAGGTTCAGATGTTGGCAATACTGCAGATAACCAAAAATCCAAAATGAAAAGCATACTTTTAAAACGAAGAGTCAATTACACAACATCAAAAAAAAGTTAATCTAAACTGAGTGCTATTTCACGAACAACATCATTGTCAAAGTAAATAACTAAGCATATATGAGAAAGATATTTGGGTAAGACAATATCTAAAGGCATTATCTTTTGAACATTAAGCTTTTGACAATTTAATCTTTTGATCAAAATTATTTACAGTATTTTTCGACTTTTATAGAACTCAAATGGCCTTCTAACAACTATTATCAGTCTCCTGCAATTTCATCTTCGTTCAGAAAGAATAAAGGGATCAAAATAATTTCCAATAGAAATTTGGCTTCTTATAGACGTGTCGTTTGCTCATACTCCCAACACGCAAAACCACAAATTTCAATAAACAACCTCATGCTGCCTAAAAATAATTCTACCTTTTCAAATAGAATATCCCATGAAGAAATCCCAACACTTACGCAAATGTGTCTTTTAAGGCTTTCGACGGATGACAAGAGTGATTTTAGCATGTTTCTTCTAATACAATGAAATTTATATCTGACTTGCTTAAATGTTGATTATTTTTACTCAAATTTTATTTTAATTTAAAAATTATTTCATTGTCAAATTTTGCTTGGACTTGAAATCAGATTTAAACACACATAGATGAGACAACCAATACATTTAGCCGACACAAACTGAGATCAAGATTTATGCGTGAAGCCCAGCTCGAATAACTAAAAGTAGCAATCGCTTCTACATACATCTTGTATCATACTTTTCAGTTCAAGGTGAGACATGATGCAAGAGTAACAGAAAGGTTAGCTTAAGATCAGCTTGTCGAGATCTTGACAATGCAATATTCTTGAACCACATCTTAACACTGATAAGCAATTACAACACAGTAACTATTCTAATGATACAAATAGTTTTAATAAGAACCTCTCCCGTATGGGTCTCGACTTTAGTTCCAAAGTGACTAATCATATTTGTAGTTTCAGAATCTCATTGAACGAAACAACACATATAATATTTAAAATGCGACTTTTTTTAGGTTCTACTTAATTATGAAATACATACTGGAGGATAGATCATACCTTTATTAGAAAGCTTAGGGCATGAGCAGCAAATCTGCGGCACTCTTTTAATGTATGGCAAATGATCTCTCCGTATTTGACCAAGATAGTTATCTTTTCGAAGCTTAAGAGTAAGCAAGAACGATCCCTCACTGTATTTTCTATCTTGGGGTACATGCACGGAGATTCTCATGCTACAATTACCTTTTGCACAAAGCTCCTAGGTCAATCGATTTGATATACCCATAAACATTGCTGAAACACCACTGAACAACTACATGAATAAAATGTACTTAGTTACATATATATCAGAGAAAGTGTACTGATAACTAAGATGACGCAGTCTATTGTGAAAACACGGGCTGATAGTTGACGCAATTGGCATCGCGAGCTCATCATGGAGTAAATCATTTATGAGGGAATTTTTCACGTAACATACCTTGAGGATTAGGCTGTGTAAGTAGGTTATCCGTTTCAGGTGATTACACCCATTGGGACATGTTTTGTATTACAAAATCGGGGTTCATCATTCCGAAAGAAAAACTTGGTCTGATGGAATTGACGGAGTCTACCTTTTCAGGTGTTTGTGGTAGAAACACAGGCTCTGAATATAAGTGGGACGATTGAGACAACTATGGTGGTAGTGGTGCTGACAAAGAATGACTCAAAGGCCTTGACACGGGTGTTGATACTCGTTTAGCCAATGATTTTTCAACCAAAACCGAAACTGGCTACATTGCACTGGAACTTGGTAGGCTGGCCTGTACAAATGGTGTACCACATGAACAAAATACACTATCAAATGCCTTTTCGTTGGTTTATGTGTCACAGTATTATGAGTGTGGGGTTTATAAGCGCTATGGGGATTTTCTGAAGACAGTTTTGTAGTAACATCATTATAAAAGGGTCAACTCTCTTTTAATTCAGAATTCTGAAGGTATCTTGGCGAAGCTTTTAATGAGCTTTTGTGTGAAGATGGTGTTATAGGAACAGTGGTCTTTTCTTTTGAAGGTTTTTTGGGTTCAACCTCATCCTTAATGCTTAACTTTTTTTTGCAACGTAACTTCTTCCTATGTTAAAGAAAATAGAAAATGTAGCTTAGCTTCTTCAATAATATTTTCAATCTAGAAACATTAGAAAAGAGTGCAGCAACCCAGCCTCCTAAGCCGGAGTGGTGATACTGTGCGAGTTCTTTTCTGGCTTGTGATAAGAAAAACTCAAGGTATGCTGATGTTGCTTCATATCCTTTATTGAGCCCCTTCTGGTATGCTAATCTTTTATCCGTCATTTGTTGTTTTCATTTGCTGATCTGTGTACTTTAGACATCGTTGAACAACCAACTGAATTGTTATTTACAATTTCTTAACAATATGGTGTATTTACATAAAAAAGTAAGCTCAAAAAGAGTAACATTAAAAGATAAACCATAGCTCAAAAACATATGAATGAAGAATTTTGTGTTACCTCTTCACCATATATGTCTACGTAAGGAGATGGCCAACCTGCCTGACGTGTAGATCTTTGAAGTAGTACTATAGTAGTTTTCTACAATAAGAAAAAGAAGTATAATTTCAGGTATCAGTATATACAATATTTAATCCATGCCTGTATTTCCAGACGTTGGACTATATGTTTGTAAATCTACTTACCCTAATCAACAGAAATACCCCATTACCAGAACCACAAGACATTGCATGAGTTTTATAGTTATTATACCCATAAGCACAAGTCTGGTAACGTTACATATTTTTTACGGTAAGATGCAATCACGAGCAGATGAAAAGACATGTAATCATAACAAATAGAACTCATATACACACCTTCAACATAACTCATTTCCACGTTAAAATGAGTAAGACATGTGATAAATTTTAGTTATAACAATAAATAATCCCAAACACTCACTTACACTTTTTACTTGTTGGGCGATGTGCATATCAAGATGGAGTCAGGGAATTAGTTCCGGTGAATGTGTAAATACCTGTAAGGTAACGTGGAACAGAACAGAAAGATTACGTACCCACATATACCCCTCTTTCTATATCTGTATTCTGATTAGCAATTATTCGGTAGACATAATCTAAACTAATCATTTTTATATGGTTTATGTTACTTGTATCGTATCTGGTTAGTGCAATTGGGGAGGGCAGATTTGGTTTTACATGGGTTTTGGTCTGTTGATTAAAGGGTTTGCGTGGACTCTTTCACTCTCTGTTATTTCATCCTGGTTTGTATTGCCATGTTCTACATTGATTTAGGTATGTGTGATTCATGTGTATTATTGGGGTCTCTCAACAATAGTCAGAGTTGTTTCTTTCTTTGGAGTTCTAAGAAAATAAAATACCAGATTAGACAAAGAAAAACGAAATAAAGAAAACAGTGAGATGGTTGAATCTGTTACTCAATTGCACAAGAACTGATAGATATAGTTAGGACATATTTTACGTATATATGAAACGTTGACTTGGAAGATCGACGTCGGAAAATTGTCTAAGAGTGTCAGTCATTCAGCATACGCTAACGCCAAAAAGCAGGATACATCAATCAGGTATTTTTAAATGCCACGCCAAAGTTCTGATGAAGCCTACTTTCTTTGTTTAACACATGTGCCGACTGATTTGAACCAACGCAAATTTAACATGGAGACCTTTGAGGTCAGTGAGATCATCTTTTGACTAAGCTTAACGCCACAAATGGATAGGTAAAAATCAGAACCTAAATCTGATATTGTTTATATCATATAGAGACCACTAAATATATAAAAAATATTAGATTTAATTTAACATGATTTAATTGAACATTCAATAGTTGGTACTTCTTAAATTATAAGATAATAAGAAGGGAAACAAAACCATTGTTCCAGTAATAGTGCGCAGTAACTACAACATTGTGTGATTTTGATCGCACTCACATCCATATGGGTGATAATAAAACAAAAAGCACCATGTATGAGAAACATACCGTTTATTAAATTCAATTTTGGCATATTAGTATATCATCCTGTATTGGAGGTAGGTTTGAACCTGTGGCGTTATCACCAAGAATATTGGAACACTTGTTGCCAGCAAACATTCCAAGAAAGATGTTCAGATCATGAGTAGATATATACCTTAAACTATCTGATATGATAACAATTTTTCATAGTTTTTAAACCCTTCACAAATATTTTCACAAACACTTGGCGGGTTCCGTAAAACACCCAAAACACACAAATACCCCATACCTAAATCAATCAATCTCAGAAGAAAAAAAACAACTAAAAAAATCAATATAATACAAGATGGGGTTTGAAGGCTGTTAGTGTTGGTTAGAGTTGTCAGACCAAGAGGACTCTGAGGACGAAGGCGTGTAGCTCGTCTGATTAGATTATAAAAAAATTCATAATCTAGCAATGGTCAAGGATTACTTTTCCCCATTACGTTCAAGAATCGTGACCATAACAAAATCAAATAAGTATTCAGTAATTAATATAACTTGTAAAACGGAAAATAAAAAATTATGCGTAATCGCATACCTCAAAGATACGCAGAAAGCAAACGATTTGATTTAGGGTTTTTGAGAAAAATAAGCAGACTATACCTGCTAATTAAATCGTTAAATCTTCAACCTTCATTCATTGATCAACTACATTCTTTCGGCAATTTGATTCACAAATAATTAGTTCTTGGTTCGAATATAGCTGATAAATCTACGATTTTTTTATGGATTTGATTTCCAATATTTTACTTTGGGTAAGTTTTTTTAGAACGAATACGGAGTATATTTTTTGTTTTTGTTTTAATGGGTTTGCAATAATAGCAATTGTAAGCCCGGAAATTAAGCCCAGATGACGTGGATTAGCATAAGATAAGTGACGTGGCAAATCCCTCCTGTTATATATAATGTAAAGATATATATATATATATATATATATATATATATATATATATATATATATATATATATATATATATATATATATATATATATATATATATATATATATATATATATATATATATATATATGTGTGTGTGTGTGTGTGTGTGTGTGTATGTATCATATATATTAGTGATACTTTATGGCTTCGCGTTCTCCTTGAAGAGAGCTTCGCAATGAGCCTTTATGTGTCCAAAATGAAGGTGATGTGAATGAGATATCGTGTCTCAAAGTTAGGCATTTGGTACTATGCTTAAAGAGGAAAAATAGTTTATTTTTTGTCCCACATCGGTGGGATGAGTAAACTGGAAGGGAGTCTATTGTGTATAAATAGAGGCGTAATTCCATTGCTTTTTCACACATCAAATCAATAAGTATTATTATTGAATTACAACATATGGAGTACGCATCTGTAAAGATGAAATTCCAGGCAGTTTTGCTATGTTCGACAGTACAACTTACTGTTTCGGCTGTTGTACCCTGGGAAACAGACGGCGAATTTGTTTTAAGGGAAGCGTGTCAAACACGTGTCTCAGCTCTTTAGTGCTAAGCGTGTCTAACACGTATCTCGACTTGCTGGTGATTTAATAATTCTTTTCTTTATTTTATTGTTTTATTTAATTATCGTTTATAATTATGTCTGTGTTTGTTTTTCTGTTATTTGTATTCTGTTATTTAGTTTATGTTAATTTAATTATTATATTTATTAAATTTATAAATAAAAGTGTTATAGTTTCCCTACAAAAGAATGCACTTGAAAGACCAATTATTTAACTAAAATGATGTAGGACTCCCAAATCATCTAAAACTTTTATTCCATTGTGTCTTTAGAATAAAGCTAGCGTTTCAATGCAAAAAGAAGAGCCTAATATAAAAACCTCTTTTAAAAAGGTCAGTCCAGATACGCGAAACGTCTTCTATACTTCCAACAAACCCTTTCTGATTTATGGTGTGCCTCCACTTTGACTCAAATTTTAGAAAAGTCAAAGTTAGTACTATATTGTTCATTACTAAACATAACACATGGAAGTTGTGTAGTAGCAAACAACTCTAGAACTCTCTCTCTCCCCCACCCCTACACACATATCACCGACACATCTAAAAACATTTTCCGGCGGTCGGTTTTGACCGTCCGCTCGGATCCCCTCTTGTACATAGTCTTTTCTACTACATCCCATAATAATAATACATTGCTATCAGATCTGTCATCTCCTGTTGCCGTTTGTCATCTACCACCGTCGCTACACCATCTGATGTGCTGCTACTATCTCAGATATTTTAGATCTGTTGAGCTTCCTAGCTTCCACTACACCAGATGGTTTGCTGCTGTTACAAGATGCTTTGCTGCAGTCTTGGGATTTAGATTTAGATTTTTTTTGTTTAGGTTTGGCTCTTTTAGGGATGTTAAGTTTTGTTTTCCTTGTATGGTTCGCGTACTCTTTTGTAGTTTTGCTCCAGGCTACACCATCTTTATACGGTTGTGTTTGAGAAAAGCTCACATTGGTGATTCCCCCTCACCCTTGTATTGTGTTGCTGCTTCCGTCTCACAATCCTTATGGTGTATGTCTTGGTTTGTTTCAACTTGTTACTTTGTGTACTTTGTTTGGCAAATTACTTTTGATTTTGCCCTTGTGTTCGATGTAACTTATTGTGTTTTAAATTCCTCCGTTTATAAGGTATGATAATGAAGTTATGTTAAAAATAATTAAAAAAATAACACATGGACGCTCACCAATCCTCAAATAAGCTTAAACAAAGACTCTCATAATGTAAGACGAAAAGTTGTAATATTAACAAAAGCACTTTAATCTTAAAAAAATAATTAGTTTCCAAATTACCAATATCTCTAATCTTAAACGAAGTTGTACCAATTAAACAATACCTAGACTCGTCTCTATAAATGTGGATCTATAGACGTGGATCAAAATCTCGCATAACGTTTATGTTTAATTTTTTTGGGTTCAGTGTGTGCTTTACCTGATATAAAAACATTCAACAGCAGCACCTATTGCCTGTTTATCCTGCTAAAAACAACAATTAAACAAGAGTCAGTCAAATGAAGCACACGAAATAAAAATTAAACGAATTTAGTTAGTGAAAAATAATGATGGAAAATAACAATTACACAAAACAATTATGGAAAAACACGGAAGGAAACCTAATGTTAAAACTAAATCTGACCTAGATGTTGACTATGAAAAAAGAGAGTAGTAGGAGAAGCATATATATTTGGCACAGTTTGAAAACACCTAGCAAAACACCCACGTTGCTAAACATGCAGGGATGACAACGCAAGTAACAAAACCCAAGATAAAGATAATGCGATTAACTAAACAGAATATTACCCCCTTTATACAATAAGGGGAATGATAAAATACTTGAATAAAAAACATTATAAATGTTATGAGGGGAAAAACCTTTGACCCTCTTATCTGTCGTTAAATTTTGTACTTTCCCTGTTCACTGGTATGGGTTCCTCATCTAAATTCACATCTCAACCGTGAATTGGTTTAAAAAACCGTTCACTGGTATGGTTCCTTTGCAACCAGGTATGGCCTTATTCCAAAACCCCTTTTGTAACCGTTGATCTGTTTGTGTGAGATGCCATGATCAGTAATTCATATTTAGCCAAAAAAATCTCACATTTTGCTTCGTCTATTATTTGTGGTTTTCTCTCTCTAAAAACAGATTTGATCTATCTTCGTCCCAAATAGTGTTTGGGATTTGATCTATCTTCATCTGATCGCAATGAGGATATCGAGAAAATGAAATCCAGAATCACACATCTTTTGAAGATTTTGGGGGTTTCTTTTTTCAACACCACCTGTTATTCACCGGAAAAGAGGAAGTTTCACTAACACGAGATTACAAATTAAAGTTATGGTCTAATTAAATAATCTATTTTGAGTGTTCTTATATTTTCATGTTTTTTTTTCGATTTTCAATTTGGTTTTGGGTAAGATCACTGTGCAACGGAAGGTATTTTCAGTTGCCTTTTGAAAGTGCATCATTTGTACATCGGATTCGGTTTTCTTAATCATTGTTGATTTATTTTTTGATAAGCTGATAAACCTATAAGCATATACAAACATCGTAAATAGAAATTGGATTAGTTTTTTTTACTGTATTAGATAGGCCAGTGATGTTGTTTTTTGTTTCTATTTCAATTAAGGAAACTAAGATTATATATAAGGGAGTGTGTGGTATAAGATATGGTATATGATTTGTGGGTTTTTATGGTCAAAAATTGAATGCCATATGCCTGCGGAGTTCAAGTGAGCCAGGTTTGTTGGATTTTTCGATTTTCAGTAAGCTGAGTGACAACGAAACTGAGCATATATATAGGCGGGTCATTGGATTAGTTTTTTTATACGATAAGCTGATAAACTTAGGATTAGCAGATACACAACTACTTCAAGATTGGCTGATAAGATGCTTTGCGATTGGTTGATAAGCTGCTTCAGGAGTAGCTGATAAGCTGCCAGAAGATTGGGATGATGAAAAATATGGTGAGTGGAATGTCCCAACTATTCCAAACCCTGAGTACAATGGCCCATGGAAGGCAAAGGTTTGTAGGCCTTTTCTTTTGGTGCATATTCTTTTATATTAATTAGTAGTATGCATTTTCTGAAATGTAATTCCATTGACAGAAAATCAAAGACCCTAACAACCAAGGAAAGTGGTAGGCCCTTATGATCGAGAACCCAAGGTACATGTCATACTTTTGAATTTTTTATCATATGCTTAGTTTTTGTTAGTATCGAGTTTAGTTTATATTGACTATGATATTCTCTAAATTGTAGATTTTAAGGATGACCATGGTCTATATGTTTTCGGTTGACGTAATGGTGGCAATGAGCTTTGGGCAGGTAATTTTTTTTCCAGCATATTTAGTGAGTGCAGTATGTTGATTTCTAAAAAACTGAAAGCTCAAATGATGTGATGGTTTGTTGCTGAGGTAAAATTAGGAAGTTTGTTCGACAATGTGTTGATATGTGACGAAACTATTGGAAAACATTTTGATAGGGGCTGTAGACAAAAGCCAAAGTTATGTATGAAATCAAAATTTGATATGAATACCCTGTACATGAAGTAATAATATGAATTCCAGTTGAATAATAAAAAGAACATTTTAAGGGCATCTTAGTTATATTTTTTTTAACGACATCTGTTATATATAATTAATGCACCATGGATACATAAATACGACAACGTACCTTTTTCTATTAAAAGTCGTTTTGTATAGAATTTCTGACATAACTATTGGTAGTTATTGTATTTGCAGTTTATAAAATATTTGAATTATGACCAGATTTGGATAGGGATGTTATAGTTATGTATGCTTGTTGGTGTTTTTAGGAGTGTTTGGGTGTGCTACATAAATGAAATCTACATGTTTGAAACGACTTACGCAACCAATTGTCCTATTTAGTAAGACCCTCACAACGATGAACTACTATAAGGCATCACTAAATACATGATAAAATTACTACATATATAAGTTGTTGAGACTATTAACCTGATCTTGGACTTTTTAAAAAATTGGAATGTGTCATATTGTTTTTTTATAGGTTGTTGCCCACGAATTGACTTTTCCTCATTCCGGGATGAATTACTAAAAGAATCTGGAAGACCCTGACACGAGTGATAAGGATCTTATCGGGAAGATGTTATTCTGTTGAGTCTCGACACTGATGCATCAATATGTGTTGGCATGTTCTACGGGGTGATAACGAAAGCAACTACAATAGTTTCATGATAGGGAATCTCTAAATTTCATAGAATTTCCAGGTATGCTTATTATGATATATGAAGGGATTTAATGAACTTTTTTTACTACGTAGTGCTATTGCATCAGAAATACAAGCCTTATTTATATAACCCGGTAAAAAGTCTAAATAATACAAATTATGGTCATAATTTAAGTCTATAAAATGTCTAAAAAGATTAAGGTGGTGGTTGTATTAGCTTATTGAGGTACATTCAAAACTGTGAGCCTAAGTATTAGAATCGCAAAAAAAGATTAAATCTTTCTTATTGACATCAGTAGAGTTTGGTATTTGACCTGTAGAAAAATGGTAAGTTCAAAACTGTCACCCAAAGTTTGCCGACGGCTTTTTTGCTAACTGGTCAACAGTTGCTATGAAATTTGAACAGTAAGAATAGATATAGACATTTAAGTAATAAACTAAAGGTTTGTCAAAATTGGTTTCGATTATTCAATATGGTTATTTGATTGCTTAAATTGTTGCAATTTGATGCAATTCGGGCTTCTGATAGAAATTATCTAAATAACACGTACGTACTATTTTTTGGGGGGTTAAATCAGGTATCCATCAACTTGTTTTAGAAACAGATATTGATGGATTTAATATCTGGAGTTATTACATTATCTGAAGAGGACGCGTCAACCTGTTTTAGAAACGGATATTGGTTGATTCTAATAGAAATAATCTAAATAACACGTATGTACTATGTTATTCGATGTTTTACAATTCAAATTTTCTGCCCCATTTTTGCTTTGCAGACCTGTCAAAGGAGTGGAGGCATCAACCGATCGTGGTTGTTAACGGAAGATGAAACGTCATCCCATCACTCCGAGTACCTTGCTCATAATGCTAGGAAGAAACGGCTCGAACAAGGTAACATGTTGCTCTGTATTCTTAGCGTCCCATGTGCATGTGTTTAGCTGACTGTCGCTTTGTATTCTTAGCGTCCCATGTGCGTGTGTTTAGCTGATAATTGCTGTTGTCCCAAATAATATGATGATAGATTAACGAAATGAGATGGAAAAGATATGAATTTTAGAGAGAGAAACTAGTGAGAGAAAGTAGAGAGAAGGAGATGATTAACTTAGTGAATATTAGATTAGATAAAATTAGAGTTACTACTGATCATCCACCCTTCCTAACATGCTAGGAAGTGCCTTATATAGCCGGGCTTACATGTAACCATAATGGGCTATATTGTTTTGACTGGGCTTGGCTTTTGGGCTTTAAGTAGCTTAAATCCAAGCCCATGAACCACGACTATTTAATTAACTATTACAACGTTCTAATAAATGTTACAATAATAAACGATGACCGAGCATTCTTGTTTGACTCAATATTTTGAGTCTAACAATATCCCCCAATGTGAGGTCATTCCCCTTCGATATTTGGAGATCAATGGAGATTACGAATCTCGTCATAAATGAGTCTTGAACGTGTAACAGTAGTCATGTTCCTTCATGCTGTGATCTTTGAGCCTTTGTCATTGTCTTTCGACTTAGTCGTTTATCTTGAGATCTTCAAATCATTCTTGACTTGTCTTTGCCATCTTGAGATCTTGTGTCTTTATCCACATGCTCACACTATTAATTGTTGAATAAATCTTTAGGAATGAATATGTGGTTTTTTGAATCTTTGACTTTGCTGAGTACACCGTGACGCCACCTTCTCGAGACAAAACATAGACACGGACTGAATGGCTTTGACATTTGTCCTAAATCGGTAGCGTTTTACCTCTGGTCGGTGAAGACCGTTATACGATATTAAATACCGTACCTGTGATTAGGTAGATTCAATTAAGAATCTCTTTGACAGGGTTTCGCGGCTGTACTAGCCGTTCTCTCTACTCGACCGTCTCAAAGCAAGACTGCGAACATAAAGAGTGAATCAATTGGATAAATATCCGCTTGATTAAAGTCGTCAATTCAGATTCCTGGAACAAGTTTGATTCATTAAGAATCTTACCATTGTTGCTTTCCAGTTGACACAAGTTTGATTCATAAGAATCTCACAAGTCACCTACCGTAGCGCTGTATGTTGACGCTAGAAGGATTTCCATTCGTCACTGTGAATACTAATGAATATCACTCTGAATGTTCTGGAAAGACCATAAAGATATTGCGTAAAAACCCGAAACAAGTTTGAATCAATTCAGAATCAAACCATTATTGCTTTTCAGTTTTACACATGTTCAATTCATAAAGAATCTTGCATATGACCTACCGTAGTGCTGTTTGATGTTAACACTGGAAGGATTTCCACTCATTGTTGTGAATACTAAGTAGTATCACTCTGAGTGTTCTGGCAATATCACAAGGATATAACGTAGGACTCTCTTTATCTTCATCCGTATGTCCTAACGAGATTTGATTGATCTCTTGGCTATAGACTCGATTTGTGCACTTTTAGTGGTCGGGGGCTGGAGCAGATGCCTCCTATTCAATATCAACTATCTCGGAGTGAGAAAGTCAATAGAAGTCGTGTTGATCTCCGTGACAATAAAACAAACTTATTTTCAGAGAAGCCTGAGTAGCTAGGAAAGGGTTATGCTTCACATCACTGGGTCCATGATGAGTTAGTCTTCATGATGAGTTGACCTGATTTCTGCCTAAGTTGTATGGAGGGCTAATTTCTTTACACCCTTTATCCTTACATTTATTTTTCATTCTTCAACCCCTTCAATGCTTACCTAGACATCATTACTAGCACCTTGTTGTGATTGTTCCAGTGCTAGCATCAGTACTTAGTCGGCATTCAGCTACGTTCACATTCTACTCCATCTTTCCTAAGGACTTCTAATAATCTATTGGATTGTCCCTGGGAAGATCCCTCCGGTTCTGGTTGGATCATAGGACTTAACCTAACCACCCTTTTGACACCAATAACATCGTGAATTATAGATGTTGTGGGTATTTTATCGTAACCATGAAAACCACTTTAAACTATAACAAAGTGTTTGAAAAAACATTTAACACCTTTCTAGTTTTGACGTTTCAGAAATGCTCCCCCTTCACATGTGCATTGAAATGCAAAAGAATTTAAGTAGACACTTTGCACATGTGGGTAAGAGTTAACGTGCTTGAGTCTATAGATCACATTTTAATCACATTTTCTCTCCTATCTCTAATATATAAAATCGTTTGATATTAGAGATACCAAATTTGATTAAAATATATTGTTAAAAAATAGTCTTGAAAACTTTCGGGAGAAAAATGTGTAAAACTTAGCATGAAATTTGGAAAGCTTCCCCTCAAAAATTGATCCAATGGAATTGTCATTACGAGGATATGATCCACATTAAACTTTTGAGGATAGGAGTTGTTGAACAAACAATTTTTGAAAGATTTTAAATATCATTGAGAAATTCTTGAAAAAACAGTGTTCAACGCTTTTTGAAAAATCAATTCTTATTGGCAAAAAGGTTTTTCTAAAGCATAAACTTGAGTTCATAGACTTTGAATGTTTTGACGAATCCACTCAAGTGTAAGAAGATTTAACTTGTTTTGCTAAGGGTAAGGGTGAAATGTGTATAGTTGAAGTTCGTTTTCTCAGTTCTTAACAAATTGAAAGTCCTAACAAGATCGAGTTTTTAATTGTTTTTGGTTGGTAAAGTATTTGGATATTCTATAGCTAATTCAAACAAATCATTGCTAAAATGAAAAATACAGTCTACTTATACGTAAAACAAAGTGCACAAACCAAGTATTTATTCAATTAAAAATGCTCAAATGTAAATTCTACAAAATATAAGGACTGAAAATGTAAATTCAATGAAAGATAAATGCCAAAAATACAAAGTCAAAAAGTCTAGGGACTAAATGTGCAAAAACAGTTAACTATATGGACTAGATGTGAAAATTTATCTAACAATGTAACTAACTTTTAACAATCTTGAAAACTAACTAACCAATTTTTAACAAACTAGAAACTCTAAGGACTTAACTTTTGCAAAACCTAATTAAATGGAAGTTTAGCCTGAAATAGAAACTGTTTAATCCTCAAGGGACTAAAAGGAAATTTTCAAAACTTTTAAACCAAAAACGGGTTAAGGAACAAAATAAGCTCGTTTGAGCTCGTTTCTTGACCAAATAAGCTCAAACCACTTTCAAAAGTCTTAAAATTGAAATTAAGCTAGACCTGTGAAAGGAAATAAGCTGAAAATGGCTAGAACTCTAATAAGCAATTTCAAATAAGCTCAAAATAAGCTATCTAATAAGCTACACATGCACATCTTGATTTTATTGAAGAAACTTGTTAAACAGCTCACAAGAAGAATGGGAAATCTAGTTTCAAAGAAAATGATCCAGTAATAAGCTCTAAAACTGAAAATAAGCTAAAATGAGCTTATGTTGACTTTTGTTGACCAAAATTTCAAAAAGCTCAAAATTTCAGAATCTACTCAGGAACACTTGCTAAATGGAAATATGAAAGAAAATTAAGAAGTTTTTGAAGTGGAATTGCTTGTATGAGAAATCAGATTAGCTCAATATTATAGAAACTGACATATGCTCAACAGCTTGATGATTTGCTTATTTCTCACTCAAATCAAGATACTGTATAATTTCCTTGAAAAAGATAAAAGTTCAAATGTTAAGTGAGAGATGAGAACTGGTTTCATACAATTTCATCAAGAAACAAAGTAATGCTAAGTGATTGAAATCAAGGACTTTTCTGAATACTCTTTTACAAAGACTGACCCAGACTTTTTTGTGCCAATTGCCTTTTTGACTTAAGAAATGAGTTGAAAACTACTAAACCTGGTTTATTATGACTCAATGACTTGAAATGAACTAAAATGAACCAATTACTA
Organism: Glebionis coronaria; assembly: GCA_025667525.1. Lineage (NCBI taxonomy): Eukaryota > Viridiplantae > Streptophyta > Magnoliopsida > Asterales > Asteraceae > Glebionis > Glebionis coronaria. Next base: position 425,651,788 of record CM046879.1, on the reverse strand, counting down.
ACACTTGAAAACAACTTGCAAGCTAATCCCAAACACTACTTTACTGAACTCTAACAAACTTTTATGAAAGAATTTTAAGCAATTGGCTAGACTGAGTAAAAGGTAATATCAGACTAAGTTTTATGACTAGAATGAAGTGCAAATTACCCAAAAGCAAACAGTTTTACAAGCTAGACCTCAATATGATCAAATAAGCAGAAATGACTGAATAAGTTGAAAACAGGACAAGAATAAGGCTAATGAGCAAGTATAAAGCTACAATTAAGCTACTCAAACACTAAAATGAGATCAAATACTAGCTAAACACATTTGGTCATGCATTCAAACAAGAATTAGCTAGGAATTGAACAGGCAGACAACACTTTAGTGGAATAAAAACTAAGAACTTGAAACCTTTTAGCTTAGGCCTCCATTGAAGTAGTAGAGAAGCGTTGAGCTTTCTAACCAATGCTAAACCATCACCTTAGCATTAAAATCTACAAATAAACATCTACAATCACTCCTTAAACGCCATTGATGATAAGAAAACCTTCAATGCTTGAAAATGGATGATCAGAACTAGTATTCAGCTACAGGATGAACTCAATCAGCAACAATCTTCAATAAGCTTCTAATGATCACTCATGATCATTAGAAGCAAAGCAATAACAATGCAGGATGAATAGTAGATAAGCAGTGAAGAATTTGGAGGGAAATTTGAAATTTTATTGATTATGAATGAAAAGTGGTTACAAGATTAGTTATAACTACCTAACAGACTCTCAAAAGGTTGTCAAGCTTTTGAGAGTTGTTAACTACAACTATGAACAGAATTGAGAGAGAGAGCGAAATTCTAGTGTGTGTATTTCACACTTAAGCTACGTATCTACAAATGAGAACTCCTATGCCTATTTATAGAATGGAAATGTGAAGTAGTTGGGGTTGGTGACGTGTAAGAGCCAATCAAGTGCTTCCACATGGACAATTCTGCTTGATTGAATTTTGTAGGTGAAGAACACTTTTGGGGATTTTTGATTGAAATGATTTCATGTTAATTGAGTTGTTGGGTTGTATTCGTCTCTTGATTTTGATCAACTTTGATGTTTATATCATCTTCTGAAATGCATTCTAGCTCTATCCCGATCCTGGCAATTTTGTTTGTAGAAGATGACACGTGGCAGGTTGTGATTTGTCTTCACTAGCTCACATGGATTGCTATCCAAATTGGATAAAAGAATTATTGAGTGGCGCAATATTATTGGTGGAGAACTGGTGAGTGGAGGACACTGTTGGGATTTGATTATTTATTGCTGGCGGCTGTGAGTGGCAGGTGTCAATGATTTGGCAATCCTGGTGAACCCTTTCTTGCACTCTGATTGGTTGTTTACTCCTTCACACGGATTAAGCACAAACTACTTTCCAAAGTTGGCAGAAAAGGTCCTTGTACTTGACAGTTTGGTATTTTAAGCTAGAATCTTCATTCCTTTGGCAATTTCAGTCCTTCCACTTGTAAAGTTGATCAATAGCTCCTTTGACTGAGTTGACTTGAAGGTTGACCTTGTTTGACTTTAATCTTGACTTTGACAATTTTGCACTTTAGCCCCTCAACTTTATAAAGTGTCAAGATAGGTCCTTGCACTTCAAAGTCTTGTCACTTTTGATCCTTCTTTGTCTTTTTATCCATTTAAGCTTAATTTTCTTCTTGTTTGCTTGAAATTGTATCATTCTTACCTATTTGAACACAAACAAAGAACATACCACATAATACTGCTTTTATAGCACAAAAGTTAGGTAATTTCCTTGTGTTTTAGGGTGTTTTGTTGATTAATTGATATGAGTTTTTGCTCATTTCAAATCCCCTACACTTGAACATTGTCATGTCCTCATGCAATGTGATATTCTGATTTTTGTATGGGTTCAATTTATGTCTCTCAATATCCTCTCGAATTGATCTCGGTCTTAAGTGGAATGATTGTTCTTGGTTACTAAAAAAAGGGTTTGGATTTTTAAACTACTAAATGACAAATGCTCTAAAATGTAAACTTAAATTTAAAAGTAATTGAATTAATAAAACTTAATAAAACTTGAATTAAAATTAAAATTAAAATTAAAGTCACAGTTAAAATATAAATATGAAAAAAAGAAACAGTAAAGAAACAGTAAGTAAACCTTTAAAATGCTCAAAAGAAACTTGATTCGGAAGTATAACCTTGATTCGGAACTTTGTTCATCCGGAACTTTTCACTCGGAACCCCTTGATTCGGAACTTTGTTCGGAAGTTTATCCGGAAGATTGATCCGGAACTTTACTCGGAACTTCGCCCGGAACTTGGTTCGGAAGATTGGTTCGGAAGTTGGTTCGGAACTTTCACCCGGAACTTTAATCGGAACTTTATTCGGAAGTTTAGTCGGAAGTTTGGTTCATCCGGAACTTTATACTCGTTCGGAACTTTTAAACAAGAAAACTCATTCGGAACTTTTTATTTCACTCGGAACTTTTAGACAAAAAACTCATTCGGAACTTTTAAAGAACATATTCATTCGGAACTTTGGTGTTCATCCGGAAGTTTTGTGTTCATCCGGAAGTCTGGAAACACAATTACAGTAACAGTCACGAAGAACACGGAAAACGATTCTAATCCAAAAATCACCAAGTTTTTCACCAAAAACTTAAATAAACTAATCACTAAGCATCTACTAACCATAAACTAAAAATCCCATCAACAAAAACATAAAACCCAACAACTTTTAAAGATCAAATCAATAAAATAAGTACTTAAGAACTTGAAGAGAAAGATGATGATGAACAAGATGAAATGGAAAGATTAAACAAGAACTTGTATTGATGATTAATGTTTTAACAAGATCAAACAAATATTAAAGTTACAAGATTTGAGAAACAAAAATCAAAATCACCAAACACCCTAGTGGTGTTGGTGATACCTACGAACAAGAAGGAGAAAAAGAAGGAGGAGAGAAAAACTAAAAAACTCACTGCAAAGTGTGTGAGGGGTGGACTATTTATAGGCTTGTCTTTTGGTTGGTGAGTGGGCTTTCTCCCGTTCTTCTTGTCTTCTCGTCTTTTCAGAAAAGTTGACGTTTTCGATTCTGATTCGGGATTTGTCGTCGATTAAATTCAACTTGTCTTTTAATTTCTTCGTTTAATAGACTTGAGTTTCTTCGACTTATGTAAATCTTCCATCTTTGGTCCTTTTCTTCGATAAATCTTCGAATAGGCCCAGTGACTTCAAATCTTTTGCATCTCTTGGACAATAGACTTTATCTTGAGTCCTTTTCTTCAGTAAAACTCGTGCAATCCCATGTTTTCTTCAATATTCATCCGGTTGGCTCTGAAAGCACAATAAACACAAAAACCACGCATAATTCCAAACAAATGATATTAAATACGTGTTTTGGTCTCGTTTTAGCCAGAATTAAGTGGTAAAAGGATGAGTGTTTACACACCTATCAAATCCCCTACACTTAACCATTGCCATGCCCTCATGCAATGCTTAGTGATAAAGCAATTTTACACTTTTCTCATAATGAATCAACGTTGGCCTTATTCAAATACTACTAAATAAAAATTAAAATACTAAGAGAATTAAAACTTTAAAGTAAACAACAGGATGGAAATAACTTGCAAAGAAACCAATGACTTACATTAGGGCTTTGGTGCTGCGAAGATTTATCACCCTCAAGTTTCACGTTCCCCAAACTAAGCTTAAAAACGAGATCATTGTTATTATAAGTTAGTAAATCAAACACTTACACACATGGCTTAATTAAATGCTTAAACTCCCTTATTCCTAGGTGTATCTCTTATATTTTATTTTTGTCTTAGAATGATCATGAAGATGCATTTTTGGACTTATTTCGATAGTTTATTTAGGCTGAAAGCAAAGTAGGACGATTTGATCAATAGTTAGCTAAAGGACAAAATCTCTTAAAACTGCTTCTCGGGATATCAAAAATTTCATATCTTGGCATAACTTGGTTCACGATTTGAGACCTTTCTCGGGCCGATATTTGGCATGTACTTCATACTTCATATCTTCAGAGACGTGCTTGAGATAATGGTCTTCTCATCGTTCATAGAGTTTCTTCACTTGGAGACTTTTGAGAGGTACTCCAACTTTGTTGACCACGACTTCATGATTATTTCTTCAATCTCTATTTGGGATTTTGAGATACAACGATCCGCCTCCTTTTCGGACATGGATCTATTTATCCTCATACCTTGTTAGGGTCTTTTCGGATAGACTTCTCCATGATCTTTATGGGAGTTGATTGCTTTTCGTCGTGAGTCTTGATCCTTCATATTGACTTTGGGAATAATGCTTTTCACATCACTTTGGATCTTTAGCAATAAAATGGAATCCTCATGCCTTGTTAGGGCCTTTTCGGACTCGCCAATCTTCGCGCCCCGCTTCATAAGTTATGCCTTGGCTATGAACTCTTATCATTACCGCGAAACTTTTAAACGATCTTGGGCTAGAAGCTAAGTAACTTTTCAAATCGTACGACCTTACTTATTGCAGATAAATTATTAGCAAGTGATGGGAGAATAGGCAAATAATTACACCAAGTGAGCTTGTGCAAGAATACCGACTTATAATTGACTCTATCATTTCTCGTCCTCCACAATTTAAAATCTCAAGTAATGAGACTCGTGGACACTTAGCCTAATAAACCAATTAAGGTCTACATGGTTAAGGATACTAGCTAGAATAAACTTAGATACGTCTATTCGGGTTGAGTCAAAATAATCGCAACGGGCCTAATATGTCAAAGACTTCTAAACTAGCTACACCACTTTATTAATATTTTTGACTTTATAGCGGGATATATACATATGAAAGCAAACGATAAAAATTTAAAAATTACGACTAAATGGCCAAAGTTAATAAAAATTTTGAAAAATGTTGAAAAATAGGATTTTCCGGTTAATTGAAGGCATTTTCATGGAAAAGTCCACTTAAAACTTCGATAGAAGTCCCCCCTACACTTAAGATAAACATTGTCCTCAATGTTTAAGCATGTGGGAAAAGTTTCCCCTACACTTATGACATTGTGCACGTTGGTTAACTCAAGTTAAGGAAGAGACGACTAAAGTGATCAATTTCAAATGTGAGTATGAAGAAAATTGAATCACGATAGTTGAGAGATAGAACCGGATTTCGGATAACACGGGAGCACGGTTCTTCGAAGGTTCCAAGACTGCACTTATCCCTGTAATCACATCACCACACAAATACAAACATGTATAGAGGTCCCCCTACACTTAGGAGGTTAAAACATAAAAGGATAGATACTTGGGCTGCCTCCCGAGGAGCGCTTGTTTTTTATAACCGAGTCACGAGCCTGACTCGACCCAAAATTAGTTCATGGGGAACGTGGGGGGGGGGGAGGAATCACCTCCTGAGAGGTGTCCTCACCAAAGTACAACTTCACGCGTTGGCCATTCACCTTAAAATTAGGTCCATTAGGTTGAGCGAGCTCGAGAGTACCATATGGAAAAATTTGGGCAATGGTGAATGGGCCGGACCAACGAGATTTCAGCTTGCCAGAAAAGATTTTCAACCGAGAGTTAAAAAGTAAGACTTTGTCTCCAACATGGAACTCTCGGTTTTTGATCTTGGAGTCATGGATGAGCTTAGTTCTTTCCTTATAGATCAAAGAATTTTCATAAGCCTCATTCCGAAGTTCATTGAGCTCATTGAGTTGGATCTTGCGTAGGTCACCGGCTTTGTTGATATCAAAATTAGCCCACTTCAAGGCCCAGTAAGCCTTGTGCTCCAACTCAATGGGGAGGTGGCATGCTTTCCCGTACACGAGACGATATGGTGTACAACCAATCGGAGTCTTGTAAGCAGTATGGAAAGCCCACAAAGCATCATCAAGTTTATCAGCCCATGAGGCACGATGCTCTCCCACGGTTCTTTCCAGAATTCGCTTAAGTCCTCGGTTGGATATTTCAGCCTCGCCATTAGTTTGTGGGTGGTAGGCTGTGGAAAGACGATGATTTACACCATACTTAGCCAAGACTCTTGCGAATTGGTCATTGCAAAAATGAGTCCCACGATCACTAATAATGGCGCGAGGCACACCGAATCTAGCGAATATAGCTTTCAAAAATTTACAAACCACCCTTGCGTCATTAGTAGGTAAAGCTTTGGCTTCAACCCACTTTGAAACGTAGTCAACGGCTACAAGGATGTATTTGTTTCCTTTAGAAGAAGGGAATGGCCCCATAAAGTCGATACCCCAAACATCAAAGATTTCACACTCTTGAATGACATTCTGAGGCATCTCGTCTTTATGTGTGATCGTGCCTTGTTTTTGGCAATCATCACATCTTTTAACCATATTGTGAGCGTCACGATATATGGAGGGCCAATAAAATCCCGAATCAAACACTTTTTTGGCGGTGTAGTTGGGACCAAAGTGACCACCGGTGGGTCCTTTGTGGCAAGCATCAAGGATTTCTGAAGCTGCCGGTCCGTCAACACATCGGCGGATAATCAGGTCGGCACATTGTTTGAATAGGTAAGGGTCGTCCCAAAAGTAAGTCTTAATGTCGGTGAAGAACTTTTTCTTTTGTTGGGACGTCAACCCTTCCTTGAGAATTCCACCCGCCAAGTAGTTTGCAAAGTCCGCAAACTACGGGGTTTCATCAGAATTCGAATTTATAGACATTAAGGTCTCCAAGGGAAAAGAATCATTGATTTCTTTGTTTGGATGATCCCCTTGGTAAGGATCCTCAAGTCTGCTGAGATGATCCGCGGCTAGGTTTTCTGCTCCTTTTTTATCGCGAATGTCGATTTCAAATTCCTGGAGCAGCAAAACCCAGCGAAGAAGTCTTGGTTTGGAATCTTTCTTTGTCAACAAGTACTTCAACGCGGAATGATCGGTATACACGATTGTGGTGGAAAGGACAAGATAGGGACGAAATTTTTCAAAGGCATAGACAACAGCTAAAAGCTCTTTTTCGGTTGTCGTATAATGCAATTGTGCCCCCGTCATTGTCTTGCTAGCGTAATGGATTGGTTGGAAGTGTTTGTTCACTCTTTGTCCCAGAACCGCTCCAATAGAAAAATCACTAGCATCGCACATCAACTCAAAGGGAAGCTCCCAATTAGGGGTAACCAAGACGGGTGCCTTAGTTAGCTTATCCTTAAGCGAGTTGAAGGCTTCAAGACACTCTTTGGAGAAGATAAAAGGAGTATCTTTTTCCAAGAGATGGGTCATCGGGCGAGCGATTTGAGAAAAATCTTTGATGAATCGACGGTAGAAGCTCGCATGACCCAGGAAACTTCTCACACCTTTTACGGTTCTAGGTGGAGGCAACTTGGTGATAACATCGACTTTAGCACGGTCTACTTCAAGACCGGCTTTGGAAATCTTGTGTCCCAGCACGATGCCTTCTTTTACCATAAAATGGCATTTTTCCCAATTCAGAACAAGGCGAGTGTCTTCGCACCGCTTAAGCATACATTCCAAATTGGCAAGGCAAGAAGAGAAGGAATCCCCAAAGACCGAGAAATCATCCATGAAGACTTCCATGGTTTGTTCAACCATGTCATGGAAGATAGCTAACATGCACCTTTAGAAAGTCCCGGGGGCATTGCATAAGCCAAAAGGCATCCGTTTGTAAGCAAATGTGCCATAGGGACAAGTGAATGTTGTCTTCTCTTGATCTTGGAGATCGATGGGTATTTGGAAATAACCCGAGAAACCATCCAGAAAACAGTAATATTCATTACCCGCTAAACGTTTAAGCATTTGGTCCATAAAAGGTAGAGGGGAATGATCCTTTCTCGTGGCATCATTGAGTTTGCGGTAGTTTATACAAACTCTCCACCCAGTAACGAGACGAGTCGAAATCAACTCGTTGTGTTCATTGGGAACAACGGTTATTCCGCCTTTCTTAGGCACACAATGGATTGGACTAACCCATGGTGAATCCGAAATAGGGTAAATCATACCCGCATCAAGAAGTTTGAGAACCTCTGTTTTGATGACTTCATATATTTTTGGATTCACCCTTCGTTGGCTTTGAATTGTGGGCTTAAAGTCGTCCTCCATGAGAATTTTGTGTGTGCAGAAGTGAGGATCAATTCCACGAATGTCAGAAATCTTCCAAGCAATAGCCTTCTTATGATCTTTCAACACGGTGATAAGTTGGGCTTTTTCTTCTTCCTTTAGGTCCTTAGCAATGATGACTGGCGACTTCTTCTCTTCTTCAAGGAATACATACTCGAGATGGGGCGGCAACTCCTTAAGCTCTAAATCCGGAGGATTTTCGATGGGAGGCGTTTTCAAAGTCGGAGTATCGATAGCAATGACCATGGGAGATGGAGGCGAAGGATTTTCTTCGTTGAGAAGATTGTCAAAGAAACTCATGTCTTCATCCCCATCGGTGGGAGAATCATTAGTAGCTAAATTCACATCCCCCATGGTTTCTTCAAGATTGTTCCAAAAGAAATCACTTTCTCCAAATAGAGACAATGATGAATCAATAGAGGACACGGTCTCAACATTGGGAAGAGAGGTAGGAATACTTTTGCAAGCATCATTAAAGTGTTCTTCACAAGCCTCATCAAGAACGTCAATACAATTAACACTCTCATATGAATAAGGATGTTTAGACAACTTTCCCATGTTGAAGACTACTTTATCGTCACCCACTCTCATGATAAGCTCACCGGCTTCAACATCATTGAGAGTGCGACCGGTCCTCAAGAATGGACGACCAACAATTAGTGGCACACGAGGGTCCATCTCGTAGTCGACGACAACGAAATCAGCAGGAAAGGTGAATTTGTCGACTCCTACAATGACGTCTTCGGCTATCCCCACTGGATAAGCAACCGTATGGTTAGCTAATTCCAAAGTCATTTTGGTGGGGACTAGCTCTGGGAGAGATAATTGCTTCCAAACGCTTAGAGGAATGAGATTAATACTGGCACCTAGATCGGCTAGGGCCATGCAATTCTCTACTCCCGGGAAATTGCAAGGGATTAAGAAACGACCCGGATCACCAAGCTTGGTTGGCAATTTCCTTAAGAGTACTGCAGAGCAATTCTCATTAAGTTGGGTGTTGGCAATATCGAGGAGCTTTTCCTTGTCGCTCAGAAGGAGATGTTAGCGAGAGCCTCAGCGAAGGAGATGTTAAAATTCAATTGTTTGAACATTTTAAGGAAGTTCGAAACCTGAATATCATCCTTGCTTTTGAGCTTCTCTTTCCTCAACCTAGATGGATAAGGTATATTGGAAGAAGAGGAAGGCTTTGGAAGAATAGGATCACTCACATCCTTGGGTGTAGGAGGGGTAGAAGGAAGAGGTGGAGAAATTGGGGAAGGAGAAGGATGAGGAATAGGATCAGGTGACTCGTTCTCCTTAGTCACAACCACCGGTGGAGGTATAGGAAGCTCGGGTTCCTTGGTACCTTTGCCACTGCGAGTAGTGATTGCTTTCATCTCCCCTCTTGGATTCGCAATGGTGTTACTCGGAAGAGTACCCGAAGAAGAGGGTTGATTAACTTGGAAGAAACTAGCCATCATGTTCTTCAAATCATTAGTTTGGCTATCCAACGTGTTTCTCATGTCGGCTCTCAGATCGTTTCCTTGTTTGACCAAGTCTGCTTTCAAGTTGCGCACTTCCTGTTGGAGATTTTCTACGATCACATCATTGGTCCTCATGTAGGTTGCAACCTCTTGGTGTAATGCAGTGGGTTGGTTTGGAGGAGCATTGTATGCGGGTGGTTGATAAGCAGGTTGTTGGTAAACTTGGTTGTTACGTTGAGGTGGTTGTTGCTGCTTGTGAGGAGGGATGTATGGTGTACGAGGTTGTTGTTGTTGCTGAGGAGGGCGGTTGAAGTTTTGTTGTTGGTTTGGGTTGTTTGGAGGAAAACCGGGTGGTGAGAGGTAGTTGGTGGAGCGGTAGCTAAGCAAATTAAGGTCACCTTGAGGTCTAGCTTGATAAGCAGGTTGAGGGTAGGTGCCATATGCTGCATTCACATTCTTAGCAGGGTAGTCTTGGGTGGCAGTACAAGTAGTGTAAGAGTGAGGACCACCGCATATCTCACAAGGTTGGCTGACAGCGTTAACTTGAGCGTTTTTAGCGTTGCTGCTGTTGGTGTTGTTGACGGTGTGGGTAACAAGCGATTCAAGAAGCACAGTGATTTTGTCCAATCGCTTGTCGCTGTCACTAGTGCTAGCACTAGCGACATTGGTCCGAGCACTCTTGGTTTGCACACGAGACTTATTCTCAATGATATCCCAAGCAGCATTAGAAGTCTTAGCCAACAGATTACCCCCCGAGGCGCTATTTAGTGAATCTTGGTCACTCATGCTTAAACCATTGTAAAAAGTATTAATTTGATGTACTTTGGTAAAACCATGTTGTGGGCATTTTCTTAAAAGATCTTTAAAACGATCCCAAGATTCACTGAACGACTCATCGTACTTTTGTTCAAAATTTATGATTTCATTCCGCAAAGCTGTAGTACGAGAGGGTGGGAAAAAGTAATTGATAAACTTTGTTTCCAAATCCGTCCATGAGAGAATACTCTGTGGCGGTTCCTTAGCAAGCCAATGCTGGGCTTGTCCCTCTAAAGAAAAGGGAAAAAGTTGTAACCGTATTACCTCTTGTGGAACACCATTGAATTTGACCGTGTTGGTGAGTTGCAAGAATCTATTGATATGGTCATGTGGGTCATCAATGGTACGCCCCAAGAATGGTTGAGCGGAGACCATCTGGATAAAGCCTGATTTGAGCTCAAAGTTGTTGGCGGCAATTGGAGGTATGACAATTGGATCAGTGTTGCCATCTACATGAGCTTGTAGCAGTTCAATCATCGGGCGATTATCCGGAAGAGGCTCATTGTTGTTGTTATTGTTCATGTTGTTGAAAGGCGGGTTGTTGTTGTTATTATTATTGTTTGGAGGTGGTATGTTGTTGTTGTTTTGTACACCGACCATGTCTAAGTGATCGAGAGGCTCGGGCTCTTGATAATACGTGGATCGAGTGCGCATACACCTGCAAAAGAACGAACAAAGAAAAGCAAAGCAAAAATTGTTTTGGTTTTTATGTTTTTTAATTTTTTTGTATTTTTGAAAATTTTATATTTTTTAGGATTTTTTTGAAAATTTTTATGAAAAAGTAACGTTCACGGGGAACGGATCCCAAAATCCAAGTTCTCACAAAAAACTTTTGATCTTAACGAGAAGAGCCGGCAGCGGCGCCATTTGATATTCTGATTTTTGTATGGGTTCAATTTATGTCTCTCAATATCCTCTCGAATTGATCTCGGTCTTAAGTGGAATGATTGTTCTTGGTTACTAAAAAAAGGGTTTGGATTTTTAAACTACTAAATGACAAATGCTCTAAAATGTAAACTTAAATTTAAAATTAATTGAATTAATAAAACTTAATAAAACTTGAATTAAAATTAAAATTAAAATTAAAATTAAAGTCACAGTTAAAATATAAATATGAAATAAAGAAACAGTTAAGAAACAGTAAGTAAACCTTTAAAATGCTCAAAAGAAACTTGATTCGGAAGTATAACCTTGATTCGGAACTTTGTTCATCCGGAACTTTTCACTCGGAACCCCTTGATTCGGAACTTTGTTCGGAAGTTTATCCGGAAGATTGATCCGGAACTTTACTCGGAACTTCGCCCGGAACTTGGTTCGGAAGATTGGTTCGGAACTTTCACCCGGAACTTTAATCGGAACTTTATTCGGAAGTTTAGTCGGAAGTTTGGTTCATCCGGAACTTTATACTCATTCGGAACTTTTAAACAAGAAAACTCATTCGGAACTTTTTATTTCACTTGGAACTTTTAGACAAAAAACTCATTCGGAACTTTTAAAGAACATATTCATTCGGAACTTTGGTGTTCATCCGGAAGTTTTGTGTTCATCCGGAAGTCTGGAAACACAATTACAGTAACAGTCACGAAGAACACGGAAAACGATTCTAATCCAAAATCACCAAGTTTTTCACCAAACACTTAAATAAACTAATCACTAAGCATCTACTAACCATAAACTACAAATCCCATCAACAAAAACATAAAACCCAACAACTTTTAAAGATCAAATCAATAAAATAAGTACTTAAGAACTTGAAGAGAAAGATGATGATGAACAAGATGAAATGGAAAGATTAAACAAGAACTTGTATTGATGATTAATGTTTTAACAAGATCAAACAAAGATTAAAATTACAAGATTTGAGAAACAAAAATCAAAATCACCAAACACCCTAGTGGTGTTGGTGATACCTACGAACAAGAAGGAGAAAAAGAAGGAGGAGAGAAAAACTAGAAAACTCACTGCAAAGTGTGTGAGGGGTGGACTATTTATAGGCTTGTCTTTTGGTTGGTGAGTGGGCTTTCTCCCGTTCTTCTTGTCTTCTCGTCTTTTCAGAAAAGTTGACGTTTTCGATTCTGATTCGGGATTTGTCGTCGATTAAATTCAACTCGTCTTTTAATTTCTTCGTTTAATAGACTTGAGTTTCTTCGACTTATGTAAATCTTCCATCTTTGGTCCTTTTCTTCGATAAATCTTCGAATAGGCCCAGTGACTTCAAATCTTTTGCATCTCTTGGACAATAGACTTTATCTTGAGTCCTTTTCTTCAGTAAACCCGTGCAATCCCATGTTTTCTTCAATATTCATCCGGTTGGCTCTGAAAGCACAATAAACATAAAAACCACGCATAATTCCAAACAAATGATATTAAATACGTGTTTTGGTCTCGTTTTAGCCAGAATTAAGTGGTAAAAGGATGGGTGTTTACACACCTATCAAATGGACTTCTATCGAAGTTTTAAGTGGACTTTTCCATGAAAATGCCTTCAATTAACCGGAAAATCCTATTTTTCAACATTTTTCAAATTTTTTATTAACTTTGGCCATTTAGTCGTAATTTTTAAATTTTTATCGTTTGCTTTCATATGTATATATCCCGCAATAAAGTCAAAAATATTAATAAAGTGGTGTAGCTAGTTTAGAAGTCTTTGACATATTAGGCCCGTTGCGATTATTTTGACTCAACCCGAATAGACGTATCTAAGTTTATTCTAGCTAGTATCCTTAACCACAATGCTATATTTTAAAGCACAAGTTTACATTTTCCTCATAATTAATCCACCTTGGCCATTATGGAATGCATCTACCCTACTCTATACTATATGATGCATGATTTTGATTTTTAACAATGCAATGAACAAAATACAATTCTATTTATATCTTTTTGGTTTTTCTTGAAATTGTTTGATGGAAATAACTCATAAAGAAAACAATGACTTGGATTAGGTCTTGGGTATCATGGATACTTATCACCCTCAAGTTTCACTTTACCCATACCAAGCTTAAAAATGGGATCATTGTATTCACAAGTAAAAAGTGCATCAACTTATTCATGACAATTAAATGTGGAACCGGTTATTATTTGAGCAAATTGCTTTTGGGCAAATTTGTCATTATTTAAAGTGTAAAATATAAGAAATGTAAAATCCAAAAATAAGGAAGCACGGTTTTAATCCTAAGTAATCCTCTCATCCATTACTTGAAAACCCGCTCACAATTCATATAAGTCAGTTTCAAGAGTAATAAGTCATTCGCCTTATGTGTAAAATCCTCATGTCATGCTTTCATAAGTAGCTAACACTCGCTAGGGAAAGAAAAATAAAACTCACGCAATAATTTACATCCGCCGCCTTTTTGAGACTTTGGATCTTCAACCCGGCAACCCGTCAAGGTAATATTGGATTGGAGCAATCTATTGAATCCCCGCAACTCGTCAAGGTAATATTAGAACTCAATAGTCACTATAAATTAACACCACACTGCCCCTCTTGGGAGTCTTGTATAATTATTATTTTTTTCTTTTCTTTTTCTTTTTCTAGCCACTCATTTTTTTTGTAAGCCGCTCTTATTTTTCTTTATTCCTCACAAAGAAAGTTAAAAATAATAAAAGGAAAAACACCCGCTAAGTATTAAGCATGACATAAGTCTAGTACACATAAAACGTTCTAACTTAGAATCTTAAGACGTACTTATATCAACCATGAATGATTAGACAAAAATGCATAAGAGATTACAAACCGATTAAAACCGTTCTTGATTATTTATTAACATATATACATGCGAAGAAATTAGAGGTAAAGAAGAGAAGAGTTTAGCCACAAGTAATTATCATGAAGTTTATCTAGCCCTTTTATACTTGCTTCAACTCTATCATTTCCCATTCTCCACAAATTTAAAATCTCAAAGAATGAGATTGGTGGATGCTTAGCCTAATAGACCAATAAAGGACTACATGGTTAAGGATACTAGCTAGAGAATGCTTAGATAAGCAAACTCGGGTTGAGTCAAAATATCCATGGCGGGCCTAATATGTAAAAGAAGTCTAAATTTGTTAAACCATGTCCTTATTACATTTTTTTTCTTTTTATATCTTTTTGATGAAAAATAAAAGAAGAAATATATACAATGCAAATGTGTTATGCATATGAAAAATGATTAAAGCAAAAATTATGAATGCATATTTTTGGTGGCCAAAGTAGATCACAAATTTGAAAAATGTTTGAAAAATTAATTTCCAAGTTATCATGAAGATCAATGACAAGTTCTAGGTAAGGTCACTTCGATAGAATACCCCCCTACACTTAAGCTAAACATTGTCCTTAATGTTTAAGAGCATGGAAGTATAAAAACTTCCCCTACACTTATGACAATGAATAGATTTTGCTTAACCTAAGTTAAGGAAAGGGCAACTATTGGTTAATTCATGTTTAAGCACAAGGTGTCAATGAAAGATCACAATAGTAACGGAGTGAACCGGATACAAGGGCCTCCTCCATAAGCTCCAAAGCATGAAATGAGTGAGCAACCCTACAAACAACATGAAGACAAAAGAAGGTCTCCCCTACACTTATCTCCAATTCTATACCCTTATTGCTAACCTACAACACTCTAAACCTAGTTATACGATGCTTGAGTTAAGGAGTCTCTAGCTCGACTCGTCCCTCAATGAATTAATTCATGGGGAAAATGGGGATCTCTTGGACCATTTCAACAGAAATGTCCTCCCCAAAATAATGTTTCACACGGTGACCATTCACTTTAAAGTTTGGACCATCGGGTTGTGACAACTCGATAGTTCCATATGGAAACACTTGAGCAATAGTGAATGGACCGGACCATCTCGACTTAAGCTTGCCCGCAAAAAGTTTCAACCTTGAGTTAAAGAGGAGAACCGACTCTCCAACTTTAAACTCACAGTTCTTGATCTTAGCATCATGCAATTTCTTAGTCTTTTCCTTGTAAAGCAAAGAATTTTCATAGGCATTGGCTCTTAATTCATCCATCTCATTAAGTTGATCTTTCCTATATGAACCGGCTTGGTTTAAATCAAAGTTAGCCCACTTGAGAGCCCAAGATGCCTTATGTTCTAACTCGAATGGGAGGTGGCACGCTTTACCATAGACAAGCCTATAAGGAGTACAACCAATTGGTGTCTTAAAAGCCGTCCTAAAAGCCCATAAAGCATCATCAAGCTTATCCGACCAAGAAGCTCGATGCTCTCCCACCGTTCTCTCAAAAATTCTCTTTAAACCACGATTTGTGACCTCGGTTTGACCATTGGTTTGAGGGTGATACGCGGTAGAAAGTCTATGATTAACTCCATATTTCTTCATAACTCTCGTGAATATATCATTACAAAAGTGCGTACCACGATCACTTATGATGGCCCGAGGTACACCAAATCTAGCAAACAATTGCTTTAAGAACTTCACAACAACTCGAGCATCATTGGTAGGTAAGGCTTTAGCCTCCACCCATTTAGACACATAATCCACCGCCACAAGTATATACTTGTTTCCCTTAGAAGATGGAAAAGGTCCCATGAAATCTATGCCCCATACATCAAAAATCTCACACTCTTGAATAAAATTTTGTGGCATCTCATCATGTTGCGTAATTTTTCCTTGTCTTTGACACACATCACAAAATTTCACCATTTCTTGGGCATCTTTGTAAATGGAAGGCCAATAGTAACCCGAATCAAAGACTTTCTTGGCGGTATAGTTGGGCCCAAAATGTCCACCCGTAGGTCCTTTATGACATGCTTCGAAGATTTTAAATGCCTCGGGCCCATCTACACACCGTCTAATGATTTGGTCCGCACAATGCCTAAAAAGATAAGGATCATCCCAAAAGTAGTACTTAACTTCCTTAAGAAATTTTTTCTTTTGTTGGTAAGTAAGACCCTCAATAAGCACATTCCCCACAAGATAGTTTGCTATATCCGCAAACCAAGGGGTGGCATCCTCTTGGGAAGAGATAGACTTGAGCTCCTCTAATGGAAAAGATTCATTGATTTCTTGAGTTGGAAAATCTCCTTGAAAAGGATGCTCAAGTCTACTCAAGTGATCCGCCGCTAAATTCTCGGCCCCTTTCTTATCACGAATTTCTATTTTAAACTCTTGAAGCAAAAAAACTCATCTCAAAAGCCTAGGCTTAGCATCTTGTTTTGTCATGAGATACTTGAGAGCGGAATGATCCGTATACACTATGGTTTTGGATAGCACAAGGTATGGTCTAAATTTCTCAAAAGCATAGACTATAGCAAGCAACTCTTTTTCCGTGGTAGTATAATGAAGTTGTGCACCGGTCATGGTTTTACTCGCATTGTGTATAGGTTGAAAATGATTATTCACTCTTTGACCTAAGACGGCCCCTACCGCATAATCACTAGCGTCACACATAAGCTCAAAAGGTAATTCCCAATTTGGAGAAACCAAAACGGGAGCCTTTGTCAATTTCTCCTTAAGAGTCTCAAAAGATTCCAAACAATCTTGGTTAAAAATGAAAGGAGCCTCTTTTTCTAAGAGATGAGTCATCGGTCTAGCTATCTTAGAAAAATCTTGTATAAAGCGCCTATAAAACCCCGCATGACCTAAGAAACTCTTTACACCTTTAACCGAAGTGGGTGGGGGAAGCTTAGCAATCACATTTCTCACAATTAAGCACTAAACGTGTTTCCTCACAACGCTTAAGCATTCTCTCTAAATTGGTGAGACATGAGGTAAAGGAATCTCCAAAGACGAACAAGTCATCCATGAAAACCTCCATTGTTTGCTTTATCATGTCATGGAAAATCGCCATCATGCACCTTTGGAACGTCCCCGGTGCATTACATAAGCCAAAGCATCCTCTTGTAAGCAAATGTACCGTAGGGACAAGTGAATGTGGTCTTTTCTTGATCCTTAGGGTCAATGGGGATTTGTAAATAACCCGAAAAGCCATCAAGAAAGCAATAGTACTCATTTCCCGCTAAGCGTTCAAGCATTTGGTCCATGAAAGGTAATGGGAAATGGTCTTTCCTAGTAGCCTCATTGAGCTTCCTATAGTCAATACAAACTCTCCAACCGGTAACAAGTCTCGTAGGAATAAGCTCATTGTTCTCATTAGGCACTACGGTGATTCCACCCTTTTTTGGAACACAATGTACCGGGCTAACCCATGGAGAGTCGGAAATAGGGTAAATCATGCCCGCATCAAGGAGTTTGATCACTTCCTTCTTAATGACCTCATGGATTTTCGGGTTAACCCTTCGTTGACTTTGAATCGCGGGTTTGTAATCATCCTCCATAAGGATTTTGTGTGTACAAAAATGTGGATCAATTCCCCCTATGTCGGATTTTTTCCATGCTAAAGCTTTCTTGTGTTTCTTAAGGACTTCAATGAGTTGCTCCTTCTCATCCTCTTTCAACTCTTTAGCAATTATCACAGGTAATTGGTCTTTGCCCTCAAAGAAAGCATACTCTAAGTGGGATGGAAGGTCCTTAAGTTCGATTGGAGGTTGACTCTCTATGGAAGGTTTTACTATGGAAGGATCCTCATTGGTAACTTCTTGAGGAATAGGAGAAAGAATAGGGTCCTCATTGAGAAACTTTTGGATAGTAAGAATATCTTCTTCCCAATTAATGGGAGAATCATCATCACCAAGAAAGTTAGACTCAAATTCCTCCAAGAGGAAATCACTCTCTCCAAAAGGTGTTAAAGAGGGAGCAACTGAGGCCACGGTTTCAACATGGGGCATTTCCTCACAAGTACTCTTGCAAGCATCATGAAAGTGTTCATTACACACCTCATCTAGTACATCAACTATGTTAATAGTGTCACACGGTCTAGACTCCTTAACCTCTTTCCTATCACAAACTTTCCCTAACTTAAACACCACTTTCTCATCCTCTACTCTCATAATTAGTTCTCCCTCCGCCACATCTATCAAAGTACGACCCGTTCTCAAAAACGGTCTACCAACAATTAAAGGAACTCTAGGATCCATGTCATAATCAACCACTACAAAGTCGGCCGGAAATGTAAACTTATCCACACCTACAAACACATCCTCCGCGATACCTACGAGGTAAGCTATGGTTCGGTTTGCTAACTCAAGGGTCATCCTAGTGGGAGTGAGCTCGGGAAGAGAGAGTTTTTTCCAAACCGATAAAGGCATGAGGTTAATGCTTGCCCCTAAATCCGCCAAAGCCATGCAATTTTCCACACCGGGAAAATTACAAGGTATCAAGAAGCGCCCCGGATCTCCAAGTTTTGTTGGTAAGGCTTTAAGTAGCACGGCGGAACAATTTTCATTAAGGGATGTGTTGGGCAAATCAACCAATTTTTCCTTGTTTGAGAGTAAATCCTTAAACATCTTAGTAAACTTTGGCATATAAGCAAGAGCTTCCGCAAAGGATATGTTGATGTTGAGTTGCTTGAACATCCTTAAGAAATTTGAGACTTGGATGTCATCCTTGTTCTTTAACTTGTCCTTTTTCAACCTTGAAGGATATGGAAGAGTTGGTTTAGGTGTAGGTGTTGTAGTGGAAGATTTGTCTTTGATAACTTCTTCATTGGGAGTTGTGGAAGGTAGAGGAGAAGTAGGAATAGGTTGAGAAGGTGTGTTTGATTGAATGGGAGCATTTTGAGGTGGTGAAGTAGATGTAGAAGGCTTGTCACATGTAGGAACAAAATTGGGTGGAACAATAGGAGCCTTAGGAGGTGAAGGATCCTTTGTTGACTTTCCACTTCTTGTTGTAATAGCATTGACATTTGCCCTTGGATTTGCTTGTGTATTAGATGGTAAAGCTCCTTGAGGTCTTTGATTATACATAATTTGGTTGTGAAGAAGAGCAAATTTCTTGTTATTTTCCTCTTGAGCATCTTTCATTTGTTTCTCATAAGAAGTAATCTTTTGAAGGATCAAATCCATGGGGTTAGGTTGCACATTCCCTTGATAAAAACCTTGTTGTGGATAAGGTGGAGGTGGTGCATTAAATCCTTGATTTGGTGGATAAAAGTTATTTCCTTGATGTTGAAAATGATTGGGTGCCTTGTAGTTATTCCCTTGGTAATGTGGTCTTGGGCCTTGATTCCGTTGTAACAATTGAGGAGGATTTTGTTGAGGTTGGGTGGGTGGTTGGAGTGGGAATCCCGGTGCATTAAGGTAATTTTGGGACTTGTAAGAAAGGTTATTGGGATTGATATTTGGCTTGAAGTGTTCACGATGTTCCTCTTGGTAAGCATAACATTCCCCTTGATAACCTTGCACCTTATCACATTGTTCATTGGAATGGGGACCTCCACAAGTCTCACATGAAAGGGTAATGGCATGCACATAATTTGTAGAATTTTTCAATGAAAGGCTCTTAATCACTTGGATCAATTCTTGTTGTGCCTTAAAACTCATCTCATGATCCCTATCTATCTTTTGAATGATCTCTTGGTGATACTTGAGGAATTGGTTATCACAAGGTGTTTGAGAATAGTTTTGGATAACATGAACCCTTTCTTCAAATTGAGTGTTTGTTTGTACCATTGCTTTGGTCTCAATAATATCCCAAGCCTCTTGAATGGATTTAAGAAGAATATTTCCTCCCGCGGAAGCATTGAGTGAGTCTTGGTGATGAGGTTTAAGGCCATTTAATAAAGTATTGATTTGGTGAACTTCATCCAATCCATGGTTATGGAATCTCCTCAATAACTCTCTAAACTCCTCCCAACCATCACTAAAGGTTTGACTAGGTTTTTGTTGAAAGCCTATAATTAAGTTCCTCAAAGCCGTAGTCTTAGATGGGGGAAAGAACTTGTTCAAAAACTTAGTAGTGAAACCATCCCATGTGGTGATACTATCGGGTGGTTGTGTGTCTAACCAATGCTTAGCGGGACCCTCTAGTGAAAATTGCACCAATATCAACTTAATGGCATCATGGGGAACTCCATTGTACTTAATGGTATTGCAAAGAGCAAGAAATCTCTTAAGGTGATCATGAGGATTATCATTCTTGTTTCCATAGAAAGGTGTGTTTGAAACCAAGTTAATCATAGCCGTTTTTAGCTCAAATAAATTTGCGGAAATATCGGGTATCTTGATAGCATCGGCATATCCGTGAACATTGGATTGCAAATGTTCCATCAAAGAACGGGTATCAACTCCGGCCATGGCTTCTTGTTGTGGATGAATCAAAGCATGATTCCCGTGATCGGCTTGATGGACGGTGGCGTTCCTACTTTTTCTCTTTTTCTTCCTTTTTGGAGGAAGGGGTTGTACACCAATCTGTATTTGTGCACGCCCGCGAGTGAGCATGCAACTCAATACGAGGAATGAGAGAGAAGCTCTCGTGTGACTTTGAAGAGAAAAGGATTATACCCTTCGAGTTTCAATATGAAATATCCACAAGAAAATAATAATATACGTATGTACTACTTGGGTGCAAGACCCCCAATGAAGCCTTCCTTCTTAGAATACTCACAAGTGAACGGGGGGTTAGGTGGCGCGAAGCACTTAAGTACCTATTGACCCTTAGATGGCATTTTATAGCACATCGCCTTTCTATTCACTTAATTGTTTGTATTCTTCGAATTGTTGCTTATTGGAAGTATTTATCTATTCTTGCTTTATTTTGTTTGATCGATACACGTGTCAAGGACCGGAACGCCCCTCAACACGGTGTATTGCCTTGGCAATACTTATGGAGAATATGTGAATTGGTTGTTCGTATACGTATACGTATTTACTTATAATAATATATGGAAAATATTTTTGTATTTATGAGTTTTTAAGAGAAAATACTATAGGTACATAAAAACCGAGAGAATCCAATAATATATATATTTGGGTGCAATCTCTTAGGAAAAAGATTGCTTTTTTGGATTTTTTATTTTGTTTGGTCAATTCTTTAGGAAAAGAATTGTTTTGTTAATTTTTAGTTTTTATATATTTTTATATTTTTGATTTTTTATTTGTTTTTGATTTATGATACGTAAAATAACGTTCACTAGGTGAACGGATCCCAAAAGCCAATGAAAACCGTCAATCGATAGTCTCTCGTAAAGTCGAAGAACCGGCAGCGGCGCCATTTGAAATGTGTATAGTTGAAGTTCGTTTTCTCAGTTCTTAACAAATTGAAAGTCCTAACAAGATCGAGTTTTTAATTGTTTTTGGTGGGTAATGTATTTGGATATTCTATAGCTAATTCAAACAAATCCTTGCTAAAATGAAAAATACAGTCTACTTATACGTAAAACAAAGTGCACAAACCAAGTATTTATTCAATTAAAAATGCTCAAATGTAAATTCTACAAAATATAAGGACTGAAAATGTAAATTCAATGAAAGATAAATGCCAAAAATACAAAGTCAAAAAGTCTAGGGACTAAATGTGCAAAAACAATTAACTATATGGACTAGATGTGAAAATTTAGCTAACAATGTAACTAACTTTTAACAATTTTGAAAACTAACTAACCAATTTTTAACAAACTAGAAACTCTAAGGACTTAACTTTTGCAAAACCTAATTAAATGGAAGTTTAGCCTGAAATAGAAACTGTTTAATCCTCAAGGGACTAAAAGGCAATTTTCAAAACTTTTAAACCAAAAACGGGTTAAGGAACAAAATAAGCTCGTTTGAGCTCGTTTCTTGACCAAATAAGCTCAAACCACTTTCAAAAGTCTTAAAATTGAAATTAAGCTAGACCTGTGAAAGGAAATAAGCTGAAAATGGCTAGAACTCTAATAAGCAATTTCAAATAAGCTCAAAATAAGCTATCTAATAAGCTACACATGCACATCTTGATTTTATTGAAGAAACTTGTTAAACAGCTCACAAGAAGAATGGGAAATCTAGTTTCAAAGAATGATCCAGTAATAAGCTCTAAAACTGAAAATAAGCTAAAATGAGCTTATGTTGACTTTTGTTGACCAAAATTTCAAAAAGCTCAAAATTTCAGAATCTACTCAGGAACACTTTCTAAATGGAAATATGAAAGAAAATTAAGAAGTTTTAGAAGTGGAATTGCTTGTATGAGAAATCAGATTAGCTCAATATTACAGAAACTGACATATGCTCAACAGCTTGATGATTTGCTTATTTCTCACTCAAATCAAGATACTGTATAATTTCCTTGAATAAGCTAAAAGTTCAGATGTTAAGTGAGAGATGAGAACTGGTTTCATACAATTTCATCAAGAAACAAAGTAATGCTAAGTGATTGAAATCAAGGACTTTTCTGAATACTCTTTTACAAAGACTGGCCCAGACTTTTTTGTGCCAATTGCCTTTTTGACTTAAGAAATGAGTTGAAAACTACTAAACCTGGTTTATTATGACTCAATGACTTGAAATGAACTAAAATGAACCAATTACTAACACTTGAAAACAACTTGCAAGCTAATCCCAAACACTACTTTACTGAACTCTAACAAACTTTTATGAAAGAATTTTAAGCAATTGGCTAGACTGAGTAAAAGGTAATATCAGACTAAGTTTTATGACTAGAATGAAGTGCAAATTACCCAAAAGCAAACAGTTTAACAAGCTAGAACTCAATATGATCAAATAGGCTAAAATGACTGAGTAAGCTGAAAACAGGACAAGAATAAGGCTAATGAGCAAGTATAAAGCTACAATTAAGCTATTCAAACACTAAAATCAGATCAAATACTAGCTAAACACATTTGATCATGCATTCAAACAAGAATTAGCTAGGAATTGAACAGACAGACAACACTTTAGTGAAACAAGAACTAAGAAACCTTTTAGCTTAGGCCTCCATTGAAGTAGTAGAGAAGCGCTGAGCTTTCTAACCAATGCTAAACCACCACCTTAGCATTAAAATCTACAAATCAACAGCTACAATCACTCCTTAAACGCCATTGATGATCAGAAAACCTTCAATGCTTGAAAATGGATGATCAAAACTAGTATTCAGCTACAGGATGAACTCAATCAGCAACATACTTCAATAAGCTTCTAATGATCACTCATGATCATTAGAAACAAAGCAATAACAATGCAGGATGAACAGTAGATAAGCAGTGAAGAATTTGGAGGGAAATTTGAAATTTTATTGATTATGAATGAAAAGTGGTTACAAGATTAGTTATAACTACCTAACAGACTCTCAAAAGGTTGTCAAGCTTTTGAGAGTTGTTAACTACAACTATGAACAGAATTGAGAGAGAGAGCTAAATTCTAGTGTGTGTGTTTTCACACTTAAGCTACGTATCTACAAATGAGAACTCCTATGCCTATTTATAGAATGGAAATGTGAAGTAGTTGGGGTTGGTGACGTGTAAGAGCCAATCAAGTGCTTCCACGTGGACAATTCTGCTTGATTGAATTTTGCAGGTGAAGAACACTTTTGGGGATTTTTGATTGAATTGATTTCATGTTAATTGAGTTGTTGGGTTGTATTCGTCTCTTGATTTTGATCAACTTTGATGTTTATATCATCTTCTAAAATACATTCTAGCTCAATCCCGATCCTGGCAATTTTGTTTGTAGAAAATGACACGTGGCAGGTTGTGATTTGTCTTCACTAGCTCACACGGATTGCTATCCAAATTGGATAAAAGAATTATTGAGTGGCGCAATATTATTGGTGGAGACTGGTGAGTGGAGGACACTGTTGGGATTTGATTATTTATTGCTGGCGGCTGTGAGTGGCCAGGTGTCAATGATTTGGCAATCCTGGTGAACCCTTTCTTGCACTCTGATTGGTTGTTTACTCCTTCACACGGATTAAGCACAAACTACTTTCCAAAGTTGGCAGAAAAGGTCCTTGTACTTGGCAGTTTGGTATTTTAAGCTAGAATCTTCATTCCTTTGGCAATTTCAGTCCTTCCACTTGCAAACTTGATCAAATAGCTCCTTTGACTGAGTTGACTTGAAGGTTGACCTTGTTTGACTTTAATCTTGACTTTGACAATTTTGCACTTTAGCCCCTCAACTTTGTAAAGTTGTCAAGATAGGTCCTTGCACTTCAAAGTTTGGTCACTTTTGATCCTTCTTTGTCTTTTTCATCCATTTAAGCTTAATTTTCTTCTTGTTTGCTTGAAATTGTATCCTTCTTACCTATTTGAACACAAACAAAGAACATATCACATAATACTGCTTTTATAGCACAAAAGTTAGGTAATTTCCTCGTGTTTTAGGGTGTTTTGTTCATTAATTGATATGAGTTTTTGCTCATATCAAAGGGCAAAAAAGCGTACACTCCCCCATGAAAATAGATCTGGGTTGCAATATGAAAGTGATTACAAGCCATTGTGTTGAGCTCAAAACGTTGAATGTTTTGTGACAAGCTCAACCCGAGATAGATTGCTCTACCCGTTGTTGGAAATATTGTCCAAAAGAGACAATTTCCTGTATAAAAGATAGAAATGACATATTTTGAAAAATATTTACAACTTTCATTCGAGCTTTATGTACACACCCGTGTCGTTATTGAGCGACATTTCTAGGTACGTCCATATTATCGATACTGAAAGACATGTCGAGAGGAATATTTTTGGATTATCAAAGATTTTTTAATTTTGTATTTTGCTTTTTCATTAATATTTACAAGTAGATGTTTGATAGACGAATCAAGCAGGCTTCTTTGCCAGAATCTCCAGTTCTGCTGGATTCAAACATCTCATACCAACTTGCCTAACAAGATACGCAAACCTCTCTTTTGAAAGAGCTTTTGTAAACAAGTCAGCTAATTGGTAATCAGTTCCAACAAAGTATAGTTCAACGATACCTCTTTCAACTTGTTCCTTTATGAAATGATATCTGACATCGATGTGCTTCGTGCGGGAATGCTGTACCGGATTGCAGGAGATTGTTATGGCCGACTTTGAGTCACAGTACATAGGTACTTTATCAAAGTGGAAGCCATAATCCGTGAGCTGTGTTCTCATCCAAAGAACTTGAGCACAACACGCAGATAGAGACACATACTCTGCTTCGGCTGATGACAGTGACGTGCAATCCTGCTTCTTGGAAGACCATCCCACAAGCTTATCTTGACCTAGAAATTGTGCATCACCAGAAGTACTTTTACGTGTAGCAAGACACCCTGCATGATTAGAATCTGAATAGGCCGTCAGAAAGAAACCGGTTTCTCTCGGATACTAGAGTCTCATGTGAATGGTATTCTTAAGGTATCGAAAGATCCGTTTAACCTCCTTGAGGTGCTTTTCAGTGGGTCGTGCTTGATATCGTGCACAATAGCATGTAGCATGATGAATATCAGGTATGCTTACTGTCAAGTACATGATGGACCCTATCATGGAACGATATCTCGTTTGATCTATGGGTAATCCCTCCAAATCAGCATCTAGGGATGTGGTTGATAATGGTGTCCCAACTGGGTCACATGATGTCATACCATGCTTTGTGATTATCTCTTGACAATACTTAGCTTGGTTAATGAAGATACCACTTGGGAATTGGTGAACTTGAATTCCTAGAAAGAATTTTAGTTAGCCCATAATAGACATTTCAAATCTGCTATGCATTACTTTTTCAAACCATTTTGAAAGTTTTTTGGTTTGTAGACCCGAAAATAATGTCATCAACATAAATCTGCACAAGCAAAATGTCATCCCCATATTTATAAGTGAACAAAGTTAAATCAATGGAACCTTTTGAGAAACCTTTGGAGACCAGAAATTTTGAGAGCTCGTCGTACCACGCCCTTGGAGCTTGCTTGAGTCCATAAAGTGCTTTGTGGAGACGATATACCTTGTTAGAATAATGAGGATTGACGAATCCTTCCGGCTGTGTGACATAGACTTCTTCCTTCAAAGGACCGTTAAGAAACGCCGTCTTTACATCCATTTGATAGACAATGAATCCCTTATGTGCAGCATAAGCAAGAAAAATCCTGACCGCTTCCATTCGAGCTACTGGTGCAAATGATTATTCAAAATCAATACCCTCTTTCTGTCCATACCCTTTAGCCACTAGCCTAGATTTATTCTTGATGATCGTGTTTTCTTCATCCATCTTGTTTTTCCAGATCCATCGAAGATTTAATGGTATTACATCGTATGGTCAGTCAACAAGTTCCTAAACTTTAAGTCTTTCAAATTGTTGAAGTTCATCCATCATCGATTCAATCCAAGCATGATCAGCCATGGATTCTTTGATGTTTTTCGGTTCAGCTGAACTCACGGCGAGTGCGAACATACAAACATCTCCATCGTTGTTAAGTTGTCGTCTTGTGCGAACGGGTTGTGAAGGGTTTCCAATTACATGAACAAAAGGATGATCTCGGGTCCAATGATGTGTTGAAGGATGTCGTTGATAGAACGTATTCATATTTGACGGATCAACATGGCGAGTAGAAGACTCTCCAGTTTTGTGTACCGGTGTACCGAAGGGGTTGATAAATTCGTCTTCGTCAGATAATGCATTGTCTACTTGATTTGTGTTCTCTGGAGCAATGACAGTAGTTGTGGATGTTGTAGGATCGATTTTTGAAGTGACATTCTGAGGAAGTAACTCTGCAGCAACCGGTGTTGAAGTAGATGAAGTTGTATCCCTTTGTTGACGATGATCGGTATCATCATTCTTATCATGAGTGACAACGGAAGACTTCGATACAACTTGTTTCTCCCCCGTGAATATTCATCATACATTGGTCCATATAACATTTCCAACTCTTCAATTGTCGTGTTGATTGTCATATCAGCTCTAGGAACATTTCCTAGAACCAGCGTTGAACTTGACGGTTCATTGCTATGGTCTTGAGTTCTGAGTTCCGTGCGATTGTGAACGAAAGTCGTTTGTCATTGTGGATTGGGGCTTAAACTGTTTTGTTCAAATGTCATTCTTGTAATTCATCAAATCGGATGTGAATAGTCTCGACAATCAATTTTGTTCTCTTGTTGTATACTCTATACACCTTAGACTGAGTTGCATATCCCACTAGAATACATGCATCACCTTTCGCTTTCATCTTATCCAAATTTTCGCCATCTCGTATTATGTAACAAGTACATCCAAAAACGTGAAGGTGTTTGAGTGAAGGTTTTTGATCATGAATGATGTGATATGGTGTATTTTCGTGTCTTGGGATAATTAAGGAACGGTTTTGTATGTAGCATGTGGTTGACACGTCTTCGGCCCAAAAGTATAGTGGAAGTTTTGAAGCGGATAATAATGTTCGAGCAGCTTCAACCAAAGTACGGTTTCGTCTTTCAACAACGCCGTTTTGTTCGGGTGTTCGAGCAATAGATGTTTCATGTTCAATCCTTTCGGCTTCAAAATAATTTCTCAGATTTGAATTCAAAAATTCTGTACCTCTTTCAGTACGAACCACTTTAACTTGAGCTTGAAGACCATGTTGTATCAGTTTAAGAAAGCTAATGAGAACTTCGCGTGTTTCATCCTTGGACCTCAAGAAGTGAGTCCATGTGTACCTTGAGTAATCATCGACAATTACCAGAATATATTTCTTTTCATTGATACTATGAACACGCATGGGACCACACAGATCCATATGGAGAAGATCTAACCGTCCTTTTGAGCTTGGTGTAGTTTTGTCTTGAAACTACTTCGTTTAGCTTTACAAAGCTCACAAGAAGAACAAAGATGATCTTGAATTTCAAACTTGGAAGGCCTCTCACAATATCTTTCTTGGAAAGCAAGTTGATGGTATCAAAATTTAGATGAGATAAACGTTGATGCCATAACCATGCCTGAGTCGTTGAAGCTTTAGCCATGAAGCAAATTGGAGTTGATGAAGTTGTGTCTTGAAATGAAATTGTGTAAAGATCAGTACCCCGTGTACCGGTAAGTAAGTCATTCCCATCATAATCACGAAGAAAACATGTCTTCTTTTTGAAAGCAACCTCCAAATCTGCATCACAGAATTGACCAACCGAGAAAAGATTGTGATTGAGCCCTTCGACGTAGTATACCCTTTTGATCTTGATATTCCCCTGAACTAAATCTCCATATCCTAGGATCGGTGCAAATTGATCATTTCCGAATCGAACTGTACCCAGGAACTTCTTCACGAAGTTAATTAGAAGCTTGAGTTTCCCCGTCATGTGCTTCGTGCATCCGGAGTCCAGTATGAAGAGAATTATTTGTATCACATGCAGAAGAGTTAGAACACGATGGAGCATTTGCTAAATTGGATACCACAGTAGTTATGATTATAGAATCATCAGTGTCCTTAGCAACATTTAAAGGCATACTAACACTCGTTGTCACATTTTCTGTCCTAATTTTAGGCATCCATTTATATCCTGGAGGACATTGATTAGCAAACCACCATTTCCAAGACTTGCTAGCAGACTCATATAATTCCTTAATTTTGCTTCTAGGGTCCTTAGTGGTGGAGTCTAATGCATTACTTTTCTTAGTGGGGGTTTCACCAGAATGGTTCACTTTGCGTTTGGGTTTACTAGCTCTAATAGGCATCACAACTTGCTTCTTAGTTCTAGTATCTACGCCTTTGACTTTATTCATAGCACACATAGAATGATTAGCATTAGCACACTTTCCACATTTGAAACAAACAAATTTCACATTCATAGCATTCAAATCATTCACATCATTCAAATCGTCATTACATGCGATTACAGACTTTTTATTCTTAAAAACATTCAAATTCCTAGGGTGTTCTTCTACTTCCCTTTATTCTTGTGTTTCCAGACCTTATCATTCACTTGAGTACACTTAAGCTGAGGCCGGCTAACACTAGTAGTGCAGACTATTCCTGTAGTAGAAGACACACGAATATTAGTGTTTCTAGAAGTCTGAGGCGATTAAGTAACTTTGTTTGTAGGCTTAGTGGTCATTCTATACATCCCTGGTTTAATTACATTATTGTGCTTAACGCTTGGTGCTATGACATTCGTCCTTATGGGTTGATTATGTGGTAACCTTTCCTTTCCATCCATCTTGGGGCAAACAAAGGTTTTGCAAACGAGGACTTTGATAAAGCAGATGGTTTTCCCAAGATAGAGGATCTATTCTCTTTAGAGGCATTGGGTTGTCTAACAACATGTTTCTTAATGCTAGGTTCCACAACTTTCCCACCCATTTTAGCAACGAGTTTCTGCAACTCTGCTATTGCTCTTTCCCTGTCTTGTAACTGAGCTTTCAACCCTTTAATTTCTTATGTTCATTCATTTCTCTAAACGTTTTGGAATGTTTTTCTTGCAATTTATTATCATGTGGAAAACTACCAACGTCTTTTTGCAAAGCAAGTTCAAGAGAATGACAATGATTTTGAAGGAAATCAGTTTTGTGTTGAAGTAACTCAAAAGCCTTTTTATCAACATTTTTTTACGTTTCGAAAGCTCAATTTCAAGACGCTCACATTCTTTGATCTTATCAAGATATTTGCATGCAACATCAGAATATTCATCAATATCAGCATAAGATGTAAAATAAGCACACATAACATCTTTAGAAACGCATTCTTGCAAGAGTAAATCATATTCATCTGAAAAATCAGACTTCTCCATTTGAAAATCACGAATGTTTTTCTCAATAGATTCAACATATTTTAAATCATCAAACATTTCAGTCCGGATCAATTCCTCAAACTGAAGAACAGTTTCTTTAATTAATGCAGTATTTGGGATTAATAGTTCTTTCACAAGCAAGGTAATATCTTGAGGAATTAGGCATTTCCACTCATCATTTTCACGTTTTGCACAATCTCTTTCAACAATAGATTTAACATTATCTATGTGGTGTTTAAGAATACCTAATGTTTTCCTACTCTTGCTTTTGGACTCATCTAGAGGAAGGTAGTTCATGTATTTGTAAACATTAGATTTCTTAGGGGCAAACGCTTTCTTCCATTGAATTCTCTTTTGTTTGCATTCTAAAAATACTTCCTCACGAGTTTTCTGAGTTTGTTTGTTGAACAGACCATAAAGACTATTCTCATAAGCATAATTAAATGGTTTCACAAACTCCTTATTGACAAGTGGTCGACTATCATCATCCCAAAGGGCAGTCTCTTGACTATCGACACTAACAGGCATGCAATTAAGATCGGTCCTTTCAGTCTCATCAAGATAAAGATGCGGGTTCGCAACTTGAGCTTTGACAAGGTACTCAGGACTTGCAAAGCTAGCTTGACCCTTAAACATCGACGGAGGTGCTATCATTCTTATGGTTTGAATAGAATCATGCGTTTTATAAACAATTTTCTTCAAAAATTCGACTTGTTCTTCTAGTTTCGTTACTTTTTCGGTTTCTTTATCATATCTACTTTTGAAGTCTTGTTTTAACGCATCTACCTCTTGTTTCTTAACCTCAAGAATTTTAGCAGAATCGGTAGTGGTCATAGAGAGCTTTTGTTCAAGTTCATTAACTTTGGTATTGGCAAGGTACGTTTTTTGACGTTCATCCATTAAGAAAACATTATATTGGCGCTTCTCTTTGGCTAATAACTCAAGAGTAGTATTATATTTGTTTTCAAAATCGTCCTTTTGACTTTTTAACGCACTACCCTTGTACCCCTCAAGCTCTTTGGTTTTCTAAAGGAGCTCAACTCTATAGCTTTCTGTCATCTCACTCGATTTGATAAGAGCAGCTTTGCATTCTTCAAAATTTTGAGTGAGCGTAGCGTTTGCCTTCTTTAATTTGCTTTTGACTCTTTTTATTTTTAGTGACATCTTTTTGTAAAGTGGCAATTAAATTAGCAAGCGCAATATGTTCCTCTTCATCATACTCATTTGCATGTTGATCATCCTCAGACTCATTATTGCACATGTCTGATGAATTATGTGTGGTATTACTATCAACCGTTTCCATCATACATGTGTCATTAATGGCATTGGGTAGATCACCATGCTCATGAATATCACCAAACACACTATATTCATCAGAAGTGTGTACCTTATCGATTGGCTCAGTGTCAAAGATAGGGCCATTGTCATCTTTAGTGACTTTGAGAACTTATTCAACCTTTTCCATGTACGAGTAATGTGCATCGAGTTCTTGATCAGAATCTTCATCATCAGTGTCATCAAGCATTGCTCCTTCCTTAGTTGACAATTTAACCCCTGCTTCCATCTTCTTGCATAACAGCATCTTTTCCTTATGATAACCAGAGTCTCTAACCCTTTTTGGCTTCCTGCATTCCTTTGCCATATGCCCATAACCTTGGCAATTAAAACATTGAATCCCACTCTGCTGAACCACTTGACTTCCAACAGTTTCCCTATTCCAAGTAGCAGCAACAATCCTCCAAGTATCATACTTGGCAGTTTGTCGATCATACCTTACAAAACCCTCAACATGCATTGGATTATGTCTATCATACCTAGAAGGACTTTCACCACGTCGACGTGTGTCATACCTTGGAGGACTCTCAACATATTGGTTCTTTGTGTTAGATGATGTGCGAAGATTGTTGTTGGTGGATTTGTAGATTTTCTTGTAAGTCTTCATTATGAAAGCAATTTGTTGTTTCATCTCTCGATTCTTTTGAGCTTGGTCTTCATCACTATCTTCTTCAGATGATGATTCAGATGGTGGTGATGGTGCTCTTGGCACTTTACCTCGTGATCTTGTGGATGATGAAGACTTAGATGATTTGGAATATCGTGGTGAGGATGATGTAGTGGAGTATGGCTTAGGAGCACGAGGGTGATGATCTTGAACATGTTGAGTGGTAGTCACTAAAGCAAGTGGATTAGCCGTCTTGGCAACACGTTCAGCTCGAATATCATTTTCTTCATTCTGAAATTGCTTCAAGATATCAAAGAGTCGATGATATGAGACCTCGTCTAACTTTTCTTGTTGTTTCACTAAAGTGACGAATCGTGTCCACTCGGGTTGAAGTTGTTGAAGAAATTGAACATTGACTTGCATGGTGGAGACTTGCAGATTATTTCTTGTCATGTCATTCATCATTTTATAAAACCTGGAGTAGTAAGAGTCAATTGATTCTCCATCCCGTGAAGCAAACTTGCCAAAATTCCAAAACAATTTTGTTTTGACATCTTATTTGTTGAGTGATTCTCCTTGTTGCAAGCGTTCAATAGCAGTCCACATTTCATGTGTTGTAGGGCATGCATCAACCGTGGAGTAAATTTCATCTCCAATCCCACTTAAAACCATATAGATGGCTTCCTTCTCCGCATCATGCCAAGCACAATTTTCAGGTGTGAGATCGGATCTTGTTTCATCACGTTCACTTGCGGGAACTGCATCAGTAGTATCAGTGGCTGGTCTTGGAGGAATGGATATCTTCTTGAATACATATGGTCCATGAGTAATACATTTCCTCAAGGCATCACCATTGGGTCTTGTATCAAGGTATCGTATGAAACGTGATTGCCATTGAGCATACCGACCAGACACAAGCATTGGTGGTCTCTCTTTGTTACCTGCCACCATGATGTTGTTGTTTGTGACACGATATTCTTGAGTAGAATCCATCTTAAAAATGATGTGAAGTGAATAGGATCTTAAGTAGATGAAGTTGTGAGAAGATTGTGGTTGAAACTTGAAGAAATTGTGAAAACCCTTATCCGGAATAACAAACACTACTAAATTCGGAATGTTAAATGAATGACAAATTCGGAATCTCTAAAAGTTACAAATGCGGAATAATACTTTATTTGGAATCAGTTAGAATGATTATCCGAAATATTTGTTTTGCCTAGTATCTTAAGGTTTTTAAGTGCTTTGTTTTGCCTAGTTACAAATGTTGTCCCAAATAATATGATGATAGATTAACGAAATGAGATGGAAAAGATATGAATTTTAGAGAGAGAAAGTAGTGAGAGAAAGTAGAGAGAAGGAGATGATTAACTTAGTGAATATTAGATTAGAAAAAATTAGAGTTACTAATGATCATCCACCCTTCCTAACATGCTAGGAAGAGCCTTATATAGTCGGGCTTACATGTAACCATAATGGGCTATATTGTTTGGACCGGGCTTGTCTTTTGGGCTTTAAGTAGCTTAAATCCAAGCCCATGAACCACGACTACTTAACTAACTATTACAACGTTCTAATAAATGTAACAATAATAAACGATGACCGAGCATTCTTGTTTGACTCAATATTTTGAGGCTAACAACTGCCACTTCCACATACCCATCAAGACACTGTTGTAGCAAGTATCCTCATTTGATAACTATCCTCATTTTTCAATTAATTTTGCTTAATGATGTGGTATATCACAAATTCTCCATTCCCTGATGTGTATTGTGTTGATATTTTTTTATAAACAGAAAGCAAAGAGAAAATTACAAATACAATATCGTTTTTAATGTATGTTTAGTAGTTGTATTACCTTTCGTTCCAAATGTGAATTCCATATTAGTATCCGATGGACTATATTATTAGTTAACTTTAACCACATGATGTTTTACAGAATTATGAAATACTAGCCAATAAAGGGGTGTTCAGAATTGCATATTCCAAGTATGCTTATGGCTTAATATATGTAGATAAGCCATTAGTCCACAATAATCGAAAAAAGTAAAACTGGCTTTTGTTCATTTGAAATGAACTTACTGTTTTTGAAGAAGTCACTCTTGATTTTCTTAGTGATAAATGACACGGCTTCAAATAATAATAATGGTGAACAATCCCTTATAGATATAAAGTCGGTTAACACCATATAAACTAGCGTTTCTACTGATTTTCTGCTTGGTTCTATACAATGTACTAACCATGCTATTTTATGCAGATTTATTTTGTGTATTTGGTGATAATAAGGTGAAAATGGCAATATCTACAAAAAAGTGTATCACATTTTAGAAGAACTCTACTGCCGCTACATATATAGTTAGTGGATGGAATGCTTGCTTCAGATTCTATCCGTGTTTTTGAGGGTGTTTTGCAACTTTGTTAGCTTCGACATGATACTCTAACGGAAACCTTGAATAAACCTTTATGATGATACTAAAACACCTCGCGGCGAAGCGCGGCATTAATCCTCGTAATAAAAAATCAGAGGAAAAAAAAAAAAACGTTTATTGTTCATAAGACTCTCAGGTTGTGAATGCCAAACTATAATAAGTGGAGAATTTTATATATGTCCTTATTTTAATACAAAATTTCATATATATCTAACCTTACTTAAAAATTTCATATATGTCCTTCGTTTTGAAACAAAATTTGATATATATTCAACCTTACTTAAAAATTTCATATATATCCAATTTAAATCTTAAAATTTCATATATGTCCAAATAACAATTTATATATAATTAAAACCTTAAAATACATATTAATTATCACTTAATCCTAAAATAACCATTATATCCTCGTTTTTCTATCTAATACTATGTATATCTAATCACCAAAACAACAACAAATCATTATAACAACAAATAATTTTAAACATGATTTAACTAACTTTGCCAGAAATAATAAACCAACAACTAATCTTAAATACAATTTATTGGTTCTATCAAGTATCATGATCACTTTTTTTCTTTCTATATTATCCAATGATGTATTATTATTATGATTATTTTATCATTCTAGCTATATGTTAGTAAGCTTATTTTGCTACTAACTAAATAACATAACTTTTGTGTTTGTTTGGTAATTATAATTAGAACTTTTCTTCTTTTATTTTTAAATACTTTGATAATTTATGTTTTACATATATGTGTTTTCATATAGTAATTTGAAGATTGTTTATATAAAAATATATGAAATATATGAAATATATATGTGATTATAAAAAAACAAAAGTATAATGGTTACTTTAGGTTTAAATAATACTTAATATGCATTTTAAGTTTTTAATTATATATAAATTGAGTATTTGGACAAATATGAAATTTTAAGTTAAAAATTGGATATATATGAAATTTTAAGTTTAAAAGTGGATATATATGTAATTTTTAAGTAAGGTTTGATCTATATGAAATTTTGTTTCAAAAGGAAGGACATATATAAAATTTTTAAATAAGATTGGATATATATGAAATTTTGTTTCAAAAGGAAGGACATATATGAAATTTTTAAGTAAGGTTAAATATATATGAAATTTTGTTTCAAAAAAAAGGACATATATGAAATTTTTAATTAAGGTTGGATATATATGAAATTTTGTGTTAAGATAAAAACATATATGAAATTCTCCCTAACTTATAATATGCCTACTTGTGCATTCTTAAGTTTGTGCAATAGGCTTTAACAAGAAGGAAAAACATACAACCTCTGTTCCTAAATTTATAGTCTATTTTTTTTCTTAAATTAGTTGTCCACTATTAAAAATAAACATGATATTTAGATCGAGATTAATACATTACCTTTAGTTAAAATTATAATTACAAACTTTTAAATAGTTTTAAATTAATTAGTTACAAATAAAATTGTATTTATGAAAAAGTAAGAGAGATAAACCTGTAAATATGATATTTTTTTAAACTATATGTTTCTTTTTAAACTATGTAATTTTTATCGATGGATAATAATTTTATAAACGGAAAGTATAGCAGGAAGCAAATACCAGAGGCTTTTGACCACATAATGTATCCATTTTTAGCTTTGTGTAAGTCAAAACAAAACAATACGTTAAAAATTTTAATTTGGTAAAAAATCTAAAATGTAAAAGATTTAGATTATTCAATCTTGTAGATTTATTAAATATTTTTACCAAATAAAAAAATTTAGATAAAAAAACATAATAATTTAAAAAGTTTAAAAATTTAAATTAAAAGATTATTAAGCCTATACGGGTTAATATACACAAAAGTTACTAAAGTTTGGCCAAAAATTCGATTTAGTTACTAAATTTTAAAACCTAACAGATAGGTTACCCAAATATACGGGTTTATGTTTTACGTTACTAAACGTTTATAAAAACTATAGTCCCGTTAATCCCTTGACAGGTTACCTGTTGAGAGCCTCTTTTAACTTGTTAAGTTAGAGTTTGTGGGTCCTACTTGTATATGAGTCACCATCTAATATTTAATAATACATTATTTTTCACATGCTTGAAATATGTTCTAACTAAAAAATGGTTTATCCTTGAGTACTTATTTTGATTTAATAAACAAAATGTTATGATACGAGAAGATCAAATCAGATTGCAAGTTTTGGCAAAAAAAAAAATGAATAATGCAGCTTGCTATGTATCGTAGTTCGCAAAACTTCAAATTCTTTGCTCGTAGAAAAGTGATGTTTTAAAAAGACGAATAGTTAATGGTGCGAGAAAATATTAAAATTTGAGAAACATGTATACAAATAAAAATCAACAAATTATAACGTGTGCAAGTAATATACAATCAACGGTTATTTTGCCTTTATTTTAAAATAAAAATTATAAATGGTTAATAAATGTGATTATAAATAATCGTAATTATTATGTATAATATATAAAAATTATGCATATGTATGTGGACGACAAAGAAGAAAGTGTTAGGCTACCTGCAACAGCGACTTTGTGCGATTTTAACTTTTTAGTTTTATCTCTCCAGCGATTTAGTGCGACCTATTTTTCCCAACAAGACGACTAAGTGTGACCTAATTCAATTTTTTAATATAAATATTTTTTAAATAACTATTTAAATAAAATAAAAAATATTATAATAATATTTATATTTAAATATCATTAAAATATGATTAAAAAAAGATTTAATTAGAAGAAAAAAAAAGTAAATTGTATTAGTTAAAACTAACTCCAAAAATTATCAAATTAATGTATGTTGTGAGGAATTAAACAAAGCTCAATATATTAAAATATAGCATTTTTTTAAAAAAGTTTATATAATTAAAACATGATTAAAACAAGTTAAATTTTAAAAAAATCGTTTTCCAACATCTCCAAAATCTCAACGGTAACAAAAAAAAATTCTACTATAAGCTTATTTTGATTTTAGAAAATCAAGGGAAGTATTTCAAAGATAGCATATCACTAACCGAATGGTTGACTTGGGTTGTGTTTTAATAAAATGAATTTGGCTAAAAAAGGCGGGTCAATTGGATCGGAAGTTCCGCAAGATCCATTTTGAATGTATACAAGATGGATTATTGGTTTAGATCTTGACAATTATTCATAGTCATAATGCTTTTAAACTGTTAATAACACATTGGCTAAAACTATGAAGTAGATTAGTGGAGATAAAAAGAAGGCGAAGTGGGAGAAGGCAAAGAATTTGTCAAACATTGATTTTAAGATTTATTAAAGTTATTAAATAATGAATTAATATTATTAAAAAAATTGTAATGCCACGTCGAGATTTTACAGGCTGCAACAGGTTAAAACATACAAAGTAACCTATGTAACAGGTAACCAGAACTTGAGTAACCTATCTGTTAGGTTTTAAACTTTAGTAACTAAATCGAATATTTGCCCAAACTTTAGTAATTTTTGTATATATAACCCTTTTCAAAAATATATTTTTTTCAAATAAAAAGCCACTACTAGTTGTTTTGCTTTACTAAATAAAAAGTTACTATAAAACTTAATTAAAACATAAATCCTTGTAACGAG
The DNA here is from genome assembly GCA_025667525.1 of Glebionis coronaria. Classification (NCBI taxonomy): domain Eukaryota; kingdom Viridiplantae; phylum Streptophyta; class Magnoliopsida; order Asterales; family Asteraceae; genus Glebionis; species Glebionis coronaria. The sequence continues at coordinate 425,614,004 of CM046879.1, read as the reverse complement.
TGACCGGGCTATCGATTCGATCACCGAGTCAGCCCATATAAATTTTATAATTTATCTTATAACTAAGTGATGAAAATTATACCAATGAAAATACTTTTAAAGGTAAATTTACCAATATATCTTACAACAAATGTTATAATGAACTTTTTTTACTACGTAGTGCTATTGCATCAGAAATACAAGCCTTATTTATATAACCCGGTAAAATGTCTAAATAATCCAAATTATGGTCATAATTTAAGTCTATAAAATGGCTAAAAAGATTAAGGTGGTGGTTGTATTAGCTTATTGAGGTACATTCAAAACTGTGATCCTAATTATTAGAATCGCAAAAAAAAGATTAAATCTTTCTTGTTGACATCAGTAGAGTTCGGTATTTGAGCTGTGAAAAATGGTAAGTTCAAAACTGTCACCCAAAGTTTGCCGACGGCTTTTTTGCTAACTGATCAACAGTTGCTACGAAATTTGAACAGTAAGAATAGATATAGACATTTAAGTAATAAACTAAAGGTTTTTCAAAATTGGTTTCGATTATTCAATATGGTTATTTGATTGCTTAATTGTTGCAATTTGATGCAATTCGGGCTTCTGATAGAAATTATCTAAATAACACGTAGTTACTATTTTTTGGGGGGTTAAATCGGGTATCCATCAACCTGTTTTAGAAACGGATATTGGTTGATTTAATATCTGGAGTTATTACATTATCTAAAGAGGACGCGCCAACCTGTTTTAGAAACGGATATTGGTTGGTTCTAATAGAAATAATCTAAATAACACGTATGTACTATGTTATTCGATGTTTTACAATTCAAATTTTCTGCCCCATTTTTGCTTTGCAGACCTATGGCTGGAATCAAAGGAGTGGAGGCATCAACCGATCGTGGTTATTAACGGAAGATGAAACGTCATCCCATCACTCCGAGTACCTTGCTCATAATGCTAGGAAGAAACGGCTCTAACAAGGTAACATGTTGCTCTGTATTCTTAGGGTCCCATGTGCATGTGTTTAGCTGACTGTCGCTTTGTATTCTTAGCATCCCATGTGCGTGTGTTTAGCTGATAACTGCTGTTGTCCCAAATAATATGATGATAGATTAACGAAATGAGATGGAAAAGATATGAATTTTAGAGAGAGAAAGTAGTGAGAGAAAGTAGAGAGAATGAGATGATTAACTTAGTGAATATTAGATTAGATAAAATTAGAGTTACTAATGATCATCCACCCTTCCTAACATGCTAGGAAGTGCCTTATATAGCCGGGCTTACATGTAACCATAATGGGCTATATTGTTTTGACCGGGCTTGTCTTTTGGGCTTTAAGTAGCTTAAATCCACGCCCATGAACCACGACTATTTAATAAACTATTACAACGTTCTAATAAATGTTATAATAATAAACGATGATCTCCCCCAATGTGAGGTCATTCCCATTCGATATTTGGAGATCAATTGAGATTACGAATCTCGTCATAAATGAGTCTTGAATGTGTAACAGTAGTCATGTTCCTTCATGCTGTGATCTTTGAGCCTTTGTCATTGTCTTTCGACTTAGTCTTTTATCTTGAGATCTTCAAATCATTCTTGACTTGTCTTTGCCATCTTGCGATCTTGTGTCTTTATCCACATGCTTACACTATTAATTGTTGAATAAATCTTTAGGAATGAATATGTGGTTTTTTGAATCTTTGACTTTGCTGAGTACACCGTGAGGCCACCTTCTCGAGACAAAACATAGACACGGACTGAATGGCTTTGACATTTGTCCTAAATCGGTAGCGTTTTACCTCTGGTCGGTGAAGAACGTTATACGATATTAAATACCGTGCCTGTGATTAGGTAGATTCAATTAAGAATCTCTTTGACAGGGTTTCGCGGCTGTACTAGCCGTTCTATTTACTCGACCATCTCAAAGCAAGACTGCGATCATAAAGAGTGAATCAATTGGATAAATATTCGCTTGATTAAAGTCGTCAATTCAAATTCCTGGAACAAGTTTGATTCATTAAGAATCTTACCATTGTTGCTTTCCAGTTGACACAAGTTTGATTCATAATAATCTCACAAGTCACCTACCGTAGCGCTGTATGTTGATGCTAGAAGGATTTCCATTCGTCACTGTGAATATTAATGAATATCACTCTGAATGTTCTGGCAAGACCATAAAGATATTGCGTAGAAACCTGAAACGAGTTTGAATCAACTCAGAATCAAACCACTGTTGATTTTTCAGTTTTACACATGTTCAATTCATAAAGAATCTTGCATATGACCTGTCGTAGTGCTGTTTGATGTTAACACTGGAAGGATTTCCACTCATCATTGTGAATACTAAGTTGTATCACTTTGAGTGTTCTAGCAATATCGCAAGGATATAGCGTAGGACTCTCTTTATCTTCATCCGTGTGTCCTAACGAGATTTGATTGATCTCTTGGCTCTAGACTCGATTTGTGCACTTTTAGTGGTCGGAGGTTGGAGCAGATGCCACCTATTCAATATCAACTATCTCTGAGTGAGAAAGTCAATAGAAGTCGTGTTGATCTCCGTGACAATAAAACAAACTTCTTTTGAGAGAAGCCTGAGTAGCTAGGAAAGGGTTGTGCTTCACATCATGGGGTCCATGATGAGTTAGTCTTCATGATGAGTTGACCCGATTTCTGCCTAAGTTGTATGGAGGGCTAATTTCTTTACACCCTTTATCCTTACATTTCTTTTTCATTCTTCAACCCCTTCAATGCTTACCTAGACATCATTACTAGCACCTTGTTGTGATTGTTCCAGTGCTAGCATCAGTACTTAGTCGGTATTCAGCTACGTTCACATTCTATTCCATCTTTCCTAAGGACTTCTAATAATCTATTGGATTTTCCCTGGAAAGATCCCTCCCGTTCTGGTTGGATCATAGGACTTAACCTAACCACCCTTTTGACACCAATAACGTCGTGAATTAAAGATGTTGTGGGTATTTGATCGTAACCATGAAAACCACTTTAAATTCTAACAAAGTGTTTGAAAAACATTTAACACCTTTCTAGTTTTGTCGTTTCAGAAATGCTCCCCCTTCACATGTGCATTGAAATACGAAAGAATTTAAGTAGACATTTTGCACATGTGGGTAAGAGTTAAAGTGCTTGAATCTATAGATCACATTTTAATCACATTTTCTCCCCTATCTCTAATATATAAAATCGTTTGATATTAGAGATACCAAATTTGATTAAAATATATTGTTAAAAAATAGTCTTGAAAACTTTTGGGAGAAAAATGTGTAAAACTTAGCATGAAATTTGGAAAGCTTCCCCTCAAAAATTGGTCCAATGGAATTGTCATTACGAGGATATGATCCACATTAAACTTTTGAGGATAGGAGTTGTTGAACACACAATTTTTGAAAGATTTTGAATATCATTGAGAAATTCTTGAAAAAACTGTGTTCAACGCTTTTTGAAAAATCAATTCTTTTTAGCGAAAAGGTTTTTCTAAAGCATAAACTTGAGTTCATAGACTTTGAATGTCTTGACGAATCCACTCAAGTGTAAGAAGATTTAACTTGTTTTGCTAAGGGTAAGGGCACAAAAGCTTACACTCCCCCGTGAAAATAGATCTGGGTTGCAATCTGAAAGTGATTACAAGCCATTGTGTTGAGCACAAAACGTTGAATGTTTTGTGACAAGCTCAACCCGAGATAGATTGCTCTACCCGTTGTTGGAAATATTGTCCAAAACAGACAATTTCCTATATAAAAGATAGAAATGACATGTTTTGAAAAATATTTACAACTTTCATTCGAGCTTTATGTACACACCCGTGTCGTTATTGAGCGACATTTCTAGGTACGTCCATATTATCTATACTGAAAGACATGTCGAGAGGAATATTTTTGGATTATCAAAGATTTTTTAATTTTGTATTTTGCTTTTTCATTAATATTTACAAGTAGATGTTTGATAGAAGAATCAAGCAGGCTTCTTTGCCAGAATCTCCAGTTCTGATGGATTCAAACATCTCATACCAACTTGCCTAACAAGATACGCAAACCTCTCTTTCGAAAGAGCTTTTGTAAACAAGTCAGCTAATTGGTAATCAGTTCCAACAAAGTATAGTTCAACGATACCTCTTTCAACTTGTTCCTTTATGAAATGATATCTGACATCGATGTGCTTCGTGCGGGAATGCTGTACCGGATTGCAGGAGATGGCTATGGCCGACTTTGAGTCATAGTACATAGGTACTTTATCAAAGTGGAAGCCATAATCCGTGAGCTGTGTTTTCATCCAACGAACTTGAGCACAACACGCAGATAGAGACACATAATCCGCTTCGGCTGATGACAGTGACGTGCAATCCTGCTTCTTGGAAGACCATCCCACAAGCTTATCTTGACCTAGAAATTGTGCACCACCAGAAGTACTTTTACGTGTAGCAAGACACCCTGCATGATCAGAATCTGAATAGGCCGTCAGAAAGAAACCGGTTTCCCTCGGATACTAGAGTCCCATGTGAATGCTATTCTTAAGTTATCGAAAGATCCGTTTAACCTCCTTAAGGTGCTTTTCAGTGGGTCGTGCTTGATATCGTGCACAATAGCATGTAGCATGATGAATATCAGGTATGCTTACTGTCAAGTACATGAGGGACCCGATCATGGAACGATATCTCATTTGATCTATGGGTAATCCCTCCAAATCAGCATCTAGGGATGTGGTTGATAATGGTGTCCCAACGGGGTCACATGATGTCATACCATGCTTTGTGATTATCTCTTGACAATACTTAGCTTGGTTAATGAAGATACCACTTGGGAATTGGTGAACTTGAATTCCTAGAAAGAATTTTAGTTCGCCCATAATAGACATTTCAAATCTGTTGTGCATTACTTTTTGAAACCATTTTGAAAGTTTTTTGGTTTGTATACCCGAAAATAATGTCATCAACATAAATCTGCACAAGCAAAATTTCATCCCCATATTTATAAGTGAACAAAGTTAAATCAATGGAACCTTTTGAGAAACCTTTGGAGACCAGAAATTTCGAGAGCTCGTCGTACCACGCCCTTGGAGCTTGCTTGAGTCCATAAAGTGCTTTGTGGAGACGATATACCTTGTCAGAATAATAAGGATTGACGAATCCTTCCGGATGTGTGACATAGACTTCTTCCTTCAAAGGAACGTTAAGAAACACCGTCTTTACGTCCATTTGATAGACAATGAATCCCTTATGTGCAGCATAAGCAAGAAAAACCCTGACCGCTTCCATTCGAGCTACTGGTGCAAATGATTATTCAAAATCAATACCCTCTTTCTGTCCATACCCTTTAGCCACTAGCCTAGATTTATTCTTGATGATCGTGTTCTCTTCATCCATCTTGTTTTTCCAGATCCATCGAAGATTTAATGGTATTACATCGTATGGTCTGTCAACAAGTTCCCAGACTTTAACATCGATTCAGCCCAAGCATGATCAGCCATGGATTCTTTGATGTTTTTCGGTTCAGCTGAACTCACGGCGAGTGCGAACATACAAACATCGCCATCGTTGTTAAGTTGTCGTCTTGTGCGAACAAGCTGTGAAGGGTTTCCAATTACATGAACCAAAGGGTGATCTCGGGTCCAATGATGTGTTGAAGGATGTCGTTGATAGAACGTATGCATATTTGACGGATCAACATGGCGAGTAGAAGACTCTCCAGTTTTGTGTACCGGTGTACCGAAGGGGTTGATAAATTCGTCTTCGTCAGATAATGCATTGTCTACTTGATTTGTGTTCTCTGGAGCAATGACAGTAGTTGTGGATGTTGTAGGATCGATTTTTGAAGTGATATTCTGAGGAAGTAACTCTGCAGCAACCGGTGTTGAAGTAGATGAAGTTGTATTCTTTTGTTGACGATGATCGGTATCATCAGTCTTATCATGAGTGACAGCAGAAGACTTCGATACAACTTGTTTCTCCCCCGTGTATATTCATCATACATTGGTCCATATAACATTTCCAACTCTTCAATTGTCGTGTTGACTGTCATATCAGCTCTAGGAACATTTCCTGGAACCATCGTTGAACTTGACGGTTCATTGTTATGGTCTTGAGTTCCGAGTTCCGTGCGATTGTGAACGAAAGTCGTTTGTCGTTGTGGATTGGGACTTAAACTGTTTTGTTCAAATGCCATTCTTGTAATTCATCAAATCGGATGTGAATAGTCTCGACAATCAATTTTGTTCTCTTGTTGTATACTCTATACCCCTTAGACTGAGTTGCATATCCCACTAGAATACATGCATCACCTTTCGCTTTCATCTTATCCAAATTTTCACCATCTCGTATTATGTAACAAGTACATCCAAAAACGTGAAGGTGTTTGAGTGAAGGTTTTCGATCATGAATGATGTGATATGGTGTATTTTCGTGTCTTGGGATAATTAAGGAGCGATTTTGTGTGTAGCATGCGGTTGACACGGCTTCGACCCAAAAGTATAGTGGAAGTTTAGCGGATAATAATGTTCAAGCATCTTCAACCAAAGTACGGTTTCGTCTTTCAACAACGCCGTTTTGTTCGGGTGTTCGAGCAATAGATGTTTCATGTTCAATCCCTTCGGCTTCAAAATAATTTCTCAGGTTTGAATTCAAAAATTCTGTACCTCTGTCAGTACGAACCACTTTAACTTGAGCTTGAAGACCACGTTGTATCAGTTTAAGAAAGCTGATGAGAACTTCGGGTGTTTCATCCTTGGACCTCAAGAAGTGAGTCCATGTGTACCTTGAGTAATCATCGACAATTACCAGAATATATTTCTTTCCAATTATACTATGAACACGCATGGGACCACATAGATCCATATGGAGAAGATCTAACCGTCCTTTTGAGCTTGGTGTAGTTTTTTTCTTGAAACTACTTCGTTTAGCTTTACAAAGCTCACAAGAAGAACAAAGATGATCTTTGATGAATTTCAAACTTGGAAGGCCTCTCACAATATCTTTCTTGGAAAGCAAGTTGATGGTATCAAAATTAAGATGAGATAAATGTTGATGCCATAACCATGCCTGAGTCGTTAAAGCTTTAGCCATGAAGCAAATTGGAGTTGATGAAGTTGTGTCTTGAGGTGAAATTGTGTAAATATCAGTACCCCGTGTACCGGTAAGTAAGTCATTCCCATCATAATCACGAACAAAACATGTCTTCTTTCTGAAAGAAACCTCCAAATCTGCATCACAGAATTGACCAACCGAGAAAAGATTGTGATTGAGCCCTTCGACGTAGTATACCCTTTTGATCATGATATTCCCCTGAACCAAATCTCCATATCCTAGGATCGGTGCAAATTGATCATTTCCGAATCGGACCGTACCCAGGAACTTCTCTACGAAGTTAATTAGAAGCTTGAGATTCCCCGCCATGTGCTTCGTACATCCGGAGTCCAGTATGAAGAGAATTATTTGTATCACATGCAGAAGAGTTAGAACACGATGGAGCATTTGCTAAATTGGATACCACAGTAGTTGTGATTATAGAATCATCAGTGTCCTTAGCAACATTTAAAGGCATACTAACACTCGTTGTCACATTTTCTGTCCTAATTTTAGGCATCCATTTATATCCTGGAGGACATTGATTAGAAAACCACCATTTCCAAGACTTTCTAGCAGACTCATATAATTCCTTAATTCTGCTTCTAGGGTTCTTAGTGGTGGAGTCTGATGCATTACTTTTCTTAGTGGGGGTTTCACCAGAATGGTTCACTTTGTGTTTGGGTTTACTAGCTCTAATAGGCATCACAACTTGCTTCTTAGTTCTAGTATCTACGCCTTTGACTTTATTCATAGCACACATAGAATGATTAACATTAGCACACTTTCCACATTTGACACAAACAAATTTAACATTCATAGCATTCAAATCATTCACATCATTCAAATCGTCATTACATGCGATTACAGACTTTTTATTCTTAAAAACATTCAAATTCCTAGGGTGTTCTTCTACTTCCTTCATCTTCCCTTTATTCTTGTGTTTCCAGACCTTATCATTCACTTGAGTACGCTTAAGCTGAGGCCGGCTAACACTAGTAGTTCAGATTATTCCTGTAGTAGAAGACACACGAATATTAGTGTTTCTAGAAGTCTGAGGCGATTGAGTAACTTTGTTTGTAGGCTTAGTGGTCATTCTATACATCCCTGGTTTAATTACATTATTGTGCTTAACGCTTGGTGTTATCACATTCGTCCTTATGGGTTGATTATGTGGTAACCTTTCCTTTCCATCCATCTTGGGGGCAAACACAGGTTTTGTAAACGAGGAATTTGATAAAGCAGATGGTTTTTCCAAGATAGAGGATCTATTCTCTTTTGAGGCATTGGGTTGTCTAACAACATGTTTCTTAATGCTAGGTTCCACAACTTTCCCACCTATTTTAGCAACGAGTTTCTGCAACTCTGCTATCGCTCTTTCCCTGTCTTGTAACTGAGCTTTCAACCCTTTAATTTCTTATGTTCATTCATTTCTCGAAACGTTCTGGAATGTTTTTCTTGCAAGTTATTATCATGTGGAAAACTACCAACGTCTTTTTACAAAGCAAGTTCAAGAGAATGACAATGTTTTTGAAGGAAATCAGTTTTGTGTTGAAGTAACTCAAAAGCCTTTTTATCAACATTTTCTTTACGTTTCGAAAGCTCAATTTCAAGATGCTCACATTCTTTGATCTTATCAAGATATTTGCATGCAACATCAGAATATTCATCAATATCAGCACAAGATGTAAAATAAGCACACATAACATCTTTAGAAACGCATTCTTGCAAGAGTAAATCATATTCATCTGAAAAATCAGACTTCTCCATTTTAAGATCACCAATGTTTTTCTCAATGGATTCAACATATTTTAAATCATCAAACATTTCAGTCCGGATCAACTCCTCAAACAGAAGAACAGTTTCTTTAATTAATGTCGTATTTGGGATTAATAGTTCTTTCACAAGCAAGGTAATATCTTGAGGAATCGGGCATTTCCACTCATCATTTTCACGTTTTGCCCAATCTCTTTCAACAATAGATTTAACGTTATCTATGTGGTGTTTAAGAATACCTAATGTTTTCCTACTCTTGCTTTTGGACTCATCTAGAGGAAGGTAGTTCATGTATTTGTAAACATTAGATTTCTTAGGGGCAAACGCTTTCTTCCATTGCATTCTCTTTTGTTTGCATTCTAAAAATACTTCCTCACGAGTTTTCTGAGTTTGTTTGTTGAACAGACCATAAAGACTATTCTCATAAGCATTATTAAATGGTTTCACAAACTCATTTTTGACAAGTGGTCGACTATCATCATCCCAAAGGGCAGTCTCTTCACTATCGGCACTAACAGGCATGCAATCAAGATCGGTCCTTTCAGTCTCATCAAGATAAAGACGCGGGTTCGCAGCTTGAGCTTTGGCAAGGTACTCAGGACTTGCAAAGCTAGCTTGACCCTTAAACATCGACGGAGGTGCTATCATTCTTACGGTTTGAATAGAATCATGTGTTTTATAAACAAATTTCTTCAACAATTCGACTTGTTCTTCTTGTTTCGTTACTTTTGCGGTTTCTTTATCATATCTACTTTTGAAGTCTTGTTTTAACACATCTACCTCTTGTTTCTTAACCTCAAGAATTTTAGCAGAATCGGTAGTGGTCATAGAGAGCTTTTGTTCAAGTTCATTAACTTTGGTATTGGCAAGGTACGTTTTTTAACGTTCATCCATTAAGAAAACATTATATTGGCGCTTCTCTTTGGCTAATAACTCAAGACTAGTATTATATTTGTTTTCAAAATCGTCCTTTTGACTTTTTAACGCACTACCCTTGTACCCCTCAAGCTCTTTGGTTTTCTGAAGGAGCTCAACTCTATAGCTTTCAGTCATCTCACTCGATTTGATAAGAGCAGCTTTGCATTCTTCAAAATTTTGAGTGAGCGTAGCGTTTTCCTTCTTTAATTGCTTTTGACTCTTTTTATTTTCAGTGACATCTTTTTGTAAAGTGGCAATTAAATTAGCAAGCGCAATACGTTCCTCTTCATCATACTCATTTGCATGTTGATCATCCTCAGACTCATTATTGCACATGTCTGATGAATTATGTGTGGTATTACTATCAACCGTTTCCATCATACTTGTGTCATTAATGGCATTGGGTAGATCACTATGCTCATGAATATCACCAAACACATTATATTCATCAGTAGTGTGTACCTTATCGATTGGCTCAGTGTCAAAGATAGGGCCATTGTCATCTTCAGTGACTTTGAGAAATTCTTCAACCTTTGCCATGTACGAGTAATGTGCATCGAGTTCTTGATCAGAATCTTCATCATCAATGTCATCAAGCATTGCTCCTTCCTCAGTTGACAATTTAACCCATGCTTCCATCTTCTTGCATAACAACATCTTTTCCTTATGATAACCAGAGTCTCTAACCCTTTTTGGCTTCCTGCATTCCTTTTCCATATGCCCATAACCTTGTCAATTAAAACATTGAATCCCACTCTGCTGAACCACTTGACTTCCAACAGTTTCCCTATTCCCAGTAGCAGTAGCAATCCTCTGAGTATCATACTTGGCAGTTTGTCGATCATACCTTACAGAACCCTCAACATTCATTGGATTATGTCTATCATACCTAGAAGGACTTTCACCACGTTGACGTGTGTCATACCTTGGAGGACTCTCAACATATTGGTTCTTTGTGTTAGATGATGTGCGAAGATTGTTGTTGGTGGGTTTGTAGATTTTCTTGCAAGTCTTCATTATGAAAGCAATTTGTTGTTTCATCTCTCGATTCTTTTGAGCTTGGTCTTCATCACTATCTTCTTCAGATGATGATTCAGATGATGGTGATGATGCTCTTGGCACTTTACCTCGTGATCTTGTGGATGATGAAGACTTAGATGATATGGAATATCGTGGTGAGGATGATGTAGTGGAGTATGGATTAGGAGCACGAGGGTGATGATCTTGAACATGTTGAGTGGTAGTCACTAAAGCAAGTGGATTAGCCATCTTGGCAACACGTTCAGCTCGAATCTCATTTGCTTCATTCTGAAATTGCTTCAAGATATCAAAGAGTCGATGATATGATACCTCGTCTAACGTTTCTTGTTGTTTCACTAAAGTGACGAATCGTGTCCACTCGGGTTGACGTGTTGAAGAAATTGAACATTGACTTGCATGGTGGAGACTTGCAGATTATTTCTTGTCATGTCATTCATCATTTTATAAAACCTGGAGTAGTAAGAGTCAATTGATTCTCCATCCCGTGAAGTAAACTTGCCAAAATTACAAAACATTTTTGTTTTGACATCTTGTTTGTTGAGTGATTCTCCTTGTTGCAAGCGTTCAATAGCAGTCCACATTTCATGTGTTGTAGGGCATGCATCAACCGTGGAGTAAATTTCATCTCCAATCCCACTTAAAACCATATAGATGGCTTCCTTCTCCGCATCATGCCAAGCACAATTTTCAGGTGTGAGATCGGATCTTGTTTACTATCACGTTCACTTGCGGGAACTGCATCAGTAGTATCAGTGGCTGGTCTTGGAGGAATGGATATCTTCTTGAATACATATGGTCCATGAGTAATACATTTACTCAAGGCATCACCATTGGGTCTTGTATCAAGGTATCGTATCAAACGTGATTGCCATTGAGCATACCGACCAGACACAAGCATTGGTGGTCTCTCTTTGTTACCTGCCACCATGATGTTGTTGATTGTGACACGATATTCTTGAGTAGAATCCATCTCAAAAATGATGTGAAGTGAATAGGATCTTAAGTAGATGAAGTTGTGAGAAGATTGTGGTTGAAACTTGAAGAAATTGTGAAAACCCTTATCCGGAATTACAAACACTACTAAATTCGGAATGTTAAATGAATGAAAAATCCGGAATCTCTAAAAGTTACAAATGCGGAATAATACTTTATCTGGAATCAGTTAGAATGATTATCCGGAATATTTGTTTTGCCTAGTATCTTAAGGTTTTTAAGTGCTTTGTTTTTCCTAGTTACAAATGTTGTCCCAAATAATATGATGATAGATTAACGAAATGAGATGGAAAAGATATGAATTTTAGAGAGAGAAAGTAGTGAAAGAAAGTAGAGAGAAGGAGATGATTAACTTAGTGAATATTATATTAGAGAAAATTAGAGTTACTAATGATCATCCACCCTTCCTAACATGCTAGGAATGGCTTTATATAGCCGGGCTTACATGTAACCATAATGGGCTATATTGTTTGGACCGGGCTTGTCTTTTGGGCTTTAAGTAGCTTAAATCCAAGCCCGTGAACCACGACTATTTAACTAACTATTACAACGTTCTAATAAATGTTACAATAATAAACGATTACCGAGCATTCTTGTTTGACTCAATATTTTGAGGCTAACAACTGCCACTTCCACATACCCATCAAGACACTGCTGTTGCAAGTATCCTCATTTGATAACTATCCTCATTTTTCAATTAATTTTGCTTAATGATGTGGTATATCACAAATTCTCCATTCCCTGATGTGTATTGTGTCGATATTTTTTTATAAACAGAAAGCAAAGAGAAAATTACAAATACAATATCGTTTTTAATGTATGTTTAGTAGTTGTATTACCTTTCGTTCAAAATGTGAATTCCATATTAGTATCCGATGGACTATATTATTAGTTAAATTTAACCACATGATGTTTTACAGAATTATGAAATACTAGCCAATAAAGGGGTGTTTAGAATTGCATATTTCAAGTATGCTTATGGCTTAATATATGTAGATAAGCCATTAGTCCACAACAATCGAAAAAAGTAAAACTGGCTTTTGTTCATTTGAAATGAACTTACTGTTTTTGATGAAGTCAGTCTTGATTTTCTAAGTGATAAATGACACGGCTTCAAATAATAATAATGGTGAACAATCCCTTATAGATATAAAGTCGGTTAAGACCATATAAACTAGCGTTTCTGCTGATTTTCTGCTTGGCTCTATACAATGTACTAACCATGCTATTTTATGCAGATTTATTTTGTGTATTTGGTGATGATAAGGTGAAAATGGCAAAAGCTACAACAAAGTGTATCACATTTTAGAAGAACTCTACTGCCGCTACATATATAGTTAGTGGATGGAATGCTTGCTTCAGATTCTATCCGTGTTTTTGAGGGTGTTTTGCAATTTTGTTAGCTTCGATATGATACTATAATGGAAACCTTGAATAAACCTTTATGATGATACTAAAACACCTCGCGGCGAAGCGCGGCATTAATCCTCGTAATAAAAAATCAGAGGAAAAATAAAAAAAACAGTTTACTGTTCATAGGACTCTGAGGTTGTGAATGCCAAACTATAATAAGTGGAGAATTTTATATATGTCCCTATTTTAATACAAAATTTCATATATATCTAACCTTACTTAAAAAGTTCATATATGTCCTTCGTTTTGAAACAAAATTTGATATATATCCAACCTTACATAAAAATTTCATATATATCCAATTTAAATCTTAAAATTTCATATATGTCCAAATAACCAATTTATATATAATTAAAACCTTAAAATACATATTAATTATCACTTAATCCTAAAATAACGATTATATCCTCGTTTTTCTATCTAATAATATGTATATCTAATCACCAAAATAACAACAAATCATTATAACAACGAATAACTTTAAACATGATTTAACTAACTTTGCCAGAAATAATAAACCAACAACTAATCTTAAATACAATTTATTGGTTCTATCAAGTATCATGATCACTTTTTTTCTTTCTATATTATCCAATGATGTATTATTATTATGATTATTTTATCATTCTAGCTATATGTTAGTAAGCTTATTTTGCTACTAACTAAATAACATAACTTTTGTGTTTGTTTGGTAATTGTAATTAGAACTTTTCTTCTTTTATTTTTAAATACTTTGATAATTTATGTTTTACATATATGTGTTTTCATATAGTAATTTGAGAGATTGTTTATATAAAAATATATGAAATATATGAAATATATATGTGATTATAAAAAAACAAAAGTATAATGGTTACTTTAGGTTTAAGTAATACTTAATATGCATTTTAAGTTTTTAATTATATATAAATTGAGTATTTGGACAAATATGAAATTTTAAGTTAAAAATTGGATATATACGAAATTTTAAGTTTAAAAGTGGATATATATGTAATTTTTAAGTAAGGTTGGATCTATATGAAATTTTGTTTCAAAAGGAATGACATATATAAAATTTTTAAATAAGGTTGGATATATATGAATTTTGTTTCAAAAGGAAGGACATATATGAAATTTTTAAGTAAGGTTAGATATATATGAAATTTTGTTTCAAAAAGAAGGACATATATGAAATTTTTAATTAAGGTTGGATATATATGAAATTTTGTGTTAAGATAAAAACATATATGAAATTCTCCCTAAGTTATACTCCCTCCGTCTCATATTAACAGTCCAGTATACTATTTTTGGACGTCCCATATTAATAGTCCAGTCCAAAAATAGATAAGAAATATAGATTAAGAATACTATATCACTCTCACTTGAGGGTATTATTACAAACAATAAAGAAGTTGTAAATTAATTGATTAAGGGTAAAATTGTCTTTGTGTAAAAAGTAAGAGAGAGAAGACTGAAAAAGTGATGCTTTTATTAATATGCGTGTTTTTTATCGGTGGACTATTATTATGGGACGGAGGGAGTAATATGCCTACCTGTGCATTCTTAAGTTTTTGCAATAGGCTTTAACAAGAAGGAAAAACATACAACCTCTGTTCCAAAATTTATATTCTATTTTTTTTTAAAATTAATTGTCCACTATTAAAAATAAACATGATGTTTAGATCGAGATTAATACATTACCTTTAGTTAAAATTATAATTACAAACTTTAAGAAAGTTTTAAATTAATTAGTTACAAATAAACGTGTATTTATGAAAAAGTAAGAGAGATAAGCTTGTAAATATGATATTTTTTTTAAGTGTATGTTTCTTTTTAAACTGTGTATTTTTTATCGATGGATAATAAGTTTTTTAAACGGAAAGTATAGCAGGAAGCAAATACTAGAGGCTTTTGACCACATAATGTATCCATTTTTAGCTTTGTGTAAGTCAAAACAAAACAATACGTTAAAATTTTTAATTTGGTAAAAAATCTAAAATATAAAAGATTTAGATTATTCAATCTTGTAGATTTATTAAATATTTTTACCAAATAAAAAAATTTAGATAAAAAAACATAAAAATTTAAAAATTTTAAAAATTTTAAAAATTTAAATTAAAAGATTATTAAGCCTATACGGGTTAATATACACAAAAGTTACTAAAGTTTGGCCAAAAATTCGATTTAGTTACTAAAGTTTAAAACCTAACAGATAGGTTACCCAAATATACGGGTTTATGTTTTACGTTACTAAACGTTTATAAAAACTATTGTCCCGTTACTCCCTTGACAGGTTACCTGTTGAGAGCCTCTTTTAACTTGTTAAGTTAGAGTTTGTGGGTCCTACCTGTATATGAGTCACTGATATGAGTGTAATTACTCATATCATTTGTATGTTAAAACAATGAAATTATGCATGAAATGTATCAAATGTGCCTTGTATATGTGTATTTCTTGTTTTAATGTGTGTAGGTACCAAGATCGCGAAAATCGGCAAAAACCGGCACGAGATTGAAGAAAAAGATTGAAGAAGCCAAAATAGAGCTCGACTTTAGCGGATTTTATCATTTGTCAAGAAAACGGGCCAAGTGGGTCCCACATTGAAGCATTTGGGGTTAAAAGCCCAAATATTGGATAAAACATGGAAATATTTTTGGGACTAAAGCAAATGAAGCCCAAATCAAATAAGGCCCAACACCATGTGATGTATCAGATGAAAGGAAAATATAAGGGCCCAAGCCCAAATATTGAAAAAAAACGAATGGAGAATTGGGCTTTAGGGTTTCAGTTAAACGTGTATAAACTCGTTACTCACTTTTTCAATAAACAAATAAAAATCCCTCACACATACGTTTCATTCATTTACTCCACTCACATCAAATAAATAAAACCGATCCACTCACCCACTCATATCTTTTTCATTTACACCACACGTTGCTTCATACTTTTTCACACACACATTTAAAATACTTTCGTTAACTCCTATGTTGCCTTTCTTCTTCACCATAAAAATCAGTAATGAGAGTTACTATTCACAAACCCTAAGTTGATTAATTCATAAAATTAATAAAGGGCTTTTGTTCACACGAGTGAGTTAAGCGTGTGGGATATAAAATCCCTTTTGTTTAAGGAAGAGAAGATGGGAATGAGTAAGATACGTGGCGAATTATTATTGGAGGAAACACATCAATTTCCACAATCAACCAATCAGAGGGCTCAAAAGAAACACAACTAACACACGGATGCCACGTTGGCAATACTTGTGCTAGTGTGTGTCATATCAACCATCAGATCAACCAAGAGAGAGAGAATAAAGATCCAAGGGCTGGAATGAAAGAAGAATATTCCTTTGAAGATTCAGATATTCGCTCAGCAAAGCCTTGGGGATGGCTATAAAACCCCCCCAATTTACTTGTAATTTTCATCCTTTCTTTTACTTTAAAGTTATTCTGTAGAAATAGTTATAGGGTTAAATCTTGTATTTATTTTTATCAAGCTTTGTATTATTTCTGGAAAATTAATGAAAGTTCAGTGGTTTTATTTTAATTCGTGTCTTGTTCTTTTTATTGATTAAAGTGATATACAAATTAATTTTTATTACTGTTTCACATAATAATGTTTGTGATGTTAGATTTAAGCTAGTTAATAGCTTAAATTTAATATTAAAAGTAAAGTATTGGATAAGTTTTTTCCCCACTGGAAGAAACTTAAAATCAAATCAGCTTGGTTCGTGATATTATGTTCGAATGATATCAAGTGGGATATCTGGTTCAAAAAGTTGATGGTATTGGTGGTGCGATTGATGTTATATGGTGGTGTAGATTCTGGTTCTTAGGTTGTTCAGCACAACCTACTGCTCAATGGTTTCTACAAAAAGGTGCTCTCCTATTTTATATTTTTTTTGTAGATTAATATTAAAAGTTTGAATGCTTAGGTAAATTGTTTAAAAATTATGTTAAGTCTGCTTAAGTTTAATCTGGTATATTGTTCTTTGTACTCTTGATGTTTAGTTAGGTTAACTGTTTTAATTAATGTTTGGATTTGGAGATTTGAATGAATGGGATAAAAGAGAGTTCTGTTTGTTTCAAGCTGATTTCAAATCGATAGATGATATAGTTTTGTTTATATGTTTAAATTAACTCTTTATTAAGTTTGTATGATGAATAAGTTTCAGTTTGAATTTGTTAGGATGAATCTGAGTAATATGCTACGAGATTGAGTTATATCTGAATAAAATTAAGTCACTAAGATTCTTAATTAAGTGGACTTGTCGCTTCGGTTCTGCTTAGCTAGTAGTCATTTCTTATGTTGTGGTATCGTATGGATTTGATTATTTTCTGAATAATTGTTTAGGATGCAATGATTTAAACTGTTATTGTTACTTAGTTAAAACTGGCATGTTTGATATTTTTTTAGATTGACTGAATGTTTATATTGAATGATTTTCTCAGTTGCTTATATTCAGGTTTAAACCTTTTATATTAGTCTGTGATTTAGTTGGGTAGTTTTTAGTAAACTTGTTGTTTAAACTGTTCAAGCATTCAGCTTATCAGATCCCATTGATCTGATAAGCCCAAAAGCTGTTTCCTAACAGCTTAAAGAAAATTAGCAGTTTCAAAATAAGTCGCTCCTGTGACTCCTTACAATTTAACTGCCAAAAATTAATAATCTCAAAAAAATAGGTCCCTTATGGGACTCGAACCCTTGACCTCAAGGGTAGTAGCATAGTGTGTTACCACTGGGCTATTAGCTTTTTAAAGTTTTCTTTCTGGAATTTAATTAATATAGTAGGTCTACACTGGGCAGATGTTTGTTTAAGGATTGTTTAAGTTAACCTTACGTTTTTAAATAATTCTAATAAATGTTTTTATGAAAGTAATATTTTAATTTTTAAAATAATATTAGTTTCAAAATAAAATAAAATAATAAAAAAATGTTTTTATTAAAGTTAAGATTTTAATTAGTATTTATATAATTAGATTCTTATTGTTTTAATATAATATAGTTTTCAAATTAGATTTAGTTTAATTAAATTTTAATAAAGTTTTATTAGTTTAAAAAGTTTAATTAGATTTCTATAATAGTTTAAAAGTTATTATTAATTTTTATAGATTATTAAAATAGTTTAAATTTTAAATAGTTTTAATCTTTAAGTAATTAATTGTTTTAGATTTAAAAATAGCGGGGTTTATGATTCATGCACTTTAGGCTTAGATTTAATAGTTTAAAATTGGTTGATTTTAATTTGAGTTTAAAAAACCGAAAACCAATTCAAATCGATTGTCCGAATCAAAGCAAAACGTCTCAAATTCATAAGATCTTCGTGTACAACGAACTTGGTTCATCACGTGTTTATTGAATTCGTCATTGGTAATATTAGTCTATTACTTTTTCCTAAAGGTAATTTTCTAATTTACCCTATAACGTAATCTAATTATCACTATACTATCCACGACACATCAAAAATTTTGGCGCCGCTACCGGGGATCTTGTGTACGATTCGCTTTTGTGGAGATTTGTTGATCGTTGATTTGAAGACCCTTTCCGTCCTCGGAAAGTTTTGTTATTTTTCTATTATATAGTATGTATCATTTTTCTCGTTTTTTGTGAATAATATATTGTATTAGGTAGAACAATAAATTTACATACTTATCAAATAAGGCCTTAGTTGGGATTTCATCACCTAGCTATTGTAGTCGAATCCAAAACAAAAATAAAAGGCAAAATAGATAAATACTAATAAGAAGTTTGAACTCGATTTATACAAACTATAAGGTGGGTATAAGGCGACGTGCTATAAAAGGCCGTCTAAGGAAAAAGGTTTTTAAGTGCTTTGTGCCACCTCATTTCCCCGCTTGCTTGTGCGTATATTGAGAGGGACGACCTATTATTAGTTTGCCGACTCAAGTAGTAATAAATCTTATTTTTGTTGTTTACTTATTGAACCTCGAGACGTTTAGGTTTTCACCTATCGTTTCAAAGTCGACCGAGGGTAATTTACTTCCATAGTAGTTATCCTTATTCCTTGTTTTTATCGATCATTTTTTATTGAGAAATACCAAATAAAATACCAAAAATAATCTTCTTCTTGTCTAATTTCTCTTCTTCAATCCTCTAAATTCTCGTCTTTGTAGTGTATGCAATTACGTTCTTCTCGTCTTGTGATTGATTTTAATAGGCTTGAAAATATTCCTCGTAGAAATAGAAATCGTCAACAACGAATAGTGGAACCCGAGCTTCCACCTATTTTTGTAGAGATGGCCGATAACCGAACAATGGAGGAATTGCTCCGTGCACCCACCGAAGGGTATGGGGAAGCAATCGTTGTGCCGGATATTTTGGCGGATCATTATGAGATTAAGACGGGTCTTTTTTCGCTCATTCGTGCCGACCAATTTCGTGGCAATGAGACTGATAACCCGCACTCTCACATTCGGAATTTTCTTCGAATTACCTCGACTCTCAAGTTTAGAGATGTGCCGAATGACGCGATTAAGCTCATGCTTTTTCCGTACTCGCTCGAGGGTAATGCTAAGATTTGGTATGAGAAAGAACCACCGGGTTCGATCTTAACATGGGATGATTTAGTGTCTAAGTTCATGAATTATTTCTTTCCACCATCTAAGACAACACACTTTAAGAACCAGATCACTAGATTTGAACGAAAAGTGCATGAATCGTTTGGGGTTGCATGGGAAAGATTCAAAGATTTGTTGAGACAATGTCCACACCACGGTTTCTCGGAATTGCGTCAAATAAATACTTTCTATAATGGGCTTAATATGATTGAACAAGATTCTTTAAATGCCGCCGCGGGTGGTAATCTTTTAAGAAAAACTCTGAGAGACGCGTGGGGAATAATTGAGAATAAATCTAGAGCACAATATTCACGAAACACACCGGGTGTTTCCAATGTGAATTCGTTTAATCCCGAGATTGCTAGATTGGACTCTAAGATTGATAGTGGATTCGCGACTTTGTTGAATGAGATTAGGAAGAATCCTCATAGATCCATTAATATGATTGAGAATGTTTGTGTATCATGTGGTGGAGCATATCCTAATTATGCTTGTTCAACCACGGGGTTTGATCAAGCTAGTGCTTTTGCCGCGACGGGAACTTGGCTCCAACGGTCAAGTTCCTCGTCAAAATCATGTTGCTCCACCGGGTTTTCCACCGGTTCAAAATAGGGAATAATTTTAACTGTGGTAACCAAGGGAATTTCAATCAAGGAAATGGGTTTAATGCTAATCAAAACAATCAAGGCTTTCAAAGCAATAATCAAAATGATTTATCAAGCTATATCAAGTCAAATGAGGCAAATATGAAAGCTTTTCAAAACAACATTCAAGGGCAAATTAATACTTTGAAACTCGATTTTCAAAATACGATTAAAGGGCAAAACAATAAGATTGAGCATAATCAACAAAGGCTAGAGCAAAACCAAAATCGTATGCAACAAAGTATGGATCAAAGTCAAAACAAATTGCTTTCGATGTTCGAATCTTTTATGACCAAACCTTCCTCGTCTTCGGGTGGCTTACCTAGTAACACCATTCCAAACCCGAAGGGTGAGATGAAATCTATAACCACACGTAGTGGGAAAGCTTTAGACGGACCTTTGCTTCCACATGTGAGTACCTCTCCGGTGAGGGAAGTGGAGCAAGAACCCGAGGTGGTTAAAGAAAAGGAAATTCCTATTCCACCAAAGGTAGACCAATTGCCTATTCCAGAATCCGAGCTTCCGAAGACTAAACCCACATTACCCTACCCTTCGAGACTTAACCAAGAGAAGCTCCGCGAAAAGTCCAATGCTCAAATGACTACTTTTTTAGAGATGTTTAAGAATCTTTATATTATTGTTAGTTTCGCGGATGCATTGCTTTACATGCCTAAGTTTGCTTCGACTATTAAGAGACTGATGAATGATAAAGGGAAATTGGTTGAAGTCACATCTTAAGATGCTAATTGTTCCGCGGTTCTTACACAAAAGCTTCCCACAAAACTTGGAGACCCGGGTAAGTTTGTGATACCATGTGATTTCCCTAATATGGAGGAATGCTTAGCTTTAGCCGATCTTGGTGCTAGCATTAATTTGATGCCTCTTTCCGTGTGGAAAAGGTTATCACTTCCCGAGCTTACACCTACTAAGATGACTCTCGATCTAGCGGATCGATCTATCGCCTTACCAAAAGGAATAGCCGAGGACGTGTTTGTCAAGGTAGGGAAACTCGTCTTTCCAACGGACTTTGTTGTTTGCGATTATCCCGAAGATTCTCGTGTACCACTAATTTTGGGAAGACCGTTTTTGATGACAGCTAGTGCTTTAGATGACATGAAAGCGGGGAAATTGACTTTAAGAGTTGATGATGAAAATATCACGTTTGATATTGGTCATATCTCTAAATTTTCTTCCAAGTATTACGAGGAATCAATTAATCAAATTGATGTGATTGATGTTACTTTTGAAGAATATTCTCAAGAAGTGCTTGGATTCTCGGCTTCTTCTAAAAGTGGCAATCCCACTTCTTCGAATCCTATTATCTCTTCGGCTAAACCTCCACTCACTCCATTTGAGGGAGGTGACTTCGTTCTTGAAGAGCTTGAGAATATTGGTTATTCAAAAATCGAAAAGGAAATTGATGATTACCTTAGCACACCATTTGATCCTAGTGAGTTTGATAGTGAGAATTTTGATCCCGAGGGAGATATTTCTTTGATTGAAAAATTGTTGAATATGGATCGTTTTGAATCACCACCTATGGATTTAAAAGTTGTGAATGAAAATGAGACTAAAGTGAAAACATCTATTGAGGAAGCACCCGAATTAGAACTTAAGGAACTCCCCACTCATTTGTAGTATGCTTTTCTTGAGGGATCGGATAAGTTACCAGTGATTATTGCTAAGGGATTAAAGGAAAATGAAAAGGATGAGCTTATCAAAGTGCTTAAGAAGCATAAACGGGCCATTGCATGGAAAATCTCCGACATTAAGGGTATAGATCCAAAATTTTGTACTCATAAAATTCTAATGGAGGATGATTATAAACCCGCTATCCAAAATCAAAGAAGGGTCAATCCAAAGATTCATGAGGTGATCAAAAAGGAAGTCACTAAACTTCTAGACGCCGGAATGATCTACCCTATCTCGGATAGTCCATGGGTTAGCCCCGTGCATTGTGTTCCAAAGAAAGGAGGAATGACGGTTGTTACTAATGAGGATAATGAATTGATTCCTACTAGACTTGTGACCGGTTGGCGTGTTTGTATTGACTATAGGAAACTTAATGATGCCACTAGGAAGGATCATTTTCCATTACCTTTTATGGATCAAATGTTAGAGAGACTAGCGGGGAAAAATTATATTGCTTTTTGGATGGATTTTCTGGCTATTTCCAAATCCCCATTGACCCTCGTGATCAAGAAAAGACCACATTCACTTGTCCTTATGGAACATTTTCTTATCGTCGCATGCCTTTTGGACTATGCAATGCTCCGGGGATGTTCCAAAGGTGCATGATGGCCATTTTCCATGATATGATTGAGAAAACCATGGAAGTCTTCATGGATGACTTTTCGGTTTTTGGGGAATCTTTCACTTCATGTCTCTCTAACCTTGAAAGAATGTTGCAACGTTGTGAGGAAACAAATCATGTGCTTAATTATGAAAAATGTCACTTCATGTGCAAAGAGGGAATTGTGTTAGGACATAAGATCTCTAAGGCCGGTATTGAGGTTGATAGGGCTAAAATCGACGTGATTGCCAAATTGCCTCCACCCACCACCGTTAAGGGAGTAAGGAGTTTTCTCGGCCATGCCGGCTTCTATCGACGTTTTATACAAGACTTCTCTAAGATAGCTCGGCCTATGACCCATCTTTTGGAAAAAGAGACTCCTTTCATCTTTTCGGATGAGTGTATTCAAGCCTTTGAGATGCTTAAAAAGAAGTTAACCGAATCTCCAATCTTAGTTGCCCCGAATTGGGACCTACCTTTTGAAATTATGTGTGATGCTAGTGATTACGCGGTAGGTGCGGTTTTGGGGCAACGTAAGTTAAAACACTTCTTGCCTATACACTATGCAAGTAAGACTATGACGGATGCTCAAACAAAGTACACTACAACGGAAAAGGAGCTACTTGCCGTTGTGTATGCTTTTGAAAAGTTTAGACCATATCTCGTCTTGTCTCAAACCATAGTGTATACGGACCACTCGGCTATCAAATATCTTCTTAATAAACAAGATGCTAAGCCGAGGTTGCTCCGGTGGATTCTCCTCCTTCAAGAATTTAATGTCAAAATTCTAGACAAAAAAGGAGACGAGAATCTCGCGGCCGATCATTTATCTCGACTTGAGAATCCTCACCAAAGCGATCGAGAGAACAAGGAAATCAATGAAACATTTCCTCTCGAGACGCTTGGTATGATTGCTTTTCGTGGTGATGATAGTACCCCATGGTTTGCGGACATTGCAAATTACCATGCGGGGAAGTTTGTGATCAAGGGTATGTCGTCCCAACAAAAACGAAAGTTTTTCAAGGATATTTCCTATTACTTTTGGGACGACCCCTATTTGTTTCGTGTGTGCGCGGATCAAGTGATTCGTAGGTGCATGTTTGGCAAAGAAGCCCAAGATATCCTTAAATCTTGTCATGAGGGACCCACCAGGGGACATCATGGTGCTAACGCCACCGCGAAAAAAGTCTTTGATGCCGGCTTCTTTTGGCCTTCCATATATCGTGATGCCCAAGACTTGTGATGCTTGTCAACGTCAAGGAAAGAACTCACAAAGGGATGAAATGCCTCAAAACATTATCCAAGTTTGTGAAATCTTTGACATGTGGAGGATCGATTTTATGGGGCCGTTTCCATCTTCGAAAGGAAATAAATACATTCTCGTAGCCGTGGACTATTTGTCTAAATGGGTTGAAGCTAAGGCTTTGCCCACGAATGATGCTCGAGTTGTGGTGAACTTTTTGAAACAACTCTTTGCTAGGTTTGGAACTCCGCGGGCTATTATAAGTGATCGTGGGACCCATTTTTGTAATGAAAAATTTGAAAAAGTTCTAAAGAAATATGGTGTCACTCATCGACTTTCTACGGCTTATCACCCTCAAACGAGTGGTCAAGTGGAGGTTTCAAACCGAGCTCTTAAAAGGATTTTGGAGCGTTCTATTGGAGAGAATCGCACTTCATGGTCGGATAAATTGGACGATGCGTTGTGGGCTTTCCGTACGGCTTACAATACGCCAATTGGTTGTACACCATTTAGGTTGGTCTACGGAAAAGCATGCCACTTGCCAATTGAACTCGAACATAAGGCGTATTGGGCTCTTAAGCATTGTAACTTTGATTTGAGGACCGCGGGTGATCATCGCAAGGTTCAATTGAATGAACTAAGTGAATTAAGGGATCAAGCTTATGAAAATTCATTGATCTACAAAGAGAAGACTAACAGGATTCATGACTCTAAGATCAAAAACCGCATTTTCAATGTTGGTGATCAAGTCCTCTTATTCAACTCTAGACTTAAGATTTTCTCGGGCAAGCTTAAATCCCGTTGGTCCGGACCATTCACCATTGCACAAGTTTTCCCTTATGGCACCATTGAGCTAGCTCAAAAAGACGGGCCTAACTTTAAGGTGAATGGTCATCGTGTGAAACATTACTTTGGAGGGGACATACCTACGGAGGTTGTCCCGGATCTTCAAACTTTCCCTAAGGACCAATGAATGCGGGGATCGAGTCGAGCTCATGACTCGGTGAACAAAAACGAGGTGCCTTGTGGGGGAGTCCCATACATTCTATCTTCTTTCTATTTTCTAACAACTAATAAGGCTTGATCTTTCAAGCTCGTGCTCGTGTTTTGTTGTGTTGTGATCTTAGGTATGACCTTTATTATTTGAAGACTCTCGTGTTCGGTTTTTGCCGGTTCACTTGATCTTTCATTCTTTGAATGCCATAAAGGGGCACACTTTCTATCCCTTGATTTTTATCAACTAACGTTTTATCTTGAGGCATAACTAATAAACGGCTTATAGATTTGCGTGCTCTTTCCATGCTAGGAATTTGCATTAGACTCTTCGTGTTTTAGCAAGGGAGTGTTACTCTTGAGCTAAGAAACATTGAGGACAATGTTTGGTTTTAGCATGGGGGAGTCAATGGATATAATCGCTTGCTATTGCTTTTGTCGTGTCCAAACGTGTTGTTTTTCTCATTTTTCAATAAAATTTTAAAATTTTTAGTGTTATTTTTCAAGTTTTAATAAATAAAATAAGTGCTTTTGACACAAATGTATGCTTTCCGTTGGTGAAAATAAGAATAGTTTTTTACTCGACTCGGTTTTTAACCTTAGCTTTTCCTTAACGTATTTGAATTAAGTTTTGCTAGGCTATTATATAGGGAGCTTTAAAACGCGAAAGTCTTAATTCATACGAGTTAAGAACAAGAACTTTTTGCAAGCTCCTATAATTGATCCTATAAAGTCGTCTATCAATGGAACTTTAAAACGCAAATTCTAAAACTTGAAAAAGTATAAGAAGATGCAAGATCCTATAGATGACTTGAAAACCCAAAACTTTGATTTAATAGGCTAAGTATCCATTGATTTCACATTCTTGAAATTTTACAATATGGAGAACGAGAGATGATAGAGCCAATTATAAGTTTGGTATTATTTCGGAAATTTATGTGAGTTAATTATAAGCCTATTCTCCCATCGCTTGCTAATAAATTTATCTGCAATAAATAAGGTTGTACGATTTGAAAAGTTACTTAGCTTCTAGCCCAAGATCGTTTAAAAGTTGCTCGGTATGGATTAGAATTCATAGCCAAGGCATAACTTATTGAAGCGGGATGCGAAGATTGGCGAGTCCAAAAAGGTCCTAACAAGGCATGAGGGCTATATTTTATTGCTAAAGATCCCAAGTGATGTGAAGAATCATTTATCAAAAATCAATATGAAGGATCGAGACACACGACGAAAAGCAAATACTCCCCAAAAGTCATGGAGAATTCTATCCAAAAAGGCCCTAACAAGGTATGAGGATAAATAAAGCTAAGTCCAAAAAGGAGGCGGATCGTTGTATATCAAAATCCCAAATAAAGATTTGAGAAAAATAAAGAAGTCGTGGTCCAAGTATGAATCTCTCAAAACTTCAAGTGAAGAAATTCCTATATGAAGAGAAGACCATTATTTCATGAACGTCTCTCAAGGTTTGAAGTATGAAGTCGCTGCCAAATATCGGTCCGAGAAAGGTCTCAAATCGCGAAGCAAGTTATGCCAAGATATGAACTTTATGAGGTCCCGAGAAGCAGTTTTAAAAGATTTTGTCCTTTAGCTAACTATTGATTAAATCGTTCACTTTATTTTCGGACTAAATAACTATCTAAATAAGTCAACAATGCATCCTCGTGATCATTCAAGACAACAATAAAATATAAGAGATACACCTAGGAATAAGGGAGTCTAAGTGAATAATTGGCCCACATGAGTTCGTGTTGGTTTGCTAACTTATAATAACAATGATCTCGTTTTTAAGCTTGGCATGAAAAAGTGAAAAGTCGGGGACGATGAATCTATTTGAGTTTTATGATCCTTAAAGTTATTTTTCAAATAATGAAAGCAATACATTATGTCGTTTTTAAGCTTGGCATGGATTAGTGTTTTATTTTATCATTGCGTGAGGACACGACAATTGCTTAGCAAGGGGGAATTTGATATGAGTGTAATTACTCATATGATTTGTATCTTAAAACAATGAAATTATGCATGAAATGTATCAAATATGCCTTTTATATGTGTATTTCTTGTTTTAATGTGTGTAGGTACCAAGATCGCGAAAATCGGCAAAAACCGGCACGAGATTGAAGAAAAAGATTTAAGAAGCCAAAATCGAGCTCGACTTTAGCGGATTTTATCATTTGTCAAGAAAACGGGCCAAGTGGGTCCCACATTGAAGCATTTGGGCTTAAAAGCCCAAATATTGGATAAAACATGGAAATATTTTTGGGACTAAAGCAAATGAAGCCCAAATCAAATAAGGCCCAACACCATGTGATGTATCGGATGAAAGGAAAATATAAGGGCCCAAGCCCAAATATTGAAAAAGAATGAATGGAGAATTGGGCTTTAGGGTTTCAGTTAAACGTGTATAAACTCGTTACTCACTTTTTCAATAAACCAATAAAAATCCCTCACATATACGTTTCATTCATTTACTCCACTCACATCAAATAAATAAAACCGATCCACTCACCCACTCATATCTTTTTCATTTACACCACACGTTGCTTCATACTTTTTCTGATAGGTGTGTAAACACCCATCTTTTCTACCACTTAATTACAATAATTACCGGACCAAAACGTGTATTTTATGTCTTTTATGTCGGAATTATGCGTGGTTTGTGTTTTTGTTGTGATTTAGGACGAAAAGGTGAAAAGTGGAGAAAACACGGGAATTCACGGGCATTTACGGACTTTTATTGAAGAAAAAGATGAAAGACGGAGTCAAGGAGTCAAGAGTGCAAAAAGAACGGAAGTCCAAGACCAATTCTGAAGATTTATCGAAGAAAAAGTCAAAAGACGGAAGTTTATCAAAAGCCGAAGAATTCAAGTCTATTTTATTGAAGAATTTAAAGACGAGTTCAAAGAAATCCCGAAGCCAAAAGTCCCTTAAGTCCAAGTTTAAAGAAGATTAGAAGAAAAGGACTAAGTATGCAATTAAGAAAGATTAAAAGAAGTAGGGACTTAATGACGCAATTAAGAGAAAAGGAAAGAGGGGAGGAAGCTTCCTTAATCCTCCCCTATAAATAGTCATTAGTTGTAATCTTTTCATTTTGTTGGCTAAGTGTGACAATTAGCTCTTCCACCATTTACTTACCTTGTCATTTACTTTTCTTGTCAAACTTAAATACCTTGTCTTGCACCTTAAATTCATTTAATTTCAAGTAAGTTTTCATTTAATTATTGTCAATCTTTACTTTATCTTGTCAATCTCTTATCTACCTTTCTTAATCTTTGATTTATGTGTTTATGTTTATGTTCATGTTCATGCTTTTATTTTGATCAAGTTGGTTTTTGATTATTTTGGTTAAAGTTGTTTGATTTCTTGTTTTTAATTGTTCGTTTATGTTTACTGTTGATTCGTGGATAGTTTTATTAAATTGTTTGTGTTTATTTTGGTTGAATTTGTGTTAGATCGTGTTTATTTTTGATCCCATGTTCTTCGGAAAGGTTGTTTCTGTTTCTTTGTTTCCAGGAAAAGTTCCGAGCCAAGGCAAGGAGAGGAGTGTTCATTCGGAAGTCCAAAGTTCCGAGCCAAGGGGTTTCATCCGGAACTTCAAAGTTCCGGATCAAGAGTGTTCATTCGGAACTCCAAAAGTTCCGAATCAAATACTTCCGAACGAAAGTCCGACTCAAGCATTAGTTCATTCGGAACTTGAAAGTTCCGGATCAATTCACTTTATTCGGAACTCAAAAAGTTCCGGATCAAGGAGATTCATTCGGAACTCAAAAGTTCCGAATCAAGGGGCTTCATTCGGAACTTCTTAAAAGTTCCGAACCAACTTCCGGATCAAGGGTAAGTTCCGATTCAAGAAGTGTTCATTCGGAAGTCTGAAACTTCCGAATCAAGGAGGCTTCATTCGGAATCTTCCGAATCAAGGGTGACCAAAAACTTCCGAATCAAGGCAAAATTTAGAAGTTCCGAATCAGTAAAGTTCCGAACGAAGGATTGTTTTGGATAAGTGACATATTCAGATCAATTTGTTCCGGATCAAGGATTTTGGTAATATTCCGAGCGAAGAAGAATCATTCCAACAGAAGGTGACATTCCGGACGAGTGATTGTTCCAAACGAAAGATAATTCCGAATGAGCTGTATCCAGGTTCTTATTAGCTTTTGTCTTTGATTTTTATTTTCAAGCTTTATTTTTCCTGCCTTTTATTTAATTGCACTCTAAGATTATTTGCCTTAGCTTTATTTTAGTTTTGCCTTAGTTTAAGTTTTAGTCGCGTTTTAAGTTTGCCTTAGTTAGATTTAAGTTTGCGTCATTTACTTTAGTGCCCTTTAATTTCAGTCTCGCTTTAAATACTTGCACCCTTATTTTAATTAGACTTAGATTTACTTTAAGAGCACCTTTACTTTAATTGTTTTGCACCTTTTATTTTAAAATACTACAACGACACATTTTTGTTCCACCAAAATAAAACTGAGTCACATAGAGAACCTAGATCAATTCGATTAGACCAACACAACGAACTTTAACTTTCTTACAGGGTGTCAAAAAGCCTGGTATCAAATGGCGCCGCTGCCGGCTCTTTTCGTAAAGATTAACGGTTTTCTGTGAGAGACACGTTGCTTTTTGGGATCCGTTCACTTGTGAGCGTTACTTTTCTTGCATAAAAAATTCAAAAAATCATAAAAATTAGAAAATTGATAAAAATCCATAAAAATTAAAAATTTCAATAATCCAAAAAGATTTTATCTTTCTTGTGTATATATATTGTCTTTGTGTTTGGTTTTGTTTTCTTTTGCATTTTCAGGTGAATGCGTACTAGATCTTCTAATTATCAAGAGCCCGAGCCTCAAGAAGATTTAAGTATGGCAGGTGTTAACAACAACAACATTCCACCGCACCTCAATAATAATAATAATAACAACAATGCTCTTCCACAGCCCGATCTTCGGACCATGGAGGAACTTTGTCAACCAACAATGTTTGGACGAGGAGGACCGATTGCGCCGATGCAAATCAACGCTCCTGAGTTTTCGTTGAAGCACCACATGATTCAGCAAGTGCAAACAAACCCATTTAGAGGATTGCCTGATGATGATGCCAACAAACACCTCGAAAAGTTCATTACAATCACCCAAAGCATGAAGTTGCCTGCGGCCACAATGGATGTTCTTCGCCTACAACTCTTTCCACATACTTTATCGCATCATGCCGAGAAATGGTTTGATCGTCTCCCGAAGAATTCTATTCACACTTGGGATGACATGACTCAACGCTTTTTGTCGCGCTACTTTCCACCATCCATGGTCACAAGCCTTCGCAATCAGATCAGTGGTTTCATGCAAGACCCTGACGAATCTCTTTTTGATGCTTGGGAGAGATATAATGTCTTGATCGATAGATGTACAAACCACAACATGCTCCCTGTGACCTTAATAGATACTTTCTACAACGGTTTGACTTTTCGAGATCGTGATACGATCAATGCAGCCGCCGGTGGCACATTCATGAAAAGGAGACCCGAGGAGTGTAGAGAGCTAATTGAAAACATGACTACTCACCACAAAAACTGGGATTCCTCTGCTTCTTCTAGGAACAACCCGAGAGTCAATGTTTCCTCCACCTCAGCAAACCCTGAGATGACCGAACTCACCCGCATGATGGCCGAAATGAGCAAAAGTATTACGCTTCTCGCTTCAAACCAACAACAACAACAAGTTAAAGCAGTTGCTAATCCTTGTGAAACATGTGGCGGTCCTCACTCATACACCGATTGTCCTTCGACACAAGGAAATCCGGAAAATGTGTATGCTGCTTACGGTAATTATTCACCGGAAAATTACCAAGCTAGACAACAAGGGGATAGAAATCTGCTGAGCTACCGTTCCAACAACTACCTTTCACCCGGTTTTTCTCCTCAAAACCAAAACCCCGCCAACAACTACAATAGAAGCAACCAAATCCCACCACGAGCTTCTAACCCTTATAACCCACCCACCCAACAACACCCACCCATAAACACCGATGTTGAAGCCACAATGCGAACTCAAGGTGAGCAAATCAAGAATCTACAGAGCCAAATAATCAATTTGAAAGGAGATATCCTGAAGCAAGGTAATGACATTCGAACCGAGGTTCGTGATAATATTCAATCCTCCTTCAGCACTCAAACGACTGAATTAAAGAATCTGTTGGCTAGTTTCTTTCCCTCCACTCAACCTTCTACTTCAAGTTCTCTACCTTCAAACACCGTCACTAATCCGCGAGCTAATGTGAGTGCTATAACTACGCGTAGTGGAATTACCATTGTCAATCCACCAATCCCACCCCCATCATCTACACCTCCTCCACCACCATGTATCCCTACTCCTCCTACACCTAGTATTAGTGTACCATTACCGTCTCCGCCTCGTCATGACGATGTATCTCGGAAGGACCCTTCAACATCCCAACTTTTACCGACTACACCTTCACCTTCCACCTATAAACCTAGAATCCCATACCCTTCTCGCATAGGCAAGACCAATGACCTAACCAAGAATGACTGTTAAGTATCGAAATATGTGGATATGCTATCTAACATGACCATCAACATTAGCCTTGTTGAAGCACTTTGCCACATGCCGAAATTTGTCAAAGCATTCAAGGAATTGCTTAGCAAGAAGGAGAAGCTGATTGAACTCGCAAACACACGCTTAAATGAAAACTGCTCAGCAGTTATTCTTAAAGAATTACCGGAAAAGCTTGGAGATCCCGGTCGTTTTGTGTTGCCTTGCGTGTTCAACAAAACTGAAGAATTTACTGCCCTTGCTGATCTCGGGGCTAGTATAATTTGATGCCTTTGAGTGTTTGGAAAACACTATCATTACCCGACCTCATTCCAACAAAGATGACTCTCGAACTTGCAAATCACACTCTCGCTTACCCCGTTGGTATAGCCGAAGACGTGTTTATCAAAGTTGGCACATTTACTTTCCCGGTCGACTTTGTCGTAGTTGATTATGAAATGGACCCTCGTATTCCTTTAATACTTGGTCGGCCATTCTTGAGAATCGGACGAGCTTTAGTTGATGTGGCCGAAGGTGAGTTAATCTTACGAGTCGGGGATGATTCAAAAGTTTTTAAAATGGGGAAGCTTACAGGCAAATCCTTTGGAGGCCGAGAATCAATGAATATGATAAATGTGCTCGATGATTTTGTTGTCTATGACAATCCTCTATTTGACTCTTGCATTGATAATCCACTCTTTGACGATGATGTGGATGATTCTCGCTCCACCTTGGACGCTTCTCCCATTTATGATTCTCCACCGGTCTTTGCTGCTTATGATGATGATGATTCTAGCTCAGATTCAGATGATTTTGATTGTACTTCTGAGTATCTCGAGCTGCCCACTTTCGATGATTTTGATGAGGCTGATACTCTCTCGAGCGATTCTTCACATGATGAAGATCCTCCGCCATCACTCGATCCTAATTTGGACGATTATTCATTTGAGGAAGATTTCTCTGAATTTCTCAACACATACTTCCCTCATGAGAGTGATGCTCCTCCTTATGACTTTGAAGATTATCGTCTTGATCCTACTTTGGATTTGAAGAGCATTCTGTCAAAGGAGAAGAAACCGGTTGACACCAATATCCGTTGCACATATGATTTGACACCTCTTTGTCCCCCTTCTGAGGACGAGGTTGTGCTTCTTTGCGGATCTTCTTCACACTCGGCTGAGCCTGAGTGCTATTTTCCCCTAAAGGAAAAGGTGTTCGACCCCGGTATTGAAGTCTTTAAGCCATCTCAGTATCCACCTGATGAAATAAAAGGAAAAATCTTTGGACATTTTGAAGACATGCTTGCACCACTCCACCCTTGCTTCCACCGTGCTCCATCTTTGCTTAAGGGAACCTTGTCACTTCTTATTTGGCTTGCCTTGTTCGCCTTAAGCTTGTGCTATTTGATGGACGAAAACTACGTATTTGATCCCGGTGGATGTGTTTCATGCTTCTTTCTTTGCTAATCAAGGTCGAGTCAGGCTCACGACTCGGTTAACAAAAATCAAGCGCTTCTTGGGAGGCAACCCATGCATCTATCTTTTCGCTTTCTTTATCATAAGTGTAGGGGAGACCCTTTGGTTTGCTATTTCCTCTCCTCACTTCTTAATCAGGGATTCGAGCTTCAATGATCCACTTTTGATGATTCTTGACGACCCGTGATTCCATGTTCTACTTTATCCCGATTCTATCCTAAACTCTTTTCGATTCACTATTTTATATTTTCTCAATAATAAAATAGGAATCTCTTTAGTTGTCTTTTCCTTAGCGAGATTTAAACAACGTGCACAATGTCCTAAGTGTAGGGGAGTCTACTCCCACATGCTTAAACATTGAGGACAATGTTTATCTTAAGTGTAGGGGGACTTCTATCGAATTTAAGTGGTCTTTTCCTTGTATTTGTCCTCATTTTAACCTGAAAATCAATTTTTCGACATTTTTCAAAATTTTTGATCTATTTTGGCCTATTAGTTTTTCCCCTTTGTATAGTTATTTTCTTTCCTTATTAGAATAAATCTTTAATAAAGTGGTTTTAATTTTCAAACGTTGTGAATCTTTTGACTCAACCCGAGTTTACTTGCCTAAGTTACTCTAGCTAGTATTCTTAACGTGTTTAAGTCAAGTTTTGCTAGGCTTTTATATAGGGAGCTATAAAACGCGAAAGTCTTAACTCTCACGGGTTAAGAACAAGAACTTTTCGCAAGTTCCTATAATTGATCCTAGAGAGTCGTTTATTAAGGGAACTTTAAAACGCGATTTCTAAACTTGAAAAAGTCTAAGAATTTGCAAGATCCTATAGGCGACTCGAAAACCCAAAACTTTTATTTAATAGGCTAAGTATCCACGAGTCTCATTACTTGAGATTTTAAACTGTGGAGAACGAGAGATGATAGAGCCAATTATAAGTTCGGTTTTCTTTCGTGAATTTATGTGAGTTAATTATAAGCCTATTCTCCCATCGCTTGCTAATAAATTTATCTGCTAATAAGTAAGGTTGTACGATTTGAAAAGTTACTTAGCTTCTAGCTCAAGATCGTTTAAAAGTTGCTCGGTATGGATTAGAGTTCATAGCCAAGGCATAACTTATTGAAGCGGGATGCGAAGATTGGCGAGTCCGAAAAGGCCCTAACAAGGCATGAGGGCTATATTTTGTTGCTAAAGATCCAAAGTGATGTGAAGAATCATTTATCGAAAATCAATATGAAGGATCGAGACACACGACGTAAAGCAAAACTCCCCAAAAGTCATGGAGAAGTGTATCCGAAAAGACCCTAACAAGGTATGAGGATAAATAGATCTAAGTCATAAAAGGAGGCGGATCGTTGTATATCAAAGTCCAAAATAAAGATTGGAGAAAAATGAAGAAGTCGTGATCCAAGTATGAATCTCTCAAAACTTCAAGTGAAGAAATTCCTATATGAAGAGAAGACCATAATTTCATGAACGTCTCTCAAGGTTTGAAGTATGAAGTCGCTGCCAAATATCGGTCCGAGAAAGGTCTCAAATCGCGAAACGAGTTATGCCAAGATATGAACTTTATGAGGTCCCGAGAAGCAGTTTTAAAAGATTTTGTCCTTTAGCTAACTATTGATTAAATCGTTAACTTTTTTTTCAGACTAAATAACTATCGAAATAAGTCAAAAATGCATCCTCGTGATCATTCAAGACAATAATAAAATATAAGAGATACACCTAGGAATAAGGGAGTCTAAGTGAGTAATTGGCCCACATGAGTTCGTGATAGTTTACTAACTTATAATAACAATGATCTCGTTTTTAAGCTTGGTTTGGAGAAAGTGAAAACTTGAGGATGATGATTATTCATAACATTTTCAAAACCCAAGGTATGCTTTTGATTTCTTTACTTTGAATGTTTATAGTTTTTATTTCTTTAATAAAGGCCAACGTGGATTGATTATGATGAAAAGTGTAAATCTTGCTTTGTAACTAATGCATTGCATGAGGACATTGCAATGGTCAAGTGTAGGGGATTTGATAGGTGTGTAAACACCCATCTTTTCTACCACTTAATTACAATAATTACCGGACCAAAACGTGTATTTTATGTCGGAATTATGCGTGGTTTGTGTTTTTGTTGTGATTTAGGACGAAAAGGTGAAAAGTGGAGAAAACACGGGAATTCACGGGCATTTACGGACTTTTATTGAAGAAAAAGATGAAAGACGGAGTCAAGGAGTCAAGAGTGCAAAAAGAACGGAAGTCCAAGACCAATTCTGAAGATTTATCGAAGAAAAAGTCAAAAGACGGAAGTTTATCAAAAGCCGAAGAATTCAAGTCTATTTTATTGAAGAATTTAAAGACGAGTTCAAAGAAATCCCGAAGCCAAAAGTCCCTTAAGTCCAAGTTTAAAGAAGATTAGAAGAAAAGGACTAAGTATGCAATTAAGAAAGATTAAAAGAAGGAGGGACTTAATGACGCAATTAAGAGAAAAGGAAAGAGGGGAGGAAGCTTCCTTAATCCTCCCCTATAAATAGTCATTAGTTGTAATCTTTTCATTTTGTTGACTAAGTGTGACAATTAGCTCTTCCACCATTTACTTACCTTGTCATTTACTTTTCTTGTCAAATTTAAATACCTTGTCTTGCACCTTAAATTCATTTAATTTCAAGTAAGTTTTCATTTAATTATTGTCAATCTTTACTTTATCTTGTCAATCTCTTATCTACCTTTCTTAATCTTTGATTTATGTGTTTATGTTTATGTTCATGTTCATGCTTTTATTTTGATCAAGTTGGTTTTTGATTATTTTGGTTAAAGTTGTTTGATTTCTTGTTTTTAATTGTTCGTTTATGTTTACTGTTGATTCGTGGATAGTTTTATCAAATTGTTTGTGTTAATTTTGGTTGAATTTGTGTTAGATCGTGTTTATTTTTGATCCCCTGTTCTTCGGAAAGGTTGTTTCTGTTTCTTTGTTTCCAGGAAAAGTTCCGAGCCAAGGCAAGGAGAGGAGTGTTCATTCGGAAGTCCAAAGTTCCGAGCCAAGGGGTTTCATCCGGAACTTCAAAGTTCCGGATCAAGAGTGTTCATTCGGAACTCCAAAAGTTCCGAATCAAATACTTCCGAACGAAAGTCCGACTCAAGCATTAGTTCATTCGGAACTTGAAAGTTCCGGATCAATTCACTTCATTCGGAACTCAAAAAGTTCCGGATCAAGGAGATTCATTCGAAACTCAAAAGTTCCGAATCAATGGGCTTCATTCGGAACTTCTCAAAAGTTCCGAACCAACTTCCGGATCAAGGGTAAGTTCCGATTCAAGAAGTGTTCATTCGGAAGTCTGAAACTTCCGAATCAAGGAGGCTTCATTCGGAATCTTCCGAATCAAGGGTGACCAAAAACTTCCGAATCAAGGCAAAATTTAGAAGTTCCGAATCAGTAAAGTTCCGAACGAAGGATTGTTTTGGATAAGTGACATATTCAGATCAATTTGTTCCGGGTCAAGGATTTTGGTAATATTCCGAGCGAAGAAGAATCATTCCAGCCGAAGGTGACATTCCGGACGAGTGATTGTTCCAAACGAAGGATAATTCCGAATGAGCTGTATTCAGGTTCTTATTATCTTTTGTCTTTGATTTTTATTTTCAAGCTTTATTTTTCCTTCCTTTTATTTAATTGCACTTTAAGATTATTTGCCTTAGCTTTATTTTAGTTTTGCCTTAGTTTAAGTTTTAGTCGCGTTTTAAGTTTGCCTTAGTTAGATTTAAGTTTGCGTCATTTACTTTAGTGCCCTTTAATTTTAGTCTCGCTTTAAATACTTGCACCCTTATTTTAATTAGACTTAGATTTACTTTAAGAGCACCTTTACTTTAATTGTTTTGCACCTTTTATTTTAAAATACTACAACGATACATTTTTGTTCCACCAAAATAAAACTGAGTCACATAGAGAACCTAGATCAATTCGATTAGACCAACACAACGAACTTTAATCTTTACACGGGGTGTCAAAAGCCTTGTATCATTTTCACACACACATTTAAAATACTTTCGTTAACTCCTATGTTGCCTTTCTTCTTCACCACCAAAACCAGTAATGAGAGTTACTATTCACAAACCCTAAGTTGATTAATTCATAAAATTAATAAAGGGCTTTTGTTCACACGAGTGAGTTAAGCGTGTGGGATATAAAATCCCCTTTGTTTAAGGAAGAGAAGATGGGAATGAGTAAGATACGTGGCGAATTATTATTGAAGGAAACACATCAATTTCCACAATCAACCAATCAGAGGGCTCAAAAGAAACACAACTAACATACGGATGCCACGTTGGCAATCCGTGTGCTAGTGTGTGTCATATCAACCATCAGATCAACCAAGAGAGAGAGAGAATAAAGATCCAAGGGCTGGAATGAAAGAAGAATATTCCTTTAAATATTCGGATATTTGCTCAGCAAAGCCTTGGGGATGGCTATAAAAACCCCCCAATTTACTTGTAATTTTCATCCTTTCTTTTACTTTAAAGTTATTCTGTAGAAATAGTTATAGGGTTAAATCTTGTATTTCTTTTTATCAAGCTTTGTATTATTTCTGGAAAATTAATGAAAGTTCAGTGGTTTTATTTTAATTCGTGTCTTGTTCTTTTTATTGATTAAAGTGATATACAAATTAAATTTTATTACTGTTTCACATAATAATGTTTGTGATGTTAGATTTAAGCTTGTTAATAGCTTAAATTTAATATTAAATGTAAAGTATTGGATAAGTTTTTTCCCCACTGGAAGAAACTTAAAATCAAATCAGCTTGGTTCGTGATATTATGTTCGAATGATATCAAGTGGGATATCTGGTTCAAAGTTGATGGTATTGGTGGTGCGATTGATGTTATATGGTGGTGTAGATTCTGGTTCTTAGGTTGTTCAGCACAACCTACTGCCCAATGGTTTCTACAAAAAGGTGCTCTCCTATTTTATATTTTTTTTGTAGATTAATATTAAAAGTTTGAATGCTTAGGTAAATTGTTTAAAAATTATGTTAAGTCTGCTTAACTTTAATCTGGTATATTGTTCTTTGTACTCTTGATGTGTAGTTAGGTTAACTGTTTTAATTAATGTTTGGATTTGGAGATTTGAATGAATGGGATAAAAGAGAGTTCTGTTTGTTTCAAGCTGATTTCAAATCTTAGATGATATAGTTTTGTTTATATGTTTAAATTCACTGTTTATTAAGTTTGTATGATGAATAAGTTTTAGTTTGAATTTGTTAGGATGAATCTGAGTAATATGCTACGAGATTGAGTTATATCTGAATAAAATTAAGTCACTAAGATTCTTAATTAAGTGGACTTGTCGCTTCGGTTCTGCTTAGCTAGTATTCGTTTCTTATGCTGTGGTATCGTATGAATTTGATTATTTTCTAAATAATTGTTTAGGATGCAATGATTTAAATTGTTATTGTTACTTAGTTAAAACTGGCATGTTGGATATTTTTTTAGATTGACTGAATGTTTATATTGAATGATTTTCTCAGTTGCTTATATTCAGGTTTAAACCTTTTATATTAGTCTGTGATTTAGTTGGGTAGTTTTTAGTAAACTTGTTGTTTAAATTGTTCAAGCATTCAGCTTATCAGATCCCATTGATCTGATAAGCTTAAAAGTTGTTTCCTAACAGCTTAAAGAAAATTAGCAGTTTCAAAATAAGTCGCTCCTGTGACTCCTTACAATTTAACTGTCAGAAATTAATAATCTCAAAAAAATAGGTCCCTTATGGGACTCGAACCCTTGACCTCAAGGGTAGTAGCATAGTGTGTTACCACTGGGCTATTAGCTTTTTTAAGTTTTCTTTCTGGAATTTAATTAATATAGTAGGTCTACACTGGGCAGATGTTTGTTTAAGGATTGTTTAAGTTAACCTTACGTTTTTAAATAATTCTAATAAATGTTTTTATGAAAGTAATATTTTAATTTCTAAAATAATATTAGTTTCAAAATAAAATAAAATAATAAAAAATGTTTTTATTAAAGTTAAGATTTTAATTAGTATTTATATAATTAGATTCTTATTGTTTTAAAATAATATAGTTATCAAATTAGATTTAGTTTAATTAAATTTTAATAAAGTTTTATTAGTTTAAAAAGTTTAATTAGATTTCTATAATAGTTTAAAAGTTATTATTAATTTTTATAGATTACTAAAATAGTTTAAATTTTAAATAGTTTTAATTTTTAAGTAATTAATTGTTTTAGATTTAAAAATAGCGGGGTTTACGATTCATGCACTTTAGCCTTAGATTTAATAGTTTAAAATTGGTAGATTTTAATTTGAGTTTAAAAAACCGAAAACCAATTCAAATCGATTGTCCGAATCAAAGCAAAACGTCTCAAATTCATAAGATCTTCGTGTACAACGAACTTGGTTCATCACGTGTTTAATTGAATTCGTCATTGGTAATATTAGTCTATTACTTTTTCCTAAAGGTAATTTTCTAATTTACCCTATAACGTAATCTAATTATCACTATACTATCCACGACACATCAGTCACCATCTACTAGTAATATTTAATAATACATTATTTTTCACATGCTTGAAATGTCTTCTAACTAAAAAATGATTTATCCTCGAGTACTTATTTTGATTTAATAAACAAAATGTTATGATACGAGAAGATCAAATCAGAATGCAAGTTTGGCAAAAAAAATGAATAATGCAGCTTGCTATGTATCGTAGTTCGCAAAACTTCAAATTCTTTGCTCGTAGAAAAGTGATGTTTTAAAAAGACGAATAATTAGTGGTGCGAGAAAATATTAAAATTTGAGAAACATGTATACAAATAAAAATCAACAAATTATAACGTGTGCAAGTAATATACAATCAACGGTTATTTTGCCCTTACTTTAAAATAAAAATTAGAAATGGTTAATAAATGTGATTATAAATAATCGTAATTATTATGTATAATATATAAAAATTATGCATATGTATGTGGACGACAAAGAAGAAAGTGTTAGGCTACCTGCAACAGCGACTTTTACGATTTTGACTTTTTAGTTTTCTCTCTCCAGCAATCTAGTGCGACCTATTTTTCCCAACAAGACGACTAAGTGTGACCTAATTCAATTTTTTAATATAAATATTTTTTAAATAACTATTTAAATAAAATAAAAATATTATAATAATATTTATATTTGAATATCATTAAAATATGATTAAAAAAAGATTTAATTAGAAGAAAAAAAAGGTAAATTGCATTAGCTAAAATTAACTTCAAAAGTTATCAAATTAATGTATGTTGTGAGGAATTAAACAAAGCTCAATATATTAAAATATAGAATTTTTTTATAAAGTTTATATAATTAAAACATAATTAAAACATAATTAAAACAAGTTAAATTTAAAAAAAATCGTTTTCCAACATCTCCAAAATCTCAGCGGTAACAAAAAAAAAAAATTCTACTATAATTCTTATTTTGATTTTAGAAAATCAAGGGAAGTATTTCAAAGATATCACTAACCGAATGGTTGACTTGGGTTGTGTTTTAATAAAATGAATTTGGCTAAAAAAAGGCGGGTCAATTGGATCGGAAGTTCCGCAAGATCCATTTTGAATGTATATAAGATGGATTATTGGTTTAGATCTTGACAATTATTCATAGTCATAATGTTTTTAAACTGTTAATAACACATTGGCTAAAACTATGGAGTAGATTAGTGGAGATAAAAAGAAGGCAAAGTGGGAAAAGGCAAAGAATTTGTCAAACATTGATTTTAAGATTTATTAAAGTTATTAAATAATGAATTAATATTATTAAAAAATTGTAATGCCACGTCGAGATTTTACAGGCTGCAACAGGTTAAAACATACGAAGTAACCTGTGTAACAGGTAACCAGAACTTGAGTAACCTATCTATTAGGTTTTAAACTTTAGTAACCAAATCGAATTTTTGCCCAAATTTTAGTAACTTTTGTGTATATAACCCTTTTCAAAATATTTTTTTTTTCAAATAAAAAGCCACTACTACTAGTTGTTTTGCTTTACTAAATAAAAAGTTACTATAAAACTTAATTAAAACATAAATCCTTGTAACGAGTGGCCGGGCTATCGATTCGATCACCGAGTCAACCCATATAAATTTTATAATTTATCTTATAATTAAGTGATGAAAATTATACCAACGAAAATACTTTTAAAGGTAAATTTATCAATATATCTTACAACAAATGTTATAATTTTTTTTAGGAATGCTAAAACCACAAAGAAACTAGTATAATACCCGTACGTTTCCCGGTATAACGATTCAATAACTTATAAAATGTTTAAAAATTTATTGTCATATATTTAAACCCCATTAAATCTCATCTCTTATCTTTTCGTAATATAAAGTGATAGAAAATTTTCACCATAAATTCGCTATACATAAAAGAGCTATCATTTGAATCCAAGTTGCCAATATAATAGCCAAAGGCTATGATTTTCATGTATTTTTATTAATGTACTCGAT
Source organism: Glebionis coronaria (assembly GCA_025667525.1). Lineage (NCBI taxonomy): Eukaryota > Viridiplantae > Streptophyta > Magnoliopsida > Asterales > Asteraceae > Glebionis > Glebionis coronaria. The sequence goes on along the minus strand of CM046879.1, from coordinate 425,572,580 downwards.
AGAAATGAGGAGGCAAACAAATCATAACTATCCGAATGCAAACTTGAATGCACATGGTAACCATTTAATCGATTTTTTGTACTTTGTCAACATCAAATGAGCAAGCATCCATTAACTGATATTACTAAGGCCGGTGGGAGTGGGATGAATCCCACGAGCAGCATGGCAAAGCTACGCGCTGCCTCCCATCCCCCCATTATAACCTGCGCGCGAGTTACCTTTTCCAAACCAAAAAGACATGCCAAACTTACCGGGGTGAGTTATACATAAAATGGGCCCCACTTTAATCTTACCGTTATTTTCAAATTAAAAAAAAAAAAACCTTTTTCAAATACCCGTTTTTACTTATAAATACCCAACAAAAACTCTTATTTTTCAAACACACATTCAAACTCCATACACATTTCACACATTCTCCACAAATCACAAAAAATGGAAAATATCGACGAATACGAGTTATTTTTTGCCACTGAAAATCCGGTAGTCGCAACGAAACGCAAGTGGGCTTTTATTAAAAAAGCGTTGCATTTTATTAAAAGACGACGTATTGCTAATCGAGTACCCAGAAACGTCATAACTCGAGACCGAATAGGTGCTCATAATCGGTTAGTTGAGTCTTTTTTTTCGGCGAACCCAAGATACGATGCGAAAGAGTTCAAAAATGTTTTTCGAATGGGTCGCCCCCTTTTCAACTGGATAGTTAGTGAAGTGACTCACTATTCTGCATACTTTCGTAATAATGTTGATTGTACCGGAAAAGAAGGTATTTCGCCGTTGTTAAAGTGCACATCGTCGATTCGTCAATTGGCATACGGCGTCGTTCCTGGTTTTCTAGATGAGTATTTGCAAATGAGCGTAAGAACTTCTCGAGAATCACTTGATCATTTCTGTAGTGCTGTTATGGAAATATTTGGGGCTGAGTATTTGAGAAAACCCACGTATACTGATGTTCAGAAACTTTATGCGCATCATGAAGCAAAGCACGGGTTTCCAGGGATGATAGGAAGTCTTGATTGTACAGACTGGGAGTGGTTCGGTTGTCCAGTTGCCTTTAAAGGCCAATATGTTAGACGTGATCATGGACCGAATCCATTTATTTTACTTGAAGTTGTTGCGTCGCAGGACTTGTGGATATGGCATGCATTTTTTGGTGTTTCTGGGTCGAACAACGACATCAACGTTTTATATCAGTCCCCTTTATTTAATGATTTGAAAACCGGACGAGCACCTGAGGTGGAGTTTGAGGCTAACGGTGTACACTATCCATGGGGATACTATCTTACGGACGGAATATATCCGGAATTGGCAACACTTGTTAAAACAATTCCCGAACCATCATCCAATGACCATAAGAGGATTTTATATAAGCAGAAACAAGAATCCGCAAGAAAAGATATTGAAAGAGCTTTTGATGTTTTGAAGAAAAAATAGGCCATATTAGCCAATCCTGCACGACCTTTACGGAAAGAAAGAATCATGAATATGATGTACACATGCATCATATTACATAATATGGTTCGAAAGTTCAAAAAAAGCAATATCTCCTACATGGTTCCCAGAAGAACAACTTCAACCGGACGATGTGTTTCAAATCCAAGAACACATGCTACAAGTTATGCGGCATATCAGCTCCGCGCAAGAACATCACAATCTTCGAGCAGATTTGGTCGAGCATTTGTATGCCAATGCTTAATTTATTAAGTTTTTTTTATATTTATGTTTTTTTTTAATGTTTTTTTCAATTTCCTATGTATCGTCTTTTAATTTCGTATTGTGTTTTAATTTTCTATGTACCCGTGTTTTAATAAAATGTATGAATAAAAAATATTTAATGAAAAAATGGGGTGATGTGGAGTGAGTTTGGGTGAGTTTGGTGAGTGTCATTACCTCCTGTGGTGAGTTTGGGTGAGTTTTGGTGAGTTTAGTAAAAAAGCTGACGTGGCGCTGAGGTGGAGTTGAGTGGGTTTCACCCAACTCCCACTAGTCTAATATCAATCCCATCTTGGGCCAAACTCGAAATACTTTGTCTCATTCTCATGTCATTTCATCAAACTTAATTACTATTTTTAGGAGAGGGATTTGACACTAATAATATGGTTTCACAACAACAATGTCAGGCATGCCACCATCTCTAATGGATGTGCACAACATATAAATCATGATATGGAAAATGTTGATATTTTGCTTGTCATTCAAATTTTGGAGTAGTGGTCGTAGAGAGTGATTGATCGGTCACCAACCTGCAAGACCAAAAATTGGAAGAAAGATCTCTGCTTAGGCTTCCAATCTCTACCTCTCAAAGTCACCACTCCTGGAGGTCAGAATCCCATCCTCGGGTCGTCCTCACCACCTTCTTTTGTCCGATCCTAACCAAATTCTAACATCAAGTGAGTATACACGCAACAATAGTTGCATTAAAGTGTAAATAAAATTTACCTATAACATTTATTCTCTAAAGAACCAATACCATGAGAACTTAACATTTGGTTAAACCAAATAAGAAGTAAGAATAATTCTAAATCATGGACTACGTGAATAAAACGTTGACTAAGATATTAAAACATTCAAAAGCAACTAAATATTGATTGGCCAAAAATATCTTCTTCCTTTTCACCGTCTTCGCCGATAAAATGGTAAATTATTTGGTGGCTAAACACGAAAACTTCCTGTTGATATTGGACGTTATTGAGAAAACGTCATCTAAAGTATCATCATCCCCATAAAAAATTGATCTCATCGTCCGAATTTTCAAATTTAATAACGTCGTTTCATCTCCATGTCGACAAGTTTTCCTCCTTTTCCTTTCTATAGGTTCGCGAATCACCTCATCAACTACGGTTGGGTTTCATCAAGTTTCACCTCGTCATCATGCTGGTGTTAAAAGATTGGAATACAACATTACGCCTCATAAAAAATATATGAATATCATAAACGAAACCAGAAAGAGTAGAAAGGAGTGTTACCCCGTGATAATGAAGATTGACATTATCGTTTCCGATATGATATTCAATGAAGAAGCATAGCTCCAACTGGAGAGCTGTGAATAAAATGCTATCTATATACTGGGACTGCGTTATTGCATAGACAAAGACACGACATGTGTATTTGGTGATCACGATTCTAATGTGCCAAGGTAAGAGAAACTATCAAGTTAATCAGTAACATTCAGTCCATCTTGATTGAGGAGGGAAAATGCATTATTTTTTATGATAATAAGACTGAATGAATGAAACGAAGAATGTGAGTCTATTTATAAGGTTCTACATGCACATATCATGCGTGAATGGGGGGTTTGCTGCCTTTGAATAAAGCTTTTGTTTGACTTCATCTAATGTAACGGAGAAAATGATTAGTAATCTACGTTTTGGTTGGAAATATCCACTTTTCACTCAAGTTAGTTACTAAAGATAAATACTTAATTTGAGTGGTTATGATTATGTCCTCTATTAATTTAAACGGCTAGGAATAAATTCTAAGATAAAGAGGACCGACGACAATAGAAGTATAATATCCACAAAGACATTTACAAAATGAGTTGTCATTTTATTTGTGGATACATGTATCAAAGAGAATTCAGATGTAAATATAAGTGTGCCAATAATTACATGACAACTCACTTTGTAAATATCTTTGTGGATATTTCTTTGTAGTTCTAGCATTCCTCTTTTTTTAAAGAACATATTTCTTTTTATTCTAACAAATTATATAGTACAAATAATAAAAACAACAAAAAGAATGCATAAATGGGTCAAGTGGGTATACTATAAAAAATTAGACGAGTATCCGCGCATAACGGTAGGTTTTTAGTTTTGACAAAATTTCATGACGAATAATTGTTAAACTTGTGAACTTATGAACTCATGCTCCATAGATGTTTAAGTCCATAAGCTAAATTTAATAACCTCACAACACGGAAAAAGTGGTTCATAAGCTTTCCATAATTCAAATAAGCACATAACCCCAAAAAAATAAGCTAGTCCAAGAACCACTTAAATAGTGGTCGGTACTGATTCTCTACATGTCATAAAACTTCAAATTAGCAACAGAATATCTAAATATGAATCCTCATCAACAAACATGATTAGTATAAAACATTATAAATGGAAATATGCAAACATTCATGTATAAGTTATGCCAAAGAACATCATAAAGATAACAATTGGGACTAATGAATCTTACAACATAAATATGAACAAACAAAACAACAAACGGATTAGTACTGTATGTGGTTTTTTCTGAACTATTTCTAAAATGAGTTATTCTGTTACAATTAAATATGAGTATAAAAGCATTAAGTTAATAACATACTTTATATAGACTTTTATAACTTTATATACGTTTTAAACCAAGTCATAATTGTTCTATAAGAAAATAAATAATTTTTAAGGGTCATTTGACCACTTGTTATGCATAAAGTTATAGAAAATGTAATAGAGATAAAGTGAAAACAAAATTAATCCATGACATATAAAAGATAGAGATTCTTGCTGGTTTGTAACTTTACATGTACTCTTCAATCCAATAAAACAAACCATCAAAATAATGAGAAGCAATAGGATTGATATTATGACTTAAGTAATACAAACTGGTGTAATGGCCCGTCCAACTGCGACTTACAAACTCAAAAAAATTATTGTCCTGAACAGGTAATCTTTCACAACAAATGCGACTTTACTTTCTCTGACCTAACCTCTCGGTGTACGTTGAAATTTACCTGTAACTTGACTTCGGTCTTTTTACTTTGACCAGGCCTACATTTTTCTTCACCATAAATATCGAGGATTATAATAAGGGGAAATTATCCAAAAAGAAGAGAGTATCTTCCGATAAACCAGCTTCCCTCGATAACTCCCAACACTAAGGAAGATCATCGGTTCGATCAAATGTCTTGGAAATCAATATCTTGTGATAAATCAGCTTCTCTCAATAACTTCTTCCTAAAAGTAAAATGATAATTAACTCATTATTCACTGGGCTAATTGAACTAAATTAATCGCATAAACTCAACATAATGTAAAGATAATAAATTAAGTGAGTTAGCTTCAAATCACAAATAACATGAACTAATATATCAAAGAACCTTCAAAACACCTAAATATCTAACTTTTCATCCATTCATGGTATTAAACAACATGTAACAGATAAGCAACTAACCTTCACATCAAATAATTAACTAACCTAGCTAACTCCTAATAATCGATGATGAATTAATTAACTAATTGAAATACTACTTGATAATGAGCTAAACACAACACATATAATTATCTCAAATCATTTCCATAAACCTCATAAGTCATAACACAAAAATAAATAAATTTACTTGATCTTTATAAACAAATAAACCAACAGCGGTGACAGATCAGACCCGGCGGCAACAACATTGCATCAGACTCGGCGGTAGCAGCGGTGGATGCCAGCGACAGTAGAGAAACCGCATCAACTCTACAAGATCAATTTTCCAATGTGTTATTAAGAATTATATCTCTAAAAAAACATACATACAAGGATATGAAGCCTCACGTCAAAATACATCCAGATCTAAACAAGCAAGAAATAGATAATTATGGGTTAGTGCAATTACTGTGAATCTGCATGGTAGTTGATCTAAAGTCGAGAGGGAATTCAAAGATATATCAATCTGCAATCTGCAAAAGACGAAAAGAAATGATAGACAATAGAAAAACAGTTTATGTAAAGAACAATATTCGTCATGAAAAAACTCTGAATGTTATACAAAGGTTTTAAATACAAGAGACAAGTTTTTTGTACAATATTAATATTAAAATTATTTTGATTGTTTGTTACAAACTTTTAATGAAATGCCTTAATTAACTCCTTCACTTACTCTTTTCATTGACTTGCCATTTTTTTCATGTAACTCCATACGTTATTCCTTTAACATTTCAATACATTCCGTATATAATGTTAGCTATTCAACTTTACAGCAAATCATAGGAGTTATCCAATTTTTTGTTTTAACATTGCCTTATTTGAGAGAAGATTACTAACTTACTTACTTTTAATAATTAGGAATGTTGAAAACTTTGAACTTTCAACTTTCCGCGGGATGCAACTTTTTGATTATAGGGTATGTAGATTATAAGGTATATAGATATAGATATTGATAGTTTTGCACATTTTTTCCTGTGATGCAACTTTTTGATTTTATTTATTATTTTAATCAAATGCGTAGGATATACTTTGTGTATAAGTTTTTTAACCAACCTATCACATATTGCCACTTGTCCCCAAAATCCTTGCACGTGATAAATCGTGCGCAATGATGAATGTTTTGGCAAAGTAAAATAATTTAGTCGTCTTGTTGGACAAATGGTTCCAATTTAGACCGCTTGAGTAATAAACACCTTTAAAATAAAATAGGGTTTTATTAATGACAGCCCTTAGGGTTGTCGTTAAAAGAAATGTTTTTATTACAAGTTATCATTGAATCATTATGATTGGATATCAATTCCCAAAAATATTGATACAAGCCCTACAAATTCGGATGCACAACAAACACTTGATTCTGATTGGAGGATTTCATTTTTTACATTAAATTATAATAAAATATTTTCTCTTAACGACAACCCTAAGGGCTTTAGAAAAAACAATAAAATAAAATACATTTGTAGTCTTTATAATTTATAAAGTGTAACGGCATTGGTTCAAAAAGTTGACTAATACCTGAACCAGTTTAACCAGTTTATTTTGATCGAGCCATAATACTTTGAGTTTCAAGCGTTTGTTTGACTAAATTTAAATGCTAGAACTACATACAATAACTAAAATACCTTTAAATAATAATAATAATTTTGTTTCTTAATAAATTGATGTTATAATAAAATAATAAGAATAATAATAATAAACGTTCACTTTGACTTTTTTCGGTCTTTCTTATTCAACTTTGACCATGAATATCTTCATTATGTTATATAAAATCGGATGAAAATTGTATTTAATGAAAATGCATTTAACTTTTAATCCATACTTATATTTTTCATCCAATATTATATAAAACACATGAAAATATTTATAGTCAAATTTAATAAGAAAGACCGAAAAAGTCAAAATGGACACTTATTATGGGACGGAGGTAGTATTATTTTTTACTATAATCATCACTTTACTAGAGTAATATAATTTATAAAAACTTAGTGGAAAGCCTAGAAATAATTTGGGCTCTCGCTCCTCTAGCAATCGCAAACCTGATCTTATTAAACATATAACAAGTAACACGTGACGCAATATCCTGAGTCATAGACTATCTTCGGATCCGCTTTATTAAGTCCACCGCATGCTTCTCAGGTTCCCCGGAAGAATAAAATTAGAAGGGGAGAAAACCATATCCAATATCTGCACACTTAGCCTAATATTTGACACATTTACTATTAATATTACTATTTTTTTAAATCATGATTATCATAAGTCTTCACCTAAAGTTGGATGGGAGTCTAGACACCAGTTGTGCTCACAAACGAATCACTTACATGTTTTCTAAACCTTTTTTCACAAATAAAACCTATAAAATAATATTTATGTCTTAAGCAGTCTTTCTCTTTGCCTCACCCGCCTTTGTACTCATGCATGTGGTACACATATTTTGCACTCTTTATATTATTTAGGTGGTGGATATATAACGTATGTTTTAGTTGAACTTGGGTATTACTTGCTTCGATTATACCGATCTCTCTGTTGCCGCTGTTTGTGGTGTGTTCTGTTGTTGATCGGTTGGTTCTAGTTAATTTGATGATGTCGATCTCTTTGTTGTTGTCTCTATGGTGTGTGGTGTTGTTGATCGCGTGATGTTGGTTATTTATACTCTTGTTATTGACTGGTATATATTAGGTTATTTCGATGTCTTCGTTACCACCCTCTATGGTGTGTGGCATTGTTGATCGGTGGTCCATGGTTGTGGCAGGGTGCATGGGTAAATATGGTGCTAATTGAAACCCTAATTTGCCAAACCTCGCCTTGTTACTTAGGCATGTGTTACACCTGTTTTCTACTCTTCCTATTTTTTTAGGTGATGGGTATATTACATATGGTGTAGTTCGATCTGGGTATTATGTTTTAGGAAACTGTGAACCATCTTATTCCTTCTCATTATCTTGGTAACGCATTTGTTTTTCCAACGTTGGTTTTCGTAGGTTTCTACATATTTCGTTCGTACGTATACACTTTATGTGTTTTTCGTAGGTTTTTGCATGTTTTTTTTCTATTCTTATACGATTATGATTATGTGTTGCGAGTAGTGTAGTTAGTTTAAGATTGGATTTGTTGAATCTTTTTATAATGTGTTATGTGGTCTGTGTGGTTTATTTTAACTAAATGTGTTTTTTTTCTTTTTCTATTATTTTCCCTTTCTATTTATTTTGTTGTTTATAGTTTGTATAAACCCATACGGTTATAATTATGTGTTACATGTGGCTAGTTATATACTGGTTAATGTTTATGTATTGTTTCCACTTTAGATAATGTTTATGTGTTGTGAATTTTAGCAATTACGATTCACGTTGGTTTGTGAATTCGTTAGTGTTAGGCTAATATTGTTTTTTGAGGTATATGTGTTTCGTATGATGTGGTTAGCTAGGGATTGCCTAATTTTTATGTGTTGTTGGTAATTTAGATGATGTTTATGTGTTGTTGCGCCCTTTGTCATGTGTGTTGGTGTTGATTGGTTGACTGTAGTTACGAAGGTGATTGTTTTATCTTTGATAGTACTGTTTACTATATATGGATCTAATCACACTGTTACTTAACACTCATCCTATTAAATCGTAATCCTCAAAATCCACTCAAATCAAAGGGGTTTGAGCATACCTTTCTAGATCGAAAATTACACAAAAGTTGAACAATCCCACATGCTCAAACGTGACTCATCACTCTCCCCGTGTGACCCGTTGGGCCCTCCCTTGCAACAATATAGTGACGTTCTGGTAATATGCAACAAATTCCATGTGATAGGTGTGTAAACACCCATCCTTTTACCACTTAATTCGGGCTAAAACGAGACCAAAACACGTATTTAATATCATTTGTTTGGAATTATGCGTGGTTTTTGTGTTTATTGTGTTTTCAGAGGCAGCCGGATAAATATTGAAGAAAACATGGGATTGCACGGGTTTTACTGAAGAAAAAGACTCAAGATAAAGTCTATTGTCCAAGAGATGCAAAAGATTTGAAGTCGCTGGGCCTATTCGAAGATTTATCGAAGAAAAGGACCAAAGATGGAAGATTTATATAAGTCGAAGAAACTCAAGTCTATTAAACGAAGAAATTAAAAGACGAGTTGAATTTAATCGACAACAAATCCCGAATCAGAATCGAAAACGGAAACTTTTCTGAAAAGACGAAAAGACACGAAGAACGGGAGAAAGCCCACTCACCAACCAAAGGAAACACCTATAAATAGGCCATCCCACACACATTTTAAGCTAGTTTTTCTTTCTTCCTCCCTACTCCTTCTCCTGGTTCGTGTAACACCACCACCACTAGGGTGAGTGGTGATTTTTATCTTTAGTTCTTTAATCTTGTAACTTTAATCTTTGTTTCATCTTGTCAAAACATCAATCATTCAATACTAAGTTCTTGTTTAATCTTTCATTTCATCTTGTTCATCATCATCTTTATCTTCAAGTTTTTAAGTTTTCATTTTCTTGATTTGATCTTCAAAAGTTGTTGGGTTTTGTGTTTTTGTTGATGGGATTTGTAGTTTATGGTTAGTAGATGCTTTGTGATTAGTTTATTTAAGTTTTTGGTGAAAAACTTGGTGATTTTTGGATCAAAATTGGTTTCCTTGTTCTTCGGGTAAACGACTGTTTTTATGTTCCCAGGTTCCGGATGAACTTTTCCTTCATTCGGAACTTTTTCCTTCATTCTGAACTTTTTCCTTCATTCTGAACTTTTTCCTTCATTCTGAACTTTTTCCTTCATTCGGAACATTTTCCTTCATTCGGAACTTTTTCCTTCATTCTGAACTTTTTCCTTCATTCGGAACATTTTCCTTCATTCTGAACTTTTTCCTTCATTCGGAACATTTTCCTTCATTCGGAACTTTTTCCTTCATTCTGAACTTTTTCCTTCATTCTGAACTTTTTCCTTCATTCGGAACATTTTCCTTCATTCGGAACTTTTTCCTTCATTCGGAACTTTTTCCTTCATTCGGAACTTTTCCCTTCATTCGGAACTTTTTCCTTCATTCGGAACTTTTTCCTTCATTCGGAACTTTTTCCTTCATTCGGAACTTTTTCCTTCATTCGGAACTTTTTCCTTCATTCGGAACTTTTCCTTCATTCGGAACTTTTCCTTCATTCGGAACTTTTCCTTCATTCGGAACTTTTCCTTCATTCAGAACTTTTTTCTTCATTCAGAACTTTTCCTTCATTCAGAACTTTTTCCTTCATTCCGAACTTTTTCCTTCATTCCGAACTTTTTTTTCCTTCATTCCGAACTTTTTTTTTCTTCATTCAGAACTTTTTTTTATTAGTTATTTTTGGCTTATTTTCTCTATTTTATGCATTTGATCTTTTTTAAGTAGCATAGAAAATCACAACCCTTTTTGTACCAAGAACAACTATTCCACTTTGAGCTGTAATCAATTCGAGAGGATACCGAGATTTAATCTGAACCCATACAAAATCATTGTATCAAATGGCGCCGCTGCCGGCTCTTCTCGTTAAGATCAAAAGTTTTTTGTGAGAACTTGGATTTTGGGATCCGTTCCCCGTGAACGTTACTTTTTCAAAAAAAAAAAAATAATAAAAATAAAAATAAAAAAAAATTCAAAATCAACTAAAAAATATAAAATTTTCAAAAATCCTAAAAATTAAAAAACAATAAAAACCAAAAATATTTTTGCTTTGTTTTTCTTTGTTCGTTCTTTTGCAGGTGTATGCGCACTCGATCCACGTCTTATCAAGAGCCCGAGCCTCTCGATAACTTAGACATGGCTGGTGTACAAAACAACAATAACATACCACCTCCGAACAACAATAATAACAACAACAATCCTCCTTTCAACAACATGAATAATAACAAAAACAATGAGCACCTTCCGGATAATCGCCCAATGATTGAATTGCTGCAAGCTCATGTCGATGGCAATACGGATCCAATTGTTATACCACCAATTGCCGCCAACAATTTCGAGCTAAAGTCAGGCTTTATCCAGATGGTATCCGCTCAACCGTTCTTGGGACGAACCATTGATGACCCACACGACCATATCAAGAGATTTCTACAACTCACTAACACGGTCAAGTTCAATGGAGTTCCACAAGAAGTGATAAGGTTACAACTTTTTCCCTTTTCTTTAGAGGGACAAGCCCGTCATTGGCTTGCTAAGGAACCGCCACAGAGTATTCTCTCGTGGACGGATTTGGAAACAAAGTTTATCAACTACTTTTTTCCACCCTCTCGTACTACCGCTTTGCGGAATGAGATTATAAACTTTGAACAAAAGTACGATGAGTCATTCAGTGAATCTTGGGATCGTTTTAAAGATCTTTTAAGAAAATGCCCACAACATGGTTTTACCAAAGTACATCAAATAAATACTTTTTACAATGGTTTAAGCATGAGTGACCAAGATTCACTGAATAGTGCCTCAGGGGGTAATTTATTGGCTAAGACTTCCAATGCTGCTTGGGATATCATTGAGAACAAATCTCGTGTGCAAACCAAGAGTGTTAGGACCAATGTTGCTAGTGCTAGCACTAATGACAGCGACAAGCGATTAGACAAAATCACTACGCTTCTTGAATCGCTTGTCACCCACACCGTCAACAACAACAACAGCAACAACGCCAAAAACGCACAAGTGAACGCTGTCAGCCAACCTTGTGAGATATGCGGTGGTCCCCATTCTTACACAACTTGTACCGCCACCCAAGATTACCCTGCTGAGAATGTGAATGCGGCATATGGCACCTACCAACAACCTGCTTATCAAGCTAGACCTCAAGGTGACCGTAACTTGCTTAGCTACCGCAGCAACAACTATCTTTCACCACCTGGCTTTCCTCCAACCAACCCAAACCAACAACAAAACCTTAACCGCCCTACTCAACAACAACAACCTCGACAACCATACGTCCCACCTCACAAGCAGCAACAACCGCCTCAACGTAACAATCAAGTATACCAACAACCTGCTTACCAACCACCTGCATACAATGCTCCTTCCAACCAAACCAACACTGCACTACACCAAGAGGTCGCCACCTATATGAGGACCAATGATGTGATAGTGGGAAATCTACAAGAGGAAGTGCGCAACTTGAAGGCAGATCTGGTCAAGCAAGGAAATGATTTGCGAGCTGATATGAGAAACACGTTGGATAGCCAGACTAATGATCTGAGGAACATGATGGCTAGTTTTTTCCAAAGTAGTCCACCCTCTTCTTCGGGTACTCTTCCGAGTAACACCGTTGCGAACCCAAGAGGGGAGATGAAAGCAATCACTACTCGAAGTGGTAAAGGTACCAAGGAACCCGAGCTTCCTATACCTCCACCGGTGGTTGTGACTAAGGAGAACGAGTCGCCTGCTCCTATTCCTTCTCCTTCTCCTTCCCAAATTTCTCCACCTCTTCTTTCTACCCCTCCTCCACCCGTGGTTGTGAGTGATCCTATGCTCCCAAAGCCTTCCTCTTCTTCCAATATACCTTATCCTTCTAGGTTGAGGAAAGAGAAGCAAAAGAGCAAGGATGATATTCAGGTTTCTAACTTTCTTAAAATGTTTAAACAACTGAATTTTAATATCTCCTTCGCTGAGGCTCTCGCTCACATGCCCAAATACGCCAAAATGTTTAAAGACCTTCTGAGCGACAAGGAAAAGCTCCTCGATATTGCCAACACCCAACTTAATGAGAACTGCTCCGCAGTGCTCTTAAGGAAATTACCAACCAAGCTTGGTGATCCGGGCCGTTTTCTTATCCCTTGCAATTTCCCGGGAGTAGAGAATTGCATGGCCCTAGCCGATCTAGGTGCCAGTATTAATCTCATGCCTCTAAGTGTTTGGAAGCAATTATCTCTCCCAGAGCTAGTCCCCACCAAGATGACTTTGGAATTGGCCAACCGTACGGTTGCTTATCCAGTGGGGATAGCCGAAGATGTCATTGTAGGAGTCGACAAATTCACCTTCCCTGCTGATTTTGTTGTCGTCGACTACGAGATGGACCCCCGTGTGCCACTTATTGTTGGTCGTCCATTCTTAAGGACCGGTCGCACTCTCATTGATGTTGAAGCCGGAGAGCTTATCATGAGAGTGGGTGACGACAAAGTAGTCTTCAACATGGGAAAGTTGTCTAAACAGCCTTATTCATATGAGAGCGTTAATTGTATTGACGTTCTTGATGAGGCTTGTGAAGAACACTTTAATGATGCTTGCAAAAGTATTCCTACCTCTCTTCCCACTGTTGAGACCGTGTCCTCCATTGATTCATCGTTGTCTCTATTTGGAGATAGTGATTTATTCTGGAACAATCTTGAAGATACCATGGGAGATGGGAATCTTGCTACTAATGATTCTCCCACCGAGGGGGATGAAGACATGAGTTTCTTTGACAATCTTCTCACCGAAGACAATCCTTCGCCTCCATCTCCCACGGTCATTGCTATCGATACTCCGACTTTGAAAACGCCTCCCGTCGAAAATCCTCCGGATTTGGAACTTAAGGAGTTGCCGCCACATCTCGAGTACGTGTTCCTTGACGACAACAAGAAGTCGCCCGTCATTATTGCAAAGGATTTGAAAGATGCAGAGAAGACTCGCCTCGTTGCTGTGTTGAAAGCTCACAAGAAGGCTATTGCGTGGAAAATCTCGGATATTCGTGGAATTGATCCTCACTTCTGCACGCACAAAATTCTCATGGAGGACGACTATAAGCCCACTATTCAAAGCCAACGAAGGGTGAATCCAAAAATACATGAAGTCATCAAAACAGAGGTTATCAAACTTCTTGATGCGGGTATGATTTACCCTATTTCGGATTCCCCATGGGTTAGTCCAATCCATTGTGTGCCCAAGAAGGGCGGAATAACCGTTGTTCCCAATGAACACAACGAGTTGATTCCCACTCGTCTCGTTACTGGGTGGAGAGTTTGTATAGACTACCGCAAACTCAATGATGCCACGAGAAAGGATCATTTCCCCCTACCTTTTATGGACCAAATGCTTGAACGTCTAGCCGGTAATGAATATTACTGCTTTCTGGATGGTTTCTCGGGTTATTTTCAAATACCCATCGATCCCCAAGATCAAGAGAAGACTACATTCACTTGTCCCTACGGCACTTTCGCTTACAAAAGAATGCCTTTTGGCTTATGTAATGCGCCCGGGACTTTCCAAAGGTGTATGTTAGCTATCTTCCATGACATGGTTGAACAAACCATGGAAGTCTTCATGGATGATTTCTCGGTCTTTGGGGATTCCTTCTCATCTTGCCTTGTCAATTTAGAACGTATGCTAAAGCGGTGCGAAGACACTCGCCTTGTTCTAAATTGGGAAAAATGCCATTTTATGGTAAAAGAAGGCGTCGTGCTTGGACATAAGATTTCGAAAGCCGGTCTTGAAGTAGACCGTGCTAAAGTTGATGTTATAGCAAAGTTGCCTCCACCTTCAACTGTGAAGGGTGTGAGAAGTTTCTTGGGTCATGCGGGTTTCTACCGTCGATTTATCAAAGACTTTTCTCAAATCGCTCGCCCGATGACCCACCTCTTGGAGAAAGATACTCCTTTTATCTTTTCCAAAGAGTGCCTTGAAGCCTTCAACTCGCTTAAGGATAAGCTAACTAAGGCACCCGTCTTGGTTACCCCTAATTGGGAGTTGCCTTTTGAGTTGATGTGCGATGCTAGTGATTTTGCTATTGGAGCGGTTCTTGGACAAAGAGTGAACAAACACTTCCAACCGATCCATTACGCTAGCAAGACAATGACTGGGGCACAATTGCATTATACGACAACTGAGAAAGAGCTTTTAGCTGTTGTCTATGCTTTTGAAAAATTCCGCCCCTATCTTGTCCTTTCTACCACCATTGTGTACACCGATCATTCCGCGCTGAAGTACTTGTTGACAAAGCAAGATTCCAAACCAAGACTTCTTCGCTGGGTTTTGCTGCTCCAGGAATTCAAAATCGAAATCCGCGATAAAAAAGGAGCAGAAAACTTAGCCGCGGACCATCTTAGTAGACTTGAGGATCCATACCAAGGGGATCATCCGACCAAAGAAATCAATGATTCTTTTCCCTTGGAGACCTTAATGTCTATAAACTCGAAGCCGAATGAAACCCCGTGGTTTGCGGACTTTGCAAACTACTTGGCGGGTGGAATTCTCAAGGAAGGGTTGACGTCCCAGCAAAAGAAGAAGTTCTTTAACGACATCAAGACTTACTTTTGGGACGACCCTTACCTATTCAAACAATGTGCTGATCTGATAATTCGCCGATGTGTTGATGGACCGGCAGCGTCGGACATCCTTGATGCTTGCCACAAAGGACCCACCGGTGGTCACTTTGGTCCCAACTACACCGCTAAAAAAGTGTTTGATTCTGGATTTTATTGGCCCTCCATATACCGTGACGCTCACGATATGGTTAAAAAATGTGATGTTTGCCAAAAGCAAGGCAAAATCACACATAAAGACGAGATGCCTCAGAATTTCATTCAAGAATGTGAAATTTTTGATGTTTGGGGTATCGACTTTATGGGGCCATTCCCTTCATCTAAAGGAAACAAATACATCCTTGTAGCCGTTGACTACGTTTCAAAGTGGGTTGAAGCCAAAGCTTTGCCTACTAATGACGCAAGGGTGGTTTGTAACTTTTTGAAAGCTCTTTTCGCTAGATTCGGTGTGCCTCGCGCCATTATTAGTGATCGTGGGACTCATTTCTGCAATGATCAATTTGCTCGAGTCATGGCTAAGTACGGTGTAAACCATCGTCTTTCCACAGCCTACCACCCACAAACTAATGGCCAGGCTGAAATATCTAACCGAGGACTGAAGCGAATTCTTGAAAGGACCGTGGGAGAGCATCGTGCCTCATGGGCTGATAAATTAGATGATGCTTTGTGGGCTTTCCGTACTGCTTACAAGACCCCGATCGGCTGTACGCCTTATCGTCTTGTGTACGGGAAAGCGTGCCACCTCCCCATTGAGTTGGAGCACAAGGCTTATTGGGCCTTGAAGTGGGCTAATTTTGATATTAACAAAGCCGGTGACCTACGCAAAATCCAACTCAATGAGCTGAATGAACTCCGTAATGAGGCTTATGAAAATTCTTTGATCTATAAGGAACGAACTAAGCTCATTCACGATTCTAAGATTAAAAACCGAGAGTTCCATGTTGGAGACAAAGTCTTACTTTTTAACTCTCGGTTGAAAATCTTTTCGGGAAAGCTCAAATCTCGTTGGTCCGGCCCATTCACCATTGCCCAAATTTTTCCATATGGTACTCTCGAGCTTGCTCAACCTAATGGACCAAATTTTAAGGTGAATGGCCAACGAGTGAAGTTGTACTTTGGTGAGGACACCTCTAAGGAGGTGATTCCATCCCTCACCACGTTCCCCATGAACTAATTTTGGGTCGAGTCAGGCTCGTGACTCGGTTATCAAAAACAAGCGCTCCTCGGGAGGCAGCCCGAGTATCTATCCTTGTATGTTTTAATCCCCTAAGTGTAGGGGGGGACTTCTATATGTGTTTGCCTTTGTGTGGTGATGTGATTACAGGGATAAGTGCACTATTGGAATCTTTGAAGAACCGTGCTCCCATGTTTATCCGAAATCCGGTTCTATCTCTCAACTATCGTGATTCAATTTTCTTCATAATCACATTTGAAATTGATCACTTTAGTCGTCTCTTCCTTAACTTGAGTTAACCAACGTGCACAATGTCATAAGTGTAGGGGAAGCTCTTCCCACATGCTTAAACATTGAGGACAATGTTTATCTTAAGTGTAGGGGGGACTTCTATCGAAGTTTTAAGTGGACTTTTCCATGAAAATGCCTTCAATTAACCGGAAAATCCTATTTTTCAACATTTTTCAAATTTTTTATTAACTTTGGCCATTTAGTTGTAATTTTTAAATTTTTATCGTTGCTTTCATATGTATATATCCCACAATAAAGTCAAATTTTAATAAAGTGGTGTAGCTAGTTTAGAAGTCTTCGATCTATTAGGCCCGTTGCGTTTATTTTGACTCAACCCGAATAGACTTATCCAAGTTTATTCTAGCTAGTATCCTTAACCATGTAGACCTTAATTGGTTTATTAGGCTAAGCATCCACAAGTCTCATTCCTTGAGATTTTAAATTGTGGAGGACGAGAAATGATAGAGTCAATTATAAGTCGGTATTCTTGCACAAGCTCACTTGGTGTAATTATTTACCTATTCTCCCATCACTTGCTAATAATTTATCTGCAATAAGTAAGGTCTTACGATTTGAAAAGTTACTTAGCTTCTAGCCCAAGATCGTTTAAAAGTTGCTCGGTAATGATAAGAGTTCATAGCCAAGGCATAACTTATGAAGCGGGGCGCGAAGATTGGCGAGTCCGAAAAGGCCCTAACAAGGCATGAGGATTCAATTTTATTGCTGAAGATCCAAAGTGATGTGAAAAGCATTATTCCTAAAGTCAATATGAAGGATCAAGACTCACGACGAAAAGCAATCAACTCCCATAAAGATCATGGAGAAGTCTATCCGAAAAGACCCTAACAAGGTATGAGGATAAATAGATCCAAGTCCGAAAAGGAGGCGGATCGTTGTATCTCAAAATCCCAATTAGAGATTGAAGAAATAATCATGAAGTCGTGGTCAACAAAGTTGGAGAACCCCTCAAAAGTCTCCAAGTGAAGAAACTCTATTTTGATGAGAAGACCATTATCTCAAGAACGTCTCATGAAGATATGAAGTATGAAGTACATGCCAAATATCGGCCCGAGAAAGGTCTCAAATCGTGAACCAAGTTATGCCAAGATATGAATTTTTTGATATCCCGAGAAGCAGTTTTAAGAGATTTTGTCCTTTAGCTAACTATTGATCAAATCGTCCTACTTTGCTTTCAGCCCTAATAAACTATCGAAATAAGTCCAAAAATGCATCTTCATGATCATTCTAAGACAAAAATGAAATATAAGAGATACACCTAGGAATAAGGGAGTTTAAGCATTTAATTAAGCCATGTGTGTAAGTGTTTGAATTGCCAACTTATAATAACAATGATCTCGTTTTTAAGCTTAGTTTGGGGAACGTGAAACTTGAGGGTGATAAATCTTCGCAGCACCAAAGCCCTAATGTAAGTCATCGATTTCTCTACAAGTTATTTCCATGTAGCTATTTTCAAGTGAAAATGGTTTTCTATCCCTTTGTTATCTTTGAAGTTTTATTTCTTTAATTTTTGTGTAGTAGAATTTTAAATAAGGCCAAGGTTGATTAATTATGAGAAAAGTGTAAACTTGCTTTATCACTAAGCATTGCATGAGGGCATGGCAATGGTTAAGTGTAGGGGATTTGATAGGTGTGTAAACACCCATCCTTTTACCACTTAATTCGGGCTAAAACGAGACCAAAACACGTATTTAATATCATTTGTTTGGAATTATGCGTGGTTTTTGTGTTTATTGTGTTTTCAGAGGCAGCCGGATAAATATTGAAGAAAACATGGGATTGCACGGGTTTTACTGAAGAAAAAGACTCAAGATAAAGTCTATTGTCCAAGAGATGCAAAAGATTTGAAGTCGCTGGGCCTATTCGAAGATTTATCGAAGAAAAGGACCAAAGATGGAAGATTTATATAAGTCGAAGAAACTCAAGTCTATTAAACGAAGAAATTAAAAGACGAGTTGAATTTAATCGACAACAAATCCCGAATCAGAATCGAAAACGGAAACTTTTCTGAAAAGACGAAAAGACACGAAGAACGGGAGAAAGCCCACTCACCAACCAAAGGAAACACCTATAAATAGGCCATCCCACACACATTTTAAGCTAGTTTTTCTTTCTTCCTCCCTACTCCTTCTCCTGGTTCGTGTAACACCACCACCACTAGGGTGAGTGGTGATTTTTATCTTTAGTTCTTTAATCTTGTAACTTTAATCTTTGTTTCATCTTGTCAAAACATCAATCATTCAATACTAAGTTCTTGTTTAATCTTTCATTTCATCTTGTTCATCATCATCTTTATCTTCAAGTTTTTAAGTTTTCATTTTCTTGATTTGATCTTCAAAAGTTGTTGGGTTTTGTGTTTTTGTTGATGGGATTTGTAGTTTATGGTTAGTAGATGCTTTGTGATTAGTTTATTTAAGTTTTTGGTGAAAAACTTGGTGATTTTTGGATCAAAATTGGTTTCCTTGTTCTTCGGGTAAACGACTGTTTTTATGTTCCCAGGTTCCGGATGAACTTTTCCTTCATTCGGAACTTTTTCCTTCATTCTGAACTTTTTCCTTCATTCTGAACTTTTTCCTTCATTCGGAACATTTTCCTTCATTCGGAACTTTTTCCTTCATTCGGAACTTTTTCCTTCATTCGGAACTTTTCCCTTCATTCGGAACTTTTTCCTTCATTCGGAACTTTTTCCTTCATTCGGAACTTTTTCCTTCATTCGGAACTTTTTCCTTCATTCGGAACTTTTTCCTTCATTCGGAACTTTTCCTTCATTCGGAACTTTTCCTTCATTCGGAACTTTTCCTTCATTCGGAACTTTTCCTTCATTCAGAACTTTTTTCTTCATTCAGAACTTTTCCTTCATTCAGAACTTTTTCCTTCATTCCGAACTTTTTCCTTCATTCCGAACTTTTTTTTCCTTCATTCCGAACTTTTTTTTTCTTCATTCAGAACTTTTTTTTATTAGTTATTTTTGGCTTATTTTCTCTATTTTATGCATTTGATCTTTTTTAAGTAGCATAGAAAATCACAACCCTTTTTGTACCAAGAACAACTATTCCACTTTGAGCTGTAATCAATTCGAGAGGATACCGAGATTTAATCTGAACCCATACAAAATCATTGTATCACCATGGCTCCAAATGTTCTACTTGTGCTCCACAACAAATCGAGGGTAAAGATCAATCATTAAGCAGCTGGAAACACATGTGATCATTCATAGATCAAATGTGACACTCTTTGACTCAGTTCAAAATTCAAAAAAGAACAAAGATACCAAGTATATCCAAATCTTCAAATGGCAGCTTAGGGATTTCAGTATTTAGGGTTTCTTGTATCTAGAATCTTCATATAGCTTGTATATATAGCAATGTAGTAGCCGTTTTTTATTTGTTCTAAATTTTTGTAAACCCATTCTTTTTAATAATTAAAGTGATTAATTGGCCTTGCAATATTTGTGTTCCACCTTTATTTTTCTGTCATCTTAATTTCGTGCTATTTTATTTTTATGCAACTTTAATTTTAAGTTTACTAAAAATCCTTTTAGAAAATTAGTTTTGGCTAAGAAATTTTTGAGACCCAAGTTTTTATAACTTGATTATGGGTGTTTGATCTTGAAAAATCAAGCATTTGTAAGAGATATAAGCTCTTGTTTCATTCTGTTGGTTACCTTTTACTTTGCAAAAGTTTTTGTCCATGTTTTGAGAAGAAAATTCCAATTTTAAAGTTTTTGAGTATACATACTGTTTCATAAGCTAGCCATAAGCTCATTTGACAAATGAGCCTATGCACTAGCTTATTAAGCTTGTAGTGTTTTCTTGTGGTGTGATAACAGGTTCTAGTAGAAGGATCAAATAGACTTTTGTAGTCTTTTCTTTTAGACTGTTGTAGTCCAAAGGTTTTAACAAACCTCATAAGCACTTCATTCAAGACTCTTAAGATCAGAAAAGCTCTAAAAGAGCATTTGCATCAGCCGTAACTAGGCTTGTATGTAGGTCTGGTAGGTAGAGGTTTGAACTCAAGCAATTTTAGCCTTTTCTGTCTAAATTGGTGGTCTTTGTGATTTTGCTTGTTGGTCTGCTATTTGTTGCTCTTTCCGGCTTAATTTAGCTCGTCCGGGGAAAAAATCTCAGTATCGTATTTGATATGAGCTTAAACTCATATCCTTTTATCAACAAATAACCCTAAAACATGAAGCAAAATACCAATTTATCTTGCAAAAACAGTATTATGTGGTATGTTTGTGTTTGTGTACACTTGTGTAGGTAAAAGGATACATTTTCAAGAAAACAAGGAAAAATCAAGCTCAAATGGATGAAAAAGACAAAGAAGGATCAAAAGTGACAAGACTTTGAAGTACAAGGACCTATCTTGACAAAATGCCAAAGTTGAAGGACTAAAGTGCAAATACTGTAAAAAGTCAAGATCAAAGTCAAAATTGGTCAACTATCAAGTCAACAAAGTCAAAGGGTCAATTCTGCTCAAAGATGAAATTTGGAGGACTTAAAGTGCCAAAGAAATGAAGTTACAAGCTTTAAATGCAATCTGCCAAATTACAAGGGCTGAAATTGCCAAAGTTGGAAAGTTTACTAGTATTGATCCATGTGACACAAGTTTTGGCCAATAAGGAGCTAGTATTGGTTACACACGGATTGCCAGCTAAAAGCATTTATTACCCACTATCAGCCGCCACATTAATTACCAAATCTTAATAGTGCAATCCGTGTGACACTTATTCAACCAATCAGAAAGTGACACGTGTCTTCTTCAAACTACCAAAAACATTTCCAGGATCGTTTTTGAGCTACAATCAATTTCATGAAAAGATGTAAACACCAAAAATGCTTGTTTTGAAGAGACGAACACAATGGTATCAACCAATTAACATGAGATCCACTCAAGAAGAAAACCCCAATTGGTGTTCATACCTTGAAGATGAGTTTTGCAGAATCATGCCACGTGGAGACCTGGGATTGGTCTCAACACGTCATCATCCCCAACAAACTTCCTCTTCATGTCTATAAATAGCCTACTAGTCCTCATTTGTAAAGTAGTAGTTAAATTTTGTAAAAACACACACTTTTCAATTCTCTCTCATTTTCCTTCCTTTTTACCCTAACTACTCAAGAGTCTGACAAACTCTTGAGTTAGTTAGTTAGTTAGTAGTTTCTCAACAGCTTTGTAACAACTTTCTTGGAATAAAATTTGAATTCTACTTTTCCCGCCAATTCTCCTACTTATCTTACTGTTCATATTCTGCTCCTACTTGATCATTGAGTTGCTGAATTGAGTTTGTTATGATCATTGAATGATCATAACTGACTTTGAAGAAGTTAGTAGCTGTTGTTGTGATTTCAGTTCAGAAATTAGCCTTATTGAAGTTTTCAAGCCTTGATGATGATTTCTGTTGATTAGTAGCTGTTTTTGAAGATTGATTAGATGATCTAGTGATAAGGTGGTGGTTATCACTAGGGTAAGAGAGTTCAGCACTCCTCTTCTTCCCAATGGTTTACTACAAAAGGTTTTAAGATTCTGATTTTGGTTCACCTGAATAAGTCACTTGCATGCTATATTTTCTAGTGTAAACTTGTTGATTGCCTGATCAAAGCTGTATAGATTTGCTTATTGTTTGATCTTTGATTACTTGTAGCTTATTCTTGTTTACCTGCTCATTGATTTTGGATTTTGTTTAGTCATAGCTTTGATTCAGTCCTTTTCAGTTCTTGTACCTTAATTGAGTAATTGTAGTTTTTAGTGCTTGCTTATAGTCTTATAACATTTGATTTGAAGTCTCAAGTTTGGTAGTAAAAAGTTTTCATTCAGTTTAAATCCAGCTATTAAAAGTCTTTGGAAAATTTCTCAAATCTCAGATAAGGAGTGTTTGGCATTAGTTTGTAATTGGTTTTCAAACATTGAGTTTTTGCAAATTAATGTTCATTTCTAGTTATAAGGTCTTAACAAAGTGTTTCAAGTCAATTTCAAGTCAAAGAACTGGTCAAAAAGGCAAATGGCAATAAAAAGTGTGGGTTAAGTTTCATGCAGTTTTGCTTTCAAAAAGTTCTCATGTTCTTTTGGCTGGCATTTGATGTATTATTGATGAAATTGCACCAAACTTGTTCTCAATTATAGTTAACATCATGAAGTTTCAGATTCCAAGAGCTGTTAATACAGTTTTCAATAAGCAATTAGAAATAAGCAAAATCATAAAAAGCTGAGTTGATGCATGTTTTTGTAACTTGAAACTGAAATTTTGTATCTCTTGATTCTCTTCATTAACCTGGCCATTTTTCTTCACAAATCTACTTAAAATATGGAGTTACATGATTTTTGAAAGTTTCAACTTTTTGACAAAAAAGTTTGGTCAACGCTTGGTCAACGATAAGCACTTTTGAGCTTAATTCAGATTTCTAGCTTATTTCTGGATGAAATTCGTTCTAGTTTGATTTCCCATTCATCATTAGAGTAGCTTAATCAGTTTTGGCAAGAAAATCAAGTTGTGCTTGTTTGGTTTGTTCTGTAGCTTATTTTGGGCTTATTAAGAAGTGCTTATTTGCTTATTTTGAACTTTCAGCAAAAATCCTTTTACAGACATAGCTTATTTTGGATTTAAAGTCTTTTGCAATTTGTCTCATTGATTTTGGTCCATTAATAAGCTCATACGAGCTTATTTTCTTTTCAAACCCGTTTTTGCTTAATAAGTTTCTGAAATTGCAATTTGGTCCTTGATGTTTTAAGCAGTTTCTAATCTTGGCTAATCTTCATTGTTTTTAGGGTTTGCAACAAATTAGTCCTTTCAGTTTTGAGATTTGTTAAATTCAGTTAGCAAGTTGTTGATTTTGTTACATTTTGGTTAGTTTGTTACAAGTTTCACATATTTGATCCTTTTTAGTTGGCTGATTTACATTTTTAGTCCCTAGACTTGTTAGAATTTACATTTCAAGCATTTTACTTTCCTAGAATTTACATTTTCAGTCCTTTAAGTTTTAAATTTTACATTTTTGAATATTACTTGAATAAAAACTTGGTAATTGCAAAATGTTTTACATATAAGTAGGTAATATTTTTCTGTTTTGCAAGGCTTTGTTGAATTAGCAAATAGAATAACCAAAAAAGATTTACAACCAAAAACAGTTAAAAACCCGATATTGGTTGGACTTTCAATTAGCAAGAACTGAGATAAAACGAACTGCATTATACACAATTTCAAATGGCGCCGCTGCCGGTTCTTTGACTTTACGAGAGACTATCGATTGACGGTTTTCATTGGCTTTTGGGATCCGTTCACCTTGTGAACGTTATTTTTACGTATCATAAATCAAAAACAAATAAAAAATCAAAAATATAAAAATATATAAAAAACTAAAAAATTAACAAAACAATTCTTTTCCTAAAGAATTGACCAAAAAAATAAAAAAATCCAAAAAGCAATCTTTTTCCTAAGAGATTGCACCCAAAAATATATATTATTGGATTCTCTCGGTTTTTATGTACATATAGTATTTTCTCTTAAAAAACTCATAAATACAAAAATATTTTCTATATATTATTATAAGTAAATACGTATACGTATAAGAACAACCAATCTACATATCTTCCATAAGTATTGCCGAGGCAATACACCGTGTTGAGGGGCGTTCCGGTCCTTGACACGTGTATCGATCAAACAAAATAAAGCAAGAATAGATAAATACTCTCAATAAGCAACAATTCGAAGAATACGAACATTTAAGTGAATAGAAAGGCGATGTGCTATAAAATGCCATCTAAGGGTCAATAGGTACTTAAGTGCTTCGCGCCACCTAACCCCCCGTTCACTTGTAAGTATTCTAAGAAGGAAGGCTTAATTGAGGGTCTTGCACCCAAGTAGTACATACGTATATTGTTATTTTCTTGTGGATATTTAATATTGAAACTCGAAGAGGATAATCCATTTCTCTTCAAAGTCACACGAGAGCTTCTCTCTCATTCCTCGTATTGAGTTGCATGCTCACTCGCGGGCGTGCACAAATACCGATGGTGTACAACCTCTTCCTCCGAAAAGGAAGAAAAAGAGAAAGAGTAAGACCACCACCGTCCACCAAGCCGATCACGAGAATCGTGCTTTGACTCCTCCACCACAAGAAGCCATGGCTATTGATAATCGCTCTTTGTTGGAACGTATGCAAACCAATATTCATGGATATGCTAGTGCCATTAAGATTCCCGACTTTCCCGCAAACACATTTGAGCTACATACATCTATGATCACTATGGTTTCGCAATCACCTTTCTTTGGTAACAAGAATGAGGATCCTCATGCTCACCTTAAGAGATTCCTTTCTCTTTGCAATACCATTAAGCATAATGGAGTTCCACATGAGGTGATTAGATTGATGTTAGTGTCATTTTCCCTAGAGGGACTCGCTAAGCATTGGTTAGACACCCAACCACCCGATAGTATCACAACATGGGATGGTTTCACCACTAAGTTTTTGAACAAGTTCTTTCCTCCACATAAGACTATGGCTTTGAGGACTTTAATTATAGGCTTTCAACAAAAACCTAGTCAATCCTTTAGTGATGCTTGGGAAGAGTATAGTGAGTTATTGAGGAGATGCCCTAATCATGGATTGGATCATGTTCACCAAATCAATCTCTTCTATAATGGCCTTAAATCTCACCACCAAGATTCACTCAATGCTTCCGCGGGAGGGAATATTCTTCTTAAAACCTACCAAGAGGCTTTGGACATCATTGAGACTAAAGCAATGGTTCAAACAAACAATCAATTTGAGGAAAGGGTTCATGTTATCCAAAACAAATTCTCAAACTCCTTGTGACAACCAACTCCTCAAGTTTCAACAAGAGATTTTTCAAAGGATGGATAGAGATAGTGAGAGGAATTTGAAAGTACAACAAGAAATGCTTCAAGCTTTTAAGACCATGTCATTGAACAATTCTTCAAATAATGTGAATTCCATTACTCTTTCTTGTGTTACTTATGGAGGTCCCCATTCTTATGAACAATGTGATAAGGTGCAAGTGTATCAAGGGGAATGCTATGCTTACCAAGAGGAACATCGTGAACACTTCAAGCCAAATATCAATCCAAATAACCTTTCTTACAAGTCCCAAAACTACCTTACTCCACCCGGATTCCCACCCCAACAACCCACCCAAATTCAACAAAATCCACCTCCAATTTTACCAAAGAATCAAGGGCAAAGACCAACTTATCAAGGAAATAACTACAAGGCACCAAATCAATTTCAAACTCAAGCAAATACCTTTTATCCACCAAATCAAGGATTTAATGCCCAACCTTTACCTTTCCAACCTCAAGGTTTTCAAGGTTATGTGCCACAAGATTATAACACAATGGATCTCTTGCAAAAAATGAATCAAGAGAATGAAAGGAAGTTCCAAGCTATGGAGAAGAAAATGAATGACCAAATCAATAGGGTTTTGGTGGCATTAAATCAAAGACCACAAGGGGCTTTACCTTCCAACACACAAACAAACCCTAGGGCCAATGTCAATGCCATTACAACAAGGAGTGGAACAATAACAAAGGATCCTTCACCTCCTAAACCTACTATTGTTCAACCCACTTGTGCTCCTACTTGTGACAAGCCTTCTACTTCTACTTCACCTCCTCAAAATGTTCCTATTCACTCAAACACACCTTCTCAACCTCCTCATACTTCTCCTTTACCTTCCACACTTCCCAATAAAGTAGCTAACAAAGACAAATCTTCCACTACAACACCTATTCCACCTACACCAAAACCTACTCTTCCATATCCTTCAAGGTTGAAAAAGGACAAGTTAAAGAACAAGGATGACATCCAAGTCTCCAATTTCTTAAGGATGTTCAAGCAACTCAACATCAATATCTCATTTGCGGAAGCTCTTGCTTATATGCCAAAGTTTGCTAAGATGTTCAAGGATTTGCTCTCAAACAAAGAAAAATTGGTTGATTTGCCCAACACATCCCTTAATGAAAATTGTTCCGCGGTGTTACTTAAAACTTTACCAACAAAACTTGGAGATTCGGGGCGTTTCTTGATACCTTGTAATTTTCCCGGTGTTGAAAATTGCATGGCTTTGGCGGATCTAGGGGCGAGCATAAACCTCATGCCTTTATCGGTTTGGAAACAACTATCTCTTCCCGAGCTCACTCCCACTAGGATGACTCTTGAACTAGCCAACCGAACCATAGCTCACCCCGTAGGTATAGCGGAAGATGTGTTTGTAGGTGTGGATAAGTTTACCTTTCCGGCCGACTTTGTAGTGGTTGATTATGACATGGATCCTAGAGTGCCTTTGATTGTTGGTAGACCGTTTTTGAGAACGGGTCGTACCTTGATAGATGTGGCGGAAGGAGAATTAATTATGAGAGTAGAAGATGAGAGAGTGGTGTTTAAGTTAGGGAAAGTTTGTGATAGGAAAGAGGTTAAGGAGTCTAGACCTTGTGAGACTATTAACATTGTTGAGGTGCTAGATGAAGTGTGTAATGAACACTTTCATGATGCTTGTAAGAGTGCTAGTGATGAGATGCCACATGTTGAAACCGTGGCCTCAATTGCTCCCTCTTTAACACCTTTTGGAGAGAGTGATTTCCTCTTGGAGGAATTTGAGTCAAACTTTCTTGGTGATGATGATTCTCCCATCAATTGGGAAGAAGATATTCTTACAATCCAAAAGTTGCTCAATGAGGACCCTATTCCTTCTCCTATTCCACAAGAGACTACCATTGAGGAACCTTCCATAGTAAAACCTTCCATAGAAAGTCCACCTCCCATTGAACTTAAGGACCTTCCATCCCACTTAGAGTATGCTTTCTTAGAGGGCAAAGACCAATTACCGGTGATCATTGCTAAAGAGTTGAAAGAGGATGAGAAGGAGCAACTTATTGAAGTTCTTAAGAAACACAAGAAAGCCTTAGCATGGAAAATATCCGACATAAGGGGAATTGATCCACATTTTTGTACACACAAAATCCTTATGGAGGATGACTATAAACCCGCCATTCAAAACCAAAGGAGAGTTAACCCAAAAATCCATGAGGTTATTAAGAAGGAAGTGATTAAACTCTTAGATGCGGGTATGATTTATCCCATTTCCGACTCTCCATGGGTTAGCCCGGTTCATTGTGTTCCAAAGAAGGGTGGAATTACCGTGGTGCCTAATGAGAACAATGAGCTTATTCCCACGAGACTTGTGACCGGTTGGAGAGTTTGCATTGATTATAGAAAACTCAATGAGGCAACTAGGAAAGACCATTTCCCGCTTCCTTTTATGGATCAAATGCTTGAACGCTTAGCGGGAAATGAGTACTATTGTTTTCTTGATGGCTTTTCGGGTTATTTCCAAATACCCATTGACCCTAAGGATCAAGAAAAGACCACATTCACTTGTCCCTACGGTACATTTGCTTACAAGAGGATGCCTTTTGGCTTATGTAATGCACCGGGGACGTTTCAAAGGTGCATGATGGCGATTTTCCATGACATGATAGAGCAAACCATGGAGGTTTTTATGGATGACTTTTCCGTCGTTGGAAATTCATTTAGCTCATGTCTCACCAATCTTGAAAGGATGCTTAAGCGTTGTGAGGAAACATGTTTGGTGCTTAATTGGGAGAAATGTCACTTTATGGTGAAAGAGGGGATTGTTTTAGGACACAAGATATCCAACAAGGGATTAGAAGTTGATCGAGCTAAAATTGATGTGATTGCTAAGCTTCCCCCACCTACCTCGGTTAAAGGTGTGAGGAGTTTCTTAGGTCATGCGGGATTTTATAGGCGCTTTATACAAGATTTTTCTAAGATAGCTAGACCGATGACCCACCTCTTGGAGAAAGAGGCTCCTTTCATTTTTAACCAAGATTGTTTAGACTCTTTTGAGACTCTTAAGGAAAAATTGACTAAGGCTCCCGTTTTGGTTTCTCCAAATTGGGAATTACCTTTTGAGCTTATGTGTGACGCTAGTGATTATGCGGTGGGGGTCGTCTTAGGACAACGAGTTAATAAGCATTTTCAACCTATACACTATGCGAGTAAAACCATGACCGGTGCACAACTTCATTACACTACCACGGAAAAAGAGTTGCTTGCTATAGTATATGCTTTTGAGAAGTTTAGACCATATCTTGTGCTTTCCAAAACCATAGTGTATACGGATCATTCCGCTCTCAAGTATCTTATGACCAAACAAGATGCTAAGCCTAGGCTTTTGAGATGGGTTTTTTTGCTTCAAGAGTTTAAAATAGAGATTCGTGATAAGAAAGGGGCCGAGAATTTAGCGGCAGATCATTTGAGTAGACTTGAGCATCCTTTTCAAGGAGATTTCCCACACCAAGAAATCAATGAATCCTTTCCATTAGAGGAGCCCATGTCTATCTCTTCCCAAGAGGACGCCACACCTTGGTTTGCGGATATTGCAAACTATCTTGTGGGCAATGTGCTTATTGAGGGTCTTACTTATCAACAAAAGAAGAAGTTTCTTAAGGAAGTTAAGTATTACTTTTGGGATGATCCATATCTTTTTAGGCAATGTGCGGACCAAATCATTAGACGGTGTGTAGATGGGCCCGAGGCATTTAAGATTTTAGAGGCGTGTCATAAAGGACCTACGGGTGGACACTTTGGGCCTAACTACACCGCCAAGAAAGTCTTTGATTCGGGTTACTATTGGCCTTCCATTTACAAAGATGCCCATGAAATGGTGAAATTTTGTGATGTGTGTCAAAGACAAGGAAAAATTACACAACGTGATGAGATGCCACAAAATATTATCCAAGAGTGTGAGATATTTGATGTGTGGGGCATTGATTTCATGGGACCTTTTCCATCCTCTAAGGGAAACAAGTATATACTTGTGGCGGTGGATTATGTGTCCAAATGGGTGGAGGCTAAAGCCTTACCTACAAATGATGCTAGAGTGGTTGTGAAGTTTTTGAAACAATTGTTTGCTAGGTTTGGTGTACCTCGGGTCATCATAAGTGATCGTGGTACGCACTTTTGTAATGATCAATTCACGAGAGTTATGAAGAAATATGGAGTGAATCATAGACTTTCTACCGCGTATCACCCTCAAACAAATGGTCAAACCGAGGTCACAAATCGTGGTTTAAAGAGGATTTTAGAGAGAACGGTGGGATAGCATCGAGCTTCTTGGTCGGATAAGCTTGATGATGCTTTGTGGGCGTTTAGGACGGCTTTTAAAACACCATTTGGTTGTACTCCTTATAAGCTTGTCTATGGAAAAGCGTGCCACCTCCCATTCGAGCTAGAGCATAAGGCATCTTGGGCTCTCAAATGGGCTAACTTTGATTTAAACCAAGTCGGTTCACATAGGAAAGATCAACTCAATGAGATGGATGAATTGAGAGCCAATGCCTATGAGAATTCTTTGCTTTACAAGGAAAAGACTAAGAAATTGCATGATGCTAAGATCAAGAATCGTGAGTTCAAAGTTGGAGAGCCGGTTCTCCTCTTTAACTCAAGATTGAAACTTTTTGCGGGCAAGCTTAAGTCGAGATGGTCCGGTCCATTCACTATTGCTCAAGTGTTTCCATATGGAACTCTTGAGTTGTCACAACCCGATGGTCCAAATTTTAAAGTAAATGGTCACCGTGTTAAGCATTACTTTGGGGAGGACATTTCCATTGAAATGGTCCAAGAGATCCCCATTTTCCCCATGAATTAATTCATTGAGGGACGAGTCGAGCTAGAGACTCCTTAACTCAAGCATCGTATAACTAGGTTTAGAGTGTTGTAGGTTAGAAATAAAGGTATAGACTTGGAGATAAGTGTAGGGGAGACCTTCTTTTGTCTTCATGATTGTTTGTAGGGTTGCTCACTCATCTCATGCTTTGGAGCTTATGGAGGAGGCCCTTGTATCCAGTTCACTTCGTTACTATAGTGATTTTTCATTAACACCTTGTGCTTAAACATAATTTCACTAATAGTTGTCCTTTCCTTAACTTGGGTTAAGCAAAGTCTATTCATTGTCATAAGTGTAGGGGAAGTTTTTATACTTCCATGCTCTTAAACATTGAGGACAATGTTTAGCTTAAGTGTAGGGGGTCTTCTATCGAAGTGACCTTACCTAGAACTTGTCATTGTCTTGCATGATAACATGGAAAATTAATTTTTCAAATATTTTTCAAATTTTTGATCTACTTTGGCCACCAAAAATATGCATTCATAATTTTTGCATCAATCATTTTTCATTTTGCATAACACATTTGCATTGTATATATTTCTTTTATTTTTTCATCAAAAATATAAAAAAGAAAAAAAAATAAAATAAAACATGGTTTTAACAAGTTTAGATTTCTTTGACATATTAGGCCTGCCATGGATATTTTGACTCAACCCGAGTTTGCTTATTTTAGCATTCTCTAGCCAGTATCCTTAACCATGTAGTCCTTCATTGGACTATTAGGCTAAGCATCCACCAATTTCATTATTTGAGATTTTAAATTTGTAGAGAATGGGAAATGATAGAGTTGAAGCAAGCGTAAAAGGGCTAGATAGACATCATGATAATTACTTGTGGCTAAACCCTTCTCTTCTCTACCTCTATTTTCTTCGCATGTATATAATTGTTAATAAATAATCAAGTACGGTTTTAATTGGTTTGTAATCTCTTATGCATTTTTGACTAATCATTCATGGTTGATATGAGTACGTCTTAAGATTCTAAGTTAGAACGTTTTATGTGTACTAGACTTATGTCATGCTCAATATTTAGCGGGTGTTTTTCCTTTTATTCTTTTCAAATTTCTTAGTGAGGAATAAAGAAAAATAAGAGCGGCTTATGAAAAAAATAAGTGGCTAGAAAAAAAAAGATAAGAAAAAAAAACAAAAAAATAATACAAGACTCCCAAGAGGGGCAGTGTGGTGTTAATTATAGTGACTATTGAGTTCCAATATTACCTTGACGGGTTGCGGGATTCAATAGATTGCTCCAATCCAGTATTGCCTTGACGGGTTGCGGGGTTGAAGATCCAAAGTCTCAAAAAGATGGCGGATGTAAATTATTGCGTGAGTTTTATTTTCCTTTCCTTAGCGAGTGTGTAGCTACTTATGAAAGCATGACATGAGGATTTTACACATAAGGCGAATGACTTATTACTCTTGAAACGGACTTGTATTAATTGTGAGCGGTTTTTCAAGTAATGGATGAGAGGATTACTTAGGATTAAAACCGTGCTTCCTTATTTTTGGATTTTACACTTATTATACTTCACACTTGAATAATGACAAATTTGCCCACAAGCAATTTGCTCAATTAATAATCGGTTCCACATTTAATTGTCATGAATAAGTTGATGCACTTTTTACTTGTGAATGCAATGATCCCATTTTTAAGCTTGGTATGGGGAAAGTGAAACTTGAGGGTGATAAATGTCCATGGTACCCAAGCCCTAATCTAAGCATTGAATTCTTTATGAGTTATTTCCATCAAAACCATTTCAAGAAAAATAAAAAAGAAATAGATAGAATTGTATTTTGTTCATTGCATTATTAAAAGTCAAAATCATGCATCATATAATTTAGAGTAGTGTAGATGCATCTCATATGGCCAAGGTGGGTTAATTATGAGGAGAATGTAAATTTAAGCTTAAATATATAATATTGCATGAGGACATGACAATGTTCAAGTGTAGGGGATTTGATATGAGCTTAAACTCATATCCTTTTATCAACAAATAACCCTAAAACATGAAGCAAAATACCAATTTATCTTGCAAAAACAGTATTATGTGGTATGTTTGTGTTGGTGTACACTTGTGTAGGTAAAATGATACATTTTCAAGCAAACAAGGAAAAATCAAGCTCAAATGGATGAAAAAGACAAAGAAGGATCAAAAGTGACAAGACTTTGAAGTACAAGGACCTATCTTGACAAAATGCCAAAGTTGAAGGACTAAAGTGCAAATACTGTAAAAAGTCAAGATCAAAGTCAAAATTGGTCAACTATCAAGTCAACAAAGTCAAAGGGTCAATTCTGCTCAAAGATGAAGTTTGGAGGACTTAAAGTGCCAAAGAAATGAAGTTACAAGCTTTAAATGCAATCTGCCAAATTACAAGGGTTGAAACTGCCAAAGTTGGAAAGTTTACTAGTATTGATCCATGTGACACAAGTTTTGGCCAATAAGGAGCTAGTATTGGTTACACACGGATTGCCTGCTAAAAGCATTTATTACCCACTATCAGCCGCCACATTAATTACCAAATCTTAATAGTGCAATCCGTGTGACACTTATTCAACCAATCAGAAAGTGACACGTGTCTTCTTCAAACTACCAAAAACATTTCCAGGATCGTTTTTGAGCTACAATTAATTTCATGAAAAGATGTAAACACCAAAAATGCTTGTTTTGAAGAGACGAACACAATGGTATCAACCAATTAACATGAGATCCACTCAAGAAGAAAACCCCAATTGGTGTTCATACCTTGAAGATGAGTTTTGCAGAATCATGCCACGTGGAGACCTGGGATTGGTCTCAACACGTCATCATCCCCAACAAACTTCCTCTTCATGTCTATAAATAGCCTACTAGTCCTCATTTGTAAAGTAGTAGTTAAATTTTGTAAAAACACACACTTTTCAATTCTCTCTCATTTTCCTTCCTTTTTACCCTAACTACTCAAGAGTCTGACAAACTCTTGAGTTAGTTAGTTAGTTAGTAGTTTCTCAACAGCTTTGTAACAACTTTCATGGAATAAAATTTGAATTCTACTTTTCCCGCCAATTCTCCTACTTATCTTACTGTTCATATTCTGCTCCTACTTGATCATTGAGTTGCTGAATTGAGTTTGTTATGATCATTGAATGATCATAACTGACTTTGAAGAAGTTAGTAGTTGTTGTTGTGATTTCAGTTCAGAAATTAGCCTTATTGAAGTTTTCAAGCCTTGATGATGATTTCTGTTGATTAGTAGCTGTTTTTGAAGATTGATTAGATGATCTAGTGATAAGGTGGTGGTTATCACTAGGGTAAGAGAGTTCAACACTCCTCTTCTTCCCAATGGTTTACTACAAAAGGTTTTAAGATTCTGATTTTGGTTCACCTGAATAAGTCACTTGCATGCTATATTTTCTAGTGTAAACTTGTTGATTGCCTGATCAAAGCTGTTTAGATTTGCTTATTGTTTGATCTTTGATTACTTGTAGCTTATTCTTGTTTTCCTGCTCATTGATTTTGGATTTTGTTTAGTCATAGCTTTGATTCAGTCCTTTTTAGTTCTTGTACCTTAATTGAGTAATTGTAGTTTTTAGTGCTTGCTTATAGTCTTATAACATTTGATTTGAAGTCTCAAGTTTGGTAGTAAAAAGTTTTTCATTCAGTTTAAATCCAGCTATTAAAAGTCTTTGGAAATTTTCTCAAATCTCAGATAAGGAGTGTTTGGCATTAGTTTGTAATTGGTTTTCAAACATTGAGTTTTTGCAAATTAATGTTCATATCTAGTTATAAGGTCTTAACAAAGTGTTTCAAGTCAATTTCAAGTCAAATAACTGGTCAAAAAGGTAAATGGCAATAAAAAGTGTGGGTTAAGTTTCATGCAGTTTTGCTTTCAAAAAGTTCTCATGTTCTTTTGGCTGGCATTTGATGTATTATTGATGAAATTGCACCAAACTTGTTCTCAATTATAGTTAACATCATGAAGTTTCAGATTCCAAGAGCTTTTAATACAGTTTTCAATAAGCAATTAGAAATAAGCAAAATCATAAAAAGCTGAGTTGATGCATGTTTCTGTAACTTGAAACTGAATTTTGTATCTCTTGATTCTCTTCATTAACCTGGCCATTTTTCTTCACAAATCTACTTAGAATATGGAGTTACATGATTTTTGAAAGTTTCAACTTTTTTGACAAAAAATTTTGGTCAACGCTTGGTCAACGATAAGCACTTTTGAGCTTAATTCAGATTTCTAGCTTATTTCTGGATGAAATTCGTTCTAGTTTGATTTCCCATTCATCATTAGAGTAGCTTAATCAGTTTTGGCAAGAAAATCAAGTTGTGCTTGTTTGGTTTGTTCTGTAGCTTATTTTGGGCTTATTAAGAAGTGCTTATTTGCTTATTTTGAACTTTCAGCAAAAATCCTTTTACAGACATAGCTTATTTTGGATTTAAAGTCTTTTGCAATTTGTCTCATTGATTTTGGTCCATTAATAAGCTCATACAAGCTTATTTTCTTTTCAAACCCGTTTTTGCTTAATAAGTTTCTGAAATTGCAATTTGGTCCTTGATGTTTTAAGCAGTTTCTAATCTTGGCTAATCTTCATTGTTTTTAGGGTTTGCAACAAATTAGTCCTTTCAGTTTTGAGATTTGTTAAATTCAGTTAGCAAGTTGTTGATTTTGTTACATTTTGGTTAGTTTGTTACAAGTTTCACATATTTGATCCTTTTTAGTTGGCTGATTTACATTTTTAGTCCCTAGACTTGTTAGAATTTACATTTCAAGCATTTTACTTTCCTAGAATTTACATTTTCAGTCCTTTAAGTTTCAAATTTTACATTTTTGAATATTACTTGAATAAAAACTTGGTAATTGCAAAATGTTTTACATATAAGTAGGTAATATTTTTTCGTTTTGCAAGGCTTTGTTGAACTAGCAAATAGAATAACCAAAAAAGATTCACAACCAAAAACAGTTAAAAACCCGATATTGGTTGGACTTTCAATTAGCAAGAACTGAGATAAAACGAACTGCATTATACACAATTTCAGTATTCGTCTAGAAGAAAAACAAAAATTGCGTTTTCATTATGGTCTTACATAACAACAATTACTTAAATATGTGCGTATCGCCGGAAAGGCAAAGGGGTTGACAGGTCAACTTTTACTACAATTACTTGAAATGCGCCTGGATAACATCCTTTTTCGCTTAGGTATGGCCTCGACTATTCTGAGAGCTCGCCAATTAGTTAACCATAGACATATTTTAGTCAATGGTCGTATAGTAGATATACCAAGTTATCGTTGCAAACCCCGAGATACTATTGCTGCGAGAGATGAACAAAAATCTAGAATTCTAATTCAAAATTCTCTCGATTCATCCCCTGTTGAGAAATTGCCAACCATTTGACTCTTCAACCAATCCAATATAAAGGAATAGTCATTCAAATAATAGATAGTAAATGGGTCGGTTTGAAAATAAATGAGTCTAGTTGTAGAATATTTACCTCGTCAGACTTAAACCTAATAAAAAGAAAATAAAGACTAACAAGAATAAGGGTTCGACCAATTTTGCTCCTATAAAGTAAATTAACCTAAGGTTAAGATAAATTAAGGGCTTGGACTGGATTTTTCTTCCGTTTAGGTGTCATAAACCAAGAAGAATATTTTCATTCGTTGTCTACTCTTTTCTTAACAGTATTTTTCGTACTAGAGCCGTTAGTAACAAAAATATAGAATCCATATCAAAGAAAGGTCTAAATACCGGAATAGTAACATCCATTGATATTTTATCTATTATGGTTAGTAAGATTGGTAAATTAGGTAAATGTAAGGAAAGAGAGGGATTCGAACCCTCGGTAAGAAAAAGCCTACATAGCAGCTCTAGTGATATGCCTTCAACCACTAGACCATCTCTCCTACATAATGATTATGACCCAAAAATTGAAATAGAATGAATAATTTATATTATATAATTCTTGGTTAGGTACAACCAATAAATTATAACTAAAAATCAATCAAAATTCTTTTTAGAATTTCTGAATAATATCGTAATCTTTGGATTATCTAAGTATGAGAATGATTACAAGAGAGAGAGAGAGAGATGAAGAACTAGAGACCGAAAGAAGAGAGAGGTTGGAGAGAAAAGAAGAAATATTTGATTGAATGTGTAAAAGTGTGAGAACCAACCCTTCCTAACATGCTAGGAAGGGGCATATATAGCCCACCCTACATGTGGGCTTGATGGGTTATATTGTTAGGTCTATGACTACGAGCCCATACTACGATATATTGTTGGAATGACCGATCCTTCCTAAATACGTAAAAATGTATTTCCAACAATCTCTCCTTAAGGGAGGCCACTCCGAACAAGGGTGTTACACAACTTACAATAATAAAATGAAAAAATTTCAAGATTTGTCCCTGTGATTTGTCCAAAATATCAAGTTTCGTCCCTATCTCAAAATAAGTGCAAGAATCGTCCCTATTTTTAAAACTATGATCGAATTTGGTCCCTATTTTGGATGTGAGTTAATTTTGCCAGTTAACTTTTGAGATTAGAGGGGTATTTCGGTCTTTTACTATTTTTAGCTACATTAAACCTAATTTCTTTCTTCTCTCTCTCATATCTCTCGGTCTTAGTCTCTCACACAAATTTACATAATCCTTTCCCCTGGATCCAAAAACCACTATAACAATAACCATCTCAAATCTCATCATAACCTCCATATTATCCTATCATTCTCTAAACACCATTACATCCACCATCATTCCAACAACCGCCTTAATTAACACATCCATTCCCACCACAGATTCATTAACCACCGCCATCGTACTGACATCAAATCCCAACCATTTTTCTTTATTTATACACGTACTGGCATCAAATCCCTCGTCACTATTGAAACCCATAATCAAATCAAGAACCCAAGATGGTATAATTTTTCGAAACTGAATCTGGATGATTTTTTCGAACCCAATATGGTATAATTATCAAACAACTGTTAGCAAAAAAATTTGGGTGTTGTTAACAGATCCTCCGTTACTATTGAAACCCATAACAACTATTAGCAAATACTCATAAACCCATAACTCGAACATTTCCTAATCTGCTCCAAAACCTTTGCAGTAATCTTCTCTTTGTAATTTCCCGTAATCCTCTTATGAAGCTCACAAGCAATCCTCCTCGTAATGAGATCACTCCCTTCCATATCTCGCCCAATAAACTCGATATTATTTATCTCAAACATTTTCTTGTCCTCTTCACTTAACATCACATTCGGAATCACAATACTCTGAGTAATCTTCTTCAATATCTCATCATCATCAAACAATGCGTGGTGCACAATTGTACTAACAATAGTCAAAAACTTAATAGCAGTAATAGTCAACCGCTGCCTACTCGTCGAACCTAACGCCACCACAACAAACTCCAAACCAGGATGGGTTTAGTTTCAGTGTTTGGATCTAGTTTCTTCATGACAAACCCATAATCAGGTTGAATACAACCCATCAACATCAACCTAAAAGTCAACCCTATCCATCGCACACCCAGAATTAGTTGTGTTGTTTGTTGATTGTTGGAAATGAGTTGGAGTGGCTTTAGATTTGCGTGTTTAGATCTTGTATTTTGATATGGTGGGTGAAGCCGTGATGCAAAAAATGGAGATTGAATATTGTTGGGATATGGTGTTTGGGTTCTAAAAGAAACTGACGAAGTGGAAGATCTGTTAATGAGATGGAAGAAAACACATGGTATCTTGGAAGATCTGTTAATGAAATGGTGTTAGGGTATATACAACTAAAAATATCCCTTGAAATAAAGGAATTTATGGGTTTTAATGAAAAGATGAATCTGCCCCTAATAAGTGTGAAAACACTTATCCTTTTACCACTCATTTCCAATAATAACAAGACCAAAACGTGTATTTTATGTCGTAAAAGTCGGAATTATGCGTGGTTTGTGTTTTTATTGTGTTTTATGACCAAAAGATGAAAAAGGAAGAAAACACGGGCTTTCACGGGCTTTTATCAAAGAAAACGAGAAAAGACGAAGTCAAGAGATCAAGAGTGCTTAAAGAACGGATGTCCAAGACCTATTCTGAAGATTTATCGAAGAAAAAGTCTAAAGACGGAAGTTTAATGAAGTCGAAGAACTCAAGTCTAAATTATAGAAGAAAATTATTAAGACGAGTTCAAACCCCGAGACGACGTCGAGAAAGACAAAGATTTAAATCGAGTCGAGAAGAAAAGAAGGAAGCACACCACACATGCACTTCCCATTGCCGTATAAATACCATCCTAATCACATTAGGAGGGTAGTTAGCTAGTTGCACTTTTCATTTTTCTTCTTTCTAGTTTTTAGAGCAAACTTTCTCTCACTAAGTTTTTCATCTTTTAATCTTTTAAGTTTAAGCTTTTTGTATTTGGATTTCATTTTAATTACAAGTTCAAGTTAATCCTTCTGTTCATTAATCTTCTTCGTCATTTCTTGATTTACTTTTGATTTTGATCCGAAATTCATATTCATTTCGGATTTATTTTGATTTTGCTTAAGTGGTTAAAAGGTTAATCTTTTTACTCCTTATTAAGCTTTTATTTGGTTTAGGCTATAAACTCTTTATGCTTATTGTCTTATTTCATGTTTTAGCTTATTACATTTCGTATTATTAAAAAGGTTTTGTCTTTTTAAAGCTTCTTTATAAAGTTTATGATTTCATGTTTTTAAAAGTTGTCAAATTTAAGCTAATTGAGTTATTTAAGTTTTGGTTAAGGTAGCTTATTATACGTGCTTATTCCGTTTTCAGCTTATCACCATATTCGGATTACTCTTGTGCTCATCGCAATCTTGGGGATCTCAACATTCCGACGGATTGCTTGTTTAGATCGCAATAACCCTTAAGGGTTCTACTTTGCGATCATTTGTACCATCCCCCTTATTCTGATCTGGGATTGTGATCGCTCATTGCGATCGCATATTCCGACGGGATTCAAGGTTCCCTTAAGTCGAAACCCTGCCAAAATTTTGTCAGCTACATTCCGATAGGTTGGTCATCATTCCGATAGATGCACATTACGACAGAAGTGTTTACTTGCATTTCGATCTGGACTTTGCGACAGAACCATATTCCGACAGAATTGACTTTGACATTCCGATGGGTATTCAGATGAACATTCCGACAGCTTTACATTTGATTATTCCGATGGCTTTTATTTTGATACATTCCGATAGAACATGTTTTTAAGCTTTATGTTTTAAGTGTTTTTCTAAATAACTTTTAGTCTAATTTTTAAAAGCTTTAATCATTACTCAACGACAATTATCTGTTTTTAGTTTTAAATAGATAATCAACCAAACCATTTCTTTTATCCACCAAGAACAACTGAGTCGCACTTTCTACCAATAATCAATTCGAAAAGATCGGACGATAATATTTTTATACTTGGTGTAAAAGCTTTGTATTAAATGGCGCCGTTGCCGTCTCTTTTCGTTAAGATTAACGGTTTTTAGTGAGAGACGCGTTGGATTTTGGGATCCGTTCATCTTTGAACGTTATTTTCCTTGCTTTAAAATTTTCAAAAAGCCTAAAAAAAATATATAAAATTTCCAAAAATACAAAAAAATTAAAAAACATAAAAAACCAAAAATATTTCTGCTTTGTTATTTCTTTTGCAGGTGTATGCGCACTCGATCAACGTCTTATCCCGAGCCCGAGACTCTCGATAACTTAGACATGGCCGGTGTACACAACAATAATAATAATCCACCTCAACCCAACATGAATAATGACAACAATGAACCTCTACCGGACAATCGTCCAATGATCGAACTTTTGCAAGCACATGTAGAGGGCAACCACGATGATATTGTCATACCTGCGATTGGAGCCAACAACTTTGAGCTTAAATCCGGCTTCATTCAAATGGTCTCTGCTCAACCATTCTTGGGGCGTTCAATTGATGATCCTCATGATCATATTAAGAGGTTTCTTCAACTCACTAATACGGTTAAGTATAATGGGGTTTCACAAGAGGTAATTCGCTTGCAACTTTTTCCTTTCTCCTTAGAGGGACAAGCCCGGCATTGGCTTGATAAGGAACCGCCACAAAGTATTCTTACGTGGACGGACTTAGAGACCAAATTCATAAACTACTTTTTCCCACCCTCTCGTACTACCACTTTGCGGAATGAAATCATTACTTTTGAACAAAAGTACGATGAGACTTTTAGTGAATCTTGGGACCGTTTTAAAGAACTTTTAAGAAAGTGCCCACATCATGGTTTTACCAAAGTGCATCAAATTAATACTTTTTACAATGGTTTAAGCATGAATGACCAAGATTCACTAAATAGTGCCTCGGGGGGTAATCTTTTGGTTAAGTCTTCTAATGCCGCTTGGGATATTATTGAGAACAAGTCTAGAGTGTAAACCAAGAGTGTTCGGACCAATGTGGCTAGTGCTAGCACTAATGAG
The DNA here is from genome assembly GCA_025667525.1 of Glebionis coronaria. NCBI lineage: Eukaryota > Viridiplantae > Streptophyta > Magnoliopsida > Asterales > Asteraceae > Glebionis > Glebionis coronaria. Next base: position 425,531,548 of record CM046879.1, on the reverse strand, counting down.
AGCGACAAGAGACTTAATAAGCTTACTTCGCTTGTTGAATCACTTGCTCTCTAAGCCGTCAACAATACCAAAGCTATCACTGCCCAAGCTAGTGCTTTGACTCAATCATGTGATATATGCGGGGGATCTCACTCATACACCGATTGTCCTTCGACTCATGACAATCCGGAAAATGTGTATGTCGCCAACGGTAACTATTCCACGGGAGGCTATCAAGCACGTCCTCAAGGTGACCGCAATTTGCTCAGCTATCGCTCAAACAACTTTCTTTCACCACCCGGTTTTCCCCCACAAACCCAAACAACCTCAATCGCAACAATCAAAACCAACCACGTGTTCCGACTCCATATCAAAACCAAAGAAACCCATATCCACCTCAAAGAAACAACCAAGTTTACCAACAACCTGCTTATAACCACCCGCCTACCATGCTCCTCCTCCCAACCAACCCACCGCATTACACCAAGATGTTGAAACCTACATGAGGACTAATGATGTGATAGTGCAAAATCTTCAGCGGGAAATGCTCAACATGAAAGCAGATATGGTGAAGCAAGGGAATGATCTTCGAGCTGATATGCGAAACACTTTGGCAAGTCAAACGAATGACTTGAGGAACATGATGGCTAGTTTCTTCCCAAGTAATCAAGCCTCTGGATAGGGTTCTCTTCCAAGTAACACCGTTGCTAATCCAAGAGGGGAGATGAAAGCAATCACCACTCGCAGTGGAAAAGGTTTAAAGGAACCCGAGCTTCCTACACCTACACCGGTGATTGTGACAAAGGAAAACGAGTCTCCTTCTTCTATTCCTCCACCTCCAATTCCACCACCTTCTACTTCTACCCCACCACCACCCAAGGATGTGAGTGAGAATTCCATTCCTAAGCCTTCATCTCAACCCAATATACCTTATCCCTCAAGGTTGAGGAAAGATAAATTGAAGAACAAGGATGATATTCAGGTTTCTAACTTTCTTAAAATGTTTAAAAAACTGAATTTCAATATCTCCTTTGCTGAGGTTCTCGCTCACATGCTGAAATATGCTAAAATGTTTAAAGATCTCCTTAGTGATAAGGAGAAACTTCTCGATATTGCTCAGACCCAACTTAATGAGAATTGCTCTGCAGTACTCTTAAGGAAATTACCAACCAAACTTGGTGATCTGGGTCGTTTCTTGATTCCTTGCAACTTCCCTAGGGTAGAGAATTGTATGGCCCTAGCAGATCTAGGTGCTAGTATAAACTTAATGTCTTTAATCGTTTGGAAACAATTGTCTCTACCCGAGCTAGTCCCCACACGAATGACTTTGGAATTAGCTAACCGTACGGTTGCTTATCCAGTGGGGATAACCGAAGATGTCTTCGTTGGTGTCGACAAATTCACCTTTCCGGCGGATTTTGTTGTCGTTGACTACGAGATGGACCCCCGTGTTCCATTAATAGTTGGACGTCCATTCTTGAGGACCGATCGCACTCTCATTGATGTAGCCGCTGGTGAATTAATCATGAGAGTTGGTGACGATAAAATCGTCTTCAACATGGGTAAACTTTCTAAGCAGCCTTCTGAAAATGAGAGCGTTAATTTCATTGACGTTCTTGATGAGACTTGTGAAGAACATTTCAAAGACGCTTGTAAAAGTAGTTCTTCTTCTCTACCCACTGTTGAGACCGTTGCCTCTATTGCTCCATCACTAACTCCATTTGGAGAAAGTGATTTCATCTTGAAAGAATGTGAAGCAACTTTGGGAGATGTGGACTTACAATATGACGATTCTCCCTCCAATTGGGATGAAGACATTCGTACCATTGAGAAACTTCTCAACGAAGACCATATTTCTCCACCATCTCCTAAGGATATTTCTATCGATGAACCGAATTTGACTACGCCTTCCATCAAAAATCCTTCGGATTTAGAACTTAAGGACTTACCGTCTCATCTCGAGTACGTTTTCCTTGAAGACAAACAAAAAGTCACCCGTCATTATCGCTAAGGACTTGAAAGAGGAAGAAAAATCCCACCTTATCCCCGTGCTGAAGAATCACAAGAAAGCGATTGCTCGGAAAATCTCCGATATTCGTGGAATTTATCCTCACTTTTGCACACATAAAATTCTCATGGAGGACGATTTTAAACCCACTATTCAAAGCCAAAGAAGGGTGAATCCTAAGATCCATGACGTAATCAAAAAAGAGGTTATCAAACTTCTTGATGCGAGAATGATCTATCCTATCTCGGATTCACCATGGGTTAGTCCCGTCCATTGTGTGCCTAAGAAATGCGGAATCACCGTTGTGCCCAATGAAAACAACGAGTTGATTCCTACTCGTCTCGTTATAGGGTGGAGAGTTTGTATAGACTACCGCAAACTCAATGATGCTACGAGAAAGGATCATTTTCCCCTACCTTTCATGGACCAAATGCTTGAACGTCTAGCGGGTAATGACTATTACTGCTTTTTAGACGGTTTCTCCGGGTATTTTCAAATTCCCATCGATCCCAAAGACCAAGAAAAAACCACATTCACTTGTCCTTATGGATCATTTGCCTACAAAAGAATGCCTTTCGGCTTATGCAATGCTCCTGGGACATTTCAAAGGTGTATGATGGCTATCTTCCATGACATGGTTGAAGAAACTATGGAAGTCTTCATGGATGATTTCTCGGTTTATGGTGATTCTTTATCTGCTTGCCTTGCCAATTTAGAACGTATGCTTAAGCGGTGTGAAGACACTCGCCTTGTTCTAAATTGGGAAAAATGCCATTTCATGGTAAAAGAAGGCATTGTGCTAGGACACAAAATCTCAAAAGCCGGTCTTACAGTGGACCGTGCTAAAGTGGATGTCATAGCCAAATTATCTCCTCCTTCAACCGTGAAGGGTGTGAGAAGTTTCCTTGGTCATGTGGGCTTCTATCGTCGATTCATCCAAGATTTTTCTAAAATCGCTCGCCCGATGATTCACTTCTTGGAAAAAGATACTCCCTTCATCTTTTCCAAAGAGTGTCTTGAATCCTTCAATCTTCTTAAGGATAAGCTAACTAAGGCACCGGTCTTGGTTACCCCTAAATGGGAGATACCTTTTGAGTTGATGTGATATGCTAGCGACTTTGCTATTGGAGAGGTTTTGGGACAAAGAGTGAACAAACACTTCCAACCAATCTATTACGCTAGCAAGACAATGACGGGGGCTTAATTGCATTATACCACTACCGAAAAAGAGCTTTTAGCTGTAGTGTATGCTTTTGAAAAGTTCCGCCCCTATCTTGTCCTTTCTACCACCATCGTGTATGCCGATCATTCCGCGTTGAAGTACTTGTTGACTAAGCAAGATTCTAAGCCAATACTTCTTCGTTGGGTTTTGCTCCTTCAAGAATTTAAAATCGAAATTCGTGACAAGAAGGGTGCAGAAAACCTAGCCGCAGATCATATAAGTAGACTTGAGGATCCTTATCAAGGGGATCATCTGAATCAAGAGATCAATGACTCTTTTCCCCTTGAGGCCTTAATGTCTATCAACTCCAATCTTGATGACACCCCGTGGTTTGCGGACATTGCAAACTACTTAGCGGGTGGAATTCTCAAGGAAGGGTTAACGTCCCAACAAAAGAAAAAGTTCTTTAAAGATATTGAACATTATTTTTGGGATGACCCTTATCTCTTCAAACAATGTGCTGATCTGATCATTCGTCGATGTGTTGATGGGCCGGCAGCTTTACAAATCCTTGACGCTTGCCATAAAGGACCCACCGGTGGTCACTTTGGTCCCAATTACACCGCGAAGAAAGTATTTGACTCTTTTCTTATATTGGCCCACCATTTATCGTGACGCTCAAGACATGGTTAAACATTGTGATGCTTGCCAAAGACAAGGCAAGATCACACATAAAGATGAGATGCCTCAAAATTTCATACAAGAATGTGAAATCTTTGACGTTTGGGGCATCGACTTTATGGGGCCATTCCCATCATCCAAAGGGAACAAGTACATCCTCGTAGCCGTTGACTACGTTTCTAAATGGGTTGAAGCTAAGGCTCTCCCAACGAACGATGCGAGGGTGGTTGTGAACTTTTTGAAACAGCTGTTTGCTCGATTCGATCTTCCTCGTGCTATAATCAGTGACCGCGGGACTCATTTTTGCAATGATCAATTTGCAAGAGTCATGGCTAAGTGATTGCGGTATTTTTGTACACTTTATTTTAGGAAAAACAAAGCGACAAAAGCGGGTAAGTATTAAGTATCGCGTTTTGTGAAAAACGCGAATACTCGTCGTCGAGTTCGTTCTCGAGGAGGTATGGTGTTTAAGCCAAAAATATTATAGACGTTATTTATTTTGAGTGATAACGTTTATGGAAAGAAGGAAAGAAAAGAAAACGGAAACGATCTACGCTCGAAACGGACGAAAACGTGAAAACGCACGTACGTAAAAACACGACCCAACGAAAATTTTTACCTAAAAATTAATTAAAAATCACTAAAAAGTCTAAAAAGTCTAACTAAGAAAATTACGAGAACCAAAAAAAATTGAAAACTTTTAAATTAATTTAAATTAACTTTTAAAGTTAATTAAAAATCCTAAAAAATAAAATAACTAAGAAAAAGACAAAATTTAAACTTTATTATTCGTAAACCTAGTTATATTTATTTATAACTAAAAAGTATATATTTTTTTCAAAAGATAAAATAAAATTAATTAAAACTATTTTTTAATGACTTAATAATAAAAAAGAGAAATGAAAAAAATATAATAATACTAATAATATAAACTGAAAAAAAGAAAAAAAAATTTAAATCAAAAAGTCATAAAATTTTGGACACAAAAATATAAAAGATGTACAACTTACTTGGATAGAAAACGTACTAGTAAAGGAATTGCAAATAAACGAATTGATTTGCAAAAAGCTGCTATTGACTAAACTAAACATATTTAAAAAGGTATAAAAGGAAAGTAAATTGATAGAATAACAAGAAATGCTCATAGAGCAGTTGGTTAGATAGTGTGTTGCTGTGTCTGGTGTTGTCCAAAGGTCAAGGGTTCGAGGCCCCCTGCCAGCAACTTTATGTTCTTTTTTTTATAATCAGTTTATAAGCTGAGTATACCAAATAAAACAAAATATAAAAAGAAAATGAAAAGAAGTATTGCAAAAAAGATCAACAGATCAGATGGTAAGTTTTCTGAGGGTTGCGTCTGTTGTGTTTCTAAGGTCAGGGGTTCAAAACCCTATGACAGTCACGTTTTTTTTTCTTTTTTTCTTTTCAGCTTATTTAATTGCTGCTGTCCAGAAAAAGAAATAAGTCACAGCTTATTGGCATAAGCTATGAGCTTATCCAACGCCTGAAACTTAGTCACAGACAAGAACCAAAACATAAAATCTGCTCAAATACAAAGAATCAAGATGAAAGTTCAAAATTAACTAGGAAATCATCACATGTAGGTAATGAAGAAACTATGAAACAGTAGGATATAACAAGTGCAAATAACTCTTCTAAGTCCAATTTCAAGGTAAGTTATAATCCTATAATAAGCTAGAAAATAAAAATAGACTAAAAACAGATTATTATCAGTACTTAAACTATGGGTATGTCTATTTTCAGATTCTAAATCCTTAAATCAAAATGGTAATAGTTGCTGATGCAAACACCCAAAGTGAAAGCCAATTTTGAACTTTTAATTTTTTTTAATATGGAATTCTTCTTGCTGGGCTCATTAATAAGCTTAAAAATGAAAAGATTTACAAACTAAATGGACTTTAGAATGTAAACTCAACAGAAGGCTTTTCACTAATCGAACATCAACTTTATTAAAGCAGCCTATGAAGTGCTTATTGTACTAAAATTTAGGCTGCATAATTGAGCTCTAAGCTCCAGCGACTGAAAATAGTTCAAGTTATGTTTCCACTAAACAGATTCCAGAAACTAGCAGATCGTAAAACTCCAAAGTTGAATCTTGAATATTCTACAATAAAATGACTATCTGATATGACAAGTATAATCTGTCTCTACACAGTTTGACCTATCAACACAGAATCTTAAATTCGCCCTCAATGAAACTTACTACTACACTCAACACTAATTTCAATAGCTACCTAAGTGCCCTCAATCCTATGAGTCTATGTTATGCAGAATGGCAGAAATTGAAGAATTCTATTTTGCTCGAATGGAAATGGTAGTAAATGAACTCCTAACAAGTGTTTCAGCACGGATAAACATAAAGCAAATGGATATCAAGGAACAGTTAAAACAGAACACACTAAACAACTACTGGATTTACACTAAAAACGCAGAAAATTGAAATAGAATGTGACCTCACTTCCAAGCCCAGTCCGTTGATGACGAAGCTTGTGGAATCGGAATACCACTACACTGAGACGGCTGCGAACAAACCAATGAAGTCCTTGTATCTCAACCATATATCAATAAATTAAACATGTCTTCACAGTTTCACACCAAGATCAACAAAGGGTCACCTCTTCATGTTGTGAAACATTGAGTCAAGGTAACAATCCTACCCCGACTAAGCTTACTATAAGCAACCAAAGCACCGATTTTCAGCTTAATATAAGCACACCAAAAACTTATTTCCTCAGCTTATCACTCCTAAAACATCTACACCAGAACTATAGAACTATGGAATGAACATCAACATGGTCACCAACTTCTTGTAACCTGAAACAATAAAGTAAAGTACAGAAAAAAAACAAGAGCAATAAGCTCAGCTTATTGTTAATAAGCCGAGGCTTAAGGCTGATGCTATAGTAACAATAATAACCAAAATTTGATTTTTTTAATGACTTGAAAGTAAAACTTTTGCAAGAAAATAACTAAAACAGGTCCACAAACTTAAAGCACAACCTTTTGTCAGAAGGTTTGTGATAAGCTTATAAAACAGGGGAAATTTTCTTTTGAATTTGAGAGAATTTTAAGAATAAAACATTAAAAGTAAATGACTTTAAAGTAAATTTCAGAAATTTAAAAGACTTGTAAATTAAAGATGCAAGAAAATAAATGGAACTCAATTCTATTATCCAAAAATTCGAATGTCATATTACAAATCTTGAAAGATAAAATTGGAACCCGAAGAAAGCTATGCCATTTCTCTGCTTTATATACAAGGGGAATGATTACAAGAACTCTAAACCCTAAAGCTTAACTTCCAAATCTGCCCTTGAACGAATATTTTGAAGATGCCATTTTTTGAATTTTTTCAAGAGCCCATGTGATGATCTTGGCTTGTACCTGAGATGCCAGTTGTAAAAAGATGATCCCAGCCGTTGGTGTATCCTTTGGGAGCACGAAATTCTTGTGGGACGTTCATTTCCTGCTGTGAATTTGTCTTGGAGCCAAAATATGGGTCAGGGGAAGGTTGGAGAGTCACATGGGTGAGAGTGATGGGTAATTTGGGGGTTGGGTTTGGATTATGTGATGGTTAATTAGCAATCTGGAAGGTTATAGCCATAACCCCTTTGTTTTAGTCATTGTTCTTCCTGGGGATTAGCTAGGGTTATTGGGTGGATTAAGGACGTTTTAATCTATTTTGGACAAAGGTTAATTTAAAATTGTGTTTGGGAGGGAAGGGATTAAGTATTTAATTAAGCTGGTTTGAAAAGTGAGTGGAGAGGTGACATGGAAGAGGGGAGGTGTCTGATTGGTGGAGGGTTTAAGGTTAGTGATGTGGCAGTTTGTGAGTGGTGGGGATAACTTAGGTTGTCTGGCAGGAATGACCCCTCACTTTTCTAATTTTGATCATGTTGTAATAAATGGCTATCAACGCCACTCATGACAACTTTTGGACATTGGCAGTTTTGGCACACAAAGTTTTGAAACTTGTTTTAAGGACTACAAGTGCAATTTTGGCAATCTTCAAGGGCTGTTTTGACATGTCTTCATACTTCAAGGCTTTTACTTGTTTGTTGACTTCTTGGAGGACCATTATTGACAATTTAGTTTTGTTGAGGGGCTAAATTTGCCAATTCTTCAAAGTTAAGGGTCCTTTTTGTAATTTTGACAAACTTTAGGGACCAAACTTGTAATTATGAAGATACAAGGGTATAAAGTGTCAATTCTTCAAACTTGGAGGACCAATCTTCATAATTCTTCAAATCTTCAAGGACTCTCTTTGGAAAATTCTTCATTAGGGCTTGGTTCATCGTGCGGCTTCGTTTCCCGTGTTCGTTTTTGACTGATTCTTGTGATCTTTTGTCATTTTCTCAATATCCGTACCTAAAATACACAAGAAACAAACACAAGCATATATTTGGGTATTTTGATGATATTTAACGCATTTTAAGCCCTATTTGGACGATGAGACTATGTATAAAAGCAGTCTCATCACTCCTCCATACTAAACCATTGCCGTGCCCTCACGCAATGCTAGAATAAAGTATCATAGCATCTCCAAAATTCATTTTTATACACTTTATTGAAATGATAAACTAGCTATACTACTACTATTACTACTACTTGTGTTATAGACATAATGTATGATTTTCATCGCAAAATGGGACGTTTAGGTTCATAGAATAAGAACACGTGAATGCTTCGTTAGAAATAATTTCATCGTCCTCTATTTTCACCCCAATTCCATGCTAAGCGTGCAACGAGATCATTGTCATTATAAGTTAGTAATGCTAACACTACTCATATGCCCTAATCACGTACTTATCCTCCCATTATTCCTAAGTTGTATCTCTTATATTTTATTTTGTCTTGAATGTTTCACGAGGATACATTGTTTGACTTATGCGATAATATAGATTTAGGTCTAAAAATAGAGTCCTAACGGTGTAACTAAGACCATCAAATCAATAACCCCTCCTAATAGACAACGATGTTAAAAAATTAAGTTGACAAGAAGAATCGATAAACACGGTTTTATAACGGTTTTGAACATGAGACTTATTACCAAGACTTTTATACGCCCCCTAACGGAAGGGCCTTATTATCTTTGGTTTACCTCCATCTTTTATTCAACTTCGCCATGAAGCTTTTATTATGACTTTGGTCTTGCCTTGCCTTTTATTATCCGCCTCATCGGTGGTTTTATTAGTCAAAGACGTATATCCTCACGCAAAGGCGAATTTTGGATCTTAAAAGCTTCGAAGATTAAGGCTTGATTCACTTTCAATTTTGCATAGATTTTAGGCCTTGTGGGGCTTCAAATTGTTTGCTAGATTTAGGTGAGCACTTGAAATCTTATTATTGGGTGAAGCTTTCGATTATTCGGGTGCCAATACTTCAAAACCGTGACGCTGGCGATACCTTAATGTCTTCCCAATTTAATTACACGGAAGCTACTAGAAAAGACTAGAAACCCAACAATCCTAACTAAACCGCTAAGTCAATATTTATTAAGCAAAAAATATTTACATGCGAAGGGAGAATAAGCAAACAACGAGAACACATGAGTTTTTGAAAGAATACGAGTACTCTACGTTTAGCATAGTAACTTATAATTAACTCTATCATTTCTCGTCCTCATTTAAGAGACTTAGCCTAATGTCTAGTTAAGGAATCAAAGCTAAGTGCTCAACACGCACGGTCGAGTCAAAAATTACTCTTATTCTCGCCATCGGAAAACCTACATTCGTGTCTTCAAACACTTATAAAACATGAGAAAAAATTTAAAATTTGGCGATTTTTAGCCTTATTTTGCAATAAAAACGATAAACAAAAAGATAAACTTTGGAAAGCGTGAGGGTTTGGTAAGGCAAGTATCTATTCACCCCCCATACTAAAGTTAAACATTGTCCTCAATGTTTCGAGTCTAGGGGTGAAAACACCCCCATACTAGAGACGTAGTCGAATGCCTAATCTAGCATGGAAATGGTGTAACCATTAAATTAATAGCCGTTTATGAAGTGTGCTAAAAACCTAAGGTTAGAACATCAAAGGATATATCATGGATATTGAGAAATGTCTCTAAAGCAAACGATCGAGTGCTCCCATAAATGAACACGAGAGGCTCCAATCGTGAAGATCATGATCTAAAAACCACAATTCACAAACAACCACGGAACAAAGGTTGGAAGGGCACAAATCCCCACATGTAAGCTACATTAGAAAGCGATAATATGTACATAAGATAAGCATGGGACTCCCCCACGAGGCACCTCGTTTTTGATTACCGAGTCATGAGCTCGACTCGATCCCCTCAATACTAATTATCATTGGGGAAGGTGACTTGGTCGAGGTAGTTCAAGGATGGAACTTCCCCGCCAAAGTAGTGCTTCAACCTATGTCCATTCACCTTAAGGTTAGGACCATCATCTTGAGCTAGCTCGATGGTCCCATACGGAAATACTTGAGTCACGGTGAATGGACCGGACCAACGGGATTTCAACTTACCGGAAAAGATTTTCAATCTTGAATTAAAAAGCAAAACTTGATCTCCAATGTTAAAAACCCGGTTTTTAATTTTAGAATCATGCAACTTTTTAGTTTTCTCTTTATAAATCAATGAATTTTCATAAGCAATGTCTCTCAATTCATCCAATTCATATAATTGCATTTTCCGGTGTTTTCCCGCGGCCTCCATATCATCATTACAATGCTTTAGGGCCCAATAAGCCTTGTGTTCTAATTCGATAGGCAAATGACAATTCTTTCCATACACAAGCTTATTGGGAGTGCACCCAATGGGCGTCTTATGAGCGGTCCTAAAGGCCCATAAAGCATCGTCTAACTTATCCGACCATGATTGTCGGTTTTCGCCAACGGATCTCTCCAAGATCCTCTTCAAAGCTCGGTTTGAAACCTCGACTTGCCCACTCGTTTGTGGGTGATAAGCCGTAGAAAGACGATGTGTAACCCCATATTTCCTTAGAACCCTTTCAAATTGGTCGTTACAAAAATGGGTTCCACGATCGCTTATGATAGCACGAGGGGGTTCCAAACCGAGAAAACAATTGCTTCAAAAACTTGACTACCATACGAGCATCGTTGGTGGGCAAGGCCTTGGCCTCCACCCACTTAGAAAGGTAGTCAACCACAACGAGAATGTACTTATTACCACGAGATGATGGGAACGACCCCATAAAGTCTATACCCCAAACGTCAAAGATCTCACACACTTGGATGATGTTTTGTGGCATTTCATCTTTTTGTGAGGCTTTTCCTTGTCGTTGGCATGCATCACACGACTTCACAAGATCTTGTGCATCTCGGTAAATAGTAGGCCAAAAGAAGCCGGCATCAAACACCTTTTTAGCCGTGAGATTAGCACCATGGTGACCACCCGTGGGTCCCTCATGGCAAGCTCTAAGGATGTTAGAAGCTTCGGTGCCAAATACACAACGTCGGATGATTTGATCCGCACAAGTCCGAAACAAGTAAGGGTCGTTCCAAAAGTAGAACTTGACGTCACGAAAGAATTTTCGTTTTTGTTGAGTCGTCATACCCTTAATGATGAAGTTACCCGCATGGTAATTTGCAAAATCCGCAAACCATGGGGTAGAAGAATCAAGCTTAGAATTCACTACACCAAGTGTCTCGAGCGGAAATGTTTTGGTGATTTCCTTGGGCTCGTAAACACCTTGGTGAGGATCTTCCAAACGAGAGAGATGATCGGCCACTAGATTCTCGGCTCCTTTTTTTGTCAACTATGGTGTGATCAAATTCTTGAAGGAGGAGAATCCAACGAAGTAATCTCGGCTTAGCATCTTGCTTTACCATGAGATACTTAATAGCCGAATGGTCCGTATACACTATGCATTTTGTCAAGACGAGGTAAGGTCGAAATTTCTCAAATGCATACACCACGGCAAGGAACTCCTTTTCCGTTGTAGTGTATTTAAGTTGAGCCTCGGTCATCGTCTTGCTAGCATAGTGAATAGGCAAGAAGTGCTTATCATGACGTTGCCCCAAAACGGCCCCTATAGCGTAATCACTAGCATCACACATAAGTTCAAAGGAGAGGTTCCATTTGGGAGCAACAAGAATGGGAGCTTCGGTAAGTTTCCTCTTAAGGATTTCAAAGGCTCGTACACAATCTTCGTCAAATACAAAACGTGCCTCTTTTTCAAGAAGATGTGTAATAGGTCGAGAAATCTTTGAAAAATCCTTGATGAATCGACGATAAAAGCCCGCGTGGCCTATGAAACTCCTAACTCCCTTGACGGTTTGGGATGAGGTAATTTGGCGATGACGTCTACCTTAGCTTGATCTACCTCAATCCCCGCTTTCGAGACCTTGTGCCCTAAGACGATTCCACTCTTAACCATAAAATGACATTTTCCCAATTGAGCACAAGGTTGGTTTCCTCACAACGTTTTAACATTCTCTCTAGGTTCGACAAACACGAAGTGAAAGAATCACCAAACACGGAAAAGTCATCCATGAAGACTTCCATCGTCTTCTCGATCATATCATGAAAAATAGCCATCATGCATCGTTGAAAAGTTCCCGGTGCATTGCAAAGTCCGAATGGCATTCTACGATAGGCAAACGTTCCATAGGGACACGTAAACGTAGTTTTTTCTTGATCACGAGGATCGATGGGAATTTGGAAGTAACCGGAAAAACCATCTAAAAAGCAATAGAAATCGTTTCCCGCAAGACGCTCCAACATTTGGTCCATGAAGGGCAAGGGAAAATGGTCCTTTCGAGTGGCTTCATTCAACTTTCGATAGTCAATGCACACTCTCCATCCGGTCACGAGTCTAGTGGGAATCAACTCGTTGGCATCGTTTGGCACAACGGTCATCCCCCTTTTTAGGGACACAATGAATAGGACTCACCCAAGGGCTATCGGAAATAGGGTAAATCATTCCCGCGTCAAGGAGTTGAAGGACCTCCTTTTGGATGACGTCGTGAATTTTGGGGTTCACCCTCCTTTGACTTTGGATTGTGGGCTTGAAATCCTCCTCCATTAAGATTTTGTGGGTACAAAACTTGGGATCGATCCCCTTAATGTCGGATAACTTCCACGCAATCGCCCCTTTGTGGTCCTTAAGAACATCGACAAGTGCGGTTTTTTCATCATTCGAAAGATCCTTCGCAATAATAACCGGCAACTTGTCGTCCTCCTCCAAATAGACATATTCGAGGTGAGGAGGTAAATCTTTCAACTCGAGGATAGGTGGTTCCTCAAGTGAAGATTTGGGCTCGATACTCATAACCTCCTCGGGTGGAGGAAATGGGAAATCGTTGAGAAAATCCTTGATAATCGAGAAGTCCTCATCGTTGTCGAGGTCTTCGTCACAAGTACGTGGAACATTACATTCTTCCAACGTAAAACCACCACCTTCGAAAGGAGTGAAGGTTGGTGTCGAATTATCAAGAATTGGATCTAACATAGTGGGATTGCCACTAGTTTCTTCATCACCAAACCCTAAAACTTCTTGTGAAAATTCCTCGCAAACCACGTCGATCATATCAACGAGGTTTATGGTAGCAACAGAATAAACATGAGAAAGTTGAGAATTTTGAGTTGCGTTTATAACAAGTTCCTCGTCGTTGAAACGTAAGGTGATCTTTCTAGCATGCACATCAATTAAAGCCATAGACGTATCTAAAAACGAACGACCTAAAATAAGAGGAACTTGAGGATCCGTGGGGATATCAACAACGATAAAGTCTACGGGATAGTAGAACTTCCCCACTTTCACAAAAACGTCTTCCGCCAAACCACATGCGAGAATCGTGGAATGGTCGGCCAACTCAATAGACATTCGTGAAGGAGTAAGATTAGGAAGATTGAGCGATTTGAAGATTGCAAGTGGCATCAAGTTAATGCTAGCACCAAGATCGGCCAAGGCATAGCATTCTTCCATATCTTGAATTGCACAAGGGATCAAAAATTTACCGGGATCACCGACTTTTTGAGGTATGCGATTAAGATAAACCGACGAACAACTAGACATTTGGTGCAATTTCTCCTTGTTGTTCAACATACTCTTAAATTTAGCGGCAAATCAAGGCATCATGACCAAAGCATCGGCGAAACTCACATTAAGGTGCAACTCATGAAACATTTTCATAAAAATCTCAAATTGGTAGTTGTCGCGCTCTTGTCGTTTCTCCTTCCTAAGTCTCGATGGGTAAGGCAAGGGTGGTGTGGGTTGGGGCATAGGCATAGCCTTTGGAATCCCGGTTCCAATGTTGGTAAAGGGTCGACCGTAGGTGTGGCATGAGCGGTACTTTTTGGGCTTGAAATATGCTCCTTTTCGACCACTACCTCGGGTTCTTCCTCAATTTCCTCCACCGTTGGAGTAATTGGTTGAGGAGTCGGTTCTTTAAGTGTCTTACCACTACGTGTGGTAATTACTTACATCTCTCCCTTTGGGTTTGAAACGGTGTTACTAGGTAGACCACTCGAAGTAGAGGCTTTGTTCCCCATGACGGCTTCTAAAATTGCATTAAGCTTAGCATCTTGACTATTAAACTTCAAATCTTGACTAGCGGCTTTTTGGCCAATTCTTTGTTCAAGCCTAGCATGACTTTGTTCAATCTTATTGTTTTGACCTCTAATTTGATTAGCAAAATCATTTTTCAACTCATTTCTCATGTTAAGATTTTATTTCACAAAGTTTGCTAACTCCTTGGTGTTTTTAGCCGTGTCCCTAGCTTGACTAGCCAATTGCTCTTGAATGTTTTCCAAAATCTTATCATTTGCCGTGGCGTAATTCAAAAAGTCCATTGGAAGTTCTTTAGTGTAAACATTTTGAAGACCTTGACTTGTGTTTTGAAAATTACGGTTTTGATTTTGATTTTGCAATTGGCTACTAGTTCCTTGATTCCCATAGTTGTTATTACCCTTAAAATTGTTCCTTTGATTGCTTTGGTAACCAACTTAATTGTTTCAATAATTGTTAGCATTTTGATTTGGTGGAAAACCCGGTGGAGTCAATTGATTAGTGCGAGGAACTTGACCGTTTTGGTTATAAGTTCCTGCGGCCGCGAAGGCACTCGAAGTGTTACCACCGTTGGTAATGCAATCGGAATAATCGTGAGCTCCACCACAATACATACAAGAAACCTCAACCGCTTTAATCGTAGCAGGAGTGGGTTGTTCACCAACTTTAAACTCAATTAACAATCCTTTCAACTTATCAAAAATTTTGTTCTCCAAATTAGCCTCGATTTGGCAAGCATCAATGGTATGTGACAATGAAGGCGAAGGTGTAGACGAAGTCTTATGAACACTCGACGTGCTACGAGGACTATAGACCTTAGACCTATTCTGAATGATTAACAATGCTTCCTCGACCGTCTTACACAAAAAATTACCACGCGCGGCAACATTAAGATAATCACGCTCATGATCGTTCAAGCCATTGTAAAACGTGTCAATTTGATGCAAGTCGGAAAAACCATGATGAGGACATTCGTGGAACATTTCCTTAAACCTATTCCAAGCCGTTGAAAAACTCTCATTATACTCTTGTGAAAACTTTGAAATCTCGTTTTTCAAGTGCGTAGTCTTAGAGGGCGGAAAAAATTGGTTCACGAATTTTGAAACGAGATCCTTCCACGTCAATATAGAATTGGGTGGCTCTTTCTCTAACCAAATTTTTGTGGGCCCCACTAAGGAATACGGAAAAAGCATCATCTTAATCGAGTCGTTTGAGACGTCCTTAAACTTGCAAGTGGCGGTGAGACGATTAAATTGGCGAATGTGGTTATGAGGGTTGTCCTTTTCGTCACCTCGAAACTTGTTGTTCTGAATCATGGACAACAAACCCGTCTTAACCTCAAAATTCTCCGCAAGGATAGCGGGAATCACAATCGCTTCTCCATAACCCTCGGTGGGTGCTTGAAGCAACTCCATCATAGTTCGATTAGCCATGGGTGCTTCTTTCACTACAATGGGTTCGTCAATAGGAGACTCCTCACTAGAAGGAGTGATGGATTTGTTTCTTCGTTTACGAGCACGTCTTTGTTTGGAGCAAGTTTGCATAAACGTCACGTACAACGAGAAGGCGAGCAAAGAACATTCTTTTTGGTGTTTTTACTTTTTCAATTTTTTTGTGGTTTTTGATTGTTTGTACTTTTTTTTGGATTTTTGGAATGTATTAGTAGACCAAAATCTACAAATCTCCTCCTTAATCAAATCTCTCGATTAAAGAAGCCTCAAGGAATGAAAACGATCACGTGAAGTGAACGCCTTCGATGACTTTAGAACGATGGTGGAACACCAAATTGTTCAAGAGGGTTTAATCAATAGAAACCAAGAAAATATATATGATACTTAGTAATACTTTGGGCGGCAAAACCCTCGATTAGCTTTCAAAATCAAAATACGCACAAGCAAGCGGAGGAAACGAGGTGGCGCGAAGCACTTAAGAGCCTTTTTCCTTTAGGTCGTGAAATACAACCGCCTTATACCCACCTTATAGTTTGTATTTCTCAAAATCGAGCTTCACGAAAGTATTTATCTATTTTTGCCTTTTTCTTTGGTTTGAGATTCGAATACAATGATTGGGTAATGACCTCCCAAGTCAAGGTTTTGATTTCTCACGTATTTGGAGTACTTGTAAATTTATTGTTCTACGTATACAATATAGTAATAGTATTCACAAAAAACGAAAAACCGATAATACGTATTAGTAGAGTGCTACTAATACAAATAGCTATTATGGCTATATATAAAAACAACAATTGTTCAACCAAAACACAACACGCCTCCCCGGCAGCGGCGCCATTTTGATTGCGGTATTTTTGTACACTTTATTTTAGGAAAAACAAAGCGACAAAAGCGGGTAAGTATTAAGTATCGCGTTTTGTGAAAAACGCGAATACTCGTCGTCGAGTTCGTTCTCGAGGAGGTATGGTGTTTAAGCCAAAAATATTATAGACGTTATTTATTTCGAGTGATTACGTTTATGGAAAGAAGGAAAGAAAAGAAAACGGAAACGATCTACGCTCGAAACGGACGAAAACGTGAAAACGCACGTACGTAAAAACACGACCCAACGAAAATTTTTACGTAAAAATTATTTAAAAATCACTAAAAAATCTAAAAAGTCTAACTAAGAAAATTACGAGAACCAAAAAAAATTGAAAACTTTTAAATTAATTTAAATTAACTTTTAATGTTAATTAAAAATCCTAAAAAATAAAATAACTAAGAAAAATACAAAATTTAAACTTTATTATTCGTAAACCTAGTTATATTTATTTATAACTAAAAAGTATATATTTTTTTCAAAAGATAAAATAAAATTAATTAAAACTATTTTTTAATGACTTAATAATAAAAAAGAGAAATGAAAAAAATATAATAATACTAATAATATAAACTGAAAAAAAAGAAAAAAAATTAAATAAAAAAGTCATAAAATTTTGGATACAAAAATATAAAAGATGTACAACTTACTTGGATAGAAAACGTACTAGTAAAGGAATTGCAAATAAACGAATTGATTTGCAAAAACCTGCTATTGACTAAACTAAACATATTTAAAAAGGTATAAAAGGAAAGTAAATTGATAGAATAACAAGAAATGCTCATAGAGCAGTTGGTTAGATAGTGTGTTGCTGTGTCTGGTGTTGTCCAAAGGTCAGGGTTCGAGGCCCCCTGCCAGCAACTTTCTGTTCTTTTTTTTTTATAATCAGTTTATAAGCTGAGTATACCAAATAAAACAAAATATAAAAAGAAAATGAAAAGAAGTATTGCAAAAAAGATCAACAGATCAGATGGTAAGTTTGCTGAGGGTTGCGTCTGTTGTGTTTCTGAGGTCAGGGGTTCAAAACCCTATGACAGTCACGTTTTTTTTTCTTTTTTTCTTTTCAGCTTATTTAATTGCTGCTGTCTAGAAAAAGAAATAAGTCACAGCTTATTGGCATAAGCTATGAGCTTATCCAACGCCTGAAACTTAGTCACAGACAAGAACCAAAACACAGAATCTGCTCAAATACAAAGAATCAAGATGAAAGTTCAAAATTAACTAGGAAATCATCACATGTAGGTAATGAAGAAACTATGAAACAGTAGGCTATAACAAGTGCAAATAACTCTTCTAAGTCCAATTTCAAGGTAAGTTATAATCCTATAATAAGCTAGAAAATAAAAATAGACTAAAAACATATTATTATCAATACTTAAACTATGGGTATGTCCATTTTCAGATTCTAAATCCTCAAATCAAAATGGTAATAGTTGTTGATGCAAACACCCAAAGTGAAAGCCAATTTTGAACTTTTGATTTTTTTTAATATGGAATTCTTCTTGCTGGGCTCATCAATAAGCTTAAAAATGAAAAGATTTACAAACTAAATGGACTTTAGAATGTAAACTCAACAGAAGGCTTTTCACTAATCGAACATCAACTTTATTAAAGCAGCCTATGAAGTGCTTATTGTACTAAAATTTAGGCTGCATAATTGAGCTCTAAGCTCCAGCGACTGAATATAGTTCAAGTTATGTTTCCACTAAACAAATTCCAGAAACTAGCAGATCGTAAAACTCCAAAGTTGAATCTTGAATATTCTGTAATAAAATGACTATCTGATATGACAAGTATAATCTGTCTCTACACAGTTTGACCTATCAACACAGAATCTTAAATTCGCCCTCAATGAAACTTACTGCTACACTCAACACTAATTTCAATAGCTACCTAAGTGCCCTCAATCCTATGAGTCTATGTTATGCAGAATGGCAGAAATTGAAGAATTCTATTTTGCTCGAATGTAAATGGTATTAAATGAACTCCTAACAAGTGTTTCAGCACGGATAAACATAAAGCAAATAGATCTCAAGGAACAGTTAAAACAGAACACACTAAACAACTACCGGATTTACACTAAAAACGTAGAAAATTGAAATAGAATGTGACCTCACTTCCAAGCCCAGTCCGTTGATGACGAAGCTTGTGGAATCGGAATACCACTACACTGAGACGGCTGCGAACAAACCAATGAAGTCCTTGTATCTCAACCATATATCAAGAAATTAACCATGTCTTTACAGTTTCACACCAAGATCAACAAAGGGTCACCTCTTCATGTTGTGAAACATTGAGTCAAGGTAACAATCCTACCCCGACTAAGCTTACTATAAGCAACCAAAGCACCGATTTTCAGCTTAATATAAGCACACCAAAAACTTATTTCCTCAGCTTATCACTCCTAAAACATCTACACCAGAACTATAGAACTATGGAATGAACATCAACATGGTCACCAACTTCTTGTAACCTGAAACAGTAAAGTAAAGTAAAGAAAAAAAACAAGAACAATAAGCTCAACTTATTGTTAATAAGCCGAGGCTTAAGGCTAATGCTATAGTAACAATAATAACCAAAATTTGATTTTTTTAATGACCTGAAAGTAAAACTTTTGCAAGAAAATAACTAAAACAAGTCCACAAACTTAAAGCACAACCTTTTGTCAGAAGGTTTGTGATAAGCTTATAAAACAGGGGAAATTTTCTTTTGAATTTGAGAGAATTTTAAGAATAAAACATTAAAAGTAAATGACTTTAAAGTAAATTTCAGAAATTTAAAAGACTTGTAAATTAAAGATGCAAGAAAATAAATGGAACTCAATTCTATTATCCAAAAATTCGAATGTCATATTACAAATATTGAAAGATAAAATTGGAACCCGAAGAAAGCTATGCTATTTCTCTGCTTTATATACAAGGGGAATGATTACAAGAACTCTAAACCCTAAAGCTTAACTTCCAAATCTGCCCTTGAACGAATATTTTGAAGATGCCATTTTTTGAATTTTTTCAAGAGCCCATGTGATGATCTTGGCTTGTAGCTGAGATGCCAGTTGTAAAAAGATGATCCCAGCCGTTGGTGTATCCTTTGGGAGCACGAAATTCTTGTGGGACGTTCATTTCCTGCTGTGAATTTTTCTTGGAGCCAAAATGTGGGTCAGGGAGGGTTAGAGAGTCACATGGGTGAGAGTGATGGGTAATTTGGGGGTTGGGTTTGGATTATGTGATGGTTAATTAGCAATCTGGAAGGTTATAGCCATAACCCCTTTGTTTTAGTCATTGTTCTTCCTGGGGATTAGCTAGGGTTATTGGGTGGATTAAGGACGTTTTAATCTATTTTGGACAAAGGTTAATTTAAAATTGTGTTTGGGAGGGAAGGGATTAAGTATTTAATTAAGCTGGTTTGAAAAGTGAGTGGAGAGGTGACATGGAAGAGGGGAGGTGTCTGATTGGTGGAGGGTTTAAGGTTGGTGATGTGGCAGTTTGTGAGTGGTGGGGATAACTTAGGTTGTCTGGCAGGAATGACCCCTCACTTTTCTAATTTTGATCATGTTGTAATAAATGGCTATCAACGCCACTCATGACAACTTTTGGACATTGGCAGTTTTGGCACACAAAGTTTTGAAACTTGTTTTAAGGACTACAAGTGCAATTTTGGCAATCTTCAAGGGCTGTTTTTGACATGTCTTCATACTTCAAGCTTTGACTTGTTTGTTGACTTCTTGGAGGACCATTATTGACAATTTAGTTTTGTTGAGGGGCTAAATTTGCCAATTCTTCAAAGTTAAGGGTCCTTTTTGTAATTTTGACAAACTTTAGGGACCAAACTTGTAATTATGAAGATACAAGGGTATAAAGTGTCAATTCTTCAAACTTGGAGGACCAATCTTCATAATTCTTCAAATCCTCAAGGACTTTCTTTGGAAAATTCTTCATTAGGGCTTGGTTCATCGTGCGGCTTCGTTTCCCGTGTTCGTTTTTGACTGATTCTTGTGATCTTTTGTCATTTTCTCAATATCCGTTCCTAAAATACACAAGCAACAAACACAAGCATATATTTGGGTATTTTGATGATATTTAATGCATTTTAAGCCCTATTTGGACGATGAGACTATGTATAAAAGCAGTCTCATCACTAAGTATGGTGTTAATCATCGTCTTTCCACCGCCTATCATCCCCAAACCAATGGGCAAGCCGAAATTTCCAACCGTAGATTGAATCGAATTCTGGAACGTGCTATGGAAGAGCATCGTGTCGGTTGGGCCGATAAGTTAGATGATGCTTTGTGGGCTTTCCGTACCGCTTATAAGACCTCGATTGGTTGTACACCTTATCGTCTTGTGTACGGGAAAGCATGCCACCTCCCTATCGAGCTGGAACACAAGGCATATTGGGCCTTGAAGTGGGCTAACTTCGACATCAACAAAGCCGGTGATCTTCGGAAGATTCAACTCAACGAGCTAAATGAACTGAGGAATGAAGCTTACGAGAACTCATTGATCTACAAGGAGAAGACCAAGATCATCCACGATGCTAGAATTAAGAACCAAGAGTTCCACGTTGGTGATCAAGTCTTACTTTTTAACTCTCGGTTGAAGATCTTCTCTGGCAAGTTGAAGAGCCGATGGTCTGGTCCATTCACCGTCACCAAAGTCTTTCCATATGGCACCATTGAGCTTTCTCAGCCAAATGGGCCCAATTTTAAGGTGAATGACCAGCGTTTGAAGCTGTACTTTGGTGAGGACATCTCTCATGAGATGATTCCATCCCTCACCACGTTTCCCATGAACTAGTTTTGGGTCGAGTCAGGCTCGTGACTCGGTGAACAAAAACAAGCGCTTCTCGGGAGGCAACCCGTGATCTATCCTTTACCGCTTTCATAATAAGTGTAGGGGGACCCCGTATGTGTTGGTTGTCTTGTTTCTTATTTTGTGCAGGGATTCAAGCTTCAAAGAGCACCTCGATGACTTTTGACGAACCATGATCCCGTGTTCCCATCTTCCTGGTTCTATCCTAAACTGTCGTGATTCAATATTCCATATTTTATATGTTCACATTGAAATCACTTTAGTTGTCCGTTCCTTAGCAAGACTTAAACAAAGTGCACAATGTCCTAAGTGTAGGGGAATTTATTCCCACATGCTTAAACATTAAGGACAATGTTTATATCAAGTGTAGGGGGGACTTCTATTGAAGTAAGTGGTCTTTTCCATGAATTTGCCCTCATTTTAACCGGAAAATTTGATTTTTCGACATTTTTCAAAAATTTTAATCTATTTTGGCCTATTAGTTTTTCCTTTGTTAGCGTTATTTACTTTCTTTGCTAGAATAAATTTTCAATAAAGTGGTTTTAAATTTTTCAAAGTCGTGAATATTTTGACTCAACCCGAGTTTACTTATCTAATTTTACTCTAGCTAGTATCCTTAACGTGTTTAAGTCAAGTTTTGCTAGGCTTTTATATAGGGAGCTTTAAAACGCGAAAGTCTTAACTCTCACAGGTTAAGAACAAGAACTTTTCGCAAGTTCCTATAATTGATCCTAGAGAGTTGTTTATCAAGGGAACTTTAAAATGCGATTTCTAAACTTGAAAGAGTCTAAGAATTTGCAAGATCCTATAGATGACTCGAAAACCAAAAACTTTGATTTAATTGGCTAAGCATCCACGAGTCTCATTCCTTGAGATTTTAAATTGTGGAGGACGAGAGATGATAGAGTCAATTATAAGTTTGGTATTCATTCGTGAATTTATGTGAGTTAATTATTAGCCTATTCTCCCATCGCTTGTTAATAAATTTACTTGCAATAAATAAGGTTGTACGATTTGAAAAGTTACTTAGCTTCTAGCCCAAGATCGTTTAAAAGTTGCTCGGTATTAATTAGAGTTCATAGCCAAGGCATAACTTATTGAAGCGGGATGCGAAGATTGGCGAGTCCGAAAAGGCCCTAACAAGGCATGAGGGCTACATTTTGTTGCTAAAGATCCAAAAGTGATGTGAAGAATCATTTATCGAAAATCAATATGACACACGGTGAAAAGTAAATACTCCCCAAAAGATCATGGAGAAGTCTTTCCAAAAAGGCCCTAACAAGGTATGAGGATAAATAGATCCAAGTCCTAAAAGGAGGTGGATCGTTGTATATCAAAGTCCAAAATAAAGATTGGAGAAAAATAAAGAAGTCGTGGTCCAAATATGAAGAATCTCTCAAAAAGTTCAAGTGAAGAAATTCCTATTATGAAGAGAAGACCATTATTTCATGAACGTCTCTCAAGATTCGAAGTATGAAGTCGCTGCCAAATATCGGTCCGAGAAAGGTCTCAAATCGTGAAGCGAGTTATGCCAAGATATGAACTTTAAGAGGTCCCGAGAAGCAGTTTTAAAAGATTTTGTCCTTTAGCTAACTATTGATTAAATCGTTCACTTTATTTTCGGCCGAAATAACTATCGAAATAAGTCAAACAATGCATCCTCGTGATCATTCAAGACAAAATTAAAATATAAGAGATACACCTAGGAATAAGGGAGTCTAAGTAAATAATTAGCCCACATGAATTCGCGTTAGTTTGCTAACTTATAATAACAATGATCTCGTTTTTAAGCTTGGTATGGGGAACGTGAAACTTGAGGATGATAAACGTTCATGGCAGCCAAAACCCCAATGTAAGTATTTGATTTCTTTACTTGTTTCTATCTTTTTATTTAATAAAGGCCAAGGTGGGTTACTTATGATGGAAAATGTAAACCGTGCTTTAAAATTAATGCATTGCATGAGGGCATTGCAATGGTCAAGTGTAGAGGATTTAATAAGTGTGAAAACACTTATCCTTTTACCACTTATTTCCAATAATAACAAGACCAAACGTGTATTTTATGTCGTAAAAGTCGGAATTATGCGTGGTTTGTGTTTTTATTGTGTTTTAGGACCAAAAGATGAAAAAGGAAGAAAACACGGGCTTTCACGGGCTTTTATCGAAGAAAACGAGAAAAGACGAAGTCAAGAGATCAAGAGTGCTTAAAGAACGGATGTCCAAGACCTATTCTGAAGATTTTATCGAAGAAAAAGTCTAAAGACGGAAGTTTAATGAAGTCGAAGAACTCAAGTCTAAATTATAGAAGAAATTATTAAGACGAGTTCAAACCCCGAGACGACGTCGAGAAAGACAAAGATTTAAATCGAGTCGAGAAGAAAAGAAGGAAGCACACCACACATGCACTTCCCATTGCCCTATAAATACCCTCCTAATCACATTAGGAGGGTAGTTAGCTAGTTGCACTTTTCATTTTTCTTCTTTCTAGTTTTTAGAGAGAGAAAGTTCCAAACTTTCTCTCACTAAGTTTTTCATCTTTTAATCTTTTAAGTTTAAGCTTTTTGTATTTGGATTTTATTTTAATTACAAGTTCAAGTTAATACTTTTGTTCATTAATCTTCTTCGTCATTTCTTGATTTACTTTTGATTTTGATCCGAAATTCATATTCATTTCGGATTGATTCTGATTTTGTTTAAGTGGTTAAAAGGTTAATCTTTTTACTCCTTATTAAGCTTTTATTTGGTTTAGGCTATAAGCTCTTTATGCTTATTGGCTTATTTCATGTTTTAGCTTATTACATTTCAGATTATTAAAAAGGTTTTGTCTTTTTAAAGCTTCTTTATAAAGTTTATGATTTCATGTTTTTAAAAGTTGTCAAATTTAAGCTTATTGAGTTATTTAAGTTTTGGTTAAGGTAGCTTATTATACGTGCTTATTGCGTTTTCAGCTTACCACCATATTCGGATTACTCTTGTGCTCATCGCAATCTTGGGGATCTCAACATTCCGACGGATTACTTGTTTAGATCGCAATAACCCTTAAGGGTTCTACTTTGCGATCATTTGTACCATCCCCCTTATTCTGATCTGGGATTGCGATCGCTCATTGCGATCGCATATTCCGACGGGATTCAAGGTTCCCTTAAGTCGAAACTTTGCCAAAATTTTGTCAGCTACATTCCGATAGGTTGGTCATCATTCCGATAGATGCACATTACGACATAAGTGTTTACTTGCATTCCGATCTGGACTTTGCGATAGAACCATATTCCGACAGAATTGACTTTGACATTCCCATGGGTATTCAGATGAACATTTCGACGGCTTTACATTTTATTATTCCGATGGCTTTCATTTTGATACATTCCGATAGAACATGTTTTTAAGTTTTATGTTTTAAGTGTTTTTCTAAATAAGTTTTAGTATAATTTTTAAAAGCTTTAATCATTACTCAACGACAATTATCTGTTTTTAGTTTTAAATAGATAATCAACCAAACCATTTCTTTTATCCACCAAGAACAATTGAGTCGCACTTTCTACCAATAATCAATTCGAAAAGATCGGACGATAATATTTTTATACTTGATGTAAAAGCTTTGTATTAGCCCCTCTAATAAATAGACTTAACAGCAAAAACTAACACCCATCTAAAATAGGGACCAAATTCGAACATATTTTCAAAAATAGGGACGATTCTTGCACTTTTTTTGAGATAGGGACGAAACTTGATATTTTAGGTAAACCATAGGGATGAATCTTGAAGTTTTTTCTAATAAAATAAACCTAGCATACTATGCTTTGTATTAAACTCGTAGTCGTCTTTTCTTTTTCTTGTGAATATGATGATGTGATCTTTTACATTAGTCTTAAGCGTGTTTCCTTGCCTTGACCTTGTGCATTCAACACTTGTGATATTCACCTCCTCGTGTCCACACACTTATACCTTTATAAATTCTTGAAAGCTTCAGAGTTTGATACAGCGGAATACTTGACTTTTAGACTTTCTTGAATTTGTGGATGTCTTAAGTGCAAAAAATATACGCATGTGGGGACGACTTCTTTTTGGACACCACAACGTCACCGTCTTCAAATGCAGCAACATAAGTAGACAAGAACGAAATGGCTTTGAACATTTCATTCTAATTCGGTAGCATATTACCTCCGGTCGGTAAAGACCGTTGGACGATATTATATATCGTACTTGTGGTAGGTAGTTTCAATTAATAACCTCCTTGACAAGATTTCGCGGGTAAACGCGTTTTGTTTACTCGACCATCCAAAGCTGGACGCGAACGTAAAGAGTGAATCATTCAGATAAGATTATCCGCATGAATTAATCCGTCAATTCATATACTTGGAACAAGTGAAATTCAATTAAGAACCGCACCATCGTTGCTTTCCAGTTGTCACGACCTTGATTCATATTGAATCTTGCAAGTTACCTACGAAGTGATGTTTGATGCTAACACTAGAAGGATTTCCATTCCTCACTGTAAATACTTAATAGTATTACTCTGAATGCTCTGGCAAGATCACTAAGATATTGCATAGAGGCATGGAACATGTTTAAATTCAGTTAAGAATTAAACCACTGTTGCTTTCCAGTTATCACAAGTTTGATTCATAAAGAATCACACAAGTCACCTATCATGAGCTTTTTTATATTCGCTCAAGAAGGATTTCCATCTTCATTGTAATTACTTTCGTATTACTCGGATGTTTAAGCAATATCATGAATATTTTGCATAGAAATCTTATATCTTTCTTACTTTTCATAGAGTGTGAAGAAGCAAGGAAATATGGAAATGTGTCCTAATGAGATTATTGACGATCTCAAATGGCTCTAGACTCGATCGTGCATTTTGGATTTTTTGTGATTAGAGGCTGGAAATGAGTGCCACCATTTTAACACCAATTTATTCGGAGTGAATAAATCGATAAATAACGTGTTGATCTCTGTGTGATTAAAACAAATACCTTTTGAGAGATATCTGAGTTAGCTGAGATGGGTTGTGCAATACATCACTGGGTCTATGATGTGTATCTCAACAACATATGAGTTGACCCGGTTTCTGCCTAAGTTGTAAGGAGGGATTCTTTGTTTTCGCCCTTTATCTTTACAATTCTTTTTAATTCTTCAACCCCTTCAATGCTTACCAATACGTCATCACTATCACCTTGTTGTGATTGTTCTAGTGCTAACTTATGTACTTGGTCGGCATTCAGCTAAGTTCACAAGCTTTCTCCATCTTTCCTAAGGAATACTATTTCTAGCTATGGAATGTCCTTGGGAAGACCCCTCTGGTTATGGAAGAATCATTAGACTTAACATATCCTACCATTCTTATGTCACCACAATCATCACCGTCGTGAAATAGATAGGGTGCGGGTAAGTGTGTGTTACCATGAAATCTATATTG
The DNA here is from genome assembly GCA_025667525.1 of Glebionis coronaria. Lineage (NCBI taxonomy): Eukaryota > Viridiplantae > Streptophyta > Magnoliopsida > Asterales > Asteraceae > Glebionis > Glebionis coronaria. The sequence continues at coordinate 425,504,655 of CM046879.1, read as the reverse complement.
ATATTCAAATCCATTTAGCTCCCCCTTAACATATGCCACGATATTAGAAAACATTTTGCATATGTTGGGATGAGCCAAAACATTAAGTCAAACCATTATTGATATCAATATTAAATCACATTTTCTCCCCCATATTAAAAATATTAACCCAATCGATGTTTTTAATATTAACTGATTTAATGAAATTTTAAGAAAACTTGGGAAGAAAAATATAAATCCAATTATCTTCATGATTTACACAAGATCTCCCTCAAATTAATGAGGGTGTACTTGATACGCAAATAAATACATCTTAAACACAAGTGTAAGGTACTTATCACGTGCAAAGATCATATATGATGATGTATTCACAAGATTAATACTTACGATGTTGGACCTGAATGATGAGAACATCATGTGATAAGATCACGTGGTTCTTGTTGGTGAATGTTGGTCTCCCTCGTCACGTCTGAAGTTATCTCTTGACACCATGTGTACAATTGGTATCATTTTCTTGACACCAATTTATGAACTTGGCATTTTCGGCATCGAAGATTCTGAATGTTGGACAATTTCTCCCCCTCAATTGTTGACCCGTGTTCTATCTAGAGAGCTGTAGTCGTCTTTTGAGTACTTGCATCGTCGAGTATGTAGATCCAATAGTAAAGAACTACGGTTTGTGGAGATGATAACTTCATAATAACAAGATTTCTCTCGTCTTAACAAATAAATGCACTGAAGCGTACATATATCCGTGTTAGATTGTGTTATAATGTAAACACAATCCCTTACATGGTTATAAAATAAACCAAGCCCGAGAAAATTAATTCCCGTTGTTGAGTCAAAGCTTTCCGGTAAAATGCTTAACTTGAATATGAAAAGCGGGTTATTATTTGAAATAATAGCAAACCATTTTGAGCATGTTTTAAATCATTTAAACTTATGCTCGAACTTTACTTACAAACCCGTGAGCTTGAAAACTTTTGAATTTTTTAATATAAAACTCATGACCGAGAAAAATTAATTTCCCTAATGAGGAGAAGTTATGTTATTTAAAAGATACCCTTTCCTTTCAGAGCTTAAAACTTTGAATGTTTTAGACAAAGCTGATGACCGAGAAAAATTAATTTCTCGTTGCTAGGATAAGTTATCATCAGCGATAAACATTCCTTTCTTTGAAGTCCAGGCATAATTTGATATATAATTATAAGACATCCACACGAGCTTAAAACCTTTGAATAGATTTAATGTAAGCTCGTGTCCAAGAAAATTTAATTTCTTGTTTTGAGGGTAAGTTATCGTTGACAAGATAAACTTACCTTTATTTGAAGTTCGGGTCACAATCTATAATATGACTGCGAGCCATGTGTAAGCTTAACCGTGAATCCCCTGAGACACTTGTTTCTCCGATATCTGCTTCTTCAGCAACCAAATTCTGAGAGTGTCCTTAGTTGAATTGTATACAACGATTGGACCATGTTGTTTTTGTTGACCTTTGACTTTTGTACCCGCACTTGCATCAACAATTTGCATATTCTCACATGGGTTAACGATATCTATGTTATAAGTATGTGGGGGTTCACAGTAAACCTTGGTAGTGATAGAAAGAAATGTCCTTCCTGTAGGAACCCATTAAAGATTAATCGATTTGATAATCCTACCCGTGAGTTGTCACCTAAGATTGGATCTAGACGACATGGTTTTCTTATGCACAACGGAAGACTTAGCGGTAGAAAACCTCTTTCCATTAGGTATCCCTCATTTAGCACGGGAGTTCAGCTCCTTCAAGAATTTCGTTACACAAGCCACATGATTTTTCGTGAAGACACTTTTCATGCATACGGAACAAACACCGTGTTTGGGGTCCGAATGAGATCTAAAATTCCTAGTTCTTGCTTGTGTCCTTATCTTAGGTTCCTATACATAGTGATTATTAGGCATGTTATTCGACCTATGTTGTGGCATATTCTTAAAACTATCCCTAGAATCACTAGTAGCAGTCTTGATCCCAGGTTTTGCAAAGGCTGATTTGATCATATTAGGACTAGTTAGTGGAGTGACTGGTCTAGAAAGATGAACCATATCAACTTGGGAGGCAAACCGCGGTCTCGAGGATTTTGGTCGCTAGGATCGAAATGTAGTCGGTTGTCGAACAGGCTGATTTTTTGGCGGTTTCGCCAAGATTGATGGGTTTTCAAGCTTAATGTTTACACTAGTTCCCTTAAGTTTCATCAGCTCGTTTTTCAGAGCGGCTATTGCAAAAACCTGTTTCTGAACCTGAGCCTTTAAATCAGCATTTTCGGTAGTTAACAAGGTCGTTGACTCTAGAGTTTTAGACCTCATCTCTACGATAGAATTATTTAACTCATTATAAGGCTGTTTTAAGGTCTCATTTTTCTTTCGTAAGATATCTTAGGATGCCAAATTAGATTCTAGTAAATTAATTTGTTTTAACAAATTATCGTTTTTAGCTTTAGAATCTAGAATTTTTTGATCAAATTTTCGTTCAAAAACAACGTTTGATTTTTCAATTTTTTAAAATATGTTTCTAACTTGTCCGTTTTCTTCGAAAGTTCAAGTTTGGCATCCTCAATATCTTTTGATTGCTCAGCTATGATCGTTTCGAGCTCTTTAATATTGGAATCCGAATCGGTTAAGGAAGCAGTCATAAAGCATTTATCATGATTTACCAAAATCCATTTATCTTCATGATTTACCAAAGCATTATGAACAATCTCTCCCCCATTATGACTTACATCAGATGAACCAGAAGTGGTATTACTATCACCCTTTTCTATCCCATGTTTGTCATAAATAGGTTCGAAATGCTTAACATGCTGGATATCGTTGATACATTGCACCTCAACCGTTGGCGCTTTATCATTTCTTGACTTGCTGTTCGGTTCCTGCTTTCCTCCTGATTCCATGCTCTTCCAAGCTTTATCAGTCTCCAATTTGTCAACCGTGTGACCATTCTCCTCTTGAATCTACATCGTAGATTCTTGCACTCTATTATCATACGCTAGTTGAAGTTGTGATCTTTTGCAAATCGACGACCAAACCGATGTCATGTATTTCAACTGTGAGCTATGAAAAACCTTGAACCTCGGTATGTGTGTCTCGAAGAAATGACTGACAGACCACTGAATTTTCAGACTTAACGATATTGAATTGGAAGAAAGGCGTGAATTGTGTCACGAGAGATTTATATGCAAGTGCCGATGTAGAGTGATTAAATTCTTCTTTGTGGAGTGGATCTGCTAGTTGGTTCAAGTTGTGGAACATCGAGTATATGAATATATTAGGTTCTTAACCAAAGAGTGTCACAAATTCGCTTCCTCCTTAAAGCCATGAAAGGGTCACTAGATGAGACTGAAATAGTCGAAATAAAGTTATATCGCTTTCTCTAGCCTTGTTGTCACATGCCACCATGGCAGAATATGGGGCGCAAGCTATGGATATCATCACAACCAACAGTGTCTCTATAGAGAAAACTAAAAAGCAAAAATAATGTCATAAATGGCGGCACAAATGTCATGACAATATCTCAACAAAATACAGGAGTCTAGGTAAGTAGGTAAAAGTCCTACCTTTTACCAAAGACAAACAAATAACAAACATCAAACATATAGGTGTCTAACAGTTTCACTTATTCATATAACCAAAAGTAAATCTAAGAGGAAAGGGATTCCTCTAATGCAACCCTAGCAGCCTCTAGGCTCTAGCCACTTCTAACATCAGCTTGCACAACTACCTCACTTGAAAATGACACTAAAATATGTCAACATAAAGTTGGTGACAACATAGGTTTAAGCTATGTAAAACATCATAACAAACCTTGACAACTGTTGTAAATAAGTTGAAGAAAACAAGTTAAATCAATGGATCATAATATGATAATCATGTTACATACAACTACAAACAAAACACGTTATAAGAATCAAGAACACAAAATAAGAACAATGCACTACACCTATCCGGATCTTTCCCACACCTCGTATGGAAGTTGAACCATATCCCCGTCGAGATATTTTGCCTCCGAGAAGATGATGTACAAGAACACAAGTACTCAAAACACATGTCAGAACACATAATAGAACATATTAAATAACACATAAGTAAGCATATCACATAATAACACATATATGTCCACGCATTTCAAAATATATTATCAAAACATTTTAAAAACATTACAAGTTTCATCTCCATCCCATACTGGAAAAACATTTAAAATCTTAGTAAAAATGGGACTATGAACTCACCTGATAAGCTTCTCCAAGTTCCCGCACACTAGCAAAATCTAATCATATCAATACATACAATCAAGACATGAGCTAATGATAACCCATAATGACTCATCAATCTATGATGGATGTCTAACCTCTTATATATTCTAGTCTCACTTTAATGCTCTAAGTATCCCGTAACACCCCTTTATACCCATAACCTTGTTAAGTTCATAACCTATCCCGTACCTATTTTACTCAAAACAGTCCTGTTTTTCATACCCCAAACTATGGAACGAATTACCCTTTAATAAAAAAACATCCTCTGTAAAAGAAACCCTATGCCCTTACATGTGTTAGCTAACTCTTCCAATTTGCCCAACCTTAAAACTATTTTTAAGGCCCCGATATATATATATATATATATATATATATATATATATATATATATATATATATATATATATATATATATATATATATATATATATATATATATATATATATATATATATATATATATATATATATATATATATATATATATATATATATATATATATATATATATATATATATATATATATATATATATATATATATATATATATATATATATATATATATATATATATATATATATATATATATATATATATATATATATATATATATATATATATATATATATATATATATATATATATATATATATATATATATATATATATATATATATATATATATATATATATATATAAATATAGATTTACGTCCATGTAAAAACCAACTTAAAAATAAAAACAATAAGAACCAATCAATGAGTGACACGTGTAAATGTTATATTTAACTACATATTTAATTATTCACTAAACTAAAGGGTAATTCAGGAAATTTCTATTCACAAGTTTCTTTTCATTTTTCCTTAACCGACAATATCTACCGTTACTTTTTAAGGAAAAAGATCCTCATAGACCCTTAGTTTAGCATAGACTCAACCAACCAATCACAACCATACATTTTTATCATGTAACAAAAAAAACTCATTTTTTAAAAATTAAATATCTCACAAACCGTTCATCGTTACGTAAAACAAAACATATCATCGCGACGAGAATTAAATCATCTATCTATCGAGGGGCACATATATATACTTTCGACGAACTTTTTTTTGACTTTTTTTCTTAAGTCACGTCTGGAGAGAATCATATATGATTCGTCACGAAACATATATGATTCTCAGAAAATCATATATGATTCATATCACGAATCATATATGATAATCATATATGATCTGTGACGAGTCATATATGATTCGTTACGAATCATATATGATTCTCTCCAGACGTGACTTAAGAAAAAAAGTCGAAAAAAAGTTCGTCGAAAGTGTATACATGTGCCCCTCGATAGATAGATGATTTAATTCTCGTCACAATTATGTATTTTTTTCGTTTGAAGATTTACCGTTTGTGAGATATTTAATTTTTAAAAAAGTAGTGGGAAGTGGGTTTTTTTTAAATGGGTGATTATGATTGGTTGGATAAGTCTATGCTACTTTAAGTGTCTATATAGATCTTAACTCTACTTTTTAAATATATTAAAAAAATCCACGATCTTCTTTCCGGATTTCACATAACTAATTGTCTTCAAAATTTCTTATTTTCACTATATAATGGATCATACCTACCAAAAAGTTTCTATTTCTTTTATTGTCATAACAAATATTTATTACACTAGATCTTGTATTATTTTTTAAACCTTGCCATTGTTGTCACTGGTCGGCATCATGTCATACGTCAAAGATCATTTTTGTTTTGTTTTCCATCTTATGTCTACGGATCTCATTTACTCATTTTCCGTCGACGAAGACTATCACCACCATGCGATCATTGATGATTAAAATTTTGTAACAAAGGTGATGCACCCGATGCGTATTGAAATTGGTTACGTGAATCTAATTGCAAGTGAGATGATGCACGAAGATACATATTGATATTGATATTGGTTTTGGTTATTGAGAATGTCTAAAGAGTGTTTATTTGTTTATTCATTATATATTTATACCTTGCAGAAATTATATGTACTCCACAATTATAGGAACTACTTCGTATAAGATTGTTGGTAATTGACCATTCTTAAGAAAGATGACCATTCTTAAGTAACACATAAAATTAAAACAGTAGTACTTGCAAAAGTAACTCTCTATTCTAATATATGTTTTCAATCTAATAAAACGTAGCATAAGTTATTAGTGATGCAAATTCTGCATGTATCTCAAGTATTGTTACTGTTAGTAATCATATGACTTGTCGGTATGTTAATTTAAAAATCAAATGTTACGTATGGTGACACATTATCTTTTTACCTTATTTTATGGCCGTCGTGATACATAACTAGTGACGCATTAATTTGTTTGACACATTTTTATTGTCACAAAATATTTCTTGACACATATATAGTGACACATTAAACTTCTAATATATTTATAGTGACACATTACAAAATTTTTAACGACGCACTATGTGTATCACACTAATTTTCAAAATACATATTTAGTAGCACTATTTTTTTTTAAATTTCTTTATGACACTCATGATACATAGCTAGTGACACGTTAATTTGTTTGACACATTTTTAGTGTCACAAAGTATTTCTTGACACTTATATAGTGACATTAAAATTTTAATACATTTATAGTCACAAACTACAAAATTTAAGACATTTTAACGACACATTATGCTTATCATACTAATTTTTTTATACATACGTATTTAGTAGCACACTAAATTTTTGGCACATTATTAGTGGAAAAAATCACTTGACACAAAATACAATATCCAAATAAATGATATTATTTGTATTTTACGTAAAATACAAGGTGAATACTACTAAAAAAATGCAAAATAGTAGTATTTGTTAATCATTAAATGAAAATGCATGAGTATATGCAAATTATGACAAGAAAACGCAAGAAAGAAAAAGATGGTCATTAATGCATGAATGAATGCAAAATGGATTTTAAATAGCCACTCATATTGTGTTAAATTATGACACTACCATTTTGTATAATTGTATAACTAAATGGAAATCTGATTTAAAAAGGTACATCTAACGGTTGTGATTGGTTCTTATTATTTTTATTTTAAACATTGTCTTCATAATAATGCTCCTCTCTCTCTCTCTCTCTCTCTCTCTCTCTCTCTATATATATATATATATATATATATATATATATATATATATATATATATATATATATATATATATAGAGGAGAGTTAATGTGAGAGTTTTATTAAAGTTTTAAAAGTGGGAACTAATATTAACGTTGGATCAACTGATCAGAGATAAATTGGTTAGTTTTAAATGCATTACATTAAATGGAGCTTTAAGGGTATTTTGGACAACACAAATCATATTTATTGAATTAAAATTAAACACAACCTGTGTAGAATAAAATAATCGAATATAAATGGTTAAAAAATAATGATATTAACTAACACTGACATAAATAATTTGATACATCTAGTAAAACGTAAATACTTTCAATATACAACATGGTACATCTGATGCAATAAAATACTTTTAATATCCTGGTGCACTCGTACACCAAAATACATTTAATATACAATCTTATTTCATTTGGTGCAACAAAATCGTTGGACATCTGAATCCACAGATAAACAAATCGAAACATATCATATATGTCTATTAAATATTCAAGTACATGGGTTTGCAACAACTTTTATACAGTAGTGGTACACCTGAATTCTTGTTTTTAACCCAGATGCGGATACATGAACAAATCTTGACACACAAAAAAACTTGGTACATAAAGTGTAGATTCTGGTACACAAATATGCCTATCGAACAACAATACCAGTAGATTTTGATACACCCAAATCTGTGTGTTTTACTTTTACCCAGAGATATATAAAAAATCGATACATGTCTAAAAAATCGATACATATTCAGATCTGTGAGTGATGCTTCACCCTATATTTGGAGAACACCTGATGCATCCTGGTACATCATCTCGAACATAATTGACGCATCGTCGTACACCATCTCGAAAATACTTGATGCATCATCATACATCATCCCGAATACACATGACACATCATCATCCTTTTCAAAGAATCAATAACTGGCACATAATAGAAAATAACTGCTACATAAGATGGTGTGGCGAATTTATGTCGACGAGATGACGAACGCTCGCCGAAACAAAACAATAGCTAGTTGGAAAAACATTGATCATGTATCAATATTATATGGTATAAAACATTACAACAACCATATGCTTACCAATGCCTCATTTTTCAATTGGGAGCCCACGTCAACAAAGTCGGAAGTAAATAGCAAGTTGATAACGTATGGAAGGTGGTATTTTAATTTTTAATCAATCGATATATTTAATTATGGAGTTGGCAACCGTATGCCCGTATCTTCATATGTGTATATGGGTTATGAATTTGCATTTTACCCAATAAAATAAAGAAGATGGTCGGAGTTTAGGACCAAACCAATTTTGTTTGAGAGGGAAAAACCGGGGGCGACAGATCTGAGAAAGAAGAAAGAAATAACTATTTTTTTTGTGGTTACAACTCCCTTGAGGTTAGTAAAAATAAATGGCCACAATACCTATAATACCCTTCAGCTCTATTATTCATTTAATATATCATTTATAATTAAATTGCCACTTGTCTTCATTTTATTGGTTTAGTAATAGTTCTTATTTTTTTTAATTTTAAAAAGTTCTTATTTGAACCAAATTCTATATATATATATATATATATATATATATATATATATATATATATATATATATATATATATATATATATATATATATATATATATATATATATATATGTATATATATATATATATATATATATATATATATATATATATATATGTATATATATATATATATATATACATATATATATATATATATATACATAGAATTTAGTTAAAATTGTGTAGATTCTTAAAATTGTTAAAATAAGAAGCATTTTACACCTTTAAATCTTCTATTTTGTTTAAGATTATACCTTCTGAATTAAAAGAAAATCATAATTATTAATAATTACTTTTCGTATGAATAAGGGCATTTTAGTAATGTGCACACATATCCCACAACTGAAACGCCTCTGTCTTCTGGGCTCTTCTTCCCAAATAAAAATATGTTCACTCTTTATCTTAAAACTTAAATCTTACTCATCTCTATCATCGTGATTTTTTCGTTTACCGTTTGATCTTTTTGAATAAGCTTTATTTAATTAATGTTTTAATCTTTTCTCGAGGCATGGGTTTTTCTAGTATGTCGGCGATCTAATGTAGTTATCGACAGCGACCACAACCACCTGTATGTGCTTGTACGATAATACCTACAAGTTAGTACAATGATAATCATGTATCACATATCTACGAATACCATTTGTAAATTATTCACGTTTCAAATATAGGGTATATATATCAACCTGTTCCAAGTTTGTTCATGTTAAATTGTTAATGGCTCAAAAGTTTGTCCTGTGTTAGTTAAATTATTAAGCATATGTGTTCACATTATCATGATGTATTATTATATTATCATTAGTTAGAAAATACAGTAGTACTAGTTAATATCATATACTCCGTATCTACTTTTGTTCGCATGGGAGATACGTCTGTGCTCGCTACTCGTATCTGAAGTTTTATTGATCGATTGTTGAACCTCCAACAAGAGACCAACAAGTTACCACGGGGTGTGTAGTTGGGTATAGTAGGATTTTTTTGTTGGTATGGAGATTATGAGTTGTGCATAAAATAGTTTCTGAGAAAAAGAGAGTGTGGTATGCATGAGTTGTTAAGGATACAAGGTGATACATTTCTATATCAACAAGGAACATTGTCATTTAGGTTTCGTGGTGTACGAGTTGATGGTGTAGGGTTACTTGGTGTATGCGTCGTGCATGGCGAGACTCGAGCTCACCATGTGTACGCGTTCGTGGTGTACGAGGTAGTGGTGTATGAGTCATGTGTGGCGAGGCTAAAGTTCTGAGTTGGTGGTGTATGAGTGATTGGTGGTATAAGCATCGTATGTGGCGAGCCTCGAGTTCAGTTTTGTCTACGAGTGGATGGTTTACGATATGGTGGTGTACTTAGTCGTAGACATCCATACATGTTTCAAATAGGTTCAATCATTTTCCTATGTATCACCAATATATTGGTTAGTATTCTTTTTTAAATGAATTATCAGTTTGATATATTGGTTATGTATCACCAATATTAGTAGTTAAGAGTAGTATTTATTTTAAATGAAGTATCAGTTTGAGTTTGTAAAAAAGTTTATCACATAAACTCTTATTATCTAGTGTTATGTATCACCAATATAGTGGTTAATATTTTTTTTAAAATGAAGTATCAGTTTGAGTTTTGTAAATTTTTTTATCAAATATTATGATTTAGTGTTATGTATCACTATTCTTGGTTAGTATTTTTTTTTATGAAGTATCAGTTTGAGTTTTGTGAAAATTTTTATTAAGTAAACTCTTATGATCTAGTGTTATGTATCACCAAGATAATGGTTAGTATTTTTTTTAAATGACATATCCAGTTAGAGTTTTGTATAATTTTAGACGACTGTTCAAAAGGTTTTTTAGTTCTTTTTTTGTATATGGTTTCTTATATAAGTGGTCGTCGTCTTGTATTCATGTGGCGATTACATGTGCATCGAATTAAAAAAAATAGCTGTGAAATACACAACAATAAAAAAAGTCAATTTTGAAAAATGCGATATAAATATAAATAGAAACTTTTTATATACAACGATGTATCATATACAACAAAAGAAATCAAGTGAAACATCATTAAAATAAAGGGAGAGATGAAGCAACTCCTAATAAGAAAAAACATTGTTCGGTTACTCCATTTTTAACAAGAATTAATTAGAAACAATTAATGTAGAATACCATTAGTTTTCTATTTTACTACAATAATGCCACTCATCAAATTTTAATTAATTCTCTCACTCAAAATATCATCTTACGGTGTATATCATTTCCTATTATAACAATTTTAAGCAACCCAACTACATTAACCCAACTATATATATATATATATATATATATATATATATATATATATATATATATATATATATATATATATATATATATATATATATATATAGAGGGCTTTAACTAAAATATATATATATATATATATATATATATATATATATATATATATATATATATATATATATATATATATATATATATATATATATATATATATATATATATATATATATAGGGGGCTTTCTTGTTAGAACAAAATATATATATATATATATATATATATATATATATATATATATATATATATATATATATATATATATATATATATATATATATATATATATATATATATATATATATATATATATATATATATATATAGGGGAGAGTTAAAATAAAAAGACTTTTTTTTGTGAGAAGGATAAGAAGGATTTTAAGCCATTGATTTAAAATCAATGGATGAGATCAATCCATATTTCTAACTAACTAACTAACTAACCATATAAACATGATTTTAAAAAAGTCCTCGAAAAATTCTGAAAAAATTCCATAATATCCGATATGTTGGTGCATAAAAAAGTTGTGAAGAAAGTTTTCTTAATTTTGAGTTTTTTTGCGTTTTTTAATGCACAAAAAACGAAATTTGATGCACAAAAAGATGAAAATTTGTGTACAAATTTTTTTCATGCACAAAATTTCCAAATTGTTTTAGTTTGATGCGACATCAAATTTTAAAGCAAAAAGTCAAAAGAAGTTGGGTATAAAAATGAATTCTTGATGCAAAAAAAACGTAAAAAGCCTAAAAATTATCGTCTTTGTGCATCAAATTTCTTTTTTGTGCATTAGAAAAACGTAAAAATCTTTGAATTAAAAAAACTTTTTTCACAAAAGTTTTTTGCACCAAGATACCCGATCTACTCGAATTTTTTCAGAATTTTTGAAAAACTTTTTAAAAATCATATTTAAATGGTTAGTTAGTTAGTTGGTTAGTTAGTTAGGATTATGGTTTAATCTTATCCATTGATTTTAAAATCAATGGCTGAAAATCCTTCTTATCCTTCTCACCAAAAAAAGTCTTTTTATTTGATCTCTCCCCTATATATATATATATATATATATATATATATATATATATATATATATATATATATATATATATATATATATATATATATATATATATATATATATATATATATATATATATATATATATATATATATATATATATATATATATATATATATATATATATATATATATATATATATATATATATATATATATATATAGAATTAGGATCAAATGAGAACTAATTAAAGTTATAAAAATAAGAACCATTGAATAATTAATAGAAATAAAAGAAATGTGAATTAAATGCATGGTAATTAATACAAGAAATAAAAATTAAAAATATAACCTTCATTTTTTCTTTTGGCCAAACATAAATGCTCTTTAATCTTTAGAATATTGTACTATGACGCATCGGTTATTTTCGAGATATTGTACCACGACGTATTAGTTATTTTCGAGATATTGTACCACGCACCATGAGTTATTTTTGATATATTGTACCACGACGAATCAGTTATTTTCAAGATATTGTACCACGTGCATCAGTTATTTTTTAGATTGTATCACGACGCATCATTTATTTTCGAGATATTGTACCACGACGTATCAATTATTTTCGAGTTATTGAACTAATAGTTGGTGAAAAAAAGAAGAGTATTTTACCAAATAATTGTATTTAAAAAATATATTTACCATAGTGTGGTGTTTTTAAAAATATTACCCAATATGTAATGTTTCTTTTCAATTTTATACTGAATCTTGGCTTCTTAAAATTGGAACAACCAAACAGTAGGAAAGTACTCTTTATTCTTTGTAAATCATGAATCTTATCGTATATGACACACGTACATAATCATGTTTTTTTCATGATCCTCATCTTATATGCATAACATAATCCTCATCTTCTAAACTCCCAGCGCCCACGTTTATGCATAACATAATCCTCATCTTCTAAACTAAACGTGTCCACTTTATAACTCATCCGACCATCACTTACCTCGTATCGACTTCTACGTAAACGACCTCGCTTCAGCTCAAGCAACCCGCATTGTGTCGCACACTCGCACTGTATATATTTAACAACTTCTTTGTCAATTACAACTTACAACGTTTTTGTTATTTGCGGAATGTGATGAGGTTGTTGTATCGGTGTACATTTGGTGAATTTGTCTTTGAGTATGCGCTCACTGAATGATATCATCAGGTCTCCTTCGTTTCATTGTTGTTTTTATTGTTTTCGAAGCGTGCGATGCAGTCTGGTACTCTAGTGTCGCGATGATGGTGATGTGTTGTTTAGGAATTTAGGCTAACGTGGTGGCATGGAAGGAGGAATGGCGTGAAGAAGTTTAAGGAGGAATGACGTGATGGTGTGGTGGTTATGGTGGTGAGAAAAAGATAAGACTATACTGATATGTGTTATATATAAGTGATAATTTACAAAAACTAACAGTAATATTTTCTTAATTTCTTATTAAAACAAGAAAAATCAGTTACCGAAAAGAAACACTACATATTTGGTAATATGTTTAAGAACACGATATTATGGTAAATATGTTTTCTAAGCACAATTATTTGGTAAAAAACTCAAAAAAAGAATGTAAGTAAAATATATTTTAATCTACATTTAATGATCATAATTTCACTCATTAATTATCATTCTTATTTAATACAACTTAATAGATCCAACGGTATAGATTGGTTCTCATTTTAATAATTTTAAAAAATCTCTCACATTAACCCTCCTCTATATATATATATATATATATATATATATATATATATATATATATATATATATAGGGGGCTTTAACTAAAATATAATATATATATATATATATATATATATATATATATATATATATATAGGGTGGCGCTATTGTGGTGACTAACCTTAAAATAAAAACAATAAGAACCGATCTAGACCATTAGATATACCATTAATGATGTGATTAAATTAAATGGAATAAATGGCATTTTTATAAAATAAAACAAATTTGATGGCATATTTTGATAACCATTTTGAAGTTACGTTTTTTATTTGTTCCAGAATCAAATTTTAGTATTAAAAAGTCTTAGTATTAAAGTATATATCTATTTGATATATTTTAATATTAAACCAGATTATTATTTTGTGCATGCTCATACGAGTCTTGATAATTTTTTGTTGACTTCAAGTTTTCTTTATACGAATGAAGTGATTCAATTTTTGGATGTATGTAGAGTGACACGTAATAAGTTTAACATATTTTTAGAGAACAAATGACACATTATTTTTTTTAACATCCAGTTTAATGGTATATTTCAAATGACACATTATTTGTTAAAAAGTTGATACACAATTCTTTGATGCCTATATAGTGATATGTGAATTTGAGATATTTATAGTGGCACATGAATTTTTAATAGTTATAGAATAATACCATATACTATCAGTATATTTTCATGATACATTTCTAGTGACACACTAAAAAAATTTATAAAATTACACAACTAACTACAAACACTCAAGTGACACATATAAAAAATATGTTGCTAAAAAAAGTCTCAACTAATACATATTCGTAAAAATACAAAACCAAGTAAAAAGACTCGAATGATATGTATATGAAAAAGTAAACAACTAACTAAAAAAATCCAAACGATACGTATCCGAAAAATCGCATAACCAATAAAAAAATTACTTAAGTGATACGTATCCGAAAAAATACACACCCAACTAAAAAGACGCAAGTGATACGTATGCGAAAAATTTCACAACCAACTAAAAAAGACCGAAGTGATACGTTTCTGAAAAAATACACAACCAACTAAAAACACTCAAGTGATGCGTCTCTAAACAAATGCACAACCGACTATAAAAGACTAAAGTTATACGTCTCTTAAAAAATATACGACCAACTAAAAAAGACTCAAATAATACGTATTCGAAAAAATACACAACCAACTAATAAAGAATAAAATGATAGGTGCCCTAAAAATTATGCAACAAAATAAATAAAATTCAAGTGATAGGTATTCCAAAATATACAAGTCACGATTAGGGAAATTACATGTTACCTGGTGCTAAACTTACAACATTGTTTCATAATCAACGATAATACAAGAATATGACGATAAAAGAACTTATACTATACTACTATTAAATAAATGAAAAATCAATAAGTCATAAAGATACACGAGTTCATCAATTAAATGCAAGGGTCCCAAAACATGTTACGTAAAATATTGAAGTGCCATAAACTGTCATTAATGGTGTCCTTTAGTTTGGATGGCTTAATAACCAAATGAAACGATAATTTATTATAAAGAGTAAAGAAAAGAAATAGTACTAGTTACTACAATAACCTTTTAGTTTAGTTTTAGATTTCATTTATGATAAAAGTAATTAATTAGTTTAAAACATATTTTAAAACTTTAAAATCCACTTGTCACATTTTAATTGGTTCTTATTGTTTTTTATATTAAGAGTGGTTTTTACATGAACGCAAATCTATATATATATATATATATATAGGGGGCTTTCTTGTTAGAACCATAATAAGTGTGAGAACTATCAGAACTATAATAGACCGATCATAATTTAGATAATTAATTTGATTTAATTTAATAGACAAAAATGCATAAGGGCAATTATGTAAAAGTAGGTTGTTTATAATTTATAGAAACTTTTACATCCCAAATTAATAGTAGATCAATGTCCTTGTATTTTTTTTCAAAATATTTCAGGATATAATTTTTTTTAAACTCGGTCTTATGATTTTTTTCCTCATGTTTATTTTGTGTTTTTAAAAAATCTTTTTAAAAAATAAGTTATCCTATAAAACATAAACATTTATGTTTTTCAGACAGTATTATTTTAAAAACTCTTACTTTTCGATATTAAATTTTATTTTAATTTTTGGTATTTTTTACGTTTTTGATAAAAACAAACGTGTATGTTTTTGGATAAATAAGTATATGTATGTTTTTCGATAAAAACATGTATGTTTTTCGATAAAAACATGTATGTTTTTCGATAAAACATGTATGTTTTTCGATCAAACATGTGTTGTGAATAAAATATAGCCAGTCTACTTGAGCGTTGACAAGAGTAAAACAAGTGTTGATAAGAAGAAAACAAACGCTGACAGATCAAGCGTTGACAAGACAAAGTCAAGCGTTGATACATTGAAGACAAACACTGATGGAAGGATATGATCTACGCGTTTATTATGTTCTAGATTACTTCTAGTAAAGATAGGAACAACAATGTATTTTCTATATTTATCTTTACCTAGAATAGTTGATACGTAGATTATTGTACAAGGCTTCTTATGTCTATAAAAGAAGACCTTTAGGTTATTGTTTAAAATAAGTTTTCATACGTTAAACACTTTCATTGTAAGCAAGTTTGATA
Source organism: Glebionis coronaria (assembly GCA_025667525.1). Lineage (NCBI taxonomy): Eukaryota > Viridiplantae > Streptophyta > Magnoliopsida > Asterales > Asteraceae > Glebionis > Glebionis coronaria. The sequence goes on along the minus strand of CM046879.1, from coordinate 425,487,909 downwards.
TCATTAATCAAAGTGAAAGTTTGTTTACATCTTGTGTGTTCTTGTTTAAGTGTTAATTCCGCATAGCACTTAGATTGTCATATACATATACAAAGGTTTCTCTAAGTGTATTACTTGATCTAATCTCGTATACATAAAGCTAAATCGATCTAAGTTTGGGATCAACAAGTGGTATCAGAGCTTGTTGAGGAACTTTTGATCTTAAAGAACACAAGAACCCTAAAATCACCAAAACCTTAATTTTCTCAAAACCCTAAAAACATCATGTCAAATTCAGAAGTAACCTCCTCCTCCTCACCTTTACCAAACATCAAGATTCCCATGCTTGATGCAACCAACTTTGAATTGTGGAAATTCAACTTTGAGCAATATCTGGGGATCTATGACTACACTCTCTGGGAAATTATTGAATATGGAAACACACCAAGCTCAAAAGATTGCTGATGCCATTGCTGGAAGAGCAGCTGTTGCTGGATGTTCAGAAGAAGATAAGAAAGAAAAGCCTGATGATGGTAAAGCTGTGTCTGCTGAAGACATAACAAAGAAAAGGGTGGATATGAAAACCCTAAACATTCTGAAAGTCTCTTAGGGACAAGAGAACCAGCATAAATACAGAGGTTATGAATCTGCTAAGGACCTTTGGGCAGCTCTTGAAGTTGCATATGGTGGTAATGATGATACTAAGGAAGAGAAGAAGAAGCAACTCATGCATGATTATGTTGTCTTCAAGGCTCAACCTAATGAGAAGCTTAGCAGTGTGAGAAGCAGATTGCTTGACATTACAAGCAAATTATGCTTCATGGGGACACAACTTGGTGATGTTGATATTAATGCCACTTTTCTTAAAAGTCTTGGTGAGGCGTGGAAGATTGAGGCAAGATCTATACTTGCCAATAACACTCACAAAAGTTCTACTTTTGATGATATCTACAACAAACTGAGGCTGTTGGAGAATGAAACTCTTTTGGAGCATGGAAGCATGTCTACCAACAGTAATATGGCCTTCTTCTCATATAGTGAAGGTCAATTTAATCAGAAGGACTCTTACATGCATCCAGTTACTGGATCATCATGTGTCAACGCTGGAACATGTCCTGTCAACGCCTCCTATTTAGACGCTGACACATACAAAAGTGACTCACCAAGAGTTAAACATGCTGGTTTGGATCTAGATACTGTATGTGCTTATATTGCTTCTTTGCCCAATGGTTCAGTGATTACATATAAGGACCTTGAGCAGATAAGTGATGAGCACTTGGAGGAGATGGATATTAAGTGGAACATGGCTCTTGCTAGTATAAGAGCAAACAGGTGGAATAGAAGGTTTAAGAAGAAGATGACCTTCAATGCAAAGGACACTGCTGGATTTGATAAATCCAAGGTTGAATGATACAATTGTCATCGTATGGGGCACTTCATGAGGGAATGCAGATCTCCTAGAAGATCTGATACTGGCAAACCCTCAAGCCAAATTGTTAAGGCTCAGGATCCTAAGGCCATGGTTGCAGTTCAAGAAATTGATGGTATGGGATGGGATTGGAGCTATTTGGCTAAGGATATGGAAGAGGATAAAGCTTTGGTTGCTGAGATTGAAGAAGAAGAGCATGTTCAATATGCTCTCATGACACACTCCTCCTCTTCATCAGATAATGAGGTATACGATGATGCCTTTTGTAGTAAGGGTTGTAGGTTAAATACTGAGAAACTTAACAAAGAGGTGTGAAGATTATTAGATGATGTGAGTACTGAAAGATGCAAACTGTCTAATTACCAACTAGCTCTCACTCAAACTGAGAAGACAGTTTCTGAATACAAGAAAATGGAATTTGACTTAAAAGATAAAATAAACATCTTAAAACATGAGTTAAATGCTAGCAATGACATTAGGAGCATCATGGAAAGGGTTAATGGTGAGCTACAGACTAAGTTAGATGAGGCCATTAAGAATAAAGATAATGTTGGCCTTAAAATTCAGAGATTTGATAAGGCCACACAAATCCTAGGATAATGTGTTAATAAACAAAGGGATCCTAAGGACATGACTGGGATTGGGATGAAAGACTACTCTGTAGTTCCACCACCAGCTGGTGACTTCTATGGTGTCCAACGAAAGGACCTATCTTGGACTGGTTTACCAGAACTTCAAGAGGAGGAATTCATTCCTCCACCAAGAGTCATTACCCCAGTTGAAGAGTATCAACAGAAGTTGACTGACTTGAATGAATGGAAGAAAGCCAACCCTACCTTATTTGTTAAGGGAGGCTTGTTATGTGAAAGTCCTAATGAGTCAACCCCTATTAAGGTAACAAACTCAATCACTGGTAAGGCTGTTAACCTTGGCTCAAACACTGTTAGAAAACCTAGTGTCAAGTATCCAGAAATGTATAGGAATACTAGGTCACCTAAAAGCCAAGTTAGTAATGATGGAACAGGCTTCTTCTCTTCTAGACCTAGGGTTGTGTCTAGAAAAGCCTGTTACACTTGTGGTAGCTTTTCACATTTAGCATATAAGTGTGTCAACGCTTCCAAAGTCAATGATGTTATAAAGTCAAACGTTGTCAGACCCAAACCTTGTGTGCAACCAAGTCCACAAGTTGTTAGACCTGCCCCATTCTTCACTAGAGGGTCTAACACTCATGGACAAAGACCATTTCAAAAGACAAATACTTGGTCTAATAGGCAATGGGTTTCTGTAGCAAACCCTAGGTTCAACGCTGACAAGGGTAATTGCAGCGTTGACAAGACCAAATCCAACGCTGACAGAAACGTGACCAGACCTAAATATTTGTAACCACAGGGTAAGGGGTCTAAAGCTTCTTCTAGCTTGACATGGAGACCTAAGAAAGATCAAAACCCTAATGATAATGGGATTTTAATGACCTACAACATATTTAATTACATTTCAAAGGTCATTACAAAACCTATTGGGGTTAACTAGGTATTTCATCCAAAGAGGGATGAACAAGGGGTTGTTATGAGAACTAAGTCTGTTCTTATTGAACAACCAGATGAATCCAAGTCTGCTAAGGCTTGGGTTCCCAAAGAAAACTAACTGTTTTCTTTATGTGCAGGACATTCAAAAACAGGTCAATGATTATGGATATTGGGACAGTGGATGCTCAAGGCACATGACAGGGAAGGAAGATTATCTCACTAACTTCACTCCCATCAAGGATGGTGATAAGGTTTACTCTGGAGGCGGATATGGAACTATCACAAGCAAAGGAACACTTCTCACCAAGAATTTGCGTTTTGAGAACGTATTTTTGGTAAAGGAACTTGATTACAATCTTTTTAGTGTATCACAAGTTTGTGATAACAAAAATAAAGTTTTGTTTACTGACACTGAATGCTTGGTGTTAAGCAAGGATTATAAGCTCCCAGATGAGAAATATATTGACTATAGAACACCTAGATATAAAGACATATATAATGTGAATCTGAATGGGATTAGGATGAATAACAATATGTCATGTTTTTATGCTAAAGCTTCAGTAGATGAAAGTAATCTATGGCACAGGAGACTAGGGCACATAAACTTTAAGAATATAAACAGGCTTGTGAGACTTGGCTTAGTTGATGGTTTGCCTGAAAAGGCTTTCCACAATGACCACTCTTGTGTTGCATGTCTTAAAGGCAAGCATCACAAGGTCTCATTCAAGTCTAAACAGGTGCACTCTAGTACTAGACCACTTTACTTGCTTCATATGGACCTATTTGGTCCAACCAATATAGAGAGTTTGAATGGTAAATCATACTGCTTTGTCATCACAGATGACTTTTCTAGGTTGACTTGGACTTTCTTTTTAGCTATGAAGAGTGATACAGCTGACACTTTAATTGACTTTATCACTCAGATTAAGAAGAAGACTGGTAATGAAGTTAAAATGCTTAGGAGTGATAATGGTGGTGAATTTAGGAATAAAGTCTTAGATGATTTTTGTGCCAGGAAAGGGATTACTAGGCAGTTTAGTGTTGCCAGAACCCCCCCCCCCAGCAAAATTGGGTTGCTGAGAGGAAGAATAGAACCCTAATTGAAGCAGCCAGAACTATGTTGGCTGATGCTCATTTCCCCATAGCTTTTTGGGCTGAGGCTGTGAATACAGCATGCTATGTTCAAAATAGAGCATTGGTCAACAAGATACATAACAAAAAACCTTATGAATTACTTTGGGGAAGAAAACCTAATATTGGTTTTCTTAGACCTTTTGGTTGTCATGTAGTTGTACTTGATACTAGTGATGCCTTAGGTAAATTTAGTGCAAAAGGTGATGAAGGCTATTTCATAGGGTATTCAGTGCAGAGCAAAGGATATAGGGTTTATCTTAAAAAGGAAAAATATATACTTGAAAGAGTACATGTTAGGTTTTTAGAGAGTAAACCTAGTGATCTTGAAAGTGGTCCAAATTGGTTGTTTGACTTGGAACCTTTATCTAGGACTTTAAATTATATGCCTGTCACTAATCCAGACATTGTGAAGGTAACTTCAAATGTTGTGGAAGAACAAGTTGGTGATGTTTCAGGTACACAGGTTAATGAAGAGGTTGGATCACAAGCAGAAAATTCATCTCCTATACTAGAGTATGTCACAATTCCCATATGGACAGATGCTTTTGTTGCTGTTGCTGGAAAGAATAATGGTGGTCCCCAAGTACCACCAGATAACAACATGCATGGTCCTTCAGGCGCTGACAAAGGCAAATCTAATGCTGACAGGACAAATTCAGACGTTGATGGCTCAAACGTTGACAACACCAATTCAGGCGTTGACAATCCTAACGCTGACAACCAAGGTTCAGGCGTTGACAACACTTTTGCGCATCTTTTCTCTTCTACATTTGAACAGGGTGAACCTTCTAATTTATATGAAGAGGTTCATCCTCATGTTGATGAAAGAGAGTCTGAAGAAGAAGATATTGGCAACATGGATAATGAGATTGAAGACACCAGACTTTCTGAAGGAGGAGTTCTCACTTATACTATGAAGAATCACCCTACTTCTCAAATCATTGGTGATATTATGACTCCTGTTCAGACTAGAAGATCTCATCAAGGTCTTGGTGGATTTATTGCCAATATTCACAAGAAGGTTGATACCCCTCTTGTGCAAGCATGTTTGTTTGCCTGTTTTCTGTCACAACAGGAACCCAAGAAGATCTTTGATGCTCTCAAAGAACCAAGTTGGGTGGAAGCAATGCAGGATGAGCTTCACCAATTTGCAATTCAGGATGTTTGGGAGCTGGTTGATTGTCCCAGGTATGTCAGACCTATTGGGACAAGATGGGTTCTAAGAAACAAGAGAGATGAAAGAGGTATTGTGGTCAGAAACAAGGCAAGATTAGTGGCTCATGGATATACACAAGAGGAGGGGATAGACTATGAGGAGGTCTTTGCACCAGTTGCAAGGATTGAAGCTATAAGGATCTTTCTAGCCTATGCATCCTGCATGGGCTTGAATGTCTATCAAATGGGTGTCAAGAGTGCCTTCCTCTATGGAACAATTGTTGAGGAGGTGTATGTCATGCAGCCTCCTGGTTTTGAGGATCCAGAGAATCCAGACAAGGTGTATAGAGTCAAGAAGGCTATGTATGGACTTCATCAAGCCCCAAGAGCATGGTATGGTACTTTGTCTACTTATTTGGTGGAAAATAGATTCAAAAGGGGGACCATAGATCAGACATTGTTTACTAAGAAGAATGGTAAGGATGTTCTACTTGTTCAGGTCTATGTTGATGATATCATTTTTGGATCCACTAATCCAAAGATGAGTGAGTATTTCTCCAAGCTTATGATAGACAAATTCAAGATGAGTGCTATGGGGGAGATGAACTTCTTTCTAGGGTTACAAGTTCAGCAGAAAGAAGATGGTATCTTCATCTCTCAGGATAAATATGTGGCAGAGATCTTGAAGAAGTTTGGCTTTTCTCCACATGAAAAGAGGGCTACTACTCCTATGGATAGAGAACACCCTTGGGGAAAGATTGGAGATGGGAAAGATGTTGATTTCAGGCACTATAGATCAATGATTGGTTCATTGATGTATCTCACAGCCTCCAGACCTGACATCATGTTTGCTGTGTGTGCTTGTGCACGCCATCAAGTGACTCCTAAAGAATGTCACCTTTATGCTGTTAAGAGGATCTTTAGGTACCTAAGATGTTATCCCAGTCTTGGCTTGTGATATCCAAAATATTCACCTTTGGAGCTTATTGCATATTCAGACAGTGACTATAGAGGTGACAAGTTTGATAGAAAATCCACAGCTGGTGGATGTCAGTTTCTTGGGAGCAGGTTGATATCTTGGCAATGCAAGAAACAAACAGTGGTGGCTAATTCTACAACTGAAGCAGAGTATGTGGCTACAGCTGCTTGTTGTAGAAAAGTTTTATGGATTCAGAACCAGCTGTTGGACTATGGGTATAATTTCATGCATACCAAGATATTTGTTGACAATAACAGCACCTTATGCATTATTAAGAATCCTGTACATCATTCTAAAACTAAACACATAGAAATTATACACCATTTTATAAGAGATTGTTTTGAAAAGGGTTTAATACAACTAGATAGGGTTGACACAGAAGAAAATGTGTCAGATTTACTAACTAAACCTTTTGATGCTGGAAGGTTTCAATACTTGGTAACAAGTATTGGAATGATCAATCTCACATAATATGTGTTTTGGAGTCTTTTTGTAAAAGTATGTACAGGATAATGCATTGTTATTGGTCTTTTTGAGGATTTAGATTTTCCACTATATTTTTCTAACACTGACAAAGGTTACTTTAACGCTGATAAGTGTTATTGTGAGGTTGTCAGCAATATATTTGTCTAACGCTGACAAAGCTTTCCTCAACGCTGACAAGTGTTATCGGGGAATTGTCAGTAACAATGTTAGTTTTGAGGTTTTTAATCTAAATGTGCAGGTGGTGTTAGCATTCTACTCTTGGATATAGAGTTGCTTATGGATCATTGGAGGATCATTTGAGCATGTTTTTGTTTATGGATGATGGTTGGAATTTTATATTCCTATCTTGACATAACTTTTTATGTTCATGCATATTTTTGGCAACTTTTATATCACGGTTTAAGGGGAGGTTTTAGGAACCTTTAGGACTCTTGGGTATCCTTATGATACTCTTATCACAATTCTAGATTGTGTCCACAGGTGAGTATGAGTTAGTTTTACTAAATCATGAGGCATTATAGCATGCAAAGTTGATATACTATGCATGCTGCCAAGACATTTTTGGCCTAGAATTGGTTGTGGTCTGTTGGGAGACTTGGGAATGATTTTGTCATGGGATTTACCTGGGAGTAACAAGGGATTTTATAAGCTAACTTAGTTGTTAAGAATTTTGGTTAGCAAGGGACACTAGAGGCCTGTTATGTCTATCTTGCATAAGCAAGTGTGCATAACTGGACAGTGCTTGCCGCCCTATAATAATTATCAACTTTTTGGTTATCTTCTCAAGGATAAATTACTTTGTTAAGGTCATTTTTCATTTTTATAAATTTTTATTTTTGGACGCTGACAAGTATTTTTCCAAGCGTTGTTGTGACCAATTTAGACGCTGACATGGTTTTGGCAAACGTTGACAAGAATATAGCCGTTGGGCGTTGATAGGTTATTTTTGACCGTTGACACTCAATGGGACCTACCCAGTTGTTACTTTTTGACATATTTTTGGGCCGTAATTTTGGGAGCAGATAACTTTCATTTAATGCATGGGATAAACTTATTTCTTTTCAATATTTTCATGATTGCATTTTGAAAATACTTGCCTATTTTTGGGCCAATCACATGCATTTTTCTCTCATATATATTTGGCTCCTATTTTAAACAGGGTACCTATCATTCTTGTCTAACACAATTTTCTCCTATAATTTCATCTTTATCAATCATTCAAACAGCTTTCAACAATGGCACCAAAGTTTAAACCAAGTGATTTGGAATTGAGGTTCAGGAGTCAACACAACATGGTAGCATATCTTGAAGCTGATGATACTCTATTTCCCCAATACACACAAATGGTGGCGTATTTGAATGCATCCCCAATTAGGTATGCTCTTTCTCATGCTCCACTCATTCCTGTCACACATATTAAGCTGTTTTGGAACAATGTTAGTTCCTCAACAGTTAATAGAGTGACTACATTATCATCTATTGCTCATGGGCACACATGGGTGGTTACTGAAGCTTTGGTTCGCCAAGCTTTGCATCTTGATGATGCTGATGGTATAACCACCCTCCCCATAAATGAAATAGAACAAGGACTAAGGGCTTTGGGTTATCCTTTTCCTGCTGAAGGAACTTTAAATAAATATCATAAACAGGAGTTTCCCCCAGCCTGGAAGTACCTAATACATGTCCTCTTACAATGTTTGAGTCCCAAGTATACTGCACACAATGAGATCAATCGATCTATTGCAAGTGCTATTGTGTGCATTGCTACTGGGCAAAAATTTAATTATTCCAAAATGATTTTTGAGGGCATGTGTAAAAATAAAAGGAACAAAATGACTTTAGCTTATCCCAGATTTTTACAAATGGTTTTTGAGGTGCAAAATTACTGCACAAGGGATCATGATGATTTTTATGAGATCCCTGTGCAAAAGAAAGCAATTTTTATGAAGATGAATTCACCCCCACATCGTGACCTACCCCTAACCCCAGCTATGATTGCTGTCATTGAAGCAGCTCAACCCCAACCAGACCTACAACCCCAAATTGACCCAATACCTGAATTGTTACCTTCACCACAACACATGCACCTTGACCAAGAACCTTTCGACGCTGACACATTAAATGTTGGAGTTGATGTGCCTATTTCAAACGTTGATACAAATCCTTCACAGACCCAAACACCCCTTAACCAACCCACATCCACCCAATCCACATCATCTTCACCCCAACACAATATAGGTTGCAAAAACGCCAAAGGACTACTGGAGTGTTCTCCTCTAGTGGTCCTAGCCATGTAGCAGAGAGAACCACCACCACAAGTGTGGTTGGTGCTATGGATGAGGCTGGGACTATTGGTTCTGGCTTAGAAGCTGGTCAAGACAGTCCTACCATAATTAAGACCTCATCCATGCCCGATGAATCTAACTTGGGAGGTAAAATACCCATTTTAGAAGAGGGCAGATTGGAACCAATGACCTTAATGGAATTGACGGCTGTCTGCATAAGCTTGAAAAAGCAAAATGCAGACTAGGTACATATTGTCAGTACACAAGGCCTTGAACTCAAGCAATTGAGGGAGAGGATTGTTATCTTAGAGAATGCTAGCACAAGGAGAGGGATGGAGGAATCTTCCAAAGGGGAGGATGAACAAATAAATGTGAGTGATAAGGGCTCTCATGATGGTGAATCTTTGGGTGTTGCTGAGGCCCTAACAAGTTTGAAGAAACAGACAGGTTTTGATACGTCTCTAGTCTCTCCTACAAACTTAAATTTGTCATTTACAGCCATGTTGGAGGAAATTGCAAGAGGCGCTGAGACAGGTAATTTGAGCGTTGACAAGCAGAATTTAAACGCTGACATGAGTATCTTGGGCGCTGACAAAGCAAAATTGGGCGTTGACAGACCTGCAAATGAGGTTGATGTATTCCAGTCATCATCCATCATCAAAGAGGTTTCTTCACAGGTATTACCATCTACCTTACCAACAGTTGATCCATTAGATAATGGTAAGGGTATTATGGTAGAAGAAGTTGTTCCAAAGAATGCAGCACAAATTGAGTTTGATAGAAGGTTGGCTGCACAAATTGTGGAACAAGAAAGAAAGAAGGTGGGTGAATCACCTTTTGTTGTCACTTCAGAAGAGCAAGAAAGAAGTGATGAAGCTAGTTCAGACTCAAGTGTTATGATCATAGAACAACCAGAAAGACTTGAGTATGGTGATGAATTGGCAAAAGAGAAGTTGAATGAGCTGAAATTGTAGGTTGATTTTGACATGCCTGAAGTTGTTCAGATGTACCATGCTTGGGAAGATAGGTGTTTGGAGAATCCACAATTGACCATTTCAGATCAGATATGGGGTTTGGGGATTCTTCTCAGAGTACAAAAGGATTGCAAGGTCATTCTGAAACACAAAGCAAGCAATGTTCTCTCAAATTTGAAAAGGGATAGAAGGGAGTTGTACTACATGCTACTCAGATGTCATGGAACAGGATGGACTCATAATAAATTGATTGGTTTGACATTTGAAGAGTTGGAGTGCAGAGCTTATCCCATTTGGGTTAGAGTGCAGGAAGAAAACACTCTAAGACTTCTTTCTGATGAAAGAAAAGAAGAATTTGCAGAGGAAATGGAGCTTAAGAAGGCAATGTTTGTTCCCAGACCTGTGAAAAAGGGAGTCTCTCTTGAGTTTCCCAAAGATATGGATCCATTAAATCCAAGTGAAGCTGTTATAAGAAAGAGCCTCAAGCTCTCACCATTATAAGCTTCAGATATGGTACAAGTGTTACCACTTGATTCCAGAAACCCTATTATCAGCTATGAAGAAGATGAATGTGGGTTTTGGAAGATTGGCAGGTATGGAAAAGAGGTTCACACTTTTACCACTCTTATATATTTGTTTGCAAGTTTTGATAGAGAAGACTTGTTAGACCTATGGAGGTTGTTAGAGGCCAAGTATGAGACTGAAGCTTCCACTTCAGTCAATGCAATAAAACTGTGGTCAACATTCCAAAGAATGTGTGGACCAAGGGATGAAGATCCTGCCATTTGGAAGGATCTTGAAGATGACCTCAATGGTCTTCAATGGAGATTGTATTCAGCTGCTGGTGTTTATTATTTGAGTTCTACAAAGTTTGCTGAGTATCTACTTGTAGATGGTCAGTATTTCATGTCCAAGGAAGTCTTGGAGAAGATGAAGAACACACAGCTGGAAATTGATTATTCAAGTGACCTGGTCAAAGATTTGATCAGATTTATTTATTACCAATATGAGAAGGTTTGTAAGATTCCTCCTAGTCCTTAATGTTTATTCAGAAACTTGATTAGTAGAGTAGATATCAAGTTTAGGGAGGATTGTTGGGAATAAAATATAGCCAGTCTACTTGAGCGTTGACAAGAGTAAAACAAGTGTTGATAAGAAGAAAACAAACGCTGACAGATCAAGCGTTGACAAGACAAAGTCAAGCGTTGATACATTGAAGACAAGCACTGATGAAAGGATATGATCTACGCGTTTATTATGTTCTAGATTACTTCTAGTAAAGATAGGAACAACAATGTATTTTCTATATTTATCTTTACCTAGAATAGTTGATACGTAGATTATTGTACAAGGCTTCTTATGTCTATAAAAGAAGACCTTTAGGTTATTGTTTAAAATAAGTTTTCATACGTTAAACACTTTCATTGTAAGCAAGTTTTATATCATTAATCAAAGTGAAAGTTTGTTTACATCTTGTGTGTTCTTGTTTAAGTGTTAATTCCGCATAGCACTTAGATTGTCATATACATATACAAAGGTTTCTCTAAGTGTATTACTTGATCTAATCTCGTATACATAAATCTAAATCGATCTAAGTTTGGGATCAACAACATGTATGTTTTGAGATAAAAGATCTATATACAACTTTATTGTGTTTTGCTTAAGATGATGATCATGTCCATTAGGTAGCAAACATTTCTTTAAAATTCAAAATATAAAGAATTTGATATCAACTAAAATAAACTTAAAATACAAATTTCTAAAAAGTGAAAAAAAATAAATGAATCTAATCGTTCGAAGCCTTCCAAGAACATATATGTACTTCTCTTTTTCATCAGAATCTTCCGAAAATACAGGCACGCATTGTAACAACATACATGCACACCTTGCTACAACAAAAGATGTCTATCTGTGTACATGAAACAATAACATAATTATTTCAACTTAACAATATATTACAACAACTTAAAAATATATTATAAATAACTTAATGTACCAATTATTTTCTAAATAATAGTAAATGCATGTATTATTACAAACATGTTTGTTTTATTAAAAAAACATGTATGTATTATTAATAGATATTTGAAACAAAAACATACATGTTTGTGAAAAAAGAACATACATGTTTGTAAAAAATACACATGTTTGTAGTAAACACATAATGCTCATTCTTATTTTCTAAAACATACATGTTCGTGAAAAAAAAAACATACATGTTTGTAATAACAATAAATTATAGTGATGTACTCCTATAGTTTAATAACGATAAAAAAATATACATGTTTGTTAAAACATACATGTTTGTTAAAACATACATGATTCGAACAAAACAACATACATGTTTGTGAACAAAACAACATACCTTAACCTGCTATTGCACCCCATTGATATCCTTTACCATGTCCTTAACATGCTTAGGAGCAACATTCATATCAGTCCCAAATGAGACATCAGCAACAAGACCTGTAGTCGTAGGACTGTTCATCCCTGAGATCAGAACCGACACCAGATTCGCTACACTCGCCCCTCTTTTCTCCTGATGTACCGTCATAGGACTATTCATCCCTAACCTCAGTCTTTGATTGACCTGACTTCATGACCGACCAACAACATCACCGCCACCGCCATCTTCAACAGGTTTAGGTTTCCTCCTATACTAAAAATACAAGATCTTTATAATTAAACCAATGTCAATTGTTGGATGATATAAAATATTTATATAAAATTGTTGTTTACCATAGCCACTATCATTATAACATATGGATTGAATAATGGTAATTAAGACAACAATATAGATCGAAGAACCTGGATTGAACAATTTTTTAATACGGATCGAGTAAATCTTGCGATGGGGTATATAACATGTTTCACGCAGATTTGTTGATGTGGATGACGAGATCGATGGTGGCGGTATTTAATTATGATGATTTTTCCGGCAAGTTTGTGCAGAAGAAAATGAGGGGCGGTGTTTAGATCTTAAACATAAGAGAGTAACGTGTGAATGTGGTACACAGCTATAATTTGACTAATTCTTATCTTTTAAAAGGTATAAATGAGATTTTAATTATCTTTTATATATTTGTAAAACCCAATAATACCCTTTTCTATTTAATTAAATGTAATTTATTTTTAGTTTAATTGCAAAAAGGCCACAGCTATTTTCAACCATTGATCACCTCATCCAATGGTCTAAATATGGTTCTAATAGTTCTGTCGTTAAAATTGGTTCTAAAAAGAAAGTTACACTATATATATATATATATATATAGTGTAACTTTCTTTTTAGAACCAATTTTAACGACAGAACTATTAGAACCATATTTAGATCATTGGATGAGGTGATCAATGGTTGAAAATAGATGTGGCCTTTTTGCAATTAAACTAAAAGTAAATTACATTTAATTAAATAGAAAAGGGTACTATTGGGTTCTACAAATATATAAAAAATAATTAAAATCTCATTTATACCTTTTAAAAGATAAGAATTAGTCAAATTATAGCTATGTACCACATTAACACGTTACTCTCTTATGTTTAAGATCTAAACACCGCCCCTCATTTTCTTCTCCACAAACTTGCCGGAAAAATCATCATTATTAAATACCGCCACCATCGATCTCGTCATCCACATCAACAAATCCGCGTGAAACATGTTATATACTCCATCGCAAGATTTACTCGATCCGTATTAAAAAATTGTTCAATCCAGGTTCTTCGATCTATATTGTTGTCTTAATTACCATTATTCAATCCATATGTTATAATGATAGTGGCTATGGTAAACAACAATTTTATATAAATATTTTATATCATCCAACAATTGACATTGGTTTAATTATAAAGATCTTGTATTTTTATATAAAGTTTTTATATAATCTTTATTGATAATGGTCTGATTATAAAAATCTTGTATTTTTATTGGTGGGTACTTCTTAAAAGTTTTTTTCATAAGTTCGGATTGATTTTGATAAAGCGTGATTAATTTTTATGTTTGAGGATTGTAAATGTATGATTTTTCTTATAAATTTTTATGAACTAAGGTGACTCATGTTGTTTGTTTTCAGATTTGTTAAAGTTTAATTATAGTTTGGTAATGATATAATGATCATGTACATCTTTTAGTTACAATGAATTTGTTTTATTGAAATCAAGTACAAGCGTAATGGTCCTTTTTTTAAAATGTTACTATTATTTTTGATATAATATACCTCATAAATTAGGCAGAGTCTTTACTGAATGCATTGGGTAGTGAATTCTAACTCTATTTTGAGTATTCTCAATCTCTTTTAATACTGTACCATGTTAGTGGCTTTGTTTTTTTATCTACGAATAAAAAATGTGTAAAAGTTATGATTCTTTGTTGTTTGATTAGTACTTTCTTTTTACTAAGCACTTTTTTAGTATAGGAGGAAACCTAAACATGTTGAAGATGGCGGTGGCGGTGATGTTGGTGGTCGGTCATGATCTCAGGTCAATCAAAGACTGAGGTTAGGGATGAACAGTCCTATGACGGTACATCAGGCGAAAAGAGGGGCGAGTGTAGCGAATCTGGTGTCGGTTTTGATCTCAGGGATGAACAGTCCTACGACTACAGGTCTTGTTGCTGATCTCTCGTTTGGGACTGATATGAATGTTGCTCCTAAGCATGTTAAAAAGGATGCCAATGGGGTGAAATAGCAGGTTAAGGTATGTTGTTTTGTTCACAAATATGTATGTTGTTTTGTTCAAATCATGTATGTTTTAACAAACATGTATATTTTTTATCGTTATTAAACTATAGGAGTACATCACTATAATTTATTGTTATTACAAACATGTATGTTTTTTTTCACGAACATGTATGTTTTAGAAAATAAGAATGAGCATTATGTGTTTACTACAAACATGTATATTTTTTACAAACATGTATGTTTTTTTTCACAAACATGTATGTTTTTGTTTCAAATATCTATTAATAATACATACATGTTTTTTTAATAAAACAAACATGTTTGTAATAATACATGCATTTACTATTATTTAGAAAATAATTGGTACATTAAGTTGTTTATAATATATTTTTAATTTGTTGTAATATATTGTTAAAGGAGCGTTATTATTGTGACCACTCTTAAAATAAAAACAATAAGAACCATTGTGAACAATTAGATCAATCTTTATAAATGACAATTAATATCAATTTAACATTTAATTGTCAATGTCAATTTAGTAATTACATGAAATACAATGCATTTTCTACAAAATAAGTCACGATCTGCTGTTTTCAAATTTTAACATAATTCTAGTTTGATTTCTATATTTAAATTCACATACGCCTTATAATTATTCTCTACACTAACCGAGCAATGCCAAAAGTTTTTTTTGACATATCTTAGTGACACTTGATGTTTTTGTGACACATTTTTTTAGCAAGACATAATTTTTCATGACACATATTTAGTGACAATCTAAGTTTTTTGATACACTTAGTTTATAATATATTTTTAGTGACACGTTACGTTTTTTATATATTTTTTAACACATCTAATCTTTTAATACATTTTTAGTGACACCTTAATTCTTTAACAAATTTCATTGACAATGTTTATGACACTTATTTTCATGATATATTTCGAGATTCAATTATAGTGAACTGCTATTTTTGTATATTTTTATGACACACATTTTTTACGACATTTGGTTGTGGTGACGACTGACACGCAAAGTTTTGTTACTCATTGTTAAAAAATACCCAAGTGATACGTATCCGAAAAAAGACCCAAGTGATAAGTATCCAAAAAAAGACCCAAGTGATACATATCTGAAAAACAACATAATCAACCAAAAAAGAGCCGAGTAATATGTATCCGAAAAAATACAAAACCAACTAAGAAGGACAAGTGACGCGTATAAAAAAAATACTAAACCAATTAAAAATAAATTAAATAATATGTATGTAAGAAAATACACAAAACAACTAAAAAAATAAATTAAAAAAAACTGCACAACAACAAGAGTTCAACAACGGCAACCATGAAACAACTTCCATAATACAAACAAAAGCACTAAAATACCAGTACTCGTAAATTAGAATGATACACATCTATTATTAACAATGAATAAAAAAATAACATTATTTACAAGTTGGTAATTAGTCATTCTTGAGAAAAAATTATTTCGTAACATATTAAACTAATAAATTTTAGTCGTATAGTAGCTTTTGAATATGGCAGGGAGTCATGCCATTTATTATATTAAAAGAGGAGTTAAAATGGAGCATCTAAAATTTAAAATGTCTTAAAAAAATCCCGTAACATTTTTTTAAAGAAATAAATTTGGAAAAAATGACACAGGCATAGTTAGTATAAGTGAGAAGATGCCTCACTTTAACTTGATATAGGAATAAGTATAGCGAATGCAAATTACTAATATGTCCTTCTCATTTATTTTCATATTTTAATTGTAATTAAATTTCAAACGCCATGTGTAAACTATCTATTGGTTCTTATAGTTTTTATTTTAAGATGATTTTTACTTGAACGCAAGCAATAATTATGTTATTGTTTCATGTACACAAATATACATCTTTTGTTGTAGCAAGGCGTGCATGTATGTTGTTACAAGGCGTGCGTGTATCTTCGGAAGATTCTGATGAAAAAGAGAAGTACATATATGTTCTTGGAAGGCTTCGAACGATTAGATTCATTTATTTTTTACCTTTTAGAAATTTGTATTTTAGTTGATTTCAGTTGATATCAAATTCTGTATATTTTGAATTTTAAAGAAATGTTTGCTACATAATGGACATGATCATCATCTTAAGCAAAACACAATAAAATTGTATATAGATATTTTATCTCAAAACATACATGTTTGATCGAAAAACATACATGTTTTATCAAAAAACATACATGTTTTTATCGAAAAACATACATATACTTATTTATCCAAAAACAACACGTTTGTTTTTATCAAAAACGTAAAAAATACTAAAAATTAAAATAAAATTTAATATCGAAAAATAAGAGTTTTTAAAATAATACCGTCTGAAAAACATAAATGTTTATGTTTTATAGGATAACTTATTTTTTAAAAAGATTTTTTAAAAACACAAAATAAACCTGAGGAAAAAAAACATAAGACCGAGTTTAAAAAAAATTATATCCTGAAATATTTTGAAAAATAATACAACGACATTGATCTGCTATTAATTGGGAATGTAAAAGCTTCTATAAATTGTAAACAACCTACTTTTACATAATTGCCCTTATAGATTTTTGTCTATTAAATTAAATCAAATTAATTATCTTAATTGTGATTGGTCTATTATAATTCTGATAGTTCTCACACTTATTATGGTTCTAACAAGAAAGCTCCCCTATATATATTATATATATATATATATATATATATATATATATATATACATATACATATATATATACATATACATATATATATATATATACATATACATATATATATATATATACATATACATATATATATATATACATATACATATACATATATATATATACATATATATATACATATATATATATATATATATATATATATATATATATATATATATATATATATATATATATATATATATATATATATATATATATATATATATATATATATATATATATATATATATATATATATATATATATATATATATATATATATATATATATATATATATATATATATATATATATATATATATATATAGGGCTAAGTTTGACTAGGAAAATGAAAATATGCCACGTCATATGCCTACATGGCGTTTTCTTATTGGCTACATGTTTATTAAACTAATTCAATATTTTTACCAAAAATAAATATATATTCTATCCATCTGCGAACAAATCTTATACCGAAAATATTAAAAATAAAACCCTAATATTATTCATTCATACCATTCATTTTCGTTCCTACCATTCACAAACAAAATAATCATCATAAATCCTAATAGGGGTGAGCAAAAAAAACCGAAAAACCGAAACCGAACCGAAAAATCGAACCGAAAAACCCGGCCGAATATAAAAACCGATGGTTCGGTTTTTACGTTTTCAAAAACCGAAAAGTTTCGGTTCGGTTTCAATTTTTATCTAAAAACCGAACCGTAAAAACCGAACCGAACCATATTATCATATAAAAAATATAAATATAATATAATATAATAAAAATAAGTAATATATCAAAATTATAAATAAATATTCGTTTTTAAGGGAAACAGGAATAATATATATATCTTATTGTTTATACGCGTGTTTGATATATATTTGTGCTTACTTGACAATATATCATTACATATGTGACAATAATCATTTGTATGCATGTTTATTTGCATATTTATTTATCTTATTAATATGTGTGTAATTATAGATTAGAAATTTGAGATAAACTTTATTACGCTTAGATTGAAAATAAAGAAAAAAACTATTTTTTTCATGTAAAACAAGTTTTTTAAACTAAATCGGACGTACCCAAATATAAACAGTTGTAAAACCGAAAAACCCGAAAAACCGAACCGAAACCGATTACAAACCAAAAAAACCGAACCGCCCAAACCGAACGGTTTCGGTTTTTGATTTTTTAAAAACCGAATATGTCGGTTCGGTTTTGGTTTTAGCCAAAAACCGACCCAAACCGAACCGTGCACACCCCTAAATCCTAATATCATTTCGTAGTTGTTTGCTTTTTGGTGTTATCATCCAGAGGTCTTAAGACGACTCATTGATCTTGCTTGTGCTTTTACTAGAGGGCCCTCAACAGGTAATCGTAATAACCTACTATTGAATTCAACATGGGCCCCTCTTAACCAAAAAAATACGACTCTTTCTTTCTCTTTCTACATTGGTTCTCAAATGTTTGTGTTTTACACTTCTACAGGTAATAACTTTTTCAAAACTCTACTGATAGGTAAACTCATCCTATGATATATCTCTTATTAATCCCAAAGAACGTATGATTTATCAGTTTTTATTATGTTTGATGATCAGGTAATTATTAGAAGATAAGGATGTTGCAACCAATTATGTATGGATCATTAGGGTAAAGGATGGTGTGCTCTTTTAGGGATTCGGTCGGCATAAACAGATATCATCGTGCCATCCCTTGATTATAGGTAATCAATTAAAATCATGATGGAAGGTATGTCTTATGGTTTATTATTTTCAGTTTGAGTAATCAAATATATTATGTGGTCCATGTTTTTATCTATTCGGAATAATCAAATATTATATTTTTTGTCAAACATGTCAGATGGATTGTATACTAATATTATTTATGTCTGGCTTTGTAGCAGTCGTATCCATCCCAATTGGTCTCCATGAATGTCAAATCCAAAAGGTGTAACAGCTAACTTTCTAATTATTTAGTTGTAAGTTAATGTTGATAAAATAAGCTAATGAAAAAAACATGTTAATTTGTTTGGAATCAAATTTTTTGAACAAGTGTGATACGTAAAGAGACCAACATGTTGGTTTTTTGGAATTGATAGGCAAAAGAAGCAGCTACTTAGACACCTTTGGATGACCAAATACAATTGATGTGAGTTTCAAGATCATAAAGGGTTTGTTCATGGGATATTGAGAGATATAATGGTTATTATTCAGGTGCTTATTTTCTGCTAATTGTATTGATATACTTTGACATCGTGCACACCCAAACCTCGTGCTATAAGGCTGAATCAACCATTTTTTCTTTTGAGGCAGATTGAGGGTATGCATGATCAAAATAATTTTATTGTACGAATTCTGGCTCTTTTTTTGTTCGTAAAGTGATATTATTGTGTGATTTGTATTATCTAGCATCTTGATTTCCAAATTGTTTGTTTTTTCTGGTGCGGGGCAGGGAAAATTATGCGTAGTTCCCAGAATATCTGCCTCTGTTTTTTGTGGTGCGACACTCTTTCTGTCGGTTGTAAACGTGTTGAAACCAATTAAAGTTACAATCACCATAACCTTTAGTGAACAAACAACAAAGCTATCGCCACAAGTGATCACAGACAACAGAATTTTAATCCTAAAGTCGTAGTGAACACTGTCGGAACTTCTCATAGTGAATGTTATTATTTTCTGATAATGGATTTTTTTAGCATTATAAACTCTAATGTTTTAAGAGGTTTTATTTCATTATATTCATAGGGAGGTCTGCAACTATTGATGCGTCTATTGGATCCAGTTGTGCGAGTCATAAATGGGTGGTAACTAATAGAACATTGGAGTCATAATCACCGTAGGAGTTCAGTGAAATGTGTGCGGCCGTGGTGGGAATGATCATCAGCTTCACGATTGTAAAACCTGTAAATTTCAAGTTTTGACTATGACATCATTGTACACGTCACCTCATGATATCTATATATATCACCACCTTTGCATGAAACCTTTGAGCAATCATATGCATCATACATGAGCATAGATCATTTAAATCATCAGGACATGGAAACGTTTTATCACATGACATTATATTATGAGTATTTAATCATAAGGACATTTGTATAACTACATCATATGAGCATACAAGGCTTTAAACAATCATACATTGGGACTATTAAGTAACTGAAATACATGGTCATAAGCATTCATTAATTTGATTTACATAAATCTAAACTCATGATCACCATTAATAACATTTACAAAGAACTATTTTTGCTTCAAAATATATATTTATATATTTCCCTCACCTCAAAAACAATACTACAATACGACATCAACTACTTTTAATTATTAAACATTACAACTATCCACTTTAACTCACTTTCACTAGTGTCATACTTTTTAAATAAAATAAATTATACATTTATTTAATTATGACTATACTTTCACCAAGGATCCCAAAACTTAACCAAAACGATTTAGGACTTGAACCTACTTCTACTATATTATACTTAGCCTCCTAGTAACCATACCAAGACACTATAAACAAACTTAAAACTACCTTAGACTTACATTCTAGCCGAATACCCAAATCCTCACAACTATACTTACCTAGGAACCTTTTTAATATACATTTGACTTTACAAAACATGTACAACACACTCTAATTAAACCTTACACTATTTAAGCCATTCTTTCCCTTTGACTAGCCAAAAACCATCAGCCACATTCAAAACAAAGACCATGTGTACATACTTTGCATTTATGGAATGTACTAGGTATATCTAAATCCTAAGATATGCAAGTAGTAGAAACCAAACCAACTAACACATATTCTTCCCTTTAGACGTATAGAAACCCCACACCACAAAAACCTTTTACAATGTATATCACTTCCTTAATTGCTACACTATGCAAGTCCATATTGTCCCCTTGATATGCATGTATGCGACGGATAGGGGCTTACCAAAAGCCAAGTGTACAAACAGTAGCATTTAAACCTTAGTACTCCATAGTACCTATAAATTACACCAAATATTACTTGTACCTCTTTCTTGTCGTGTCTCAACCCAAGACCACATACAATCTTCACACTTAGATATTTAGCAAGCTAAACTCTCACTCCTCACCCTCACGCACTCAAAAATTCGGATCACTAACTTCATATACCACCTAGACGAAAAAACACATACACAAGCATTTACTACCAAATCTTAGTCTTCTCAAGGCATTTAGTGCAAGTATACAAGTGATTCTTAGTGTCCAAGTCAAGCCAAGACTTCCTAAGTCATGTGTAAGGAGTAACCGACGCATAGGAGCCCTAATAATTGATCATCCACCATCTCTTCTAACAACAAGTAAGTGTAAACCCTCCAAGAATCCATTTCAATCTTTTCATACCTCTCTTTACATGTCATGCATATATATAAGCCAAGGAAATGAAGCTAGGATTGCATGCACACGTAAAATACCCTAAGTCAACCCACCGACAACATATAAGCCCACGGATTATATTAGTATTCCTCAAAACACTATATTCATGACAAACTAGTAAGAACCATGCTTAAGGAAACCTAAGTAAGCCCTAGTTAAATAATTTAGTGTTATAACCTAAAAAATAAGCTCAAACTATAAGCCCTTATTCACGGCTTAATATTAAGTCTAATAGGAATCACATTTTGATAAGCCCATATAGTTAGAACATGTTTAGGATTTGAAGAACTAATAAATTATCCATAATAAGCCATAAGCTTATTTAAGCCGAAACAAATAAGCCATATAAGCTCATATAAGTCGCGACATATAAGCCCATATATGAGTCTAAACAAACAATCCCATAAGCCCAAAATTATCTAGTGTATAAGTTAGTATGCTTAATGAATTTAGTAGAAAATTAGATAAGCCCAAAAGCTAGCCCGTTAGGCCCATAAAGCCTAAACCGTGACCCTATTGGGCCAACCAAGCCCAAAACCCTGTTTGGGAACTTTTCGTGCCTTTATTGTCATTTGGTGAAAGATATAATCAAAAATGTAACTTAATAAAACATGTGTATATGTTTACGTGACTTTAAAGAAGTTCGAGGACCAAATCTGTCACTTTTGAAAATATAGGGTGCATTTGTGTTTAAACCGAGAACTAACCAAAATATAGGGACTAACAGTGTCACTTTGAAAACTTAATATAAGACCTAGAAATCTTATTAAATGTTTTCGAGACTCAAGGGACTAATAGTGTCACTTTAGAAACTTAATACAAGCCCTAGAAATCTTAATATATATTTTCGAGATATGAGGGACTAGTTGTGTCATTATCAAAACTTAATTCATGCCCTAACCCCTATTTTAAATGTTTTCGAGACTTGAAGGGGGTGTGTTGCCATTTCACAAAGTTAAACTGAGCCCTAGGGACTCTGTTTGTAAATATTTCGAGACTAGGAAACCCTAGGGACCAAATTTGCCATATAACGAAAGTATTATGAGCCCTAGGGGCGTGTTTTGGAAATAAACTTAACGAACAAGGACTAACGAGGTGAAACACTTAACGAACGAAACTTTAAAGGTTATTTTGGGAAGTTATTATATTACGAGGATTTACGAATAATTTTAATTTAATTAAAAGTATTAATAAATTATTTTATTAATAAATTAAATTAAGTCATTTTGATAATTTAATAAATTATTAAGCTTTATTTACGAAACTTTATAAACAGGCAAATATTATTAAATATGTTTAGATCCTTAAGAAAATTAAATGGAATATATTATTTTCTTACAATTAATTAAATTAAATAAAAATCTATTTATTTAATTTTTTACCCTTTTATTAGACAATCTAAATATATTTTTAGAAACTAAAAATATATTATTGACAACTCACTATAAGTTTAAACACTTAAAAAATAGTAACGACTTATAAATTCGTGATCATGCACTTTCATCAGCTACATTTATCATGCATTATTATTTTTGCATTTACTGAGTCATCTAAATTACTTAGGCAATTTCATCACTTCGTGATCACACTGCCAGTTTATTCAGTGACATCATCACTATATCATTACCACTGAGGTGAGTTCATGGCCCCATTTTTACTGTATTTACAACTGGGGGAGAAAACACACTTAACTCTTTTATATTCAAACACGCACGGATAACATCAACATAGAACAACTTATTGCCTATTGTTTGCCCCATTCCCGTGGACTGTAATAGTTTGTAGTGTAGCGCGAAATGTTATGAATAGATCTATCTGGGTATTGACAACACCCGGCCTGCGTGACTTGCTATCACGAAATGCTTAGGCCAAGCAACAGGTTTATTTCATTGTCGGACTGAGGGAAACAACATCGAGTTTGACCATAATGGCGCCTGAGCATCATGTCTAGCTTCTATTACAGGGCAATAGGAACTTCTATAGTATTGGCTGTGATTGTCCTCCTATGATCGTGGTGTTTGGCATATCAGTACATTTATTTATTAAATTAAATATGTGAATTCACCAACCTCGTGTTGACCCCCACATTTTATTTTATATGTTTTCTCAGGAAAATAAACAGGTTCATGCATTAGATTCCAGCATCATCGAAGCATCATGTTACCATCGGGCTGGGATATTTTTCACATTATTAATAAATGTTGTTTTCAGACAAGATATTAAATGTGTACAATTTAATTCATATGATATGTTTTTAAATGACTATTATGATCATTGCTCTATATACTGTGTGCTATGGATCCACCAAAGTAACACCCCACGTATTATTCCGCTGCATTTGACCATTATGGGGGTGTTACAGAATGGTATCAGAGCGCATAATTATAGAGAACCAGCTCAATAATAAAAGTTTTAAAATAATAAAAATTTAAACTGGACTATAATGGAATTTTTAAATCGATTAAAAATAAAAAAAATATTTTTGGGGAACCTTTATAGTTAGGCATATAGCATATAGAGCATGCATATTATGTGAACTAACTGTACGCCGATTTATAACCTCCGAGTTATTAAATCATTTAAGTATCTACGCATATTTTTAACAAGCATTGATAAAGAGACATAAACCGCATTGCATATGCATTTTGAAAACTTTTTGAATTGTGTAAGCTAATACTTACTCAACTTTGAAAGGCTACTATTTTCAGATATCGTGATGACACCTACCATCGTGGCTACTTTCGAAGAGCTTATGGTTCCTACCATCGCACCGCTATCGCCGACATCGGTACTTGTCGGACATGCATCCGACACCGAGTCCAGAAATGACCAGCCTGATGGAGTCATCATACTATCAGATTCTCCTACCCCATCACCACCTACTATTTCTCCTACATCACCACTACTAGTCGTACCTGCATCTCCACCTAGGGAGGCAGATCAGGTTGTACCTATTCTACCACCCTGCCACCACCTTCTGCACTCCACTCATATCCCACCAGTGCCTTGCCACCTCAGAAGAGGAGGCGTGACTCTACTCCTGACTCGACCTTCGAGATAAGAGAGGGTTCGGGAGCTAGTCAGGCTAGACTTGGCGCTCTACAGGCACAGGTCGACGCTCTTGTAGCACGACAGGCATAGGATGTTGTCCTATATATTTAGATGATATTATACAAATTAAAGAAAGAAAATAGATGAAGAAGATGAATTTTAGAGAGAGAAAGTAGTGAGAGAAAGTAGAGAGAAATGGTTGGAACTAGGTGAATGTTAGATTGATAAGTGAGAGAAAACAATGAATCAACACCCTTCCTAACATGCTAGGAAGCGTATATATAGTCCACCCACATGCGGACTTCTTTATGGACTATATGGTTTGGGTCGGGCTTTCCTTTTGGGCTTTAGCTACTTATCAATGAACTTTAGCCTAAAGTTAAGCCCGTATAACACGACTAATATACTACCTATTACAACGTTCTAAAATACGATACATAATAAACATATGACCGAGCATTCTTGTTTGACTCAATAGTTTGAGGCTAACAATCTCCCCCAATGAGAGGTCATAAACCTTGGTCATTTAGGAAATTTGTAGAGATCACTAATCTCGCCATAAATGGGTCTTGAACGTGTAGTTATAGTCTTGATTCTTCATGTTGTGATCTTTGAGCCTTTGTCGTTGTCTTTCGACTTTGTCTTTAAGCTTGAGATCTTCAAATCATCCTTGACTTGTCTTTGCCATCTTGCGATCTTGTGTCTTCATCCACATGCTCACACTATTAATTGTTGAATATGTCTTTAGGCATGAGTATGTGGTTTCTGAATCATTGACTTTGCTGAGTACACCGTGACGCCACCTTCTCGAGACAAAACATAGACACGGACTGAATGGCTTTGACATTCGTCCTAAATCAGTAGCGTTTTACCTCCGGTCGGTGAAGACCGTTATACAATATTAAATACCGTACCTGTGATAGGTAGATTCAATTAAGAATCTCCTTGACAGAGTTTCGCGGCTCAAAGCAAGACTACGAACATAAAGAGTGAATCAATTAGATAAATATTCGCTTGATTAAAGTCGTCAATTCAAATTTCTGGAACAAGTGTGATTCATAAAGAATCTTACCATTGTTGCTTTCCAGTTGACACAAGCTTGATTCATAAGAATCTCACAAGTCACCTACCGTAGTGCTGTTTGATGTCGATGCTAGAAGGATTTACAAACGTCACTGTGAATATTAATGAATATCACTCTGAATGTTCTGGCAAGACCATAAAGATATTGCGTAGAAACCTGAAACGAGTTTGAATCAATTCAGAATCAAACCACTGTTGCTTTTCAGTTTTACACATGTTAAATTCATAAAGAATCTTACATATGACCTACCGCAGTGCTGTTTGATGTTAACACTAGAAGGATTTCCACTCATCATTGTGAATACTAAGTAGTATTACTCTAAGTGTTCTAGCAATATCGCAAGGATATAGCGTAGGACTCTCTTGATCTTCATCTGTGTGTCCTAACGAGATTTGATTGATCTCTTGGCTCTAGACTCGATTTGTGCACTTTTAGTGGTCGGAGGCTGGAGCAGATGCCACCTATTCAATATCAACTATCTCGAAGTGAGAAAGTCAATAGAAGTCAAGTTGTTCTCTGTGACAATAAAGCAAACTTCTTTTGAGAGAAGCCTGAGTAGCTAGGAAAGGGTTGTGCATACATCACTGGGTCCATGATGAGTTTGTCTTCATGATGAGTTGACCCAGTTTCTGCCTAAGTTGTATGGAGGGCTAATTTCTTTACACCCTTTATCCTTACATTTCTTTTTCATTCTTCAACCCCTTCAATGCTTACCAAGACATCATTACTAGCACCTTGTTGTGATCGTTCCAGTTCTAGCATCAGTACTTAGTTGGCATTCAGCTACGTTCACATTCTACTCCATCTTTCCTAAGGACTTCTAATAATCTATTGGATTGTCCTTGGGAAGATCCCTCTGGTTCTGGTTAGATCATAGGACTTAAACCTAACCACCCTTTTGACACCAATAACGTCGTGAATTAAAGATGTTGTGGGTATTTGATCATAACCATGAAAACCTCTTTAAATTCTAACAAAGTGTTTGATAACATTTAACACCTTGCTAGTTTTGTCGTTTCAGAAATGCTCCCCCTTCACATGTGCATCGATAATTGAAAGTGTTTCGCACATGTAGGTAAGAGTTAAAGTGCTTGAGTCTTATATTAGATCACATTTTAATCACATTTTCTCCCCCTATATCTAATATATAAAATCTTTTGATATTAGAGATACCAAATTTGATTAAAATATATTTTGAAAAATAGTCTTGAAAATCTTTGGGAGAGAGATGTGTCAATCTATGCATGAAGTTGAAATGATCCCCCTCAAAAATTGATCCAGTTGAATTGTCATTGTGAGGATATGATCCACATTTCGCTTTTTGAGGATGGGAGTTGTTGAACACACAATTTTTGAAAGATTTTGAATAATATTGAAAAATTCATGAAAAAATTATGTTCAACGCTTTTTGAAAAATCCTATTTATTTTTGGCGAAGAGGTTTTTCTAAAGCATAAACTTGAGTTCATAGACTTTGAATGTCTTGACGAATCCACTGAAGTGTAAGAAGATTTCTCTTCTTTTGCTGAGGGTAAGCGCACTAAATCGTACACTCCCCCGTGAATATAGATCCGGGTTGCAATCTAAAAGTGATTACAAGCCATTGTGTTGAGCTCAAAACGTTGAATGTTTTGTGACAAGCTCAACCCGTGATAGATTGCTCTACCCGTTGTTTGGAAATATTGTCCAGAATAGACAATTTCCTTTATTAAAAGAAGAAATGACATGTTTTGAAAAATATTTACAACTTTCATTCGAGCTCTATGTACACACCCGTGTCGTTATTAAGCGACATTTCTAGGCACGTCCATATTATCAATACTGAAAGACATGTCGAGAAGAATATTTTTGGATTTTGAAAGATTTTTATTTTTGTGTTTTGTTTTTATATGTTTTATATTTTTGTATTTTTCTTTTTCAAAGATATTTACAGGTTGATGTTTGATAGATAAATCAAGCAGGCACCTTTGCCAGAATCTCCAGGTCTGCTGGAGTCAAACATCTCATACCAATTTGCCTAACAAGGTACTCAAACCTATCTTTCGACAGAGCTTTCGTAAACAAGTCGGCTAATTGGTAATCCGTTCCAACAAAGTATAGTTCAACGATACCTTTTTCAACTTGTTCCTTTATGAAGTGATATCGGACATCAATGTGCTTCGTGCGGGAATGCTGTACCGGATTGCAGGAGATGGCTATGGCCGACTTTGAGTCACAGTACGTAGGTACTTTATCAAAGTGAAAGCCATAATCCGTGAGTTGTGTTCTCATCCATAGAACTTGAGCACAACACGCAGATAGAGACACATACTCCGCTTCGGCTGATGAAAGTGACGTGCAATCCTGCTTTTTGGAAGACCATCCCACAAGCTTATCATGACCTAGAAATTGTGCACCACCAGAAGTACTTTTTCGTGTATCAAGACACCCTGCATGATCATAATCTGAATAGGCCGTTAGAAAGAAACTGGTTTCCCTCAGATACTAGAGTCCCAAATTAATGGTATTCTTGAGGTACCGAAAGATCCGTTTAACCTCCTTGAGGTGCTTTTCAGTGGGTCGTGCTTGGTATCGTGCACAATAACACATAGCATGTAAAATATCAGGTCTGCTTGCTGTCAAGTACATGAGGGAACCAATCGTGGAACGATATCTCGTTTGATCGATGGCATTTCCCTCCAAGTCAGCATCTAGTGATGTGGTTGATAATGGTGTCCCAACGGGGTCACATGAAGTCATACCATGCTTTTTTTGATTATCTCTTGACAATACTTAGCTTGGTTTATAAAGATACCACTTGGGGATTGGTGAACTTGAATTCCTAGAAAGAATTTTAGTTCGCCCACCATAGACATTTCAAATTTGTTGTGCATGACTTTTTCAAACCATTTTGAAAGTTTTAGGTTTGTAGACCCGAAAATAATGTCATCAACATAAATCTGCACGAGCAAAATCTCATCCCCATATTTATAGGTGAACAGAGTTAGATCAATGGAACCTTTTGAGAAACCTTTGGATACCAGAAATTTTGAGAGCTCGTCGTACCACGCCCTTGGAGCTTGCTTGAGTCCATATAGTGCCTTGTGGAGACGATACACCTTGTCAGGATAATGAGGATTGACGAATCCTTCCGGCTGCGTGACATAGACTTCTTCCTTCAAAGGACCGTTAAGAAACGCCGTCTTTACGTCCATTTGATAGACAGTGAATCCCTTATGTGCAACATAAGCAAGAAAAATCCTGACCGCTTCCATACGAGCTACTGGTGCATATGATTCGTCAAAATCAATTCCCTCTTTCTGACCATACCCCTTAGCCACTAGCCTAGCTTTGTTCTTGATGATCGTATTCTCTTCATCCATCTTGTTTTTCCAGATCCAACGAAGTTTTGATGGAATCACATCGTATGGTCTGTCAACAAGTTCCCAGACTTTAAGTCTTTCAAATTGTTGAAGTTCATCCGTCATCGATTCAATCCAAGCATGATCAGACATGGCTTCTTTGATGTTTTTCGGTTCATCTGTACTCACGGCGAGTGCGAACATACAAACATCGCCATCGGTGGCTAGTTGTCTTCTTGTACGAACAGGCTGTGAAGGGTTTCCAATTACGTGAACCAAAGGATGATGTTGGGTCCAATGATGTGTTGAAAGATGTCGTTGATAAAACGTATGCATATTTGACGGATCAACATGGCGAGTAGAAGACTCTCCTGTTTCGTGTACCGGTGTACCGAATGGGTTGTGAAAATCGTCATCGTCAAATAATGCACCGTCTGCTTGATTTGTGTTCTCTGGAGCAATGAAAGTAGTTGTGGATGTTGTAGGATCGATTGTTGAAGTGATATTCTGAGGAGGTAAATCTGCAGCAACCCGTGTTGAAGTAGATGAAGTTGTATCCTTTTGTTGATGATGATCGGTATCATCATTCGTATCATGAGTGACAATGGAAGACTTCGATACAACATGTTTCTCCCCCGTGAAATTTTCATCAAACATTGGTCCATATAACATTTCCAACTCTTCAAGTTTCGTGTCCACTGTCATATCTGCTCTAGGAACATGTTCAGGAACCAGCTTTGAACTTGACGATTCATTGCTGTGGTCTTGAGTTCCGAGTTCCGTGCGGTTGTGAACGAAAGTCGTTTGTCGTTGTGGATCGGGACTTAAACTGTTTTGTTCAAGTGCCATTTCTTGTAATTCATCAAATCTGATATGAATAGTCTCGACTATCAATTTTGTTCTCTTGTTGTATACTCTGTATCTCTTAGACTGAGTTGCATATCCCACTAAAAAGATGCATCACCTTTCTCTTTCATCTTGTCCAGATTTTCACCATCTCGTATAATGTAACACGTACATCTAAAAACATGAAGGTGTTTGAGTGAAGGTTTGCGATCATTAATTATGTGATATGGTGTCTTTTCGTGTCTTGGGATAATTAAAGAGCGGTTTTTTGTGTAGCATGCGGTTGACAAGGCTTCGGCCTAAAAGTATAGTGGAAGTTCTGAAGCGGATAATAATGTTCGAGCAGCCTCAACTAAAGTACGGTTTCGTCTTTCAACAATGCCGTTTTGTTCGGGTGTTCGAGCAATAGATGTTTCATGTTCAATTCCTTCAGCTTCAAAATAGTTTCTCAGTTTTGAATCAAAAATTCAGTACCTCTGTCAGTATGAACCACTTTAACTTGAGCTTGAAGACCACATTGTATCACTTTAAGGAAGCTGATGAGAACATCAGGTGTTTCATCCTTGGACCTCAAGAAGTGAGTCCATGTGTACCTTGAGTAGTCATCGACAATTACCATAACGTATTTCTTCCCATTGATACTTTGAACACGCATGGGACCACACAAATCTATATGAAGAAGATCTAACCGTCCTTTAGAGCTTGGTGTAGTCTTTGTCTTGAAACTACTCCGTTTAGCTTTACAAAGCTCACAAGAAGAACAAAGATGATCTTGATGAATTTCAAGTTAGGAAGGCCTCGCACAATATCTTTCTTGGAAAGCAAGTTGATGGTATCAAAGTTAAGATGAGATAAACGTTGATGCCATAACCAAGCTTGAGTCGTTGAAGCTTTAGCCATGAAATAGATTAGAGTTAAAGATGTGGAGTCTTGTAGTGAAATAGTGTAGAGATCAGTACCCCGTGTTCCGGTAAGTAAGTCATTCCCATCATAATCACGAACAAAACATGTCTTCTTTCTAAAAGCAACCTCCAAATCCGCATCACACAATTGACCAACCGAGAAAAGATTGTGATTGAGCCCTTCGACGTAGTAAACCCTTTTGATAGTGATATTCCCCTGAACCAAGTCTCCATATCCTAGGATCGGTGCAAATTGATCATTTTCGAATCGGACCGTACCCAGGAACTTCTCCACGAAGTTAATTAGAAGCTTGAGATTCCCTGTCATGTGCTTCGTGCATCCGGAGTCCAGTATGAAGAAAATTATTTCGATCACCTACAGAATAATTAGAACACGATGGAGCATTTGATAAATTGGATTCCATGTTAGTTGTGATTTCCGATTCATTAGTTTCCCTAGTTTCATCACTTAGAGTCACACTAACGCACGTAGTCACATTTTCTGTCCTAACCTTAGGCATCCATTTATATCCTGGAGGTCAATGATTAGCAAACCACCATTTCCAAGGCTTGCTAGAAGACTCATATAATTCCCTAATTCTGCTTCTAGGGTTCTTAGTGGTGGAGTCTGATGCAATACTTTTCTTAGGGGGGGTTGCATCAGAATGGTTCACTTCGCGTTTGGGTTTTCTAGCACTAATAGGCATCGTAGTTTGCTTTTTAGTTCTAGTTTCTACGCCTTTGACATTATTCGAAACACACATAACATGATTAGCATTAGCACACTTTCCACATTTCACGCAAACAAACTTAACATTCAAAGCATTCAAAGTCGAATCATTCATATCGTCATTACACGCGATTACAGGCGTTTTATTCTTAGAAACATTGAAAATCCTAGGGTGGTCTTCTACTGTCTTCATCTTCCCTTGACTTTTGTTTTGCCAAACCTTTTCATTCATGCGAGTGCTCTTAAGCTGGGGCCGGATAACACTATCAGTGGGGACTACTCCTGTAGTAAAAGACACACGTCTATTAGTGTTTCTAGAAGTCTGAGGTGATTGAGTTTCTTTGTTGTGTGTAGATGTAGTGGCCAATCTATACATCCCTGGTTTAACCACATTTGTGTTCTTAATGCTTTGTGATCGAATATGTGTTTTGGGAGTGTTTTGTGGTAACCTATCCTTCCCATCCGTCTTGGGTGCAAACGCAGGTTTTACAAATGCAGAATTAGAGAAAACAGATGGTTTTCCCAAGACAGAGGGTCTAGTCACTTTTTGAGCATTGGGTTGTCTTACAACAGGTTTCTTAACACTGGGTTCCACAATTTTCCCACCCATCTTAGCAACGAGTTTCTGCAACTCTGCTATCGCTCTGTCCATGTCTTGTAACTGAGCTTTCAACCCTTTAATTTCGAAATTCTGTTCATTCATTTCTTGAAACGTTTGGGAAAGTTTTTCTTGCAATTTATTATCATATGGAAAACTACCAACGTCTTTTTGCAAAGCAAGTTCAAGAGAATGACAATGTTTTTGAAGGAAATCAGTTTTGTGTTGAAGTAACTCAAAAGCCTTTTTATCAACATTTTCTTTATGTTTCGAAAGCTCAAGTTCAAGACGCTCACATTCTTTGATTTTATCAAGATATTTGCATGCAACATCAGAATATCCATCGATATCAGCACAAGATTGAAGAGTAACACACAAAATATCTTTGGAGAGACATTCTTCTAAGAGTAGATCATATTCGTTTGAAAATTCTGATTTGTCATTTTGAAGTTCATCAATTTCTTTTTCAAGAGACTCAACATATTTCAAATCATCAAACATTTCAGACCGAATTAAATTTTCAAACTCAAGAACATGTTCTTTTATTATCTTCGTATTTGGTATTAAAAGTTCTTTCACAAGCAAAGTTATGTCGTGAGGAATCTTGGTTTTCCACTTATCCTTTTGACGTTTTTCCCAATCGCTTTCAACAATTGATTGAACATTATCAACGTGGTGTTTAAGAAAACCAAGTGTTTTTCAACTTTTGCTTTTAGAAGCATCTAGAGGCAAATAGTTAATATATTTAAAAACATTAGTTTTCCTCTTAGCGGCAAAAGCCCTTTTTCCATTGAATTCTTCTTTGTTTGCATTCTAAAAAGAATTCCTCACGAGACTTCTGTTTTATGTGGAGTGAAAAGACCATAAAGACTGTTTAAATAAACATAGTTATATGGTTTCACAAAATCTTTATTGACTGGTGATCGACTCTCCTCATCCCAAAGGGACGTCTCTTCACTATCGAGGTTAGCTACTGGGCAGTCATTATCAGTCCATTCGGACTCATCAAGATATAAGTGAGGGTTCGCAGCTTGAGCTTGTTCGAGGTACTTGGGGGTGGCAAAGCTAGGTTGACCCTTGAAAAACGACCGAGGTGCTATCATTCTTACGGTTTGAATAGAGTCATGTGTATTATAAACAACTTTTTTCAAAAAATCGACTTGTTCTTCGAGATCCTTTACTTTTTCAGTATCTTTGCTTTGTCTATTTTTGAAATCTTGTTTTATTGTTTCAACCTCTTGTTTCTTTTCGTCAAGAATTTTTGCAGAATCGGTGGTGTTCATAGAAAGCCTCTGTTCAAGTTCATTAACTTTTGTTGTGGAAAGGTACGTTTTTTGACGTTCATCACTTAATAAAACATTAAATTGACGTTTTTCTTTAGTTAACAAAGCAAGAGCTTCGTTTTATTTATTTTCAAACTCGTCCTTTTTAACGTTGATGACACGACTTTTGTACCCCTCAAGCTCGTTGGTCTTTTGAAGAAGCTCAGCCCTATAACTATCAGTAGTATCACTAGATTTTATAAGAGCGGCTTTGCATTCTTCAAAGTTTTGAGTGAGCGCTGCGTTTCCCTTCTTTAATTGCTTTTGACTCTTTCTATTTTCATTGACATCTTTTTGTAAACTAGCAATTAAATTAGCAAGCGCGACACGCTCCTCGTCATCATACTCATTTGCATGTTGATCATCCTCAAACTCATTATTGCACATGTCTGATGAATCGGGTGTGGTATTGCTATCAACCGTTTCCATCATACACGTGTCAGTAATTGTTGTTGGAAGATCACTATGCTCATGTGTATCACCAAACACATTATATTCATCATCATGTTGTACCTTATCAATTGGCTCGGTATCAAAGATAGGACCATTGTCATCTTCAGTGACGTTAAGGACCTCATGAATCTTTGCCATGTATGAATAATGTGCCTCGAATTCTTGGTCAGAGAGTTCATCATCTGTGTCGTCAAGCATTTCTCCTTCCTCAGCTGATAACATGATTCCAGCTTCCATTTTCTTGCACAGCAGCATCTTTTCCTTATGATAACCATAATCTTTAACCCTCTTTGGCTGCCTGCATTCCCTAGCCAAATGCCCAAAACCTCTGCAGTTAAAACACTGAATCCCACTTTGTTGCACAACTTGAGTACCAACAGTTTCCCTATTTCCAACAACAGTAGCCACCCTCTGATTATCATACTTAGGTTGTCGATCATACTTTGGAGGACTCTCAGCACGTCTTCGTGTGTCATACCATGGAGGACTCTGTGCATGGGTGTTCCTCGGGTTTGAAGATGTTCGAAGGTTGTTGTTGGTGGGTTTGTAGATTTTCTTATATTGCTTCATAATGAAAGCCATTTGTTGCTTGAATTCCCTATCCTTTTGAGCTACTTCTTCATCACTGTCTTCTTCAGATGATTGCTCAGGTGTGGGTGATGGTGCTCTTGCAACTTTTTTGCCTCGGGATCGTGTTGGAGCATGTGACTTGGAGACAATGGATGATCGTGGTGATGATGATTGAGTAGAGTAGGTCTTTGAATTACGAGAGTGATAATCTGGGTAATGTTGAGTGGTAGACACCAAAGCAAGTGGATTGGAAATCTTTGCAACTCGTTCAGCTCGAAGTTCATTTGCCTCATTTTGAAATTGTTTCAAAATGTTAAAGAGCTTATGATATGAAACTTCGTCTAACTTTTGTTATTGTTTCACCAAGGTGACAAACCGTGTCCACTCTGGTTGAAGTTGTTGTAGAAATTGGACATTGACTTGCATGGTGGAAACTTGCAAGTTGTTTCGGGTCATATCATTCATCATCTTGTAGAATCGGGAGTAATAAGAATCAATTGATTCCCCATCCTTTGATG
This sequence comes from Glebionis coronaria, assembly GCA_025667525.1. NCBI lineage: Eukaryota > Viridiplantae > Streptophyta > Magnoliopsida > Asterales > Asteraceae > Glebionis > Glebionis coronaria. The sequence continues at coordinate 425,452,735 of CM046879.1, read as the reverse complement.
TAAACTTTCCAAAGTTCCAAAACATCTTAGTTTTCACATCTTGTTTGTTAAGTGATTCACCTTGTTGCAATCTTTCAATAGCCGTCCACATTTCTTGAGCAGTAGGGCATGCATCAATCGTAGAATAAATATCATCTCCAATGCCACTGAGAATTAAGTAGATTGCTTCTTTCTCTCATCAAACCACGCACGGTTCTCTGGGGTGAGTTCGGTCCTCTTTTCATCACGTTCATATGCGGGTTGTACGTCACTTGTGTCTGTGGCTAGTACTGCAGGAACTTGAATCCTAGAGAGTTTATAGGGTCCTTCCAAAATACATTGCCTTAAAGCATCACCGTTAGGTTTTGTGTCAAGATAACGTAGAAAACAGGATTGCCATTGATCATATCGACCCGACACAAGCATTGGTGGTCTTTCTTTGTTACCCGCCACCATTATGTTGTTGTTCGTCACACGATATTCGGCAGTAGAATCCATCTCAATATTCTCTGAAATGATGAAGTGAATATGGATCTTAAGTAGATATGATGTGATTGAGTTGTTGTTGAAATTCCGAAAAATGCTATTTTTTCTCAGTCCGACATTAAATTCCTCAGTCCGACAAAACGGTAGACCAAAAAATTTTGTATCGCCAAATTTTGAAATTAAGCTAGAAATTTCCTAAAACTAGTATGGAAAAAATTTGAATTTACTTGACGAAAAAATTTTAACTCTTTTTTTTCTTTTTTTTTTATCTTCGTGTAAACGATATTCCGAAACTACTCTAGATGGTGGCTAAGTCTAAAAAATACTCAAACAAAATTTAGCTAAGCATGTCATCGGAATGTCCATCGGAATGTGCCATCGGAATGTCCATCGGAATGTTGGCTGTCGGAATGCTTAGATCGCAATGCACTGTCGGAATGTTTAGATCGGAATATGGCTTAGATCGCAATGCACTGTCGGAATGTTTAGATCGGAATATGGCTTAGATCGCAATGCATTGTCGGAATGTTTAGATCGGAATGTCCTTCTGTCTGAATGCTTAGATCGCAATGTATACCTGTCGGAATCCCAGATCGCAATGTACCGTCGGAATGTTCAGATCGGAATATGGCTGAAACAAATTTGGCAGAGTAACGACTCAAAGATCCCTTAAACCCGTCGGAATCCCAAATCGCAATGCACGATCGGAATATTCAGATCGGAATAAGGTATCGTAATACAGTGATCGCAAAGTAGAACCAGTTGGTTATTGCGATCAAATCCCTCTCACTTGTACTTTCCGATGGTGATACTAGCTTGAATTTTGGAATGAAGAAAACAAGATAGTTTTGAACGTTTGATCCAAGAAAGGTTGTGTTTTAACCAACACCAAGATACCAAAAACACTACAACATGATTAAATAAGTTATACGACTTGAAATCACAATCAAACACAAAAAAATTTAGAATTCGTGGAAGAAATAAGGATCAAATCAAATAAATCAAGTGAAAAGACAACAACCAATCACAAAACTATCCCATGGCGATTGATACCAATTGTTGTCCCATATATTTAGATGATATAATACGAATTAAAGAAAGAAAATAGATGAAGAAGATGAATTTTAGAGAGAGAAAGTAGTGAGAGAAAGTAGAGAGAAATGGTTGGAACTAGGTGAATGTTAGATTGATAAGTGAGAGAAAACAATGAACCAACACCCTTCCTAACATGCTAGGAAGGGTATATATAGTCCACCCACATGCGGGCTTCTTTATGGACTATATGGTTTGGGCCGGGCTTTCCTTTTGGGCTTTAGCTACTTATCAATGAACTTTAGCCTAAAGTTAAGCCCGTATAACACGACTAATATACTACCTATTACAACGTTCTAAATACGATACATAATAAACATATAACCGAGCATTCTTGTTTGACTTAATATTTTGAGGCTAACACAGGATATCGCACTCATCCATGCCTTACTTCAGGCGGACCAGCAGGGTCGCGTCGTACTTCAGGAGAGATTTAACTCTCTCTATACTGGACTCTGGCTGGTGAGTCACATACCACTCAGAGTTCTTTGCGTATGACCCAGGGAACCATACAGTGGCTTTTGGATGAGGTTTCTTACCTCCAATATCGCCTAGCTTCACTGGAGGGTCATCAGTACGAGACCCACACTGCCATACTCACACAGGAGGAGACCTTCAGGACCTTCATCGACCTGGCAGATCTTCATCACCAGGGGGTCACTACGAAGATAGATCTTCTTTGGAGTGTCGATACTGCACGCCAGATTCAGTTGCTCGAGACTATGAGGTTCTCCCGGGAGACCAGGAGAGCTATGATTCATATGCAGGATACTCGTGCACCCACACCACCAGCTGGACCATTCGCACCTGCAGGCAGCCATACTAGTGTAGGCTAGATTTCTTCGTACATCATGACAAGCATTGAGTTGCATCTTAGCTCGCATGATTTAGCTCTTTAATACTTATTTTTCTTTTCAGTTTTATCTTTATCATTAGCACCTAACCTTAGTAGGTAGGTTATCTTTTGTTGTACTACAAATATGCGTACCACTATTACAGATAGGATTGTTGTATCCCTGTCTAAGATTGGTTGTACTTGCATTATATTGTTATTCACTAGAATTGACATGTTATCATCTACTTGTTTGCATGTATTTATATTATTATGAACTCTTGACAGGTTATCCAATTTGTTGTGAATTATATGCATACACATTTTCTATGAAGCTTAATATAATAATCTTATTGATCAGCTAATAAAACTTATCCTTGTGTATTATAGAATAATGGCAAAAAGAGTCACTCGACTGAATCCCGGCGCTGCTCCCTTAATGTCTATTTCAGATGCACAACTTAGAGTGCCTTATCGGTCAAGGCATTGCTGATTCTCTAGCCGCCAGGGAAATACCTCACAGTGAAAACCAGGGCGACAACCAAAAATCAAATGCCAGAGATCGAAATGCCAGAGCGTGTACCTACCCCGACTTCCTAAAATGCAAGCCTAGTTACTTCAAGGGCAAGGAAGGGGTAGTGGAAATTATGCCATGGTTCGAGAGAATCGAGACTGTGTTCCGCATTAGTGATTGTACTGAAGAAAACAAGGTGAAATTTGCCACCTATACTCTTTTGGAACATGCTCTCACCTGGTGGAACTCACTAGTTGCTACCCTTGGGCATGATGAAGCCTATGGGATGACCTGGACTGGATTGAAAGAAAGACTTACCGCGAAATACTGTCCTCGTAGTGAAATCAAGAAACTAGAGATTGACTTGTGGAACCTCAAATGCTCAAATCATGACATCACGACCTACAATCAGAAGTTTTAGGAGTTGACTTTGATGTGTACTCGAATGTTCCCTGACGTGAAAGACAGGATAGAGAAGTACGTTAGTAGACTTCCTGATTCTGTTCATGATAGTGTACTCGCATCCCGACCCACTACGGTCGAGAGTGCCATAGAGTTTCCCACAGAGTTGATGAACAAATGGGGACGTGATCACTTGCTTAGACAGTCAGAGTACAAGAGGAAAGTTGATGAGAACTAACGTAGTCATCACTAGACCCAGTAACCAAAGACACAAAACTTAGGTCAGGTCTGCAGTGTTGTTTCCTCAGTACCACCTCCATATGTAGTTAACAAGCCGAAGTGTTCCAAGTGTATTTTCCATCACTACCCTACTGCTGAATGCCGAAGGCCCGGACAGGGCAACACACATGCTCCAACTATCAGGAACAACTCCAGTACTAACTACAGGCCCAACAATGGCAATAGTCAGAACTTCCGCGGAAGTGGACAACAGGGAAACCACCAGCACACTGGCAGTGGTAGTATGGCACGTAGGGAAGTTCTTTGCTATGGTTGCGGGGAGATCGGACACATCAAGCCTGAGTGCCCAAAGCGAGCAGTTAGGAACGAGAACAGAGGAGGAGCACCATCCAGAGTTTATGTTATAGGAGATACCAAGACCAACCCCGAATCCAATGTGGTTACCGGTATGTTTCTTCTGAACAATCGTTATGCAACTATTTTGTTTGATACGGGAGCCGATAGGAGTTTTATACCCACCGAGTTTAGTAGTTTACTATGCATTACTTCTTCACAGCTAGACGACTGTTACAGAGTCGAATTAGCAGACGGTAAAATCATCGAAACCAACACTATTCTAAGAGGTTGTACCTTAAATCTTCTAAATCATCCATTCGATATTCATTTGATTCCTGTAAATTTGGGTAGTTTTGACGTCATTATTGGTATGGACTGGTTAGCTAAATATCACGCAACCATTGTGTGTGACGAAAATCTAGTCCGTATACCGTGGGGAAAGGAAAATCTAATTGTCCGAGGAGAAGGAAATTCAGATAGAACTGACACCAGACTGAGTGCTATCTCATGCACCAAAGTCCAGAAGTATATACTAAAAGGATGCCCTATCTTTTTAGCACATTTCAAAGACAGACAAGGAAGAGGAACCATAGAAGAAACAAATCAAGGACGTGCCAATTGTCCGTGATTATCCCGGAGTTTTCCCAGACGACTTACATGGTTTACCTCCGACCCGTCAAGTGGAATTTCAAATTGACTTGATACCAGGAGCTGCACCTGTAGCTAAAGCACCATACCGATTAGCACCAACCGAGATGAAAGAACTCGGTGAACAACTTCAAGAACTATCAGACAAAGGTTTTATCAGACCAGTTCCTCACCTTGGGGAGCTCCAGTGTTGTTTGTCAAAAAGAAAGATGGTTCTTCCGAATGTGCATCGATTAAAGGGAACTGAATAAGTTAACTGTAAAGAATAGTTATCCGCTACCATGAATCGACAACCTATTTGATCAACTACAAGGATCAAGTATGTATTCCAAGATTGGCTTACGATCTAGATACCATTGGCTGAGAGTCAGAGAAGAGGACATACCAAAAACAGCATTCAGGACTCGTTACGATCATTACGAATTTCAGGTCATGCCATTTGGATTGACCAACGCACCAGCCATATTCATGGACCTCGTGAATCGAGTGTGTAGACCGTATCTAGATAAATTCGTCATCGTATTCATCGATGATATACTCATCTATTCCAAGAATGAGCAAGAGCACGGGGAACATCTTGCTCAAGTACTGAAATTACTTAAGGAAGAGAAGCAATATGCCAAATTCTCCAAATGTGATTTTTGGATTCCTAAAGTACATTTTCTTGGTCACGTGATTGACAGCAAAGGAATTCAGGTAGATTCCGCAAAATTCGAATCTGTAAAGGATTAGGCAGCACCCACTTCACCAAAGGAAATTCACCAATTGTTAGGTCTTGCCGGTTACTACCAGAGATTTATAGAAGGATTTTCTAAGATAGCTAAATCTATGACGAAGCATACTCAGAAAGGCGTGAAATTTTATTGGGGAAGAAGCCACATTCCAAACCATAAAACAGAAATTATGTAGTGCACCTATCATAGCTTTACCATAAGGCAACGAAGACTTCGTTATCTACTGTGATGCTTCACACAAAGGCTTAGGATCTGTGTTAAAGAAGAGACAAAAAGTGATTGCTTATGCTTGAAGGAAACTGAAGAAGCACGAGCAGAATTACTCTACTCATGATCTAGAGCTTGGATCTGTAGTTTTTGCCTTAAAAATTTGGAGACACTACCTATATGGAACAAAGTGCACAATGCATACCGAACACAAAAGTTTGCAACATATCCTAGACCAGAAGGAGCTGAACATGAGACAACGTCGTTGGATAGAATTACTCAGTGACTACGATTGTGATTTCAAATACCACCCAGGTAAGGCCAAGGTAGTTGCAGATGCACTAAGCCGAAAGGGAACTGATCCTCCCATGAGAGTTCGATCCCTAGTTATGACCATTAGCTTGGATCTACCCAAGCAGATATTAGAGGCTCAACTCCAAGCACATAAGCCTGAAAACATTAGAAAGGAAGACATAGGAGGAATGCTTAGGACCGATTTAAGCAAGGAGAAGTTAGAAGCCATATCAGACGGAACGTTATGTTTACACGGAAGAAGTTGGTTACCATGTTACGGAGACTTGAGAAACGTGATCATGCACGAATCTCATAAGTCTAAGTACTCCATACATCCCGGATCTGAAAAGATGTATCAGGACGTGAAGAAATTATATTGGTGGCCAAACATGAAGGCAGACATTGCCACATACGTGAAGAAATGTCTGACTTGTACCAGAGTGAAGACAGAACATCAGAGACCATCTGGTTTGTTAGTCCAACCCAAGATACCGAAATGGAAATGGGACAACATCACCATGGACTTCATTACCAAACTTCCTACTTCATCTCACGGTTACGATACAATTTGGGTAATCGTCGACCTACTCATAAAATCAGCTCATTTCCTGCCCATCAGAGAAAATGACTCTCTGAACAAGTTGGCCAAACTATACCTCAAGGAAGTTGTGACTAGACACGGTATACCAGTCTCAATCATCTGTGATCGAGATGGTAGATTTACGTCAAACTTTTGGAAAGCTTTTCAGCGAGCCTTGGGAACAAACTTGGACATGAGTATTGCTTATCACCCACAGACTGACGGTCAGAGTGAACGAACAATCCAAACATTGGAAGACATGCAGACTGACGGTCAGAGTGAACGAACAATCCAAACATTGGAAGACATGCTGAGGGCATGTGTGATCGACTTTGGAAAAGGATGGGTCGAACATATACTATTGGTTGAATTCTCCTACAACAACAGCTACCATGCCAGCATCAAAGCAGCACCATTTGAGTCCCTCTATGGCCGCAAGTGCAGATCACCCATGTTCTGGGCAGAGGTGGGGGAATTTCAGCTGACTGGACCCAAACTGATCTAAGAGACTACTGAGAAGATCACTCTCATCAAACAAAGAATTCAAGCTGCACAAGACAGACAGAAGAGCTATGCAGATCGCAAATGGAAACCTATGGAATTCGTAGTAGGTGACCGTGTTATGCTCAAGGTATCACCTTGGAAGGGCGTTGTACGATTTGGAAAACGTGGGAAATTAAATCCACGTTACGTAGGACCCTTCAAAGTGATCGCCAGAATCGGTGAAGTCGCTTATCGTTTAGAGTTACCCTAACAATTGAGCCAGGTACACTCTACATTCCATGTCTCGAACCTGAAGAAGTGCTACGCGGATGAGCCGTTAGCCATGCCATTGGAGGGTGTCCACTTTGATGACAAACTCCGATTCATAGAAGAACCTGTTTAAGTCATGGAGAGGGTAGTCAAGAAACTGAAGCGAAGCCAAATTTCGTTAGTTAAGATACGTAGGAACTCTAGGAGAGGTCCTGAGTTCACCTGGGAACGCTAAGACTCATTTAGAGCTAAGTACCCACACCTTTTCACCTGAGCAGTAACGTCATCTTAAGCTTTGAGGACAAAGCTAAAATAACGAGATAGTGCTGTAAAACCTGTAAATTTCAGGTTTGACTATGACATCATTGTACATGTCACCTCATGATATCTATATATATTACCATCTTTGCATGAAATCTTTTAGCAATCATATGCATCATTCATGAGCGTACATCATTTAAATCATCAGAACATGGAAACATTTGATCACATGACATATATTATGATTATGAGTATTTAATCATAAGGACATTTGTATGACTACATCATATGAGCACACAAAGCTTTAAACAATCATACATTAGGACTATTAAGTCACCTGAAACACATGATCATAAGCATTCATCAATTTGATTTATATAAATCTAAACTCATGATCACACCTAATAACACTTACCAAAGAACTATTTTATGCTTCGAAATATATATTTATATTACAATACGATATCAACTAATTTTTATTATTAAACATTACAACTATCCACTTTAACTCACTTTCACTAGTGTCATACTTTTTAAATAAAGTAAATTACACATTTATTTAATTATGACTATACTTTCACCAAGGATCCCAAAACTTAACCAAAACGATTTAGGACTTGAACCTACTTCTACTATATTATACTTAGCCTCCTAGTAACCATACCAAGACACTATAAACAAGCTTAAAACTACCTTAGACTTACATTCTAGCCGAATACCTAAAACCTCACAACTATACTTACCTAGGAACCTTTTTAATATACATTTGAATTTACAATACATGTACAACACACTCTAATTAAACCTTACACTATTTAAGCCATTCTTTCCCTTTGACTAGCCAAAAACCATCGGCCACATTCAAAACAAAGACCATGTGTACATACTTTGCATTTATGGAATGTACTAGGTATATCTAAATCCTAAGATATGCAAGTAGTAGAAACCAAACCAACTAACACATACTCGTCCCTTTAGACGTGTAGAAACCCCACACCACACAAACCTTTTACAATGTACATCACTTCCTTAATTCCTACACTATGCAAGTCCATATTTTCCCCTTGATATGCATGTATGCGATGGATAAGGGCTTACCAAAAGCCAAGTGCACAAACATTAGCATTAAAACCTTAGTACTCCATAGTACCTAGAAATCACATCAAATCGTACTTACACGTCTTTCTTGCCGTGGCTCAACCCAAGACCATATACAATCTTCACACTTAGATATTTAGCAAGCTAAACTCTCACTCCTCACCCTCACATACTCAAAAATTCGGATCACTAACTTCATATACCACCTAGACGCAAAAAACATATACAAAAGCATTTACTACCAAATCTTGGTATTCTCAAGGCATTTAGTGCAAGTATACAAGTGATTCTTAGTATCCAAGTCAAGCCAAACTTCCTAAGTCACGTGTAAGGAGTAACCGACACATAGGAGCCCTAATACTTGATCATCCACCATCTCTTCTAATAACAAGTAAGTTTAAACCCTCTAAGACTCTATTTCAATCTTTTCATACCTCTCTTTACATGTCATGCATATATAAGCTAAGGAAATAAAGCTAGGATTGCATGCACACGTAAAATACCCTAAGTCAACCCACCAACAACATATAAGCCCACGGCTTATATTGTTTTCGTGGGTAAGTATGCCTCAAAACACTATATTCATGACGAACTAGTAAGAACCATGCTTAAGGAAACCTAAGTAAGACCTAGTTAAATAACTTAGTCTTATAACCTAAACAATAAGCTCAAACTATAAGTCCTTATTCACGGCTTAATATTAACTAGAATAGGAATCACATTTTGATAAGCCCATGTAGTTAGAACATGTTTAAGATTAGAAGAACTAATAAATTATCCATAATAAGCCATAAGCTTATTTAAGCCGAAACAAATAAGCCATATAAACTCATATAAGCCGCGACATATAAGCCCATATATGAGTCTAAACAAACAAGCCCATAAGCCCAATATTATCTAGTGTATTAGTTAGTATGCTTAATGAATTTATTAGAAAACTAGACAATCCCAAAAACTAGCCCGTTAGGCCCATAAAGCCAAAGCCGTGACCGTATTGGGCCAACCAAGCCCAAAAACATGTTTGGGAACTTGTTTTTCCTTTATTGTCATTTGGTGAAAGATATAATCAAAAATGTAACTTTATAAAACATGTGTATATGTTTTCGTGACTTTAAAGAAGTTCGAGGACCAAATCTGTCACTTCTGAAAATATAGGGTGCGTTTGTGTTTAAACCGAGAACTAACCAAAATATAGGGACTAATAGTGTCACTTTGAAAACTTAATACAAGCCCTAGAAATCTTATTAAATGTTTTCGAGACTCAGGGGACTAATAGTGTCACTTTAGAAACTTAATACAAGCCCTAGAAATGTTAATATATATTTTCGAGATATGAGGGACTAGTTGTGTCATTATCAAAACTTAATTCAAGCCATAACCCCTATTTTAAATGTTTTCGAGACTTGAGGGGGGTGTGTTGCCATTTTACAAAGTTAAACCGAGCCCTAGGGACTCGGTTTGTAAATATTTCGAGACTAGGAAACCCTAGGGACCAAATTTGCCATATAACGGAAGTATTATGAGCCCTAGGAGTGTGTTTTGGAAATAAACTTAACGAACAAGGACTAACGAGGTGAAACACTTAACGAACGAAACTTTAAAGGTTATTTTGGGAAGTTATTATACTACGAGGATTTAGGAATAATTTTAATTTAATTAAAAGTATTATTAAATTATTTTATTAATAAATTAAATTAAGTCATTTTGATAATTAAATAAATTATTAAGATTTATTTACGAAACTTTATAAACAGACAAATCTTATTAAATATGTTTAGATCCTTAAGATAATTAAATGGAATATATTATTTTCTTACAATTAATTAAATTAAATTAAAATCTATTTATTTAATTTGTTACCCTTTTATTAGACAATCTAAATATATTTTTAGAAACTAGAAATATATTATTGACAGCTCACTATAAGTTTAAACACTTAAACAATAGTAACGACTTATAAATTCGTGATCATGCATCTTCATCAGCTACATTTCATTATTATTTTTGCATTTACTGAGTCATCTAAATTACTTAGGTAATTTCATCACTTCGTGATCACTGTGCCAGTTTATTCAGTGACATCATCACTACATCATTACCACTAAGGTGAGTTCATAGCCCCATTTTTACTGTATTTATAACTGGGGGAGAAAACATACTTAACTCTTTTATATGCAAACAGCACGGATAACATCAACATATAACAACTTATTCCCTATTGTTTGCCCCATTCCCGTGGACTGTAATAGTTAGTAGTGTAGCGCGAAATGTTATGAATAGATCTATTCGGGTATTGACAACACCCGACCTGCGTGATTTGCTATCACGAAACGCTTAGGCCAAGCAACAGGTTTATTTCATTGTCGGACTGAGGGAAACAACATCGGGTTTGACCATAATGGCGCCTGAGCATCATGTCTAGCTTCTATTACAGGGCAATAGGAACTTCTATAGTATTTTATGTGATTGTCCTACTATGATCGTGGTGTTTGGCATATTAGTACATTTATTTATTAAATTAAACCTGTGAATTCACCAACCTCGTGTTGACCCCCACATTTTATTTTACAGGTTTTCTCAAGAAAATAAACAGGTTCATGCATTGGATTCCAACATCATTGAAGCATCATGTTACCATCGGGCTGGGATATTTTTCACATTATTAATAAATGTTGTTTTCAGACAAGATACTAAATGTGTATAATTTAATTCATATGATATGTTTTTAAATGACTATTATGATCATTACTCTATATACTGTGTGCTATCGATCCACCAAAGTAACACCCCACGTACTGTTCTACGACATTTGACCATTATGAGGGTGTTTCATATATAGAACTTCCATTTCGCCCAATTAACTTTGGCGATCTGCAATGCAATGAAGCCAGTAGTGCATCAAGTGGAATGACCCAACTCCATACATTTCAACTCATATGCATGCTGACGTATGCTACTGTGATGTACATAAGTTGTATCCGAGGTTATTGTATTCTGTTATGTTTGATATATATGTGTGTTTGAATGATAGTTCTCAATTCTATAAATTCTTTAATCAGTCCTAATTTTTATCAAGGGTCCTACTCAAGCTCAAAATTTACGGGATACTCTTGTACAAGCGAAATCTGATATTGTAGTCAAGGTGTTTTACTATCATTTTTCTTTGCATAATATTGATAGATATATGTAAATCATATTAAAATCATATTATGATACATCGGGATCTACTTAAACAAAACCACATAACCAACTTCCATGGAATTGGACAAGAAAAAGGTTGCGTGCCTATTCTATCACACCTATGGTATGTTCACTTTAACTCTTCTCTTAGTACTATATTCTAGCTTAGTTAAGTACTACTATGGATCCACTACAACCATTTCCGTAATTTGCAACTTATTATAGATGCAAATCAAGAATCTAACTGCAGGCTTATTGTCTTTGTAAGATTTCATGATTTTGACCACCATTGTAGTTTTTTGAAGATGTTGTTCTGTATAATCTATAGGTTCTAAAATAAGCAATTCCAAGCACCCTTAAAATCAAAATTGTAGCTCAGTTGATGTTTAGTGAATAAATGTTCTATCAGACTACACAACTATAACCCGTAATTATTAATTGCCATCGGATTAACAAAGGGAAATGAGAAACTTACGTCATTTCTTGCAAAATGATCTTTTGAACTTTTGTCATATCAAAACCAGACTGATTGTCCTCTGTGAATAAACTCAAGCTTGGCATAGCCTATCACTAATCAGTAGTAGTATGATATGCTAGAGACTGAAAAAGAAAAGAAAAGTAAGTGGAAATTACTTGAGAACATTTTTAAACTTAACATACATTATAACAACAGGGTTTCCCTAAAAAGGGAATACAAACCAAATCGTATCACAAGTCAACCGGTTAACAACTCACATAAACTTTTTAGTTATCTTTTAGGAATGGAAAAACAGAAAATATGTGGCTTCTTCTAGACTTGTTCTGATAGAAACTCACTAGAAGCCTTACCTTGAGATTCTCAAGGATTAAAGCAAGTGTGTCTGTAAAACCCGCATGCTTTTACCATGAATAGTGCCCTTAAGATCGTACGTCCAAGATTAAAACTTACCTTATTTAGTATTGATCACATTCATGTACAAATAGTCAAGCAAGTGCATACGTGTATGACATGATAAGTATCGATTACGTACGAACTCATGATAAACAGTTAATAAATATGTCACGTGAACATAATTAAATCATGATCACCATTTAAAATACGAACTAAAATAATTACGTAAATACATATAATATAATTACGAGCGTTAAGATTACGATAAACTACATGATAAAATAAACAGAAACACTTTAAACACGAACACGTTTAACCACGAACGAACACGAAACATCGGGACACGAGAAAAGGTACGGGTACCCCATGTGGGGCCCCATACCCACGGCACACTAACCAAAATGGGCTTAGCCCATTGACTTTTACAAGAAAAGGGGGGGTTATGGTAAATATGTTTTTCATTTTTACATTTCAAGCAAAATAACTTTTAACCTAAAAAAGTTTTCTCTCCTCCTCTTGGTCTCTCTTTGTGCCGCCACCCATAGGACCACCATAGGTGGTTGTTGATTGATTTTGATCTTGAAAATCATTGCTATAAACCGTGTTTGTTCATCCTCTTTCAAGCTACGTATTGGTATATCATTCTAAACCTTTCTTTTTAATTCTTTTAAATCTTTGATTATTTTCATAAACATGTTATTATTATTCTTATTAAAACATGATAATTAAACATTGATCTAACATGTTTTAGGGTGAATTAAAATCAAAGGACGATATAAAAGGGTGTTTGTTTTGGCCGCCTAGCATAACCAACCCGAGGGGGGGTTCGGTTTGCTTTTAGCCGCCACCACCAAGACCATTGTTGGTCTTGGTTGGTGCATGTGGGACCCACGGCAGCAAGGGGGTACAAGTACCCCGAGTTTGGATCGGGGTACGGTGTCGAGTTCATGCCCGATTCATGGTTCGTTGGTTAAATCATGATTTATGCTACATGTTAAAATTTATGAATTATGAACTTAGGATATAAATTAATTAATAACATGAGATATTAATTAAACCATGACTTAGGTTATTTTTAATTATTAATTTAGCATGATATTAATTTAACCTAAGTATTTTATGTTATATGTTATAATTAATTAATTATTTAAAACATGCTTATAATTAATTAATTTAGACACGACTTAGGTTATGTTATTAATACATAATAATACACATTTTAACCTAAGTATTTTATTCCATTTTAATTAAAACATGTTATACTTTAATTAAAATGCTTAACCTATAGTTTAATTAAATACATGAAATAATAATTAAACTATACACTATATCATATGACTTAAGAAATAAGCTTATAAACACTTAGACTTATATGTTAGCTTATGTACCAGCTTAATTCTAAATATGGAAACTTCTATTTATAGAAACTTAATTAAATAAGGCAACTAATCTATTAATGGAAACCTTCTATATATGGAAATCTATCTATTTCAGGCAGCTAATCTAATCATAGAAACCTTCTATATATGGAAACTTATTTAATTAAGGCAGCTGATCTATTTTTGGAAACTTTCTATTTTTAGAAACTAATCTATTTTAAGCGGTAAATTCTATTTTAGGAAACTTTCTATTTTTGGAAACTTTCTATTTTTGGAAACTTTCTATTTTTGGAAACTTTCTATTTTTGGTAACTTTCTATTTTTGGAAATTTTCTATTTTTGGAAACTTTCTATTTTTGGAAACTTTCTATTTTTGGAAACCTGCTATTTTTGGAAAGTTACTTATTATTACACAGTAAGTATGATAATACATGAAATACCAGTAATACTTAATCAGATTAATCAGAATACAAGATAAACACAGTTTAAGGCTTTAAACAGTAAACCATGACCTAAAACATACAAAGTAAGCTAAGGTGAGACATAAAACCCAGTACGTAATCAGTGATTCGATACTTATACACGTGTGTATTCATGTAGCTTTAGTGATCCAGAAGTAGGAGTCTTTCTTCCGTTCATTCACTGGACTTGAGGTACGGATTCCCGTCCTTTCAGTATGGACATTCTTTCCTTATTAGGATTTCCCCGTATGCAGCCAACTGTTTTCCCCAGTAATTATTTTATTGTTTTGAACTGCTTATGTTTAATTAGCATAATCTATAGCCATATACAAGCATGACCAGTTTCACCTAGTTATGGAGGTACCATAACCATAACATTGGAGGCACCAATGTTATGACTTCCCCACGGCGGAGTGATTGCTCGTGGCGTCCCTTTCAGTTTTGGCCATATTATTATATCATGTGGGGCGTATGGGTGCATCCTAGTTACATGTTTTATTCAGTATTTCATGGTGAATGTAGTGTGTGCCTTACATCCTTCACAAGGAGTTGATCCCTCCTACCCAAACCAGTATATTAATTAGAGGCATCCCCTCTAATCAGCATGATGAGGTCACCCCTCCAAGTATTCATGCACGTGACCTTTTCATGACCTATATGGGCTATGGTATATTTATGTTAAAACAGTTTTCATAAGATAAACATAAGGCTTTTCAAACTATAAAACCAGTTTTCTTAATACTTAACCAGTTTACTCAGAACTTAGTCTTCCGCTGTTATATGTTACATGCTTATTCTATTTCATGCTATATTGTACATCCGTGCACTGAGCGTCTTGCTCAGCCATTTTACTTTTCATGTTCCCAAAACGGCAGGTACTCAGGGACGCTCGTAGATCTCAAACGTTCGTGCATATGGACTGGAAGCTTTACTGTCTTTCTTTACTTTATGCATTTCCTTTACTTTAATACAGTTTGCTATGGACATTGTTTCGTCCTTTCCTTTTACAGTATTTATGTTTGTGTGTGATGAGCTCTACTTTGGGGTTACCGATGTTTGATTCCGGTATTTCCCTTTTATGATCAAATAATGCTTAGACATTTATCCTTGTATGCTTTGATGACACGCCATGATTATGCGTAAGATTCCATTTCCAAAATGGGGTGTTACAATTATGGTATCAGAGCCAAGGCTTCGACCTGTAGGCTCTCAAATATGACCTGTGATTAGTGGGTAGTCACTACGGTCTTCCTAGAACTGACAGTTGTTTTCAAGCATTCATCATTTTAAGCATACATATACATGTCATTGTTACAGGGTTTTTGACTAAGTAATGGTTGGTACAGGACTGGCCCTATTTAGTCGCATGTGTTTTATCGAAACTTTTAGATTTGGGACCGACCCATAGGCGTCCCCTCGATATGTCTTTTGTTTTGAGTGAACTGACCGGAGGCGTTCACTCTCGAGCATCAAAAGTTTTCATAAAACCGCATCATGCATTCATACAAAATTTTTCTTGCATAAAATTTTTCTCGTGAAATTTTTGTATAAATTTTTTTTCATGTATATATATAATTTATATTTTATGTTTCGAACTGTTAATCATATGTTTTATGTTATACTGTCAGATGGTTCTCACACGCGAGCAAGAGCAGCTCAATGCTGCAATTCAGGCTGCCATGCAAGCCTTGCTTCCTCAACTGAGGAATGACATCCGTGCTGAAGTCCAAGCTGCCAACAATCAACAGCAGCAGAATCAGGCACCTCCTCCTCCTCCTCCCCCAGTGACACTAGCAGTGTGGCTGGAAAGATTCAACAAGCTCCGTCCTAGAGCTTTTGAAAAGACTGATAGCCCCAGCGATGCTGAAAGCTGGTTGACTCATATCGAGAAGATTTTCAATGCTATGGGATGTGACCCCGCATTCAAGGCGAGATTGGCATGCTACCGGTTTGAAGGCGCTGTACTCAACTGGTGGCTAGCCTTGACGCAGTCGGAAGGAGGTGATGATTGGGTCGCTGGTTTGACATGGGCCCAATTCAAGGAGAGAGTGATGGAGCAGTTCTTTCCCAAGGCAGAGCAGGACAAGCTAAAGCGAGAGTACCATGGGATACGTCAGAGAGCGGGCGAGAATAGCAACGAATTCATGCAGCGCTTTCTTCGCTTAGCTGGTTTCCTGGGAGCAGCAGCTGGTACTCCTGAGGAGCAGGCACACCACTTTAGGTGGGCACTTCGCACCTCGGTCGCGAACAATATGGTGTGTGCTACGTTCAATACAGTAGCACAAGTGGCCGACGCAGCAAGGAAGCTAGAGATGTTGCAGGAACGAGATGAGTTCAGGGAAGCTGAAAGACCCGAAAAGAGGTAAACATTTCGTGTTCTATCGATAACCAAACCGCATCCTATCATTATATGTTCTATAATCATCTCTTAAACTGTATCTTCCAGGCAGAAAACTGGGGACCGGTCTCAGCCGGCTACTCAGCAGCAGCCTCATCAGCCCAAAGGAAACGGTCACACTAACGACCGTTCTGTTGTGGAAAGGCGTAGCGGTAATGATAATTACCGTAATAACGCTGGACACTCCAACAACAGCAGGTCCTACTATTTACGCATCTTCTTATGATTTCATGTTATATCTCTCATGCTAACAGTATATTAATCTCTACCAGGAACCACGGTAACGGGAAGGACCAGAACCACAGGGGTTCGCAGCCTAACCGTTCAGCTAACACTGGTGAACATCTTATGACGCATATGTCTTATACTCGTGTATATACTTTATTTTAACACATTTTGTCATCAGCAGGCCCTCAGCAAGCAAGGACTCCTGCTGGAGGATTCACTCATCCTCTTTGCAGTACTTGCCATCGCAGACACCCTGGCCCATGTCGTCGTGATTCTCACGCGTGCTACAAGTGCGGCCTCCCTGGCCATCGTATGAGAGATTGCCGTAAGGGTGAAATGGAGGGTACTTCGGGTCATGCTGATAGTAAGCCGCCTCCTACCACTGGGCGTGTCTACACGACATCTCGTGATCAGGCAAACAAATCTACAGGTACCATTACTGGAATTTTGTATATGTACGGCCAAGCTGCATGTGTTCTTTTCGACACGGGTGCCACTCACTCAGTTATTTCCACTACTTATGCCAAGAACATCAGGACACTTCCCTTGCCATTAGAAAATAGGCTTACCATTTCCACGCCTTTGAGGGACTCTGTATTAATAACTCATGTATACAAGAGTCTTCCTCTAGAGTTTGACGATAAAGTTCGTGCAGTAGATGCACTTCCCCTAGACATGATTGAGTTCGATATGATTCTCGGCATGGACTGGTTATCCAAGCACCATGCTACCATAGACTACCACTCATATCAGGTGATCTTCGGCGACATTAATGCACCAGAGTACATTCATAACGGGTTCATACCCGAACGGTCTGTACAAGTCATATCTACCTTGCAAGCACGTGCATTACTGTCACATGGCTGTGAGGGTTATCTAGCTACGGTTCACGACATGGATGCTGAATCCCCATCGATTCAGGATCAACCAGTAGTTTCGGAATTTCAAGACGTCTTTCCAGCTGAACTTCCAGGCATACCACCTGCACGAGAAGTGGAGTTCAACATCGACCTTGTTCCAGGAGCTGAACCAATCTCTAAGGCTCCGTATCGTATGGCTCCCATAGAGCTAAAAGAACTGAAGAACCAACTGCAGGAACTTCTTGAACGAGGGTTCATTAGACCAAGCGCATCTCCATGGGGCGCACCGGTCTTGTTCGTTAAGAAGAAGGACGGCAGCATGCGACTTTGCATAGACTACCGTGAACTTAATAAGATTACCATCCGAAATAGATATCCACTGCCACGTATAGATGATCTGTTTGACCAACTTCAAGGAGCCAAACACTTCTTAAAGATCGATCTAAAGTCAGGCTACCATCAGCTAAGGGTTAAAGAGCAGGATATTGCCAAGACTGCTTTTCGTACCCGCTATGGCCATTATGAGTTTGTAGTCATGCCATTCGGCCTGACTAATGCTCCAGCAGTATTCATGGATCTGATGAACAGAATCTTCCACGAATTCCTTGATAAGTTTGTCATTGTATTCATCGATGACATCCTGATTTTCTCAAAATCCACGGAGGAACACGAAGACCATCTCCGTACGGTACTACAGATTCTTCGTCAGAAGCAGCTGTATGCGAAATTCTCCAAGTGTGAGTTCTGGTTAAACAAGGTGGCATTCTTAGGTCACATTGTATCAGCATAAGGGATTACTATGGATCCAGCGAAGGTTGAGGCTATCACTAAATGGCCAAGACCAACGTCAGCGACTAAAGTCCGCAGTTTCTTAGGCTTAGCTGGATATTATCGCAGATTCGTGGAGAACTTTTCCCGCTTGGCACTACCTCTCACCAAACTGATGCGAAAAGGAGAGAAATTCTTCTGGACGGAAGAACGAGAGAAGAGCTTCGAAGACCTAAAGCAGAAGTTAGTATCTGCACCTATTCTTACTCTCCCATCTGGTACAGGTGGATTTCAGATCTACAGCGATGCATCGGGGAAGGGACTGGGCTGTGTTCTCATGCAACATGGGAAAGTGATCGCGTATGCTTCACGGCAGCTTAAGCCCTATGAAGAAAACTATCCTACGCATGACCTGGAACTTGCTGCAGTGGTGTTCGCATTGAAAATATGGAGGCATTACTTATACGGAGAATCATGCGACATTTTCACGGATCACAAGAGCATGAAGTATATCTTCACTCAACGAGAATTGAACATGAGACAAAGGAGATGGTTGGAACTGTTGAAGGATTATGATATTAACCTACAGTATCATCCCGGGAAGGCTAATGTAGTAGCAGATGCACTCAGCAGAAAGTCCGGAATGATCAACGGCATTGAGATCAAGGAACAAAACATAAGAGACTTGGAGCGGCTAGACATCGAAATCATGGTACGTGGGCAGCACGGATACTGGGCGAATCTTAGAGTAGAACCTGAGTTACTGTCTAGGATCAAGGAAGAGCAGAAGGATGATGGAGAAATTTGGGCGATAATTCAGAATTTGGAGAAGCAGACAGAATTCAGAATGGACGCAGACGGTATCGTTTGGCAGGGCACGAGACTTTGTGTTCCTGACAATCAAGAACTCCGGGAAGCATTGTTAGCTGAAGCTCACAGCTCCCCATTTTCTATACATCCTGGGTCGACAAAAATGTACCATGACATCAGACAACACTTTTGGTGGAGTGGTATGAAACAGGATGTAGCCACTTATGTTTCCAAATGTCTTACCTGCCAGCAGGTTAAGATTGAGCATCAGCGATCGGGCGGTCTCCTTCAACCGTTGGATATTCCAGAGTGGAAGTGGGACAAAATCACCATAGAATTTGTTACCGGTCTTCCGCCTACCAAGAAGAAGCACGATGCTATTTGGGTCATTGTTGATCGACTCACCAAATCAGCTCATTTCTTACCGATACGCAAGGAAGATCCGGTAAGTAAACTCGCAGATACTTACAGAAGGGAGATCATGAGACTCCACGGTACTCCCTCCAGCATCGTCTCAGACAGAGATCCTCGTTTCACGTCGCGATTCTGGAAAGGTCTGCAAAAAGCTTGGGGTACACAACTTAAGCTGAGTACGGCCTTTCATCCTCAAACGGACGGACAGTCGGAGCGAACAATTCAGACATTGGAAGATATGTTAAGGTCGTGTGCGTTGGAATGGACATGTGATTGGGACGATTACATCTGTTTGGTCGAGTTTGCATACAACAACAGCTGGCACGCAAGTATCAAATGTGCTCCTTTCGAAATGTTGTATGGCAGGAAGTGTCGCGCTCCAATCTGCTGGGATCAAGTGGGAGAGCGATCACTCGAAGGTCCAGAGATTATAGAAATGACCAATGAGAAGATCGAAGTAGCTAAACAGAAGCTGCAGGAAGCACGGTCACGTCAGAAGAGTTACGCCGATAAGCATCGTAGGGACATACATTTAAGGTGGGAGATCACGTCTTCCTCAAGGTTTCGCCGGCACGTGGTGTTAAACGCTTCGGGATCAAAGGGAAACTCAGTCCTCGTTTCATCGGACCATTTGATATCATTGAACGAATCGGTGAAGTATCTTACCGATTGGCGTTACCTCCTCAGCTTTCGCATGTGCATAACGTGTTCCATGTATCCTTACTCAGAGGGTACAAGTATCATCCCCTTCACATGGTTCAGTATCCACTGGAACAGATACGTGAAGATCTCACTTTTATAGAGGAACCCGAACGAGTTCTTGACAGGCAAGAACGAATCATGAGAAGGAAGACGATTCCATTCGTCAAAATTCTTTGGAGGGACAATACCGAGCGGGAAGCCACTTGGGAAATAGAGGAGTCTATCCGGGCTTCTTACCCTCACTTCATATTTTGAGTTCGGGTATGTTACTTCTTTCCAGTTTGCTTTATCTATAATTCGGGGATGAATTATTTTTTTTAGGGGGGAAGAATTGTAAAACCCGCATGCTTTTACCATGAATAGTGCCCTTAAGATCGTACGTCCTAGATTAAAACTTACTGTTAGAAATAGGTTTTTACGTATATTAGAAGTATCGGTCACTCCACAATATTATTAATGTTGTAATAGCTCGTAGTTAACAAATAGTTAATAGTTGCTTATTAAGTTAAGTAAGAACTGGTCCATGGGCTTATCATGGACCGGCCCAAGCCCATGTAGCTTGGAAGTATAAATACCCCTTTCCACCATGGAAAGGGGTTGGTTGTTGTCACTTTTCTAGTTTCATTTATTGAAATAACACATAGTTTCTCTCACTTTCTCTCTCTAACTTTCTCTCTCTAGAAATCAACAAACCCCTTCATAGATTCATAGGTTATCAATATTCTACATTTGGTATCAAGAGCTATGGGGTGATTTAAGGTAGTGATTTGTGTGGTTTTTTAGTTTTTGATTGTATTAGTGTTCTTTAAGAAAAACCATCTTGATTCTTGGTGTTTTTGGTGTTTTTGTGATTGGGATTAGTGGATAAGTATTAGTTTTTACTTATTATTGTAGAAATCACAAAACTTTTTGGGTTATTTGGTCAAAATCTGGGTTTAATCTCTCGTTTTGTGGTCGACTGTTCATCGTATCAAAGTTTCTGATTAACCCAGCAAAAGTTCCGGATCAAGAAGTTCCGGATCAAGAAGTTCCGGATCAAGAAGTTCCGGATCAAGAAGTTCCGGATCAAGAAGTTTCGGATCAAGAAGTTCCGGATCAAGAAGTTCCGGATCAAGAAGTTCCGGATCAAGAACTTCCGAACCAAGAAGTTCCGGATCAAGCCAAAAGTTCCGAACCAAGAACTTCCGAACCAAGAAGTTCCGGATCAAGCCAAAGTTCCGAACCAAGAACTTTCGAATCAAGAAGTTCCGGATCAAGCCAAAAGTTCCGAATCAAGGTAATTCCAAGCCAAATCTTCCGAATCAAACTTCCGAATCAACAAAAAGTTCCGAATCAAGGGTTATTTTGCTTGTTTTTTTGACGATTTTTTAGAGGATTTAATCTTGGTTTCTTACAACAAAAACACAACACAATTCACAAGCTTTACTTCACTGCTCGATCAACCGATAATCTTTGTCTCTTTGAAGTTAACAAAATGAATCCGAATTCAGTAATGCCTCAGATGACATCACTTACGGATATTTCCGTCATTACGGGAACGGATAATCGCCCGCCAATGCTCATCAAAGAAGTTTTTGAAGCATGGCAAGGCCGGATGATGTCTTATCTTAAGGGAAAACCGGTTTATGGGAGGCTTATGGTTAAATCAATCTTAAATGGTCCACTTGACTATGGTACCATCGTGGCTAACAATGTGTCTCGACCAAGAGAATTTGAAGAACTTACACCAGCTCAACAACTTGTTGCCGATGCAGACGAGAAAGCTCTTCAAACAATTCTCCAAGCTCTTCCCCATGACATCTATAGGATGGTAAGTCAGTATACTGTGGCAAAGGATTTATGGGAACGTCTTAAGGTGTTGCTACAAGGCACGTCTCTCACGAAACAGGAAAGGGAATGTCAGTTATATGACCTGTTTGACAGATTCACTTACAACCCAGGGGAAACGCTTCACGATTATTACTTCAGATTCACCACACTCATGAATGATCTGAATGTATACAATCTGGTGATTGCTCCATTCCAGGTTAACACCAAATTCTTGAATACTTTACCTCAAGCTGAATGGGGTGAGTATATTACCGATGTTAAGTTAACCAGGGATCTGCATAAGTGCAATTTGGATCAACTATATGCTTTTCTTCAGCAGCATGAGAAACATGTGATCATGCACCGTTCTCCACGAGGTATGTACCCTGATTCATTAGCTTTGATGGCGAATCGACCAAGCTTGTCTCACAACAACACTCCTTATATTTTGGGACATCAAGCCTATCATCCATCACCTTACATGACACCAACCTTTCCCCAATACTCGATTTTACCACAACCACCCACCTCACATCAGCAACAATATCGGTTCAGTGCACCTTCATCACAATATGCTACACAACCTCACCCAGCAAGTATTTCACCTTATGCTCAATCTTCATATTCTTCTTATCAAGAGAATGCAGCATATCCAACAAGCTACCCTGATCAAATGAGTATTCCTTCTAGTGATTATGCAGCTCAAGACCAAGCAATGTACTGTGATGATGAGGAAGTCCCCGTTCCTGTATTCAAACAAGGTGCTGATCCAGTTGAAGTGTTAACCACTATGTCTGCTTATCTCACAAGGACTTTAAGCAAACGAGGATTTAGGGGATCAGCTCCTACCAACAATCAGTTGAGGAATTCATCCAATTCTCGCCAACAAGCTACAATTGAGAATGACAGGGTAATGGTTCAGCCTATTCAACCATATCAGGGGAGACCTACCACATCAACCACCAATGCTCGCACGGTCAATCAGGCTCCAATGGTCAATCCTGCTCCACGGGCTAATTCCACGGGCAAGTTGCGAATGATTACA
Organism: Glebionis coronaria; assembly: GCA_025667525.1. Lineage (NCBI taxonomy): Eukaryota > Viridiplantae > Streptophyta > Magnoliopsida > Asterales > Asteraceae > Glebionis > Glebionis coronaria. The sequence continues at coordinate 425,429,354 of CM046879.1, read as the reverse complement.
TGCTACAACTGCAAGGAAGAGGGTCACATGTCCAGGGATTGTAAGAAACCCAAAAGGAGAAGGGATGGACAATGGTTTGCAGAAAAGATCTATCTGGTAAATGCTCAGGCACAAGGAAGGGAACTTGATGAAGAGGAGCTTGCATTTCTTGCTGATCCAGGGATTGCTGAACAAGACACGGTCACCACATAGAATGCAGCATACCAAGCAGATGATCTCGATGCGTATGACTCAGACTGTGATGACTTTCAATCTGCAAAGGCTGCTCTCATGGCAACTATCTCCAGCTTAGGGCCAGAAAAGAGATCTGAGGTACTTATTAATACCACCGATAATACCACTGATGCTAGTATTCAACCACATCAAGTTGTGCAAGAGAGTGCTGATTCGAATGAATCTTCGGTGGCGAGTCTTTCAAATGAGGAGACAAACAATGATAGCAATATCAATGTGAGTCCCCAGACTTTGAGTGAATCACAACCGGGACCCATTTCGCATACGCCTACTCCTGCTCAACAAGATTTGGTCATGGTTCCCGCTACATTACTTAGCCAAATGAATGCTGCACTCTTAGAAACCTTAGCTAAGAATAAGAATTTGTCTGATGAGCTTGCCTTAAGCAATGAGAAAGTTCAAACCTTGGAACTAGTGCCTTCGTCTAGTGTTCTAACTAATCCCGAATATGATCACTTTAGAAACAAACAAATGGGTCACTTGCAAGAAATAGAAAACTTAAGAGCAAATCTGTCTAATGAACTTTAAGAAAAGGAGTTAGTGGTCACTAATTTTCAAAAACTTCAAACGGATTTTGAATCACTCGAGTCTAAGAAGAATGAAATGGAGATTAATGCTACTAATAAGATTAGAAGTCTAGATTACTTGCTGTTAAGACAATACGCTGCTTCTCAACTAGTTCACTCATTTGATGCTTCGTTTAGAGAGTTTAACTTATCACGTCTAAAAGGCCTTCCCCCTAATCCACGGTATGCAAAACAAGCTTTAAGACATAGTCCTAGACTTTATAATGCAACTCAATTAGGATTGGCTTTAGACCCGATTGTTTTTCCCGATGATCGAACAAGTAAGGATCTAGTTGATGAGGATCGGTCATACAATTCTGCAAAATATCCCGAGTGTGATTATTTTAAATTGAATAAGGAGCTTGCAAAAACGGATTTTAGAATTCGCTTTCATATGGACAAAGATCTCATAACAGCACCGACCTACATATTAGATGAAGAAAACCCTAGTACATTTCCTACACTTGTCAATATGGAAGGTCCTAAGGAAATTCCAAAGGATCTTCCACCTGTTAGCACTGTATGGTTAAACTTGCAAGAGATTAATCAATACTTTACTAATTTTGACAAGGTCATTTTGGATTGTACGACTTCAAATGGCTTAAATGCCGGAGAATGGGCTTTCGAACATATGAACGAGGTGTTTAAAAATGAGATCAATCCGTTTGTCGAAAGTCTAAAAGGAACTTTTGCATCTCTTAAGGAAAATCTTGTGTTTGAAATTGGTGAAGTTCAAAAAGTGTTTTATGAAATAGACACCGCTTACGAACTACAACTAATTGAAAAAGAAAATATTTTAACCGAATATGACCAATTCTTGTCTGCAGTAATCTCGTGTGATGTGCTTACTACTGTAAATGTTAATTATTCGAATGAGCTTACATCCGCTATGATTAATTGTGATGCTGTGCATAAATGTGATGATGTTTGTAATCTCTCTGTAAATGTTGCTGATACTGTAAATGAGGTAGATAATCATTCTTGTCACGAATCTAACGCTGAGTTTTTAAAGCTATAAGATTCTTACAATTTACTTTCAAAACGCTTTAATCAACTAGAACAACATTGTATATCTTTAGAATTAAAACAACAAACTCAAAATGAGGATCTTTTGATATCAAATGGTTGTGAAAACGGTGTTGAGACTAGTGACAAGATGATTGCAATTGTTAAGACATTAGAGGAAGAAATCATGAGATTGAAGAGAGAGGTGTCATCAAAGGAAACATTAAAATTGGAACTAGAGGCTGCAGAGTCTAAAAACCAGGTCTTAGAAATTAGACTTTCGTCTGTTCTAGGGGAGATGGATCGGACAAGACAGGGACTATCCGCTCTTTATGGTTCACTAGAAGAAGGCTTCGCTTTTAATGCGGCACAGCAACAATCTTATGTTGAACAACTGAACCAAAAGTGCGAGGAAATCTCTGACTTGAACATCCTGCTCATTGACAAAAATATGGTTTTGGCTGAGTTAAAGGAGACACTTCTTCTCACCCGACAAGAAGTTGTTGATAACTTATCTACCGACTCTGCACCGTCCACTAGTGCTCCAACAACCAAGTCAGTAGTGCTTTATAAGAATCCGCTTCATAAGAGAAACCCGGTTACCTATGATGATTATATGAGGAATGCCATTAAGCATGTCAATCTTCTTAGGGATATTTTAGACGATCTTTATGCCTTAGATCCCTCAAGTAGCGACTATTATTCGGCTCATGAATATATTAAGCGAGTTCAATATTGCTTGGCATATTTGCAATACATAGGTACACCAGGTTCGACACTACTTAATAATAGGCCCATTGCTGTCACTCCATTTAATAAGACTCCAGGAGCGAAACCGTCATTGGCACAATCAAGTAAGACACCTTTAAAATCTGTTGCTAATGTTCCCACTTTGCCTTCTACAGGATTAAAAGAGACTACTAAGGCTAAAGGATCGCCACTCAAGAAAGATAAGATCAAGCCCTCCACTAGTAGTGCTACAAAGAAGAAAGTAGAAGTTCATAATAGGAATGCTAGTTCAGTTTTAAATAAAAAGAATCATGTTAAGACTAAAAGCTCTGCGCCTGTGCAGCAGCCTAAACCATTCGTGAATTCTGATTTAAATTGTTGGAATTGTAATGAATGTATGTTTTCCCAACGTCATGATTTGTGTCTGATTGATCACGTGAATGAAATGAATGCTATTAAGAATGGTCTTGAATGGAAGCCAACGGGTAGAACTCGTGCCCAAGTTGGCTGGCAATGGCGTCCCACTGGTAGGACCTTTACATTAGATGGAAAAATGTGCCCTTTAACTAGGAATGCATCCATTAAGGTTAGGTCTGAGCGTCCTTTAGTTAGGAACACTCGCACTCAAGTATGGAAACAACGCCCTTTAATTAGGTCAGCCCCCACTATAGTGCCTATCAGTGAAGAAATACCTCAGGATTTAAGCCAACTAGAATCTACACCACCAATTAGGAAGAAAAAGGCTAGGAAGTCTAAGAAACCTAGAGTTAGCAAATCTAAGATTATTAAATCTATACCTGCTAATAACAAGGAACACTCAGATTCCGATACCTCTACATTGTCTTCGTGTGGTGATATTTTCAGGTGGTCCAAATCATCCTGTGGTATTTGGACTCCGGTTGTTCAAAACATATGACCAGAAATCGCTCGATGCTCCGAAATTTCGTCAGCAAGTTTCTTGGTACGGTTAAATTCGGGAATGATCATATAGCAAAGATAATGGGGTATGGTGAATATCAGATTGGAAACGTGACGATTTCAAGGGTATACTATGTAGAAGGTCTTGGTCATAACTTATTCTCAGTAGGACAGTTTTGTGATTCCAACCTTGAGGTTGCTTTTCGACAACACACTTGTTTCATCCGCAACTTGGAAGGAAAAGATTTGTTGAAGGGATCTCGTGGTGCAAATCTCTATACCTTGTCCTTACAAGACATGATGGCCGCCTCTCCAGTATGTCTTCTCTCTAAAGCATCTAAGACCAAGTCATGGTTATGGCATCGCAGATTATCTCATCTTAACTTTGATGCTATTAATCATCTGGCTAAAAACGATTTAGTTCGTGGTCTTCCAAAGCTTAAATTTCACAAGGATCATTTATGTTCCGCGTGTTCAAGGGGGAAAAGTACCAAGAAATCTTACAAGCCCAAAGCTGAAGACACCAATCAAGAAAAACTTCATCTTTTGCATATGGATCTTTGTGGGCCAATGAGAACTGAAAGTGTGAGCGGTAAGAAATTCATTCTGGTAATAGTGGATGATTTCTCCAGGTTTACATGGGTTAGATTCCTACGTACAAAGGATGAAGCACCGAAGGCTATCATCACTTTTCTGAAATTCATTCAGGTACGTTTGAATACTACTGTCCGCCGTATTCGTACAGACAATGGAACAGAGTTCGTCAACCAGACTCTTCGTGATTATTATGAAGGAGTTGGTATTTCACATGAAACATCCGCTGCACGCACTCCACAACAAAACGGTGTCGTTGAAAGACGGAATCGTACACTTATGGAAGCTGCTAGGACCATGCTTATTTATGCGAACGCTCCATTGTTCTTGTGGGCAGAGGCTATTTCTACTGCATGTTTCACCCAAAACCGTTCTATCATTCGGAAACGCCATGGAAAAACACCTTATGAGCTTCTACATGACCGTAAACCCGATGTTTCATTTTTTCATGTGTTTGGTGCTCTTTGTTATCCAAACATCAATAGTGAGAACTTGGGTAAGCTTCAACCGAAAGCCGATATAGGTATTTTCATTGGTTACTCACCGTCCAAGAGAGCATACCGAATTTACAACCGTCGTCTTGGCAAGATTGTAGAAACTATGGACGCCGATTTCGATGAGCTGACAGCGATGGCTTCTGAGCAACACAGCTCTGAACCCGCGCTTCATGAGATGGGAACCGGTACTATTAGTTCCGGATTAGTTCCCAATAATCCTACTTCTACATCATTTTTACCACCAACAAGGCCCGAGTGGGATAAACTGTTTCAACCGTTGTTTGATGAATTCTTCGATCCCCCGACTGATGAAGTTCCAGCACCTGTAGTAATCGCTCCAATCCCTGAAGTGGTTGCTCAAGCTAATGAACCTTTATCTAATGCATCTACATTTCACATTGAACCGGATGCACCTTCACCAAGTGATTCTCAAACTACACCTGAATCATCACCCCTACTTGTGCCTAATGATGTAGAAGAGGAAACTACTGATCACGACTTAGAATATGCTCATCTGCAAGAGCTTCCTTTCTTTGGTGTAGCGATACCTGAAAACCCTTCAGCCGCGTCTACCTCAGAAGAAGCTCCTTCTATTGTTCACTCCAGACCACCTAGGATTGAAAACCATAGCACTAAATGGACAAAAGATCACCCAATTAGGAATGTTATTGGAGATCTAGATCGACCAGTCTCTACACGCCATCAATTACAAGAGAGTACACTTTATTGCTACTTTGATGCATTTCTCTCTAAAGTTGAACCTAAAAATTGGCAGCAGGCTATGACCCAATCATCTTGGATTGAAGCTATGCAGGAGGAACTAAATGAATTCCAACGACTTGAAGTATGGGAATTGGTTCCTCTCCCTGACAAGGTTAACATCCTTACTTTGTTATGGGTTTATAAGGTTAAACTTGATGAGATGGGTGCGGTATTAAAGAATAAGGCTAGATTGGTTGCTAGAGGATATAAACAAGCCTTGGGTATAGACTTTGAAGAATCTTTTGCTCATGTGGCAAGATTGGAGGCCATTAGACTATTCCTTGCGTATGCTGCTCATATGAATATGATCGTCTATCAAATGGATATGAAGACGGCATTTTTGAACGGTGAACTAAGGGAAGAAGTCTATGTTAGTCAGCCGGATGGGTTCGTCAGTACGGAGTTTCCTAATCATGTGTACAAGCTTAAGAAGGCTCTCTATGGGTTGAAACAAGCTCCACGCGCGTGGTATGATCTCCTGTCCACATATCTCATTTCGGAAGGCTTCTCCAAAGGCAAGGTGGACCCCACACTATTCACTCTCAAGGAAGGCAACGACATGATTCTGGTACAAATTTATGTTGATGATATAATATTTGCTGCCACTAACATAGAATTGTCAAATCGATTTGAGAAGATAATGTCCACACGCTTTCAGATGTCGATGATGGGAAAATTTTCATTTTTCTTAGGATTACAGATTTCTCAGAATCCCAGAGGCATCTTTATTAATCAATCCAAATCTGCTCTAGAATCTCTTAAGAAATATAACTTTGAAAATTGTGACCCCGTGGACACTCCAATGGTGGAGAAATCCAAGTTAGATGAAGATAGGAATGGGACTATTGTCGATCCAAAACTTTACCGTGGGATGATCGGCACCCTTCTATATCTGACTGCTAGCAGGCCTGATTTGCAATTTGCTGTATGCATGTGTGCCCGGTATCAGGCTCGGCCTACCGAAAAGCACCTACATGTTGTGAAAAGGATCTTTCGGTATCTAAAAGGAACACTTCATCGTGGTCTATGGTATCCGAAAGATTCCTCTATTGCTTTAATATCATACGCAGATGCCGATCATGCTGGATGTCAAGACACGAGGCGTAGCACTTCTGGATCTGGGCAACTCCTTGGAGATAGATTGATCAGTTGGTCTTCAAAAAGGCAGAAAAGCGCTGCAATATCAAGCACGGAGGCTGAATACATCGCCATGTCCGGATGTTGTGCTCAAGTCCTTTGGATGAGATCACAATTAACTGACTACGGTTTGGGATTCAACAAAATCCCGATGTATTGTGACAACAAGAGCGCCATTGCCCTTTGCTGCAACTATGTTCAACACTCCCGGGCCAAGCACATAGACATTCGCTAGCATTTCATTAAAGAGCAGGTGGAGAACAGAGTGATCGAGCTGTATTTTGTCACTACTGAGTACCAGCTGGCGGATATGTTCACCAAAGCCTTAGATCGAGGACGAATCGAGTTTTTGATCGACAAGCTTGGTATGAAATCATTCACTCCAGCGACTCTCAAAGAGTTGGCAGAAGAATCAGCTGAATAGTCGTGGTAAACTATTCAGAGTATCCTTTGTTTGTGATCATGTATATTATCGTATATATATAAACCACAAAAGAAAAATACAAAAATATAAAACCAACAAAAATCATAAAAAATATAAAACCAAGAAAAACCATAAAAAATATAAAACCTAGAAAAACCATAAAAATTATAAAATCAAGAAAAACCAAAAATATTTTTCGTTTAAAACGGGCATGTCTTTTAGTACGGTAATATTTACGGCCTTAGAAATGTCGATCAATATTGACACGGTGCCATAAATAGAGTCCGTATAAAAGTTGTACATTTTTTAAAACATGCCCATTATGGCTTGTAGTTATTTCTGACTGCAACCCGGTTTTCATATTAAAGTCACGTATTTCGTTGGAAAACGTTGGCTCAGAACGGGAATTAATTTTCTCGGGCGTGATTTACAAGCCAAATCATGCAAAGGGATCAAGTTTACTTTATAACTTGGTCTAACACGAATTTGTGTACGTCTCAGTGCATTAATTTGTTAAAATAAGAGAAATCTTATTGACACCACGAATCAAACTTTTTCAAGATATAAATTGGAAATGCTTTCATCACTATTTGACTCTTTAAACAATGACTACAGCTCTTTAAATAGAAAACGGGTCATCGTTTAAGGGGGAGAAAATAGTAAAATCATCTTTGTCATTAAATTGATTTTCAAAAGTGATTGTGAAAAATTAATGGCTAAATGGTAATTGAGTGGTCTTTCTTTAGAATACGACTTGTGTTCATTCTATGTGATAGGCATTGCTTTTAGATCTTGGAGATATGCTAATTGGATGCGATACTTAAGTTGTGTGAGATTGTCGAGTTTAGTTTAACTAAGTAAAATTAAGTTGACTAAAATTATCAATGGAAAGGTAAAATGAATTGAAAAAGTTAGAAACAAAAAGGAAAAGGAGTGAAATTGGAGGGACTTAAGGTGACAATCTGTTGAAACTTGTCAAAAAATTTGACCTAGTCAAATATAACCCCCCCGCCCCCCTTTTTTCCTTTTCACTGTTTATTTATTCACTTGCCGCCATTGTTAAAACTCACTCACAAGATCTAAAATCTATCGGTTAATCATCCATTTTGATCCTGTTCATTCGCTTAATAAGGTAAATTCATCAATATTTAAACTTATAACTCGTCTAATCCTTCACTATGTCCTGGTATACGATTAGTTTTATTTAGATTAAGTCCAAATTAGGATTTTGTGTCTAATTAAACTGTAATTGATTAGGATTTGTGGTGGGTTTTGTGCGGATTAACATGATATGATGTCTAAATGCCTTAGATTGCCTTAGAAATTCACAACGCGTTTAGAATTAATCCTCTTAGACTGTGTTTTGATGTTCCGGATGAACAAGGATAAGAACTTCCGAATGAAGGACATTTTGAACAAAACTTCCGAATGAAGGGAATTTTCTGAAAAACTTCCGAATGAGGAAGTTCCGAATGAAGGACTTCCGAATGAAGGAAGTTCCGAATGAAGAACTTCCGGATGAAGGAAGTTCCGAATGAAGAACTTCCGGATGAAGGAAGTTCCGAATGAAGAACTTCCGGATGAAGGAAGTTCCGAATGAAGAACTTCCGGATGAAGGAAGTTCCGAATGAAGAACTTCCGGATGAAGGAAGTTCCGAATGAAGAACTTCCGGATGAAGGAAGTTCCGAATGAAGAACTTCCGGATGAAGGAAGTTCCGAATGAAGAACTTCCGGATGAAGGAAGTTCCGAATGAAGAACTTCCGGATGAAGGAAGTTCCGAATGAAGAACTTCCGGATGAAGGAAGTTCCGAATGAAGAACTTCCGGATGAAGGAAGTTCCGAATGAAGGAATGTTCCGAATGAAGAAGTTCCGAATGAAGAAAAGTTCCGGATGAAGAGTTTGATTATTATTGTTTGCATGTTATATGTACTTGTTGTATTACGTTATGAAATGTGTTATGCTTAGAAGTAAGAATGATATATATCTATATGTTTTTGTGCATCAACCTTTCATGTCTTATCTTAAGCAGATACAATGACTAATCCAACAGTACAAGCAATCCAAGACTCTAGAGAAGCCGATATTGCTAAAGCACGAACCCTTAAGTTTATACCCAACAACTACCGGCTGAAGCAAATCTCAAAATCCACTCACCATGGATTTAAAGTAGCCATTGCGATCCTTGATCAATCCCATTTTAAGAATGCTTTAAGAAGTAGTGCCTCGGTGCCTTATGATTATATGTATGAATTTTGGGCTACCAAGGAAATCACTTCAAATAAGATCACCTTCACCATCGACAACAAGCAGCAGACACTCACAGTTTCAGACTTCCGTAAGATTCTTGGTATACGGGATACACCCAAAGGCATGTCATTCTCGAGGGATCCTACAAAAGATGAACTCATGGAGTTATTTGACGCTCTTGGATGTCCGGAAATACGAGTTGCGTCTGAGTTTACCACTGCTAAAGTAGGACAACCTTGGAGAGCATTGTTGGGTATTCTCAGTAGATGTCTTACACAAAAAATAAGTGGCCATGATGCTTTGTGCAGTCCTATAATAAACCTCTTCTATGGCATGTACAAAGCTGCAAATGCAGATTATGCATTGTTGATATGGGAAGAATTCACCTTTCAACTCTTCCATAACAAGAAGCTGAAGACAAATTTCTTTCCTTATCCAAGGTTTATCAAGCTTATCATTAATTATTTTATGAAAAATGATGCTACTATTGATAGGCGTGCAGCAAGTCGTTATCACACCGAAGAAGCTGATGATACTGTGGATCTGAGGCATGAAGGACCGTCTATTGGTGTGATTCCTGGTCCTATTCCCGATTATCTTCTAACTGATAAAATTAAGGGTTCTGCTGATTACAAGCTACTGCAGCTAGAAATCAAGAAACTGAAAGTAAACCTTCAGACTGGAGAAGATTCGTCTACTACAGTGAAGAGTAAAGGTAAACGCAAGCAACCAGCTGCTTTACCTGAACCTGAAACTAAGAAGAAAAAGACGGAGGTTAAGAAGGGAAAGGGTAAGGCTGATGAGATGGTTTTACGTGATGAAGAAGATGTTGTTGATCCTGCTCTTGAGAAGACAGAGAGAAAAATGATGAAGATAGCAATTCAAAGGAGTAGGAAAGATACTGGCGGTAGTGGTTCAGGTGCAAGGGTAGATGTTGAGGATGAGTACGTGGAACCAGATGATGTTGATGAGTTTGGGTCACCTGAACATTATTCCACTTCGAAGGAGCCATCCATCCCTATTTCAGCAAGTGTGGAAAAGGAGTCTGTTGCTCCTACGATCATGATGTCAACTCAACCTTTAGCAACTCAACCTCCACAAATCCAACCCTTACCAACCAGACCGGCGTCAACACCATTCCTTCCACCACCGATAATTCCCATCCTTAGTACCGCAGTAACAACCGAGCCTCTTCAATCAACCCAGAGCAGCTCTGCAACATCTACCATGGCTGCATTGGTGATGGCCGAAATGTTGGATAAACATGTGGATAATCACAAACGAGAAATGGATGAACTTCGCCAAGAGTTACAAAGACGAGCTCAAAGTGAAGAAGCATCTAGGAGAGTCCAAGAGGAGATGATTGCTAGGTTCGCTGCAGATATGGAGGTGACTCGAAAAGTACATGCAGAAGAACTAGCTCGGGTTAAGCAGGCTGAGGCTGATAAGCATGCTGCACGTATCACCAGACTTCAAGCGATGAGGGATAAATACAAAGAGCAAAAAGAAGCACTTGAAGCCTCTGTTGAAGAAAGAGTGCAAGAATCCGTTGAATCCATTATGCCTAAACTGCGTGATGAGTTGAAGACGCTAGCAGCTGATAACTTGTTGATCAAGTCATCCAATCCTTCAGAATCCGCCTACAAGATTGCTTATGACTTGACGGATTTTGAATTGAAGAAGATCCTTAAGGCTCGTATGGTGGAACTCGGATCGTTTGATAAGTCTAGGATTCAACGGGCTCTATACAAATCCCTGAATGACGCTATCATGGAGGATGATAGGTTATTCAAAACGTTTGGAAGTGTGGTACCTTATCACATTCTACCTGAAGAAGAAAGGGAAGAAAGTGAGCAGGAAGAGGGTATTGGTGAAGAGGAAGAGGAAGAAGAAGGAGAAGAAGAGGAAAAGGATGACGATGATGGTGATGATGAGGATAAGGATGAGGATGATGATGACGATGATGATGATGATGATGATGGCGATGATGGTGGTGATGGGAATGAGGAGAGTGCTAGGGGGAGCAACGGGGATAACAATGAGGATGATGATGGGGGTGAACAGCCTAAAGAGGGAGACAAGGTTACCAGCTCCAAGAAACCTGCTAAGTCTGGAACCAAGTCCAAGAAAGATGCAGCGCAGAAGGACAAATCAACATCATCGGAATCAAGACGAACTAAGTGGCGCCACGATGTGAATGCCACTACAGCGTCATTGGTTCCCGGTACCTCTATCGCTGTATCTTTACCTATTACCACTAACCCCATTAGTTCTGTTGTTGTTGCTCCTGTGATTGCAGAATCAGTAACGAAACCCGAAGCTGCACAACACTCACCAGTTCACGACACTGCCGAAATGCCTGAATCAGAACCAGCAGATGTTCGAGCTTCTACTCCTCTACAACAAGCACAACAATCTACGGTTCCTGAACCAAGCACACGAGACTGGGCAGACACGTTGGAGATAGACGAGACTGCACCACCACAGGCTTGGATCACGGCAGCAGCGCAATATGATCCGATCACAGACGCTGACAAAGATGTGTTGTATCTCAGTATCCGAAGTCCAATTGACTTATGTGCATTTCTTGCTCATGAGTATAAGACTTCGGTTACTCCATCCTTGGTGAAGAAAGCGTTGAAGGATAAGAGACTTCGAGCCAAAACCCGGTTAACCCAAATGGAGTTCGAGTATTATGCCGATGAGATCCTGAAGGCTCTGAATACCGTTCAACGGCCAGGTCTTCATGAATCAGAAAGAGCTCCACCTCCAATGGATCCTTCTCAAGATAATCAGATTGCTCTTGATTTCTTCGTCACCAATGATCTTGTGTATCTTCTGAAGGGGTCATCAAAGTACGCAACCTCCCTGACCTTGCTGAAAGCTGCCAACTGGGGGACAATACCCTTTATCGAGGAAAAGGTAAACCGACTCTGGGTCCCAAAGATAAATCGTAATTATGATATGTATGCTGTCATAGGTGCATCTCATTGGGACGAACGAGTCCGAAGGGCGTACAGGGGTTGCTGCCTGGTCAATTCTGGAAGCAATGTTAGATCCGACATCCGCATCTCCAGCATCTTAGGAATGAAAACTGAAGCCAAGAATGGCTATTATCATGTGACGGAGATTCGTTTGAAAAGGGAGGATGACAGGGAATACAAAATCCAGCAGGGAGATTTTTCCATCATTCGCCTTGAGGATATCGAAGATATGCTGCTTCTGATGACCCGAGATCAACTCACACATATTCCTCGTGAAGACTCGATTGCTTTGAATACAGCACTTCGTATGTTCACACGAAGCGTTGTCATCAAGACACGAGTTGAAGATCTTCAGTTGGGAGTCGAAAGCTATCAAAGGAAGCTTAACCTAACCCGTCCAGTGAATCAAGTGCTACCTCAACATGTAGAAAGATGTCCCTATACCGGGATTTCTGTCCCGAATTACGGAATTTTCTACTTGAACAGTCGAGGTTTAATGAAGTTTATGAGGGTGGGTGAGCTCCATAAGTACAGTGATGGGACTCTTCTACAAGTCAGAGGAAAGTTGGAGCATCTGAACTCAGGTGGGACTTTGCCAGAAATGACGGAGGATTGGCATCCGGGTTACCGGCAGATGGCGAAGTACGTGATCAAGAAGATAGATCAAAAGCTCCGTGAACGTAGATTGACGAGGAGCTTGGAAAGGTTCGTTGGTGGAAGACCATATTTAGTGCACCACAAGCTACTGCAACGTTCCATCTAATGGGTCGTACATTTCAGGTCCACTTTATATTGGTTTTCAATTGTGAATATGTATACTTGTGAATATTGTGCATTAATGGCTTGATGTAGTGTTAAGGTATGATAATTTTTCAAGAATTTCTCACGAGATTCTAAATCTTTCAAAATACATCATACTAAAGCACTACAACTATCCCTTATTAACTTAAGGGGGAGCAATAACTTGTTCTATGGCCAAACATCGATTTCATTTTTACCCAAAGACCGGTTAATCCATTCAATATCCCAAATATTAATGGTTAACATTTTGGATAAGGGGAGAAAATGGGATTAAGGAGACGTAAGTGATACTTGGCTAAAAGATGAAAAAGACTTAACGATTATCCAACTTAATATGTGTAAAGCACGTGTTAAGGGGGAGCGTTTTTGATGAACAAAACACCTAAGGTACAAAACTTTTGATTTCAATATCACAAGTACTTTAGGTGATTTTCAATGATTTTTCATGGTGGCAATTCCTTCCCAAAACACGCTTAATTCACGACGAATGTGGTGACAAAAGGGTGGTAGGAATAGGTTTAGTCCAATGATTCATCAGAGCCGATGGAATCTTCCCAAGGACAATTCCCTAGATAGAATTAGAAGTCCTAGGAAAGATGGAGAAAGAATGTGAACGTAGCTGAATGCCGACCAAGTACTTAAGCTAGCACTGGAACAATCACAACAAGGTGCTAGTGATGACGTATTGGTAAGCATTGAAGGGGTTGAAGAATGAAAAAGAATTGTAAAGATAAAGGGTGTAAAGAAAGAAGCCCTCCTTACAACTTTAGGCAGAAACCGGGTCAATACATATGCTATTGAGGTCATTTTTGCTAATGATTCTCGGTATTGAAGAAAGACATCATGGACCCAGTGATGCAATGCACAACCCTTCCCAGCTAACTCAAATATCTCTCAAAAGGTATTTGTTTTAATCACACGGAGATCAACACGTTATCTATTGGTTTATTCACTCCGAATAGACTGGTATTGAAAAGGTGGCACTCCTCTCCAGCCATCGCTCACTAAATCAAAACGCACAATCGAGTCTAGAGCCAAGAGATCATCAAAAGTCTCATTAGGACACTTTCCATTTATTCCTTGCTTTCTCACACACTGTGAAGAGTAAGAGATTTTCATGAGTCCTACGCAGTATTCCTGTAATATTGCCAGAACATCCGAGTAATACGCAAGTATTACAATGAAGATGGAAATCCTGCTTGAGCCAACATCAAACAAGCTCATGGTAGGTTACACGTGCGGTTCTTTTAGAACCAATCTTGTGAAAAACTGGAAGGTAACAGTGGTTTAATTCTTAATTGAACTTAAACTCGTTCCAGGCCTCTTCGCATTATCATATGATCTTGCCAGAACACTCAGAGTGACTCTTTATTGACCACAGTGACGAGTGGAAATCCTTCTAGTGTTAACATCAAACAGCACTTGGTAGGTGACGTGCAAGATTCTTTATGAATTGAGCTCGTGACAACTGGAAAGCAACGATGGTGAAAATCTTAATTGAAATTCACTTGTTCCAGGTTTCATGAATTGACGGCTTCAAATCACAAGGATAATTTATCCAAGTGATTCACTCTTTATGTTCGCAGTCAGCTTTGGACGGTCGAATAAAGAGAACGGGTTTACCCGCGAAATCCTGTCAGGAAGTTACTTAATTGAAACTATCCGTCACGGGTACGATATCTAATATCGTCCAACGGTCTTCACCGACCGGAGGTAAAATGCTACCGAATTAGAATAAAATGTTCAAAGCCATTTTATTCGTGTCGTTGCTGTGTACCTGTTAAAGACGGTGGCGTTGCTGTGTACCTGTTGAAGACGGTGGCGTTGCTGAGTACCAGTGAAGACGGTGGTGTTGCGGTGTACCTGTAGAAGTCGTTCCCACATGCTTATGTCTTTCTGCATCAAAGTTTAGCAAAAATTCAAGAAAGTACAAGATAAAGTCTTCCGCTGTACCAAACTCTGAAACTTTCGAGAATTCAACAAAAAGACATAAGTGTGTGGAACATGGAGTCACGAGAAGGCAAATTCACAAGAGAGGCAAAGATCGCACGTGAAAGGCCAAAGAACAATGCTCTCAAGCCAAAGCCAAAAAGATCAAACCAACATATTCACAACAAAAGAAAGAAAAGAAGAAAAGACTACGAGCTAAAGAACGAAGACTTAGTATAGTATGCTAGGTTTAGAATTTTGTAACGTGGAGTGACCTCCCTTAGGGGGAGATTGTTAGAAATACGTTTTTACGTATATTAGAAGTATCGGTCACTCCACAATATTATTAATGTTGTAATAGCTCGTAGTTAACAAATAGTTAATAGTTGCTTATTAAGTTAAGTAAGAACCGGTCCATGGGCTTATCATGGACCGGCCCAAGCCCATGTAGCTTGGAAGTATATATACCCCTTTCCACCATGGAAAGGGGTTGGTTGTTGTCACTTTTCTAGTTTCATTTATTGAAATAACACATAGTTTCTCTCACATTCTCTCTCTAGAAATCAACAAACCACTTCATAGATTCATAGGTTATCAATATTCTACACTTACCTTATTTAGTATTGATCACATTCATGTACAAATAGTCAAGCAAGTGCATACGTGTATGACATGATAAGTATCGATTACGTACGAACTCATGATAAACAGTTAATAAATATGTCACGTGAACATAATTAAATCATGATCACCATTTAAAATACGAACTAAAATAATTACGTAAATACATATAATATAATTACGAGCGTTAAGATTACGATAAACTACATGATAAAATAAACAGAAACACTTTAAACACGAACACGTTTAACCACGAACGAACACGAAACATCGGGACACGAGAAAAGGTACGGGTACCCCATGTGGGGCCCCATACCCACGGCACACTAACCAAAATGGGCTTAGCCCATTGACTTTTACAAGAAAAGGGGGGGTTATGGTAAATATGTTTTTCATTTTTACATTTCAAGCAAAATAACTTTTAACCTAAAAAAGTTTTCTCTCCTCCTCTTGGTCTCTCTTTGTGCCGCCACCCATAGGACCACCATAGGTGGTTGTTGATTGATTTTGATCTTGAAAATCATTGCTATAAACCGTGTTTGTTCATCCTCTTTCAAGCTACGTATTGGTATATCATTCTAAACCTTTCTTTTTAATTCTTTTAAACCTTTGATTATTTTCATGAGCATGTTATTATTATTCTTATTAAAACATGATAATTAAACATTGATCTAACATGTTTTGGGGTGAATTAAAATCAAAGGATGATATAAAAGGGTGTTTGTTTTGGCCGCCTAGCATAACCAACCCGAGGGGGGGGGGGGGGTTCGGTTTGCTTTTAGCCGCCACCACCAAGACCATTGTTGGTCTTGGTTGGTGCATGTGGGACCCACGGCAGCAAGGGGGCACAAGTACCCCGAGTTTGGCTCGGGGTACGGTGTCGAGTTCATGCCCGATTCATGGTTCGTTGGTTAAATCATGATTTATGCTACATGTTAAAATTTATGAATTATGAACTTAGGATATAAATTAATTAATAACATGAGATATTAATTAAACCATGACTTAGGTTATTTTTAATTATTAATTTAGCATGATATTAATTTAACCTAAGTATTTTATGTTATATGTTATAATTAATTAATTATTTAAAACATGCTTATAATTAATTAATTTAGACACGACTTAGGTTATGTTATTAATACATAATAATACACATTTTAACCTAAGTATTTTATTCCATTTTAATTAAAACATGTTATACTTTAATTAAAATGCTTAACCTATAGTTTAATTAAATACATGAAATAATAATTAAACTATACACTATATCATATGACTTAAGAAATAAGCTTATAAACACTTAGACTTATATGTTAGCTTATGTACCAGCTTAATTCTAAATATGGAAACTTCTATTTATAGAAACTTAATTAAATAAGGCAACTAATCTATTAATGGAAACCTTCTATATATGGAAATCTATCTATTTCAGGCAGCTAATCTAATCATGGAAACCTTCTATATATGGAAACTTATTTAATTAAGGCAGCTGATCTATTTTTGGAAACTTTCTATTTTTAGAAACTAATCTATTTTAAGCAGTAAATTCTATTTAGGAAACTTTCTATTTTTGGAAACTTTCTCTTTTTGGAAACTTTCTATTTTTGGAAACTTTCTATTTTTGGTAACTTTCTATTTTTGGAAACTTTCTATTTTTGGAAACTTTCTATTTTTGGAAACTTTCTATTTTTGGAAACCTGCTATTTTTGGAAAGTTACTTATTATTACACAGTAAGTATAATAATACATGAAATACCAGTAATACTTAATCAGATTAATCAGAATACAAGATAAACACAGTTTAAGGCTTTAAACAGTAAACCATGACCTAAAACATACAAAGTAAGCTAAGGTGAGACATAAAACCCAGTACGTAATCAGTGATTCGATACTTATACACGTGTGTATTCATGTAGCTTTAGTGATCCAGAAGTAGGAGTCTTTCTTCCGTTCATTCACTGGACTTGAGGTACGGATTCCCGTCCTTTCAGTATGGACATTCTTTTCTTATTAGGATTTCCCCGTATGCAGCCAACTGTTTTCCCCAGTAATTATTTTATTGTTTTGAACTGCTTATGTTTAATTAGCATAATCTATAGCCATATACAAGCATGACCAGTTTCACCTAGTTATGGAGGTACCATAACCATAACATTGGAGGCACCAATGTTATGACTTCCCCACGGCGGAGTGATTGCTCGTGGCGTCCCTTTCAGTTTTGGCCATATTATTATATCATGTGGGGCGTATGGGTGCATCCTAGTTACATGTTTTATTCAGTATTTCATGGTGAATGTGGTGTGTGCCTTGCATCCTTCACAAGGAGTTGTTCCCTCCTACCCAAACCAGTATATTAATTAGAGGCATCCCCTCTAATCAGCATGATGAGGTCACCCCTCCAAGTATTCATGCACGTGACCTTTTCATGACCTATATGGGCTATGGTATATTTATGTTAAAACAGTTTTCATAAGATAAACATAAGGCTTTTTAAACTATAAAACCAGTTTTCTTAATACTTAACCAGTTTACTCAGAACTTAGTCTTCCGCTGTTATATGTTACATGCTTATCCTATTTCATGCTATATTGTACATCCGTGCACTGAGCATCTTGCTCAGCCGTTTTCCTTTTCATGTTCCCAAAACGGCAGGTACTTAGGGACGCTCGTAGATCTCAAACGTACGTGCATATGGACTGGAAGCTTTACTGTCTTTCTTTACTTTATGCATTTCCTTTACTTTAATACAGTTTGCTATGGACATTGTTTCGTCCTTTCCTTTTACAGTATTTATGTTTGTGTGTGATGAGCTCTACTTTGGGGTTACCGATGTTTGATTCCGGTATTTCCCTTTTATGGTCAAATAATGCTTAGACATTTATCCTTGTATGCTTTGATGACACGCCATGATTATGCGTAAGATTCCATTTCCAAAATGGGGTGTTACAGTGTCACTAAGAGGATAGTCAGTAACATTATTGTATCACAAGAGCATGGCATTTGCGATCAGATCATATGCATAACAAAAGCAAGGGGGCGAAAATGTCCTTCTGATTAGTATAGTTAACCTACAATGTTGGAAATACGTTTTTACGTATTTAGAAAGGATCGGTCACTCCAACGATATATACGTAGTATGGGATTGTGATCTAATATGTAAACATATAACCCGTAAAGCCCACATGTAGGGTGGGCTATATATACCCCTTCCTAGCATGTTAGGAGGGGTTGTTGGTTCTCATTTCTATCAATCATTCATCTTTTCTCTAATCCTCTCTTTTCTCTCTCTAACTTTCCCTCTCTAGTTCGTCATCTCTCTCCCTCTCTTTAGATCATTACATCACATTAACAATCCTAGGATTACGTGGACCTACAATTGGTATCAAGACCCATGGATGGTTGGTTTGTTCTTGTGTTTGTTCATCATTGATTTTAGTGGGTTTTGATCTAAAATCATTCGATCCATTTTTTTTGTGTTTATGGTTTAATCTTGATACAAATCATCTACATAGTTGTGGTAGAGATTTGGTATTGTTACTTTGGTTAAAAACACAAAATTTTTGGGTGTTTGGATCAGTTTTTTTGGCTTAAAATATCGAATTGGGTGTGTTTGATCCGAAAAAAGTGGAAAAAGTAGAAATTGGGATTTTTTGTACTATTGCGACACTTACTCTGTCGCAAAGGCTAGGGTTTACATATTGCGACACTTTTTGCGACAGATGTGGAGCTATTGCGACATATTTTGTGACATTGCGTTAGATTTTGGCATATTACGACATATTGTGAGTTATTGCGACAACTTTTGCTATTATTGCGACAGGTGTTGGGATATTGCGATAGATCTATTATTGCGACGAATTTGTGACATTGCGACATATTACTTTTTGATTATTGCGATGGTCACTTTTTGTCATATTGCGATGGTATGATTTTTTTCTCCCTTATTGCGATGGTATGATCTTGTTACTGATGTGTTCTAAATTATATCACATTCCGAAGTTAGTTTCCACATCGTCCAACACACAGACTCGATTCTTCACCCACACAAAGCTGATTCGAAAAGCTTAACAACACGTCTTGATTCGACAATAGACTGATTCGACATAAACCTTTCTCAAGCTTCGAAGATACAGAAACATATTAATAACCATACCACACATTCGACTCTAAAACAACACTCGACTCACTCACACTCGGACTCGTCTCACACAATCAAGACTCAAATCCAAAACAGACCTATTCTCAACAACACCAACCGATAACAACTCATCACCTTATAACTCCTCAACAAATCCGACTCTATCTATCTAAATCCCATCGTCTCCTGTATCCCTCAACATCTAGACTCGAAACTAATAAATGATATCAGATTCTACTCGTGTTAGACATGCATGCCATGATCTTTTTAGATCCAACACGAATTCATCATCATATATCTAAGTTTAGATTCGGACAGCATTGATCTATGTTGGGTTAACCCAGTTTGATATTCGAAATGAAGCAAGATTTATAACAGATTTGTTATAGTCTATTTTCTTTCGTTAATTACACACATCGAATTAAATCATCACAATCATACCTACCCGATATCTTATTAAAGATCTTGAAGACAATCATGTTCTTGCAACGAATCAAATTGATCATTGTTGATAAATAGGTTTCGTGGCTAGGATTCATGACTAGGACAATATGATGGCTGATTTAGTTGTAGAATATGGGATTCGTGACTAGGTTTATTTGGACGATTTGGGTTTGATAAAGTTTTGTGGCTGGGGATATATGACGGTCTGAGAGAAATATATGTAATGGGGGCGGAGGAAGTTAGATAGATTAAGTTAGGGTTGTGAGTAGGATTAGGGTTAAGCAAGTATATATCCTATGTGTTTAATGGACCGGGTCCTACTCTTTTCTGTTGTGTCGGGTATTGCAAAATAAATGGGCTGTGACTTCAGTAGCCTTGGACAATGGTTAAATTGTATAGCATTTTATTATAGATAGGTGCTTTTGAATTCAAATGCTTCAATTTGAATGAATCATATACAAATGTGTATATTGTTGACCAAAAGTATCGGGTTTATTTTGATTTTGATACGAGCCGAGGAAATTGGACCTATTAGTATCGGGTTTATTTTATCAACGTTTGAGCCAACCAAGAAATAGTTGAGCCGAGTTTGATTTTGATACGGTTTGTGACGTGACAAAAAGACGTGTCTGCTTATTTGATATTCCGAATTCTAGAATTTTTGGTTTCTCGAGTATACATACTTAGGGGATTTAATCATCTTTCTTCACTAATCAAGGGATCTAATCGACAACTAACACAATTATCATTCATCTAAATTCAATGGAATCATTGAACTCGACTTTTCGAGAAGGAGAATTGCAAGACGATACAAGAAGAAGTCACAAGGGAATAGAATCAGGAGGAAAACAGGAATCAAGTAGCATGTCAGATACAGATAATCATTTTCATATGTTGTCTAAAATGAATGCGCTAATTAACAATCCTGCTAATTGTTTTACGACTGCTTCTTTAAACAAATCTGCTTCTAGGATTGAAGAGCTTGAAACGATTTTAGCTTAGTGAAATTGTGTATAATGCAGTTCGTTTTTTCTCAGTTCTTGCTAATGGAAAGTCCAACCAATATCGGGTTTTTAACTGTTTTTGGTTGTTACACTTGTTTGGATATTCTATTTGCTAATTCAACAAATGCTTGCAAAACGGAAAAATATTACCTACTTATATGTAAAACATTTAGCAAATACCAAGTTTTTATTCAAGTAAAATGCAAAAATGTAAAATATGAAACTTAAAGGACTGAAATTGTAAATTCTAGGAAAGATAAATGCTTGAAATGTAAATTCTAACAATTCTAGGGACTGAAAGTGTAAAACAGTTAACTACAAGGATCAAATATGCAAAACTTTTAACCAACTAACCAAAAATGTAACAAACTAACAACTTGCTAACTAAAATTAGCAACTTCCAAAACTACAAGGGCTTAACACTTGCAAACCCTAAAAACATGGAACTTTAGCCAAGTATACAACTGTTTAAAACTATAGGGACCAAAGAGCAATTTTGAAAACTATTTAAGCCAAAAACGGGTTTGAACTAAAAATAAGCTCGTTTGAGCTTATTACTCAACCAAATTCAATGAGACAAGTTGCAAAATGATTTGAATCCAAAATAAGCTACGTGTGTAAAAGGAAATTGGCTAAAGTTGAGAAATAAGCAAATGAGAACTTATCAATAAGCTCAAAATAAGCTATAGCAAAATCTAAACAGTCACAACTTGATTTTCTGATTGAAACTGATTAAGCAACTCAATTAATGAACGGGAAATCAAACTAGAACATTTTTCATCAAGAAATAAGCTGAGAATCTGAATTAAGCTGAAAATGGGCTTATCGTTGACCAGCGTTGACCAGCTTATTTTTCAAAAAGCTGAAACTTTCAAAAATCAAGTAACTCAATGTTTTAAGAGGATTTGTGAAGAAAAATGGCCATGTTTATGAAGAGGATAAGGAGATACAGATTTCCAGCTTCAAGTTACAGAAACTTGACTTAAGTATGCTTATCTGAATTTTGCTTATTACTAACTGCTTATTGTAAACTGTAGAAAATCCTCTTGGAATCTGAATCTCTATGATATAAGCTATGATTGAGAACAAATTTGGTGCAATTTCATCTAGAATTGAATGAGTACTAGCCAAATGAAAATGACAAGTTCTAATGGACAAAACTGAATGAAATCAACCCAAACATTTTATATGCCATTTGCCTGTTTGACTCTCAATTTGACTTGTAAAAGACTTAAAACACTATATTACCACCTATTAACTGCAAATGACCTTTAACAAACCAAAACTCAATTCTTGAAAACTCTTTTTAAGCTAATCCCAAACACTCCTTTATCTGATATTTCAAACTTTTACAAAGACTTTTTAGGAACTGAATTAAGCTGAATCAAATGCTTATGACTACCAAGTTTGATACTCCAAATGAACTGATTTAAGACTACAAATGAACACTAAGAGCAACAATGACCATACAAGATACAAGAACCAAATTTTACTGAAAAATGAGCTAAGACTAAGCTTAATCCAAAACTAAGAACAAGTAAACAAGAATTAAGCTATAAGTGATCAACAATCAAACAATCAGCAACTCAAAACAGCTTTTATCATGCAGCCATCAAGATTACACTATGAAAAGAAAGCATGCATTTGACAAATTCAGTGGAACAAAAATGAGAGCTTTAAAACCATTTGAAGTAATCCATTGGGAAGAAGAGGAGCGCTGAGCTCTCTTAGCCTAGTGATAACCACTACCTTATCACTAGGACATCAATCAATCAACAAGAACAGCTACAAATCAACAGAAACTATCAACATGCTTGAAATCTTCAAAAATCAATGGAATGAACTGAATTCTGCTCAATCAGTTAACAAACTCCTTCAATGTCAGTTATGATCAATCTATGATCATAACAAACACAAAACAGCAACTCAAGTACCCAATAGCAGCAGGAAATTAACACGAATATGAAGAACAGTTTTGGCGGGAAATGGTGAATTTGAAATTTATTCAATGAAAACGGTTACAAAGTTGTTGAAAGGTAAGTAACTAACTAACTAACTCAAGAGTTTGTCAGACTCTTGAGTAGCTAGGGTAAAAATGGAGGAAAGGGAAAGGAATTTAAAGAACTATGTGTTTTTACAAAATTAAGCTACTCCTTACAAATGAAGTCCTATCCATCTATTTATAGGCATGAAGGAGGAGTTTGTTGGGGTTGGTGACGTGTCAGGACCAATCCCAGCTCTCCACGTGGACAATTCTGCAAAATTGCATTTGCAGGTATGAACAAGGATTTGGGGTTTCTTGATTGAGTGGATGATATGTTAATTGACTTGCACCATTGTGTTCGTCTCTTCAAAATGATCACTTTTGGCGTTGAAAACTTTTCATGAAATGGATTGTAGCTCAAACGCGATCCTGGGAAAAATTTTCCTTCTTGAAGATGCCACGTGTCAACATATGATTGGTTAAAAAAACGTCACACGGATCACACTGTTGTGATTGGGTATTAATTGCATGGCGGCTGAGTGGGTAATAAATGTTTATGAGTTGGTGATCCGTGTGCTCACTTTTCTCTCTTCTCATTGGCTGAAATGTTGTACACATGGATTAAACTTGAATAACTTTCAAATGTTGGCAGATTTAGTCCTTATACTTGGCAGATTGTTGTTTTGAGCTAGGAGCTTCATTCTTTTGACATATTTGGTCCTTCAACTTTCATTCTTGAACAAAATGGTCCTTTGACTGAGTTGACTTGAGAGTTGACCAAGTTTAACTTGAAACTTGACTTTCACAATATTTGCACTTTAGTCCTTCAACTTTGACAACTTGTCAAGATAGGTCCTTATACTTCAAAGTCTTGTCACTTTTGATCCTTCTTTGTCTTTTTCATCCATTTGAGCTTGATTTTTCTTTGTTTGCTTGAAAATGTATCCTTTTACCTACACAAGTGCACACAAACACAAACATACCACATAACACTGTTTTTGCAAGATAAATTGGTATTTTGCTTCATGTTTTAGGGTTATTTGTTGTTAAAAGGATATGAGTTTAAGCTCATATCAAAATCCCCTACACTTGAACATTGTCATGTCCTCATGCAATATTATATTTAAAGCTCAAATTTACATTTCCCTCATAATTAATCAACCTTGGCCATATGAGATGCATCTACACTACTCTAAACTAAATGATGCATGATTTTGACTTTTAATAATGCAATGAACAAAATACAATTCTATCTATATCTTTTTGATTTTTCTTGAAATGGTTTTGATGGAAAGAACTCATAAAGAATTCAATGGCTTAGATTAGGGCTTTGGTACCATGGACATTTATCACCCTCAAGTTTCACTTTCCCCATACTAAGCTTAAAAATGGGATCATTGCATTCACAAGTAAAAAGTGCATCAACTTATTCATGACAATTAAATGTGGAACCGGTTATTATTTGAGCAAATTGCTTGTGGGCAAATTTGTCATTATTTCAAGTGTGAAGTATAAGAAGTGCAAAATCCAAAAATAAGGAAGCACGGTTTTAATCCTAAGTAATCCTCTCATCCATTACTTGAAAAACCGCTCACAATTAATACAAGTCCGTTTCAAGAATAATAAGTCATTCGCCTTATGTGTAAAATCCTCATGTCATGCTTTCATAAGTAGCTACACACTCGCTATGGAAAGGAAAATAAAACTCACGCAATAATTTACATCCGCCATCTTTTTGAGACTTTGGATCTTCAACCCCGCAACCCGTCAAGGTAATATTGGATTGGAGCAATCTATTGAATCCCCGCAACCCGTCAAGGTAATATTGGAACTCAATAGTCACTATAATTAACACCACACTGCCCCTCTTGGGAGTCTTGTATTATTTTTTTTTCTTTTTCTTTCTTTTTTTTTTCTAGCCACTCATTTTTTTTCATAAGCCGCTCTTATTTTTCTTTATTCCTCACAAAGAAATTTGCAAAGAAGAAAAGGAAAAACACCCGCTAAATATGGATCATGACATAAATCTAGTACACATAAAACGTGCTAACTTAGAATCTTAAAACGTACTCATATCAACCATAAATGATTAGCCAAAAATGCATAAGAGATTACAAACCAATTAAAACCGTACTTGATTATTTATTAACAATTATATACATGCGAAGAAATTAGAGGCAAAGAAGAGAAGGGTTTAGCCACAAGTAATTGTCATGAAGTCTATCTAGCCCTTTTACACTTGCTTCAACTCTATCATTTCCCATTCTCCACAAATTTAAAATTTCAAATAATGAAATTGGTGGATGCTTAGCCTAATAGACCAATGAAGGACTACATGGTTAAGGATACTAGCTAGAGAATGCTAAAATAAGCAAACTCGGGTTGAGTCAAAATATCCATGGCGGGCCTAATATGTCAAAGAAGTCTAAACTTGTTAAAACCATGTTTTATTATATTTTTTCTTTTTATATATTTTGATGAAATATAAAAGAAGAAATATATACAATGCAAATGTGTTATGCAAATGGAAAATGATTGATGCAAAAATTATGAATGCGTATTTTTGGTGGCCAAAGTAGATCAAAAATTTGAAAAATGTTGAAAATTCAATTTTCCATGTTATCATGCAAGACAATGACAAGTTCTAGGTAAGGTCACTTCGATAGAAGACCCCCATACACTTAAGCTAAACATTGTCCTCAATGTTTTAAGAGCATGGAAGTGTAAAAACTTCCCCTACACTTATGACAATGAATAGACTTTGCTTAACCCAAGTTAAGGAAAGGACAACTATTAGTGAAATCATGTTTAAGCACAAGGTGTCAATGAAAAATCACTAAAGTAACGAAGTGAACCGGATACAAGGGCCTCCTCCATAAGCTCCAAAGCATGAGATGAGTGAGCAACCCTACAAACAATCATGAAGACAAAAGAAGGTCTCCCCTACACTTATCTCCAAGTCTATACCTTTATTTCTAACCTACAACACTCTAAACCTAGTTATACGATGCTTGAGTTAATGAGTCTCTAGCTCGACTCGTCCCTCAATGAATTAATTCATGGGGAAAATGGGGATCTCTTGGACCATTTCAACGGAAATGTCCTCCCCAAAGTAATGTTTAACACGGTGACCATTCACTTTAAAATTTGGACCATCGGGTTGGGACAACTCAAGAGTTCCATACGGAAACACTTGAGCAATAGTGAATGGACCGGACCATCTCGACTTAAGCTTGCCCGCAAAAAGCTTCAATCTTGAGTTAAAGAGGAGAACCGGCTCTCCAACTTTGAACTCACGATTCTTGATCTTAGCATCATGCAATTTCTTAGTCTTTTCCTTGTAAAGCAAAGAATTCTCATAGGCATTGGCTCTCAACTCATCCATCTCGTTAAGTTGATCTTTCCTATGTGAACCGGCTTGGTTTAAATCAAAGTTAGCCCACTTGAGAGCCCAAGATGCCTTATGTTCTAACTCAAATAGGAGGTGGCACGCTTTTCCATAGACAAGCCTATAAGGAGTGCAACCAATTGGTGTTTTAAAATCCGTCCTAAACGCCCACAAAGCATCATCAAGCTTATCCGACCAAGAAGCTCGATGCCCTCCCACCGTTCTCTCTAAAATTCTCTTTAAACCACGATTTGTGACCTCGGTTTGACCATTTGTTTGAGGGTGATACGCGGTAGAAAGTCTATGATTCACTCCATATTTCTTCATAACTCTCGTGAATTGATCATTACAAAAGTGCGTACCACGATCACTTATGATGGCCCGAGGTACACCAAATCTAGCAAACAATTGTTTCAAATAATTTACAACCACTCTAGCATCATTGGTAGGTAAAGCTTTAGCCTCCACCCATTTGGACACATAATCCACCGCCACAAGTATATACTTGTTTCCCTTAGAGGATGGAAAAGGTCCCATGAAATCAATGCCCCATACATCAAATATCTCACACTCTTGGATAAAATTTTGTGGCATCTCATCACGTTGTGTAATTTTTCCTTGTTTTTGACAAACATCACAAAATTTCACCATTTCTTGGGCATCTTTGTAAATGGAAGGCCAATAGTAACCCGAATCAAAGACTTTCTTGGCGGTGTAGTTAGGCCCAAAATGTCCACCCGTAGGTCCTTTATGACACGCCTCTAAGATCTTAAATGCCTCGGGCCCATCTACACATCGTCTAATGATTTGGTCCGCACATTGCCTAAAAAGATATGGATCATCCCAAAAGTAATACTTAACTTCCTTAAGAAACTTTTTCTTTTGTTGATAAGTAAGACCCTCAATAAGCACATTGCCCACAAGATAATTTGCGATATCCGCAAACCAAGGTGTGGCATCCT
This sequence comes from Glebionis coronaria, assembly GCA_025667525.1. Taxonomy (NCBI): domain Eukaryota; kingdom Viridiplantae; phylum Streptophyta; class Magnoliopsida; order Asterales; family Asteraceae; genus Glebionis; species Glebionis coronaria. Next base: position 425,401,980 of record CM046879.1, on the reverse strand, counting down.
CTTGGGAAGAGATAGACATGAGCTCCTCTAATGGAAAGGATTCATTGATTTCTTGGTGTGGGAAATCTCCTTGAAAAGGATGCTCAAGTCTACTCAGATGATCTGCCGCTAAATTCTCGGCCCCTTTCTTATCACGAATCTCTATCTTAAACTCTTGAAGCAACAAAACCCATCTCAAAAGCCTAGGCTTAGCATCTTGTTTTGTCATAAGATACTTGAGAGCGGAATGATCCGTATACACTATGGTTTTGGAAAGCACAAGATATGGTCTAAACTTCTCAAAAGCATATACTATAGCAAGCAACTCTTTTTCCGTGGTAGTATAATGAAGTTGTGCACCGGTCATGGTTTTACTCGCATAGTGTATAGGTTGAAAATGCTTATTAACTCTTTGTCCTAAGACGGCCCCCACCGCATAATCACTAGCGTCACACATAAGCTCAAAAGGTAATTCCCAATTTGGAGAAACCAAAACGGGAGCCTTAGTCAATTTTTCTTTAAGAGTCTCAAAAGAGTCTAAACAATCTTGGTTAAAAATGAAAGGAGCCTATTTCTCCAATAGGTGAGTCATCGGTCTAGCTATCTTAGAAAAATCTTGTATAAAGCGCCTATAAAATCCCGCATGACCTAAGAAACTCCTCACACCTTTAACCGAGGTGGGTGGGGGAAGCTTAGCAATCACATCAATTTTAGCTCGATCAACTTCTAATCCCTTATTGGATATCTTGTGTCCTAAAACAATCCCCTCTTTCACCATAAAGTGACATTTCTCCCAATTAAGCACCAAACGTGTTTCCTCACAACGCTTAAGCATTCTCTCAAGATTGGTGAGACATGAGCTAAATGAGTTTCCAAATACGGAAAAGTCATCCATAAAAACCTCCATGGTTTGCTCTATCATGTCATGGAAAATCGCCATCATGCACCTTTGAAACGTCCCCGGTGCATTACATAAGCCAAAAGGCATCCTCTTGTAAGCAAATGTACCGTAGGGACAAGTGAATGTGGTCTTTTCTTGATCCTTAGGGTCAATGGGTATTTGGAAATAACCCGAAAATCCATCAAGAAAACAATAGTACTCATTTCCCGCTAAGCGTTCAAGCATTTGATCCATAAAAGGAAGCGGGAAATGGTCTTTCCTAGTTGCCTCATTGAGTTTTCTATAATCAATGCAAACTCTCCAACCGGTCACAAGTCTCGTGGGAATAAGCTCATTGTTCTCATTAGGCACCACGGTGATTCCACCCTTCTTTGGAACACAATGAACCGGGCTAACCCATGGAGAGTCGGTAATGGGATAAATCATACCCGCATCTAAGAGTTTAATCACTTCCTTCTTAATAACCTCATGGATTTTTGGGTTAACTCTCCTTTGGTTTTGAATGGCGGGTTTATAGTCATCCTCCATAAGGATTTTGTGAGTACAAAAATGTGGATCAATTCCCCTTATGTCGGATATTTTCCATGCTAAAGCTTTCTTATGTTTCTTAAGAACTTCAATAAGTTGCTCTTTCTCATCCTCTTTCAACTCTTTAGCAATGATCACCGGTAATTGGTCTTTGCCCTCTAAGAAAGCATATTCTAAGTGGGATGGAAGGTCCTTAAGTTCAATGGGAGGTGGACTCTCTATGGAAGGTTGTACTATGGAAGGTTCCTCAATGGTAATCTCTTGTGGAATAGGAGAAGGAATAGGGTCCTCATTGAGCAACTTTTGGATTGTAAGAATATCTTCTTCCCAATTAATGGGAGAATCATCATCACCAAGAAAGTTGGACTCAAATTCCTCCAAGAGGAAATCACTCTCTCCAAAAGGTGTTAAAGAGGGAGCAATTGAGGCCACGGTTTCAACATGAGGTATCTCATCACTAGCACTCTTACAAGCATCATGAAAGTGTTCATTACACACTTCATCTAGCACATCCACAATGTTAATAGTCTCACAAGGTCTAGACTCCTTAACCTCTTTTCTATCACAAATTTTTCCTAGCTTAAACACCACTCTCTCATCTTTTACTCTCATAATTAATTCTCCTTCCGCCACATCTATCAAGGTACGACCCGTTCTCAAAAATGGTCTACCAACAATCAAAGGCACTCTAGGATCCATGTCATAATCAACCACTACAAAATTGGCCGGAAAGGTAAACTTATCCACACCTACAAACACATCTTCCGCTATACCTACGGGGTGAGCTATGGTTCGGTTGGCTAATTCAAGAGTCATCCTAGTGGGAGTGAGCTCGGGAAGAGATAGTTGTTTCCAAACCAATAAAGGCATGAGATTTATGCTCGCCCCTAGATCCGCCAAAGCCATGCAATTTTCAACACCGGGAAAATTACAAGGTATCAAGAAGCGCCCCGGATCTCCAAGTTTTGTTGGTAAGGTTTTAAGTAACACCGCGGAACAATTTTCATTAAGGGATGTGTTGGGCAAATCAACCAATTTTTCTTTGTTTGAGAGAAAATCCTTGAACATCTTAGCAAACTTTGGCATATAAGCAAGAGCTTCCGCAAAGGATATATTGATGTTGAGTTGCTTGAACATCCTTAAGAAATTGGAGACTTGGATATCATCCTTGTTCTTTAACTTGTCCTTTTTCAACCGTGAAGGATATGGAAGAGTAGGTTTTGGTGTAGGTGGAATAGGTGTTGTTGTGGAAGATTTGTCTTTGTTAGCTTCTTCATTGGGAAGTGTGGAAGGTAAAGGAGAAGTATGAGGTGGTTGAGAAGGTGTGTTTGAGTGAATAGGAGCATTTTGAGGAGGCAAAGTAGAAGTAGAAGGCTTGTCACAAGTAGGAGCACAAGTGGGTTGAACAATAGTAGGTTTAGGAGGTGAAGGATCCTTTGTTGTTGTTCCACTCCTTGTTGTAATAGCATTGACATTGGCCCTAGGGTTTGTTTGTGTGTTAGAAGGTAAAGCCCCTTGTGGTCTTTGATTTACTGCCACTAAAACCCTATTGATTTGGTCACTCATTCTCTTCTCCATTTCACGCATTTTCTTGTCAACATACTCTTGAGTCTCTTGCATCCCATATCCTTGATTTTGAACTTGAGGGTAAGCTTGATTTGGTATAGGAGCATATGCTTGATTGGGGATAAATGGAAGTGGTTGATTAAATACTTGTTGTGGTGGATAAAAGGTATTTCCTTGATGTTGAACATTGGTGGATGCCTTGTAGTTATTTCCTTGGTAAGGTGGTCTTTGCCCTTGATTCCTTGGTAAAATTTGAGGAGTATTTTGTGGAATTTGGGTGGGTGGTTAGGGTGGGAAGCCGGGTGGAGTAAGGTAGTTTTGGGATTTGTAAGAAAGGTTATTTGGATTGATATTAGGCTTGAAGTGTTCACGATGTTCCTCTTGGTAAGCATAGCATTCTCCTTGATACCCTTGCACCTTATCACATTGTTCATAAGAATGAGGACCTCCACAAGTAACACAAGAAATGGTGATGGCAATCACATTATTTGAGGAATTGTTCAATGACATGTTCTTAAAAGTTTGAAGCATTTCTAGTTGTACTTGCAAAGTCTTCTCACTATTTCTATCCATCCTTTGAAAAATCTCTTCTTGAAACTTGAGGAGTTGGTTGTCACAAGGAGTTTGAGAATTGTTTTGGATAACATGAACCTTTTCTTCAAATGTATTGTTTGTTTGAACCATTGCCTTAGTCTCAATGATGTCCAAAGCCTCTTGGTAAGTCTTAAGAAGAATATTCCCTCCCGCGGAAGCATTGAGTGAATCTTGGTGGTGAGATTTAAGGCCATCATAAAAGAGATTGATTTGGTGAACTTGATCCAATCCATGATTAGGGCATCGCCTCAACAACTCACTATACTCTTCCCAAGCATCACTAAAGGATTGACTAGGTTTTTGTTGAAAGCCCATAATTAAAGTCCTCAAAGCCATAGTCTTATGTGGAGGAAAGAACTTGTTCAAAAACTTAGTGGTGAAACCATCCCATGTGATGATACTATCGGGTGGTTGGGTGTCTAACCAATGCTTAGAAATTCCCTCTAAGGAAAATGACACTAACATCAACCTAATCACCTCATGTGGAACCCCATTATGCTTAATGGTATTGCAAAGAGAAAGGAATCTCTTAAGGTGAGCATGAGGATCCTCATTCTTGTTACCAAAGAAAGGTAATTGTGAAACCATATTAATCATAGATGTATGTAACTCAAATGTGTTTGCGGGAAAGTCGGGAATCTTAATGGCACTAGAATATCCATGAATGTTGGATTGCATACGTTCATACAAAGTGCGATTATCAATAGCCATGGCTTCTTGTGGTGGAGTCAAAGCACGATGCTCGTGATCGGCTTGGTGGACGATGGTGGTCTTACTCTTTCTCTTTTTCTTCCTTTTCGGAGGAAGAGGTTGTACACCAATCGGTATTTGTGCACGCCCACGAGTGAGCATGCAACTCAATACGAGGAATGAGAGAGAAGCTCTCGTGTGACTTTGAAGAGAAATGGATTATCCTCTTCGAGTTTCAATATTAAATATCCACAAGAAAATAACAATATATGTATGTACTACTTGGGTGCAAGACCCTCAATGAAGCCTTCCTTCTTAGAATACTTACAAGTGAACGGGGGGTTAGGTGGCGCAAAGCACTTAAGTACCTATTGACCCTTAGATGGCATTTTATAGCACATCGCCTTTCTATTCACTTAAATGTTCGTATTCTTCGAATTGTTGCTTATTGAGGGTATTTATCTATTCTTGCTTTATTTTGTTTGATTGATACACGTGTCAAGGACCGGAACGCCCCTCAACACGGTGTATTTCCTCGGCAATACTTATGGAGAATATGTAGATTGGTTGTTCTTATACGTATACGTATTTACTTATAATAATATATGGAAAATATTTTTGTATTTAATGAGTTTTTTAAGAGAAAATACTATATGTACATAAAAACCGAGAGAATCCAATAATATATATTTTTGGGTGCAATCTCTTAGGAAAAAGATTGCTTTTTTGATTTTTTTATTTTTGAGTATCAATTCTTTAGGAAAAGAATTGTTTTGTTAATTTTTTAGTTTTTATATATTTTTATATTTTTGATTTTTTATTTGTTTTTTATTTATGATACATAAAAATAACGTTCACAAAGTGAACGGATCCCAAAAGCCAATGAAAACCGTCAATCGATAGTCTCTCGTGTAGTCAAAGAACCGGCAGCGGCGCCATTTGAAATTGTGTATAATGCAGTTCGTTTTTTCTCAGTTCTTGCTAATGGAAAGTCCAACCAATATCGGGTTTTTAACTGTTTTTGGTTGTTACACTTGTTTGGATATTCTATTTGCTAATTCAACAAATGCTTGCAAAACGGAAAAATATTACCTACTTATATGTAAAACATTTAGCAAATACCAAGTTTTTATTCAAGTAAAATGCAAAAATGTAAAATATGAAACTTAAAGGACTGAAACTGTAAATTCTAGGAAAGATGAATGCTTGAAATGTAAATTCTAATAATTCTAGGGACTAAAAGTGTAAAACAGTTAACTACAAGGATCAAATATGCAAAACTTTTAACCAACTAACCAAAATGTAACAAACTAACAACTTGCTAACTGAAATTAGCAACTTCCAAAACTACAGGGGCTTAACACTTGCAAACCCTAAAAACATGGAACTTTAGCCAAGTATACAACTGTTTAAAACTATAGGGACCAAAGAGCAATTTTGAAAACTATTTAAGCCAAAAACGTGTTTGAACTAAAAATAAGCTCGTTTGAGCTTATTACTCAACCAAATTCAATGAGAAAAGTTGCAAAATGATTTAAATCCAAAATAAGCTACGTGTGTAAAAGGAAATTGGCTAAAGTTGAGAAATAAGCAAATGAGAACTTATCAATAAGCTCAAAATAAGCTATAGCAAAATCTAAACAGTCACAACTTGATTTTCTGATTGAAACTGATTAAGCAACTCAATTAATGAACGGGAAATCAAACTAGAACATTTTTCATCAAGAAATAAGCTGAGAATCTGAATTAAGCTGAAAATGGGCTTATCGTTGACCAGCGTTGACCAGCTTATTTTTCAAAAAGCTGAAACTTTCAAAAATCAAGTAACTCAATGTTTTAAGAGGATTTGTGAAGAAAAATGGCCATGTTTATGAAGAGGATAAGGAGATACAGATTTCCAGCTTCAAGTTACAGAAACTTGACTTAAGTATGCTTATCTGAATTTTGCTTATTACTAACTGCTTATTGTAAACTGTAGAAAATCCTCTTGGAATCTGAATCTCTATGATATAAGCTATGATTGAGAACAAATTTGGTGCAATTTCATCTAGAATTGAATGAGTACTAGCCAAATGAAAATGACAAGTTCTAATGGACAAAACTGAATGAAATCAACCCAAACATTTTATATGCCATTTGCCTGTTTGACTCTCAATTTGACTTGTAAAAGACTTAAAACACTATATTACCACCTATTAACTGCAAATGACCTTTAACAAACCAAAACTCAATTCTTGAAAACTCTTTTTAAGCTAATCCCAAACACTCCTTTATCTGATATTTCAAACTTTTACAAAGACTTTTTAGGAACTGAATTAAGCTGAATCAAATGCTTATGACTACCAAGTTTGATACTCCAAATGAACTGATTTAAGACTACAAATGAACACTAAGAGCAACAATGACCATACAAGATACAAGAACCAAATTTTACTGAAAAATGAGCTAAGACTAAGCTTAATCCAAAACTAAGAACAAGTAAACAAGAATTAAGCTATAAGTGATCAACAATCAAACAATCAGCAACTCAAAACAGCTTTTATCATGCAGCCATCAAGATTACACTATGAAAAGAAAGCATGCATTTGACAAATTCAGTGGAACAAAAATGAGAGCTTTAAAACCATTTGAAGTAATCCATTGGGAAGAAGAGGAGCGCTGATCTCTCTTAGCCTAGTGATAACCACCACCTTATCACTAGGACATCAATCAATCAACAAGAACAGCTACAAATCAACAGAAACTATCAACATGCTTGAAATCTTCAAAAATCAATGGAATGAACTGAATTCTGCTCAATCAGTTAACAAACTCCTTCAATGTCAGTTATGATCAATCTATGATCATAACAAACACAAAACAGCAACTCAAGTACCCAATAGCAGCAGGAAATTAGCAAGAATATGAAGAACAGTTTTGGCGGGAAATGGTGAATTTGAAATTTATTCAATGAAAACGATTACAAAGTTGTTGAAAGGTAAGTAACTAACTAACTAACTCAAGAGTTTGTCAGACTCTTGAGTAGCTAGGGTAAAAATGGAGGAAAGGGAAAGGAATTTAAAGAACTATGTGTTTTTACAAAATTAAGCTACTCCTTACAAATGAAGTCCTATCCATCTATTTATAGGCATGAAGGAGGAGTTTGTTGGGGTTAGTGACGTGTCAGGACCAATCCCAGCTCTCCACGTGGACAATTCTACAAAATTGCATTTGCAGGTATGAACAAGGATTTGGGGTTTCTTGATTGAGTGGATGATATGTTAATTGACTTGCACCATTGTGTTCGTCTCTTCAAAATGATCACTTTTGGTGTTGAAAACTTTTCATGAAATGGATTGTATCTCAAACGCGATCCTGGGAAAATTTTTCCTTCTTGAAGATGCCACGTGTCAACATATGATTGGTTAAAAAAAACGTCACACGGATCACACTGTTGTGATTGGGTATTAATTGCATGGCGGCTGTGTGGGTAATAAATGTTTATGAGTTGGTGATTCGTGTGCTCACTTTTCTCTCTTCTCATTGGCTGAAATGTTGTACACATGGATTAAACTTGAATAACTTTCAAATGTTGGCAGATTTAGTCCTTATACTTGGCAGATTGTTGTTTTGAGCTAGGAGCTTCATTCTTTTGACATATTTGGTCCTTCAACTTTCATTCTTGAACAAAATGGTCCTTTGACTAAGTTGACTTGAGAGTTGACCAAGTTTGACTTGAATCTTGACTTTCACAATATTTGCACTTTAGTCCTTCAACTTTGACAACTTGTCAAGATAGGTCCTTATACTTCAAAGTCTTGTCACTTTTGATCCTTCTTTGTCTTTTTCATCCATTTGAGCTTGATTTTTCTTTGTTTGCTTGAAAATGTATCCTTTTACCTACACAAGTGCACACAAACACAAACATACCACATAACACTGTTTTTGCAAGATAAATTGGTATTTTGCTTCATGTTTTAGGGTTATTTGTTGTTAAAAGGATATGAGTTTAAGCTCATATCACTCAGCAATCAAAAGAGCTTGAGGATGCCAAACTAGAATTTTCTAAGAAAACAGATAAATTTGAAAAGTATTTTAAAAAACTTGAAAATTCAAACGTTGTTCTTGAACGAATATTAAATAAAAAAATTCAAGATTCTTAAGCCGAAAAAGATAATTTTTTGAAACAAATTACTTTGCTAGAATCTAAGTTGGCATCCCAAGACATCTTACAAAAGGAATACGAGACCTTAAAACAGCGTTGTAATGAGTTAAATAATTCTATTGTAGAGATGAGGTCTAAAACTCTAGAGTCAAAGACCTTGTTAACTACTGAAAATGCTGATTTAAAGTCTCAGGTTCTGGGAAAGGGTTTTGCAATAGCTGCTCTGAAAAACGAGTTGAAGAAAACTAAAGGAACTAGTGTGGACACTAAGCTTGAAAAACCATCAATCTTGGGGAAACCGCCTCAAAATCAGTATGTTAGACAACCGACTGCATTTAGATCCGAGCGACAAAAAATTTCGAGACCGCGGTTTGCCTCCCAAGTTGACTTGGCTTATCTTTCTAGACCAGTCACTCCACCAACTAGGCCCAGTGTGACTAAAACAGCTTTTGCAAGACCTAATCACATGATTGCATCTAGCCTCCCTAGACATAGTTCAAAGAACACGTCTCGAACTAGTTCAAATGACGTTCACCTTAAATTTGGTCTAAGGGAAACTAAGTAAAAGACACAAGTAAGAAATAAAAATTTCCAACCTAGTCAGATGCCTACTAGATCACCCAACAATGCTAACCGTAGCATGTCATATCCTAGGAGCATCAATCAATCATTTAGGAATTCTAGATCTTATTCGGACTTGAAACATGCTACTTATGAAACATGTATGAAATGTGTCTTTAAGGCAAATCATGAATCTTGTGTCAAGAAATTCCTCAATGAGGTGAACTCCCATGCTAGATTTAAATCCCAGTGTGTAGCTAGAATCAAACCCATTGGTAAAATGTGGCGCCCCACGGGTAGAACTTTCACTCTCGTAGGAAGCGAGTGCCCTTTAACTAGGATTGTCTCTACTCCTACTAAGACTACTAGGGAGGAAATGGAAAAGGCTGATATATCACTTAAGCCTAAGATTAGGTTAGTCTATAAAAGGAAACCATTGACACCTAAGATAAGTGAATCACCTATTCAAGTCAACTCTGGCACAAGTAAGGCCAACTGTGAACCCATGCATGGTTCTAAAATAGATATTGCTAACCCATATCAAAGCATACAAACTCCTAATGAGAATGCAGGTACAAACGTTAACGTTCAGCAAAGCGGTCCAGTCGCTTTATACCATTCTGCTCGGGACACTCTCAGAGTTGGGTTGCTGAAGAAGCTGATATCTAAACAAGTGTCTCAGGGGATTTGCGGTTAAGCTCGTGTATATGGCTCATAGTCAAATTATAGTCTGTGACCCGCTCTTCAAATAAAGGAAAGTTTATCGTGTTGGGTCAAAAAGTTGATGTGGCAGAAACTCAAAAACGAAGAAAACATGAAGTTATTGTCCAAGCGTTGTCAAGACCAATTTAGGCGTTGACAAGAGTTAATCCAGCGTTGTTGGCTCAAGAGTTGTCGTGTGCAATTCAAGAGTTGTTACATGCAATTCAAGAGTTGATAGAATTGTAGACAAGAAGCTTTTAAGAAGATTCTATTTGGATATATATGCAGGAGATATTCTGTATATAGTTATTTAAATAGAAGATTTACATGTTTATTCATTCTTATCTCTTGTAAACCCTAATCCTTACACTATAAAAGGAACCAAGGGTATTAGGTTTATTCATAACTTTCATATACAATGCAAACCTAAAGTGTGTGTTGACTAGACGTGGGATTCAATGTATACACGTCTAGTGATTGTTGATTATTAATATAATTAGCAATCCATTTGTTTTAATTCATGTTATTCGTGCCTAAACACCTTGTTAATGTGTCGTGTTCTAATTCCGCTTTGATTGTATAATCATATGAACATGATGCATTCCTAGTTGCTTAAAAGATCCGGAAACCAAGGTTTCCACAATTGGTATCAGAGCCTCGTGGCTCGTGATGCTAGGACCAACAAGGTGTTCGTATATGGTGAAGAAAAGAAAAATCCGTCTAGGGTTTTTCTGGACGTTTTTGTGTGCGCAGCAGTATTCAGAAGGTCATAACTTTTTATTGGACCGTTGGATCGTCACGAAATTTTATACGTGTGTTCTACATACATATATCTAAACATCCACCGGAGGGATTGTCGAGTTTTATCCCCAGGAAAAAGTTATTAAGCGTCAAAGTCAACAGTGAGTGAATGCAGTTTTCTGTAAACAGCCATGTTCAAAACACGATCTCTCCTTCGTTAACCGTTGGATCTTCGTGATTTTTGAACTATAGATTCTTGGAACTTGTGTCTAGAATCTCACCGAAGGGATTTTCGATCTGAGCCCTAATGAAACAGTTATTCAGTGTTGAAGTTCCCTGCTGTAAAGGTATTCAGTTTTTGCTTTTCACATGAAATCATGAGCTAGGGTTCCTCAAACCCTAGATCGACTTAAAAAGCAGAAGGTTATGAGGGTTGTGGCTGTTAAGATTCAAGATAATACTTGATCTAAGGTTTATTTACAAACCCTATGTTAGGGATTTAATGAATAACGCTATAAACCCTAGATCGAGATTTAAACAGAAAATGAAGATCGTGACATGTTGGTTTGCTTGCAAAAGCTGTTGTTATGCTGTTTTTATTACTCACGTGGGGAAGCAGATCGTGGCACAAAGAAAATAAAGGAAGACCACTGTTGCTCGTATTTTCTTGCTGGTCAAAAGGAGAATCGTTGTACTATTGGATGAAAGTAGCTGCGACATATGACAGAAACATTGGCATTATTCTTTGTGGTCCTAGTTTGTGTTCACACAAAGAAGATATTTGTTGTGACAATATAGTTTGTGCATGGTCTACGATTGTCTACAGCAAAAGGGAATATATTCATTGGTTGAAGACACGAGTGAGATATTTGTTGTGTTCACAGGGTCATGAATATTTGTGTTCACGCGGATAAATCATTTTGTGTTCATATAGTTTGTGTTCACACGATATATCCCATATGTTGCTGCGTGATTCAAGGAGAGTATTGCATGTTTGAAGAACTTTGCTAAACAGGAAAAGATAACAGCAGATCTCTTCAATATTCTTCACGTTTTCTTTACTGATTTTGTGGATATGGTTTATTTTTGGACGAGATTCATATAAATCAGAAAGAAGAATGTTCTTGTTACAGCCAAAAAGGGACGAATGGAATGGTAATATATTCACTTTTCTATTTTGTGGGGATGTTGATCACGTGAAGTATTATTCAAAGAAACAAAGTAATTTGTGGTCCAACATCCCGAGTATTATATTGATTAACGGTTATGTAAGGCAAGGTATTATTCTTGTTTGCTAACCATTATAGGAAATATATACTTTCCATCGTTTATTTTTGGACATGATTTAATCAGCAAAGACGTAGTCATGGGATATTATATTCTATGATTTTGTTCTTGGGTTTATTTTCGCATGGTTCAAAGAACAGTAACGTGGGACAGACATGAAGAAGCTTTGGATTTGCTTTGAAAAGTGATGTTCGTTATTTAGGCGCTGACGTTTGTAATTTTGACGCTGACAAGGAATAAGTGAACGCTGACAGAACATGCGTTGTTACGTGTTGTCCGATATATGTGAATTTCAACGCTGATAGGTATTGTTCGATATCGGACAATACATCTGCCAAATATATTGGATAAAGGAGGATATTGGACAACACAAGGAAGGCTGCTGTTTGAGAAAATTGGTACGTTTTGAGCACACAAAAAGGAGGAATTTACACACGAAGGTACATGGAATCTCCGTTTTAATATAGAATATCAAGTTGATATTAATGGCTCGGATATTTTTACAAGGAGTAAATGATTTTTAAGTAAGTCAGCAACGATTCATGAAGTAATTTGTTGGAGTGTGTAATCGGGATAGCCTTGTGAAAGAGTTATTCGTTGACAGCTTTTACATATGAAGATATTGACTTGTCATGAAGAGGTGTTGGCTTAAGGGGAAGAATTCTTATGGTAAGTTTGCTGATTGAAGAAGATTTTCGCGAGTTTGTGTTCTATCATATCTTAAAGTCATGCACTAGCGACTTTAAAGGTAACTTGTTCGTGCTTTACATGGTTGGTGATGAAGGCTTGTCATAACACTTGAAGGAGTTACATTATCGTGCTCAATGTCTCACATAGGATGAGAATATTGACAAGAGATCGAGGTCTGCTTATAATGCTAAAGGTATAAGTTCTGTATCACGTGGATAGTACAAGACATGGAACACAAGGTTAGGTTATTCTACTTCTACATCAAAAATATTATACTAATTGTTCTTCAAGATCATTACATAGAGCTACATTTGGAGAATCTTCAAAGATTGCAACATTGTTTACTTCCCTATTGATGTGACAAAAAGGGGAAGAAATACATGCTACACTTGAGGGGAAGCAATCTGAAGATCATGTACAACTTACAAGAGATACACATAGAGTTTTGCCACCATCAACTAGGGAAAGATTGTTGGGTCAAAAAGTTGATGTGGCAGAAACTCAAAAACGAAGAAAACATGAAGTTATTGTCCAAGCGTTGTCAAGACCAATTTAGGCGTTGACAAGAGTTAATCCAGCGTTGTTGGCTCAAGAGTTGTCGTGTGCAATTCAAGAGTTGTTACATGCAATTCAAGAGTTGATAGAACTGTAGACAAGAAGCTTTTAAGAAGATTCTATTTGGATATATATGCAAGAGATATTCTGTATATAGTTATTTAAATAGAAGATTTACATGTTTATTCATTCTTATCTCTTGTAAACCCTAATCCTTACACTATAAAAGGAACCAAGGGTATTAGGTTTATTCATAACTTTCATATACAATGCAAACCTAAAGTGTGTGTCGACTAGACGTGGGATTCAATGTATACACGTCTAGTGATTGTTGATTATTAATATAATTAGCAATCCATTTGTTTTAATTCATGTTATTCGTGCCTAAACACCTTGTTAATGTGTCGTGTTCTAATTCCGCTTTGATTGTATAATCATATGAACATGATGCATTCCTAGTTGCTTAAAAGATCCGGAAACCAAGGTTTCCACATATCGCCGATGATAAACTTATCCTCAAAAACGAGAAATTAATTTTTCTCGGACACGAGCTTACATTTAAACTATTCAAATGTTTTAAGCTCGTGTATGTGGCTCATCGTTAAATATCAGACGATGACCCGATCTTCATATAAAGGAAAGTTTATCGCCGATGATAAACTTATCCGCAAAAACAAGAAATTAAATTTTCTATGACACGAGCTTACACTAAAACCATTCAAAGGTTTTAAGCTCGTGTATTTGGTTCATTGTTAAATGACAGACAATGACCCGGACTTCAAATACAGGGAAGTTTATCTATGCAACGATAACTTACCCTCAAAACGAGAAATTAAATTTTCTTAGACACGAGTTTACATTAAAACTATTCAAAGGTTTTAAGCTCGTGTATACGGCTTGCAGTCACATGACAGATTGTAACCTACGCTTTAAAGAAAGGAAAGTTTATCTCCGATGATAAACGTATCCTCGTTAACGAGAAAATAATTTTTTCGGACACGAGCTTACAATTAAACTATTCAAAGGATTTCAGCTCGTGTAGAATGGCGTATAATTATATTTCAGATTATGCCCCGGACTTCAAAGTAAGGAAAGTCTATCGCCAATGATAAACTTATCCTCACAACGAGAAATTAATTTTTCTCGGGCATGAGCTTATATTAAAAACATTCGATGATTTTAAGCTCATGCACAATGACTTACAGTTAAATATCAGACTGTAACTCGGACTTCAACTTTAGGAAAGCTTATCTTTAATGATAACTTATCCTCGTAACGGGAAATTAATTTGTCTCGGTCATGAGCTTGTATTAAAACATTCCAAGTTTTAAGCTCAAAAAGGAAAGTGTGTCTTTTAAATAAGAGAACTCCTCTTCATAACGAGAAATTCACCTTTCTCGGTCATGAGCTTTACGTTAAAACATTCAAAAGTTTTCAAGCTCATGATAACGAGTTCTAAGTAAATGTAAACTTAGGACTCGTTCTTCAGTTAAAAGGAAAGTTTATCGCCGATGGTAACTTATCCTTAACAACGGGAAGTTTACAACTTCTCGGACTTGAGCTTGTTTCGTAAGATATTCACAAGTAATTGGTTTTCAAAACGTTGAACACAATTTTTCAAGAATTTTTCAAAAGGTTTTTCTAAATCTTTCAAAATTGCGTGTTCAAAATGTTTTGAAAAAAGAGCATGCCTTCTGGAATCAATAATATTTACAATCCTAGAAATGTCGTTTAATAATGACACGGGGTTGTAAATAAAGTTCAAGCAGAAGTTTAAATGATTTAAAACATGCTCAAAATGGTTTGCTATTATTTCAGATAGTAACCCGTTTTTCATATTAAAGTCAAGCATTACACCGGAAAGCTTTGACTCTACAACGAGAATTAATTATCTCGGACATGGTTTATTTTATAACCATGTTAGGGATTGTATTTACGTAATATCCATTCTAACACGAATTTATGTACGTGTCAGTGCATTTATTTATTAAAACAAGAGAAATCTTGTTTTTATGAAGTTATCATCTCCATAATGCGCAACAATTTGCAATTGATATATACATACTCGACGATGCGACTACTCAAACGGCGACTTCAGCTCTTTCAATAGAACACGGGTCAACAATTAAGGGGGAGCAATTGTCCAGCATTCAGAATCTTTGATGCCGCAAGTTCCAAGGTCGCTAATTGGTGTAAAGACAATGATATCAATCGTACACATGGTGTCAAGAGATAACTTCAGACATGACAAGGCGACCAACATTCGTGAACAAGAACCATGTGATTCTATCATATGATGTTCTCCATCATTCAGGTCCAACCTCGTAAATTGCTAATCTTGTGAATACATTATCATATATGATCTTTGCACGTGATAAATACCTTACACTTGTGTTTAAAAGGTATTTAATTTACGTTTCAAGTACACCCTCATTAATTTGAGGGGGAGCTTGTGAAAATCATGAAGATAATTAGATTTGCATTTTTCTTCCCAAATTTTCTTAAAATGCTATTAAATCAATTTATATTAAAAATATCTATTGTGTTAATATTTTTAATATGGGGGAAAAAATTTGATTTAATATGAGAAATGATTAATCAAAAATGGTTTGACTTAACGTGATAGCTCATCCTGACATGTGCGAAATGTTTTCGGATATCGTGGCATATGTTAAAGGGGAGCAAAATGGATTTGGATATCAAAATGGATTTCATGGTGATATACACTTACCCAAAACATCTCTATTCACGAGGTGAGGATTGTGGTGACATAAGGATGGTAGGATAGGTTAAGTCCAATGATTCTTCCAGATTCGGAGGAATCTTCCCAAGGACATTCCATAGCTAGAAATAGTAGTCCTTAGGAAAGATGGAGAAAGATTGTGAACGTAGCTGAATGCCGACCAAGTACTTAAGTTAACACTGGAACAATCACAACAAGGTGCTAGTTATGATGTATTGGTAAGCATTGAAGGGGTTGAAGAATGAAAAAGAGTTGTAAAGATAAAGGGTGAAAACAAAGAAGCCCTCCTTACAACTTAGGCAGAAACCGGGTCAACACATATGCTATTGAGATCATTTTTAATGATGCTCAATATTGAAGACAGACATCATGAACCTAGTGATTCAATGCACAACCCATCCTAGCTAACTCAGATATCTCTTAAAAGGTATTTGTTTTACACGGACACAACGCATTATCTATCGATTTATTCACTCCGAATATATTGATATTGAAAAGGTGGCACTCCTCTCCAGTATCCGATCACAAAAAATCCAAAATGCACGATCGAGTATAAAGCCATTTGAGATCATTAAATATTTCATTAGGACACACTTTCATAATTCCTTGCCTCTTCACACACTGTGAAAAGTAAGAAAGATCTTAAGAGTCCTACGCAAAATCTTCATGATCTTGCCTGAACATCTGAGTAATACGAAAGTATTTACAATGAATATGGAAATCCTTCTTGAGCAAATATCAAAAAGCTCATGGTAGGTGACTGGTGCGATTCTTTATGAATCAAGCTTGTGATAACTAGAAAGCAACAGTGGTTTAATTCTTAACTGAGCTTAAACACGTTCAAGGCCTCTACGTAATATCTTAGTGATCTTGCCAGAACAGTCAGAGTGACATTCTATAGTGTTCACAGTGATGAGTGGAAATCCTTCTAGTGTTAACATCAAACAGCACTTGGTAGGTAACTTACAAGATTCTATATGAATGAAGCTTGTGACAACTGGAGAGCAACGATGGTGCAATTCTTTAATGAATCAAACTTGTTCCAGGTATATGAATTGATAGATTCAATCATGAGGATAATTTTATCCAAATGATTCACTCTTTACGTTCGCAGTCAGCTTTGGACGGTCGAGTAAAGAGAACGGGCTTACCCGCGAAATCTTGTCAAGGATGTTCTTAATTGAAACTACCTGCCACAAGTATGATACTTAATATCGTCCAAAGGTCTTCACTGGCCGGAAGTAGAATGCTACCGAATTAGTATGAAATGTTCAAGGCCATTTCATCCGTATATATGTTTTGTTGCTAACTGTCTTATGCAGCGTAACAAGAAGGTGGCATTGCGGTGTAAAATCTAGAAGAAGTCGTCAACACATGCTTATACTGCATGCACTTAATACTTCAACAAATTCAAGAAAGCCTAAAAGTCAAGTCTTCCGCTGTATCAAACTCTGAAGCTTTTAAGAATTTATAAAGGTGTAAGTATGTGAAACATGAAGTCACGAGGAGGCGAATATCACAAGTGATGAATGCACTAGGTCAAGGCAAGGAAACATGCTCAAGACTAAAGTCAAAGACCTCATCAGCATGTTCACAAGAACAAGATCGAAGACTCAAGCATAGTATGCTAGGTTTAAGATTTTGTAAAATGGTGCGACCTCCCTTAGGGGGAGATTGTTGGAAATACATTTTTCCAAAGAAAGTCTCGGTCACATCATTATTAGCATAGATCACGAGCTATAGACTATTTAGGACATTGTAACTTGGAGTGACCTCCCTTAGGGGGAGATTGTTGGAAATACGTTTTTACGTATTTAGAAAGGATCCGTCACTCCAATGATATATTCAAGTATTAGGCTCGTGATCCATTATGTAAATAATATAGCCCATATAGCCCACATATAGGGTGGGCTATATATACCCCCTCCTAGCATGTTAGGAGGGGTTTTTGGTTCTCATTTCTATCAATCATTCATATTTTCTCTAATCCTATCCTTTCTCTCTCTAACTTTCCCTCTCTAGTTCTTCATCTCTCTCCCTCTCTTTAGATCATTACAACACATTAACAATCCTAGGATTACGTGGACCTACATACAATCACATGAGATTAGCTACATAAATGAGTTGTCATACCTATCGTACTGGACTAATTATCGCTTCTCCATTGAAGATGATATATTATGCAATAAACAAGTCAGATCAATAAGAAGTACTACTTTTTAACATTTAAGTACAACGAATACAAGTAAAATGACGTGTATGATAAAACATGAAGAAAAAATGACCTGCAAACTTCATTTGTGGTTAAATGGGACAGCTGAACATATATCCATTATTCTTTTGCATTGATTTCATCTTAATATCTGAATGGTTAAACCAAAATGGAACTGGTCTTAGGGGTGTTATGATTGCGTTATTTTAGATTATGCTCATGGCTCATTAGCAATTTAATTAAGCACCTCCCCCATGTGGTTATCTGAACTGTTTATCTTTTCTATATGCAGTTTGCAATCCAAAACCTACAAAAGTGTTAATGTCTTAAAGAAAGCCGCAACAAGCCAATAACAACTTAAAATACATACATAATCCTAAAGACCTTTGGAGATACGGATGGCGTACTTCCTAACAAGTTTGGGATCCAGCTTGAAGTTAACTTTTTGGCTTTCCTTGATAATAGATAGAAAATGTAGTATAACCTAAAACTTCACAATTTATTTTGTATATGTGGGTATATGATAGCCTAATTTTTGCAAACTAACGTCACTTTACCAGTGCATCTCAAGAATGAGATCCTTGCAAAAGGATATATTCTATATTAGCAGCAAAGAATAATTTGAAAGATCCTCCTTCCTTGAGAGGCTTAAAAAGAAGAATTTATAATTCATGTATATGATATATGAAGCCAAGATTTAATGCAGGCACTCTAATGTTCTTGTGATGAATTGCAGTTTAACTTGAATTTTAAAGACAACTTGGTGGACAGAAAGTGAGGACCTTTATGTTGATATCATCGCTTCATCAGTAAATTCGTTATAGCTGCTTCAAAATAAGGAAAAGATCTTTTTGTGTATGATAATATGTATAGTTTATTATTTGCAGTGATAGAGCTGGTTGAAAATGGAGGAGAAAATGGTGTCTTTAAGCTGCTTCGTACAGACGTAACTCGCTTCTTCACCACCATCCTAATTGGCACAATGTAAAGTTCAAATCTTTGTAATGTTATGTTTCCCTATTTAAGTGTACTTTATATATGTATCGTTTAAATAATAACTGAGTGCCTTAGAAGGACCCTTGGACAACAGATACTATGTTAATATGTTGTTTCTTCCTGCATCAAGCATGATGTGCACATATTGCCAAACACAATGATTCATCTTTTAGCTTCAGGTAATATATGGATTGCTAAATTTCTTTTTAGATTCACTATGATAGTACTATACATATGGCAGAGCGGATTCGATAACATCAATTCCCATCTCCCTACCGGTATGCCACTATCGGACATATGATATTTCTGATCATCTAAGGGAAAAAAATGACTACAAAGAATATTTATGTGAAATAGGTATGGTAGCTGATATAAACTTGGTATTCAACTTGGTATGGAGAACTGATAGTATAACATATGATGTTTGACAACTAAACTCCATATTCATACAAGAAAAACACACGCTTAATTTGACTGAATGTTTTATACTATCTGTATCAACTTCATTTTAAGAGTTCAATTTCAAATAAAATTTCCAGCTGCTCATCTGTTGGTAATGAAGGTTAACTATGTTGGTCTTCCAAAAACTCGGTTTGAAGTATTTGGACATTTGTGTTAACAATTTTAAAACTTCTTTTTCATACTCTATATTAAGCTCGAGTACAATCACTATGGTTGTTATTCTTCTTTGTCTTATCTAAAGTATGAAAAATAAGTTTTAAAACTGTTAACACAGATGAGCAGCTGGAAAGCAAAAAAGATGACATTTGTTTAAATTAGTAGTGATAAGTCTTGCCAAGGTATATTATTAAGACTTATGTGTTGGGCCTCACATTAAACCAATCGACGGTAATACCATAACTCATGCTTCTAGAAACTGCACAAAATATAATCAATATTGTTCGAATAATACAAAATTTGCGAATTTGCTTATTTACAATGTTTTGAAACCCGGTTTCAAATCGACCCGATCGAGTCACCGGGTCCGGATCAATCCGGGTTAACTCGGTTTTCTAAATAAAAAATCCTTTTTTTAATAGTTAGCAAAATTATATATAAAACTCTCCGTATATTAAAGATATAAATTGTTTACCAACCTATAATATGTAAAAATAAATACATAAAATTTACATAATTTTTTTTAAAAAAACCTATAAAATCGAAAACCGGCCTGGTCTCGAGAACTGGTTGACCCGAGTCAATCCAAATCCGGTGGGTCTAGCCGGGTTTCGAAAATATGAAACCCGCATCAAAATGACCCGTTTTTTCGACCAGAACCGGGTAAACCGGCTGACCCGGCCGGGTCGACCCAGGTTCGAAAACATTATTATTTCTATGCATGTAAATCTTTATCTTTCAGTTGAAATTTCAACAATCACAAATACTAAAATCCAAGCACATACACTATCAAAAGCTGGTTCGCTTTTAACAAAGACGGTTGTCTCACAATAACGATAACCATTAAAAATGAACGAGAAACGTTGTTTCAAATCAAGATTTTTGAACCAACCTCGTCCGTTGGGTAATCCAACGCCAGACAATATCAAACATTCTCTCAAAACAAGATTTATAAATTTATCCTGTCTGTTTGGTCAACAAAAGCCAGACATGATACATTATCAAAGGTTGATTTGTTTTAACAAAACCGATATTCTCATACGTGGATATATATATCTCCCTTTGTCAAAAGTAAAACAAGAGAGGAACGAAGATTCACACTTAACAAAAACACAACAACCATTACAAGTAATCTCCAAACAATGTATAGATTAAGAGTTATGAACCGAACCCGCCCGTTAGGCGGGTTATGCCACTAGTATATATATACATACATACATATATATATATATATATATATATATATATATATATATATATATATATATATATATATATATATATATATATATATATTTATATATATATATATATATATATATATATATATATATATATATATATATATATATATATATATACCTTTACCTATTCAGAATTTACTGATTTTGAACATATGAAAAGTTTGTTATGACCAAAGGGTCTTAACCTATTCCAGTTACTTAGCCCTCCTTCAGATCCTTTCTTTAACATATAAACTATGTCTCATGTTCATATTAAGGTCCACTTATAACCCTATGTACCCTAACCAACTCAAAACATTAATTGTAAACAGGCTGATCTAAAAATTGTTTTGACCTACGACTGTTGTAACCTACTTTTGACCCACTTCCTGACCTCCAATTTAGTTCTCGTTTCTTTTGTTCAAAAGTTAACTCAAATACCTTTTCGTGGGTATCAAGTTAGACTTCATAAAGTTTGTCAAACTATGGATATGATCAATATAAGTAACTCAAAATTCTGCAAAGTTTTTAAAAACGAATTTAACACAACTAGTCTAATTAATTACCCTCATCATGTGTAATTATGAACCATAATTAATCTAAGCATGTTTTAGTAATTAAATTACCAAATTTATAATTAACCTAACCCTAGATCTATCATGTATTGATAAAGAATAATTGAAAAGTAATTAATTTGAAAAGATTAACATAGGTTTTACCTTAGATTTAATGGAAGATGAAAAAGATTATGAAACGCTAAAACCTCCATAGATGTCGACTTGAAATTGATCTCCAGGGATTTTATCTGTGTTTTTGGTTAATAAAAATCCTTATATACTTAATCAAAAGAATCCTAGCCCAATACAAAAACCCACTTTCTTTTTTTCTTTTCCCCTTCTCCTTGAGTCCAACTTATGCTGACCTAAACCACTTATATTTTTTTGTTATTATTATTAATTAATGTACTAATAATATTACCTTAATTTTCCTTAATTTATTTCAGCTCCTAATGTCCCCGAAACCTCAAAACCGTAAAACTAGTCAATTCTACGCATTTACCGTAAAATACGTAAAATACACAATTTTATGAAAACTCTTAAAATAAGTTATTAACTAAATAAATAAGTCTAAAATAACCTAAAACTAATCCGTAAACTATTCTCGAGACTAAATCCTTAATTCGAGACCTCTAAACACTAAACCTCGTATTGTAAATATACGATTTACTATAATACATATATGTATACATAAAATCATAAAATAATACGATATTTTATCATATCCATATTCATGTGAACTAATGAGCACGAACTAACCCCATCGTAACATCATATAATGTAGTACGCACTACATAAACGATGATTAATATCAAATTAACGGCTCAAATATAAACATATAGCACATACAAGCACACTAAGCACATAATCAAAGTCAAACAGTCACTAATGGAAAATATCAAAATCTAGGGTTGTTACATCACTCTATCCTAATATAAATCTCATCTCGAGATTTACTTCTTAGGCTCAACAATGTTGATAGAAAAGTTGGATGGACCGAGCTTGACCTGGATTAGGCTTAATTCAGGGTCTTATGGACTTCGGCTCTTGCACCAAAGTGAAACTTGCTTTTAGGACCCTGCGCACTAAACAGACACCGTTAGGCTTACCGTGGGTTTGTGACCCACGATTAGACTTCAGCGTGTGAGTAAGTAATCGATTTGAGTGTATTAGGGTTTAGGGTATTGTGTGTATCGTACCTTTGTGGAACCATGCGGGTTCCTTTTATACCCGAAAGAGTTCAGGCTGGGCTCCTTGTTCTTGCGGTATAAGGAAGAGATAATGATTCAAAATAGATTGATCCTTATCGCGTAAATGAGGTAAGTGTATATCCTCTTTCCTTAGGAGAATATAACCATAAGATAAATTATATTCTGCCTGATCCTGTCGTAATGCGACGAGGACACGGTTAAGCAATGAACCGTATGTGCGACAGCGACTGACCGGGCCTCTTAGGCTGTGCACACATCGCATAAGCATTAATCCATTCCTGATGGATACGGGTAGTACCCATGAGTCGGACTATCCAGCCCGACTAGGGACTATACGTCATCATGTCCCCTCAGTCTAGTAGTCGCAGGTTCCAACCGCGACTACTAGACTACAACTTTCAAGTGCTAAAAAAACTAAGACGTGCATAGACCACACATGAGAAATTAATTCAAACATTCCCGCCAAGAAGACATTCATCCCCCCTTTTACCTAACCTCCTCGAAACCCGGGAAAAGCGTCTGCCACGTCGCAGTTACCTCTTCATCTTCTACTGTTAGATTTAGCAAGTGGGTAACACGTGGCACACATCTAGGCAATGAACAGTAACTTAAGAGGGCTATATATATACCCTCAACGCCTCCTTTTGACTGTTTATTCACTGTCAAACTCTCAAGCTTCCATTATCGTCTACATAAACATCCTATCGTTACCAGACTTTTGCTAAGGTAACCTTTGCCACGACCTCATTCTATACACGCCATCATGGTGAGAAAATTATCCGATATCACGTCGATCCTGACCATAGGGGAGCTAGACCAATTCACGACGAATTACCTCATACCAATTTATCTACACCCAGAAATTCCTAACCCTCGACATAATATAAGCCAGGCTCCAGTAGGATAGATAGGAGTGTACACTCGGTTTTTTTACTATGCAAATCAGCGCATACCCATGTCGCGTTTTCTTGTTAGTGTACTGATGCATTACGAGACCCACGTCTCCCAATTGCATTGTATAGGGGCGGCCAAAATTTTGAATTTCGAAATTTAATTGCCGTACCCTAGATATAGAGCCCACCGTAGACTTATTTCGAGTCTTCAACCAACGACAACTAGCCAATGGTTGGGTCTCCTTCGCTACACGCAAGAGCGTGATGCAATGCTATAATGGGAAAATAGACTCCTTAATGGACTGGAATGATAGGTTCTTTTGGATTAATGAAGTTGCCTTTCCTTTTTACTTCCCCTTTTTGACCCCTAGAACGGCGAGGAAAGACCCAATGCCTAGCCCAAAAACCTAAAACTCTAAGGACGCGGAGACCTTAAACAACAACCATATCCTCATGAAACCTTACCCTAAGACGTTGTTGGTAATCCTTGGTCTGAGCCGCGCAGTCATCTGCGGCGCACATCAAATACCTTTCTTCCGTACCCAGAGTGGCCAGGGTTAGTGGTTCTTCCCGCGTTCTTCGTATCATTCTGTAAGTACCATCTTGTGCCAAAAAATTAAAATATATTCTCCTGTTTATCTGTTTGTTTTCTGCACAGCTATGGATATTCTCAACCTCGTTCGCGGTGCCTTCCCTAAAGATTTGATTGTTTACTCCTGTCCTGAGAGGGAGAATAAGGAGTCGATCCAGGAATGTGCGAAGAAGAACACCATGGATTTGGAAGTTGGGGAGGCTTCCGCCACACAAGAGCATGAGGATAATGGCGCAGACCAGCCATCACCACCACAAGTACAACAACCACAACAACAAACACCAGCACAACAACAGCCACCGTCCTTTCTCAGCTCCTCGCCGTCGTCGAATAATCTTACCGAGGACGCTGAGAAGGCCGCGAAGGAATTTGAAGAAGAGGATAACTCTGTATTGGGTAAGAGGCAAGAAGCCCCCTAGTATCGTCGCGTAAATCCGCTCGCACGGGGGATGGGCCCTCATGGACAAAGGCGCGCGTGACAGAGGAAAATTTTGAGGAGAATCTTGCGAGGACTCCTCCACGTACTCCTCCTGCCACCATCAACTTGAGGTAAACCCTTGTTCTTATATTATGGCTATCATCCATATCCCTCCTTATATCTCTCTAACTGCTTCTTTCATGTATCATTGATGACCAGGAGAAGTCCTCCGCAAAGGCTGATGCTACGCCTTCCCCCCAAAAGGAGACTTCAACAGCGGGGGGAAGCGGGTTCCCCCAAGACACTGTCTTTGCTCCTGATTGGGAATTTCCCGTGTCTTCAGAGTTTGACCGGTGCGTTTGACTGCTCCAGCTTTTTGCACAACATTGTGCCCCCTGGCTGAGCCGCAATATTAGAGGGGATGAGCGATGTGGTTCTGGCAGACGAAGTCAACTATTTTTCGTCACAGAACATTACATTGATGTCGCGCATCAAGAAGAGGTTTTTGGAGTTGTCCACCCAAGTTCAGACCACTGAAGAGAAACTTGGGAACATTATTGAGGAGAAGTCTCTTGCCCTTGGGGAAATGCAAGAGAAAATCAACCAAGAGGTCGAGAGAGAGCGACAAGACGCTTCCCTCATCCACTCCCTAACCGAAGAGAAAAATAAGCTAGCCTTTGCACTGGAGGATGAGCGCGCATAACTGAATCATCTAAAGTCTTCCAACCAGGTTGCAATGGGGGCCTTTGAGGATGGCAAGAATAAGTTTGTGGCGGATGTAGATGCGCTGGGCGCAAGGGTAAAAGAATATGTGGGTGGTCTTAGCAGCCAACTAAAGAGGTTGAGCATTGAGTTAGATGAAGACCTATATCCATAATTGATGAAGGAGGTAGTCGAGAAGCGATGGATAGTGCGCTATGGTTTGCGCCTAGACGCTATGGGTGCTTTGGAAGACCCTACTTTACGGGCCACCTTTGCCCAGCCTATCATAGCTGCGATGAATGAGGGTATTTCCTAGGGTTTGGTGAAGGCGCACAAGGCTGGTTTATTAAAGAAAGAGTTTAGAGAGGTGTCTTTCTAGGACCCTACTGCCGAGGCAAAACTTACAGCCGCCCTCAAGGACATGACTGTTTTCCCATTGCTATCTTTCGGTCTTGGCGAAAAGGACCATGAGCTGCCCCTTGAGATGGTGATCGAGGGCCTCACTTTGGCGCGCCACAAGGCAGAGGGCGTAGAAGCACAACAAGATTTCCACTTAAAGCCTTCCACGGAGCAGCTAACAGTACCCATAATTGCTCATCCCAGGTATGTACTTGACCTATTTAGGGTTGAGAAAGAAGTGCCATTTTCTGAGGTGCTCGCGGTACATGAAAGTCGCGTTGCCTCCAAGAAGGCCGTGCTAAACATAGAGGCTGTACCTACTGTTGGTGCGGCCCACCTTGCTTCCTCCATACTCATGCTACCTTTGCTGCTGCTAGAGAGGGACTCGCGCGTGCTGGTCCTAATGGAGAAAGGCATGAAAGAGCACCGCACCACAGCTTATTGCCCCCCCCCCCCTACTGAAGTTGAAGAGGTACTCGTTTGAGACTAATTTGCTCTCCAACAACTTATCTGACTTGTAAATTTGTTGTGTACTTTTATGTGCGAATCTTTGCCTTTGTTTGTAATAAAAACTTCCCATTTTGTGTTATGATAAATACGTTTAATGTTTATAGCGCAGATTCATACAATGAGTTAATGTAAATTCATAAATGGTCCTTATGGGTGAGGCAAACTCATTACGTGCGGTATACCGCTACTACCACAAGGACGGTCAGGTGAGGCTGACTAATTGTTAGGTGTGCACGATTTTGTCTTATCAGTCTCAGAGTGTACTGGCTGCATAACTTGCTACGACGTCATTAATAGCAAGGGGCCTAACAAGGATGCATGATCCGTGGTCGATGGGGTTGCATCCCTCTTACTCGACGAGTCTAATTAGGAGTGTAGGCCCATTCCTCTTATTTCTCCTGGAAACGTTGTGCACGTGTGCGCCAATATGCAACATATAACACAGAAAAAATGTATGTATGACAAAAATAAATGTTTTTAGAATGCGTCATGGAACTAGCTAGGGACCACGACAGTTTTATTAATACATGCAAGATTTTTTAATACATTAAATAAAAGAAAAAAATAATACATTGGTTCCAGAAGTTCGTCGCTAAATGTAGCACTTCTTAAGGTGGCATATATTCCAAGGCCTCTGTAGGTCACGACCATCCATGTCGCGTAGTCGATATACGCCATTCCCTGATGCATTTGTCACTATGTAAGGTCCCTCCCAGTTAGGCCCAAGTTTTCCTGTATTTTCAACGCGGCTGGCCGCGTTTGAGCGATATACGAAATCACCTGGCCTAAAGGAAGTCTTTCACACCCTAGCATCGTAGTAACCCTTCATTTTTGCTTTTGACTTGGCTTCGTGGATAGCTGCCAACTCTCTCCGTTCCTCGATTATGTTTAGGTTCAAGCGTAATTCATCATCATTTACGACCATGTCTACTTCTGCTGTGCGGAGTGTTTGTAATCCAATCTCGGTTAGGATAACTGCCTCTGTTCCGTATGTTATAGCGAAAGGGGTATCACCCGAAGCTGTTTTATCATTATGCGATGGGACCACAAGACATGTCATAACTCATCGACCTATTTTTTATTGTGTTCCCCTAATCGCGCTTTTATGCCATCTCCTAGACTCCTATTTGCTCTTTCCACAAGTCCATTTGTTTGTGGATGGACTACCGATGCGAACTTTTGGTTTATGTTATTTTTCGCGCACCAATCTTTGAATGGGTTCTCCGCGAATTGTTTTCCATTATCAAAGACTATCTCCAGGTAGCCCGAAGCGACATACTATATTGTCCCATACGAACTTTTTTACTTGGTTCCCTGTTATTGTTGCGACTGCCTTTGCTTTAATACATCTCATGAAGTAATCCATCGCGACTATTAGGAACTTAATTCCACCCGCAGCTACGGGAAAAGGTCCTACAATGTCTATTCCTCACTTGAAGAATGGCCAAGGGGAAGTGATGGGTGTCAGTTCCTCTTGGGGTTGACGTGGTATCGGCATGTGTACCTGGCAATCATTGCATTTATTGATGAGCGTACCCGCATCCGTATGCATGGTTGGCCAATAATACCCACTGCGCAACGCTGTTGCCACCACTGACCTTGATCCTACGTACATGCCACAGGATCCCTCGTGTATTTCACTAATGACATATTGTGCCTGTCGCGGCCCCACGCATCTTAGCCATGGATGAAGGAATGATCGTTTGTAAAGAATCCCGTCTCTGACTTCAAACTGCCTCGAGCGTCTTTGTATTCTCCGCGCTTTGATTTCGTCATGCGGGAGCGAATCCTTTGTCAAATAGTTCACAATCGGTGTCATCCATGTAGGACCTTGTTCCTCTACTACCGATGTGACTTCTTGCTCTTTTATTGATTTATCTTTAAGGATCTCTACCAGGACCTGCTTTGATAGGTGTGCAAAGCTGGTGGACGCTATTTTGCTAAGTGCGTCTGCTTTCTTGTTCTCCCCCTAGGTACTTGGCGTATTAGAACTTTTCAAATCCTTCAATCAATGTCTTGGCTTTTTGCAAGTATTGTACCATGTTTTCTTCTTTTGCCTTATATTCGCCAAGTATGTGGTTTGCTACCAGGCGAGAATCTATGTTTGCTTCGAGATTGCGCACACCCATACGTGCTGCAATTCTTAGTCCTGCTATTAACGCCTCGTATTCCCCCTCGTTATTTGTGGATGTGAACTCAAAACGTAGTGCGTATGTAAATTCCATTCCTTTAGATTGGTGAGTATGAGCCCTGCGCCAGATCTATCAGTGCAAGAGGACCCATCAGTGAATAAGATCCATGTTTCTTGGTCTTCTTCCTTTTGTTTTGGCTCTTGAACGTCCTCTTCTGGTTTTTCGATGATGAAATCTGCCAGAATTTGTCCTTTTACGGCGTTACGCGGTCTGTAAGTAATGTTGTGTTCCCCCAATAGAACACTCCACTTCTGTAATCTACCTGCGACGTACGGTTTTGATATCATCTGTTTTATGGGTTGATCTGTTATTACCACTATGGGATGCGCTTGGAAATATCTACGTAACCTTTCTGCTGCAAATACTAGTGCGAGTACCAATTTCTCCATTGGGGTATAATTTAGTTTCGAGCTCTGTAATGCTCTTCTTATGATGTATACTGGTGTTTGCACATTTTCCCTATCAGTCATTAGCACCGCGTTGATTGCTCCGTGTGTAGCTGAGAAATACAGTATCAGTTCTTCTTTAGGACGTGGCGCGACTAACATAGGGAGTGAAGCTAAATGTGTTTTCAGCTCCTCGAAGGCTTTCTCAGCTTCCTTTGTCCAATTGAAGTCTCCTTTCTTGATGCACTTCTTGAGTGTTTTAAATAAGGGGAGCGACTTCTCTGCGGATTTGGACAAGAATCTATTCAACCCCGTGAGCTTCCCATTTAGCGATTGCACTTCCTTTTTCGTCTTTGGGCTTTGAAGCTGAATGAATGCGTCTGTTTTTTCGGGACAAGGTTTGATGCCGTTGGGGTCAATCATGTATCCTAGTAATATGCCTTCTGTTGCCCCAAAAGTGTATTTCTTTGGGTTTAACTTCATGTTTATTTTCCTAAGTGTTGAGAATGTTTCCTTTATATCCCGGATAAGTTCACTCTTTGTGTGACTTTTTATTACCAAATCATCGACATACACCTACAAATTTTGCCCTATTTGACCTTCGCACGCTTTATCAACCAACCGTTGGTACGTGGCCCCTGCGTTCTTAAGTCCAAATGGCATTTTTGTGTAGCAGTACACACCCTGGCTGGTATGGAATTTTGTTTTTTCTTCATCTCGCTCTGCCATTTGTATCTGGTGGTATCCATTGTATGCGTCCAGGAAGCATTTAAAGGGATATCCACACAACGATTCTACTTTCCAATCTATCTCTGGGAGTGGATAGTAATCTTAGGGACAAGCCTTATTGAGGTCCGTGAAGTCAACACACATGCGCTAGCTGCCATCATATTTTTTAACCATCACTGGGTTAGCGAGCCAATCATGGTAATAGACTTCCCTCATGATTCTTGCGCCTACCAGCTTCTTCACTTCCTCAAGTATCACATTGTTTCGTTCTAGGGCCTGTCATCTTTTCTTTTGCCTAACTGGGGGTATCCTTCGCGGATTTGAAGCTTGTGTTCAGCTATTGACCTTGGTAACCCCGTCATGTCTTTAGGTTCCCATGCGAAGACGTCTAGGTTATCCTTTAAGAGGCGGCACATGTCAGCCTTTCCTTCATCAGACAATGTCCCCCGATCGTTATCTCTTGGTCCAGATATTGGGAATGGATTGCCACTTTTAGGTTCGGTGGCGAGTCTATCTTGGGTTCCATTGTAACCCGAGGGGGTTCCGTGATTGTTTTGCACTCTGGGAGTGCTATCACTGTGTTGAAGATCGTTACGATTCCTCCCTCCAATGGGAACTTTTATCATACCATGAGCTGTACAAGGTACTGCTCGCATTGCTAGTATGGCAGGTCGCCCAATAACTCCGTTATACTACGATAGAGACCGTATGATTAAGAAGTTCATGGAGACTTTTGTTGAATTTTCATCGTTTCCCACTTTTACTACTAGCTTTAGTTAGCCCAAAGGCCACACCGCTTCCCCACTAAATCCAATGAGCGGGGAGATTGGAGGCACCATTTGGCTCCTTACTTCTGCGCTGAGTTTCAGGAAAAGTGTTCATACATTATTTCTGCTAATGAGCCTCTATCAACGTACATACGATGTATACTATATTCACCAATGTTTATTTCTATCACTAACGGGCCTTCTGCCACATTCCTCGAGCTGAGGGAAGGGAAGGAGATGTCTCTTCCTTTCGAGAATTTTTGGCTCACCTTTTGTTTTGTCCTTCGCTGCCATGCTTCTACCATGTAAACATGTGTGTCAGCGGTTTTTGGTTTCTCGTCCTCCGCGGTTCCTTTGACAAGATGTTTTAGCTTCCCTTCTTTTACCATATTCTCGATATGTTTCTGAGCTGAATACATTCATTCGTAGCGTGCCCCTTCTCATCATGATATCACAATATCTGTTACCAATGAGCCTTTCTACCGGGGTGGTCATAGGCAATGGTCTTGGGAAGTTCGCACCTTCTGATATAAGGATTTCCCTCGGATTTAACTTAAGGGGAGTAAACCTGAAATTACTGGCTCGCCCCTCTCTTTTATTTCCTTGGTAATCGAGACCTCCAGGCCTGCTCTGCCTGATAATCCTTTATTAGGCGCTTCGCGAGATCTATAACCATGGGCGTTTTGTGTGACTTCCGAGACAGCGGATTCCCCCTGTATAAAGGCTCTTCCCAGCCGTAGTACTCCATCGAAGATTTATGGTGTTCTTTCATTCAGCTTTTTTATTAGATCAGTGTTGCTTATACCCGCCATGAAGCAAGATACTTTCAAGATCTCTGGGCATTCTTTTATTTGAAGACACTCGCTCTTGAACCGTTCTAAAAAATCCTCTAGGTACTCGCCCTGGTTCTGCTTGATTTTGGCAAGTGATACAACACTCCTATCATGTATTTTCTGTTGCACATAATTTCTTTTGAATGCTTTCCGCAATACTTCATACCCATTAATTGTTCATGCCGGAAGTTTGTCAAACCAGATCCGCGCGTTTCCTACGAGTGTAGAGTTGAACATATTGCACCATGCAAGTTCTGGCCAGTGCTCAATGCCTGCCTGGGATTCGAAGACCTTTAAGTGGTCTTCTGGATCTGAGGTGCCATCATACGTTTTTATGTTCGCTGACATGCGGTCCTTTCTCGTATCCATGTAATACTGTATGCGTCTCGTGAAAGCATTTTTCTGGCTCTTCTCTAAGTTTGTGAGAATCCTTGGTCATCCGAGGAGTAACATTCACGCCTGCGCTTTGCAGGGTGGTTATCACTCGATCTTGACATATTACTTTCAGAGGATTCACCGTGTGCTGCGCGCTCTGCTCCTTTCGTTCCCTTCTGGTTCTTTCTGTGTTTGACAACCAGCGGGATGAGGGCTTGTAGATTATTGGCTACATATTCCTCCATTGCGCGCCTCCGTAGCAGTAACTTCCTCGCTTTCTTCAGGGAATATCCTTCTTTTATGTTTATTAGGAGGAGGTTGAGTTAACTTTTTTTCTACGTTTCTTTACTCTACAGTAGGTAGGCGAGTTAAGAATAGTACACTTGTTCCTCTGATAGGTAGATTTGTTACATCCCGAGTGTTTGCCTCACTGGCAGATCCAGGAATAACATTCGCGGATGCAATGTGACCATCTACCGTCGAGGATCTTCGATGACCTTCATTCATACCATTTTTTGTCATTGCTTAGAGATTTAGTGTAGGGTCCTACGGATGCCGCCAACTTGTTGATACAAAAGTTGGATGGACCGATATTGACCCGAATTAGGATTAACTCGGGGTCTTGTGGACTCTGGCTCTTGCACCAAGTGAAACTTGCTTTGAGGACCCTGCGCACTAAACAGACACCGTTAGGCTTACCGTGGGTTTGTGACCCACGATTAGACTCCGGAGTGAGAGTAAGTAATCGATTTGAGTGTATTAGGGTTTATGGTATTGTGTGTATCGTACCTTTGTGGAACTATGGGGGTTCCTTTTATACCCGAGAGGGAGTCCGGGCTAGGCTCCCAGTTCTTGCAGCCTAAGGAAGAGATAATGATAAAAAATAGATTGATCCTTATCACGTAAATGAGGTAAGTGTATATCCTCTCTCCTTAGGAGAATATAACCATAAGATAGATTATATTCTGCCTGATCCTGTCGTAATGCGATGAGGACACGTTAAGCAATGAACCGTATGTGCGACAGCGACTGACCGGGCCTCTTAGGCTGTGCACACATCGCATAAGCATTAATCCATTCCTGATGGATACGGGTAGTACCCATGAGTCGGACTATCCAGCCCGACTAGGGACTATACGTCATCATGTCCCCTCAGTCTAGTAGTCGCAGGTTCCAACCGCGACTACTAGACTACAACTTTCAAGTGCTAAAAAAACTAAGACGTGCATAGACCACACATGAGAAATTAATTCAAACATTCCCGCCAAGAAGACATTCATCCCCCCTTTTACCTAACCTCCTCGAAACCCGGGAAAAGCGTCTGCCACGTCGCAGTTACCTCTTCATCTTCCACTGTTAGATTTAGCAAGTGGGTAACACGTGGCCCACATCTAGGCAATGAACAGTAACTTAAGAGGGCTATATATCTTTGTCCCCCACACCAAACTCTAACGGTTTACGCCTCTTGTCAGCATAGCTATCTTGTCGGTCTCTTGCCGTCTTCCATATCTCCATTTGATAGTCCAAGCCACGCCACGTAGATGTTGGCGCGTTCTCTGCTTTTGACAACTCAACTCGTGAAACTAACATCTTTAATCTTACCCATCTTAACACGTCATAAATAAAGCTCAATTTTGTCTCTGATTTACTTCCTTCCTCTTATTCCATGTCTCATTAACTATGCTTGCCTTTCCCAGATGGTACTTGGCCTTGCAATTTTAGTCACAACTTAACTTCATCCATCATCTATTCCTAATGTCCAATCAAGAGAATTCAATGTGTGTTGGAGACGTTCAGGATCCGTATAGATCATTCCCTACGTTTCATACACCAAATTCCTCTAGCATTCTAGGCAAATCCACCAACCTAGCTCCACTATCTAAGTCTTATCTAGTTCTTCCAAGCCTTCAGTTCCTGCAACATTTAAGCAATCACCTTTCTTCGTCGTCCTCGCACGTATCCTAATCCTTGCTCTACGTATCTCGTCCTTCATGAAGCCGCCCAAACCTTCTGGTAATGCCAAAATCGGCTCATTATCCACTCTAGTTCTAGCATCCAAAAAGATTCCTCATCCTGTTTCGCTTGAATCTTGTTGGTTCCAGCTAAATACCATCTTAAAGCGGACACGTGAAATAGAACTAGAAGGATACACTACAACGGGGGTTGAATATCTAAAAGAGAAATGATCTAGCACACCATGATAAGAATACAATCAATAATTATAAGGGAAGCGTACATATATAGGTATATTAGGATACATACACTCAAATAAACCCAACATATATTAAAAACAAGCATGTATTAACCCTCTTTCATGCAATCATACTTGAAAGCCCATTGGTGTTGTGGCACATATATAATTACATAGGTCACCATAATTATACATGTTCCCTTTCACCAATGTACTCCCTCCTATGATGACACTTATAAGAAATTAATACTACACATAACATATCAATCTATCAACTCAAATAAGCACTGATAGGTGTGTAAACACCCATCCTTTTTACCACTTAATTACAATAATAACCGAGCCAAAACGTGTATTTATGTCATTTATGTCGGAATTATGTGTGGTTTGTGTTTTTGTAGTGATTTAGGACGAAAAGGTGAAAAGTGGAGAAAACACGGGCATTTGCGGGCTTTTATCGAAGAAAAAGACGAAAGACGAAGTCAAGAAATCAAGAGTGCAAAAAGAACAGAAGTCCAAGACCAATTCTGAAGATTTATCGAAGAAAAAGTCAAAAGACGGAAGTTTACTAAAAGCCGAAGAACTCACGTCTAATTTATTGAAGAATTACAAGAGGAGTTTGAAGAAATCCCGAGACAAAGTCATTAAAGTCAAAAGATTAAGAAGATTAAGAACTTAATGACGCAATTAGAGAAAGAAGAAAAAAGGAGGAAGCTTACACTAAGCACCTCCCTAATCCACTATAAATAGATTTTGTTCATTTCATTTGTAGTTGTTGGGTGGATTGACAACCCATTTCTTCCACCATTTTACTTAATTGCTTCTTAATTTCATGTCATTTTCCTTAATTGTCATGCACCTTTAAATTCCTTTAAATTCAAGTAAGTTCACTTTTAATTGTTGTTAATCTTTACTTTCATTGTTAATCTCTCATCTTCCTTTCTTGCTTAATCTTTCTTTATAATTCATGTTTATGTTCTTCTATTTTTATGTTTCTCAATCAAGTGGGTTTTGATTGATTTGATCAAATTTGTTAGTGTTATTGATTTTGTTTGATTGATTATTGTTAGTTGATGTTTAGTGGTTGTTTTGGTTTAATCTTTTGGTTTGATTTCTTTAGTTTTGATTAAATTCGTGTCTTTTCTCCTTCCGTGTTCTTTGTTACTGTTAACCTTGCCCAGATTTCGGATCAAGACATTTATTTCGATCCAAGCATTATTTTCAAAGTATTCCGGATCAGTATTTGTTCCGGATGAAGGATCCTTTGTAATTATTTCGAATCAGTTTTACATTCCGAATGAATCAGTTTCTTTAAATGTTCCGAATGAAGCTTTTTTATAAATGTTCCGAATGAAGCTTTTTTTAATGTTCCGAATCAGTTTCTTTAAATGTTCCGAATGAAGCTAACATTCCGAATGAATCAAGTTATTCCGGACGAAGCACATTATTCCGGATGAAGCTATTTATTTCGGATGAGATGTTATTCCGAATGAAGCAATTTATTCCGGATGAGCATTTATTCCGGATGAAGAGTTTTTCCGGACGAATGTGTTATTCCGGATGAACTGATATTCCGAATGAAGGTTTCTTTTATCTATTCCGCATGAGCTTATTTATTCCGCATGAAGAAGATATTCCGAATGAAGGTAATCTTTCCGAATGAAGGTGACATTCCGAACGAAGGGTTATTCCGAATGAGGGTATTATTTCGAATGAGCAGTTTTTCTTAGTTTTGTAATTTTTAATTTTTAATCTTCAAACTTTACTTTTCTCGCCTTTTTCCTTATTTGCACTTTTACTTGCCTTCCCTTTTAGTTTAAGTTTTAGTTTGTCTTATTTTATTTTTCAGTCTTTAATTAATTTCGTCTATTAGCTTTATTTTTATTTATTGTTTGGCTTTACTTTTCGTTTTAGTGTTTGTATTGCTCCTTTGTTATTTATCTTTGTTATTTTCGCTTCGCATTTACCTTTTCAATAGAATAGACAACGACAACAATTTTATTTCTTTTCCACCAAGAACAATTGAGTCGCACTTTGAACCGGAAATCAATTCGAGAAGATACCGAGAAACGAACTTTTCAACCTAGCAAAATCCTATATTAAAATGGCGCCGCTGCCGGCTCTTTTCGTGAAGATTAACGGTTTTTTGTGAGAGACGCGTTGGCTTTTGGGATCCGTTCACTTATGAACGTTATTTTTCGTGTCAAAAATTTTCAAAAATCCCAAAAACATTTGAAAAATCATAAAAAACATTTCTTTTTCAAAGTTTTACACCAAAAGTATTCTTCTTGCTTATCTATTTTTCTTTATGGATTCTTATGTCCATTGCGTCGGGTGTGGGAGACGATTATACGGGAACGACTCATGTCAATGGTGTACATGTGAGCGGTGCGGAAACGATATCGACAATACACAATTCGGATTCGGATTTTGTCCATTGTGCAACTCGACTAATTCGTCATTTTTGAATCCACCTCTTGTTCCCCCGTGCATCTATTGTGGAAGCGATTCTCATTGGCATGTTTCTTGCCCGGTTCGATACCCGTATGATCACGAGCAAGAACTGGGTTACAATTATGACAATGATAATAGCTATCTACAAGAAGCACCGGATTTTTCTCCATACCCTTGTTGCCAAAATTGTGGGGGCCCTCACGATACTTCTTATTGTCAGCCAATGAATTATTATGAGCCAGATCCGTGTCCTCAATTTTCTTCACCGATGGATTATTATGACCCAACTCCGTGTTATAATTCTTCTCAACCGATGACTTATTAGGAGCCACATCCTTGCTATAATTCTGCTTTTCATAACTGTGAGCCCCCACACCCCAACCTCAATCATCAATCCTCTCAGAGAATTCAATAACTCACTACTCTGAATGAAGAAAGACAAGCCATTCTTTGGAAACTTCATGACGGCTTACTTCAACTGACTGAGGCATTGAAGGAACAAAAGTGACGGCAACAAGAGCGACAACAAGAGCAAGTATCTAATCTCAGTGATTATACCTCTCCTCTTGCGCGTCAATACTATTATGATGATGATGACGACGATGATGTCTACGCTCTCGACCCATCTACTGAAGTTGCTACTCCTACTCTCGATATTCCTAATGCGTCTAAGGATGATGATTCATTAAGTGAGCTTAACGAGTTTGGTCTCGACAAATTCTTTGATGATGAGGTTTGTGACATGCCGACTGCTATGGAGCTTGAGGACGACATTGCTCTTACAGAGGAGGTCGATCCCGATGATACCGATTTTTCTCCGCGCTATGAGAATTTCACTTTTGAAATTTCTGAATCTCCACCGGGAGATGCGGGCGATGACGATTTATTCTCTCCGGCTTACGAGAAGTTCACCGATGAACTTGCTCTTGAAGATGAGGTGGAAGACGTGATTCTCCGCGACAGATTACGGAAAGTGCATCTTCTTATTGCTCAAATCAAAGAGTTAACTTCTCCTCCTCTCTCCGAGTCTATGCCTCCATCTATTCCTCCCGTTGAAGATAATGACCCATTGCTGGAAGAAATCGACATTCACTCCATACCTCCAAGTATTGATGACGATGACATGGAGGGGGATATTATTCTTGATAGTTTGCTGCAGGAAGGTATTGACCCAAGTCCCCCTCCCGAGCACCTTTCATCCTCCCCTTTAGCCACTATTACGGAGGATGAGTGCTTTGACCCAGAAGGTGACATTGATTATGCTATCATTGATAACCTTACGGCTTTGCCGCTTTCTCAGCATCCATTGTCTTTCGGGGATGACAATGTGCTTACGTTACCCACCCCACCTCCCGTGGATATCGATTTCACATACTTTTCGTATGTTGAAAGGACTTTTCTCCCATTTAAGACTTATCCCCCACCTCTCCTTTGTTGATGTCAACCGGGAATGAGGACAAGGTCTTTGATCCCGGTATTGCATTCGAGGCTTCCCCATGGACCATTTAATTCGGGGACGAGTCAGGCTCGTGACTCGGTTAATATAAACAAGCGCTTTTTGGGAGGCAACCCAATTATCTATCTATCTTTCCTGTTTTCACCATAAGTGTAGGGGGGAGCCCCGTTGGTGTTTCTTGCTTTCTTTCTTATCATGTGCAAGGATTAGAGCTTCAAAGACACACTCTTGATGACTTTTGACGACCCGTGATTCCGTGTTCCCTTCTTCCCGGTTCTATCCTAAACTCTCTTCGATTCACTATTTTATATTTTTCCAATATTAAAATAGGAATCTCTTTAGTTGTCTTTTCCTTAGCGAGATTTAAACAAAGTGCACAATGTCCTAAGTGTAGGGGAGTTTACTCCCACATGCTTAAACATTGAGGACAATGTTTATATTAAGTGTAGGGGGGACTTCTATCGAAGTTAAGTGGCCTTTTCCTTGTATATGTCCTCATTTTAACCGGAAAATCAATTTTTCAGCATTTTTCAAAATTTTTGATCTATTTTGGCCTATTAGTTTTCCTTTTGTATAGTTATTTTCTTTCTTTGATAGAATAATTTTTAATAAAGTGGTTTTAATTTTCAAACGTTGTGAATCTTTTGACTCAACCCGAGTTTACTTATCTAAGTTTACTCTAGCTAGTATCCTTAACGTGTTTAAGTCAAGTTTTGCTAGGCTTTTATATAGGGAGCAATAAAACGCGAAAGTCTTAACACTCACGGGTTAAGAACAAGAACTTTTCGCAAGTTCCTATAATTGATCCTAGAGAGTTGTCTATCAAGGGAACTATAAAATGCGATTTCTAAACTTGAAAAAGTCTAAGAGTTTGCAAGATCCTATAGATGACTCGAAAACCCAAAACTTTGATTTAATAGGCTAAGCATCCACGAGTCTCATTCCTTGAGATTTTAAACTGTGGAGAACGAGAGATGATAGAGTCAATTATAAGTTTGGTATTCTTTCGTAAATTTATGTGAGTTAATTATAAGCCTATTCTCCCATCGCTTGCTAATAAATTTATCTGCAATAAATAAGGTTGTACGATTTGAAAAGTTACTTAGCTTCTAGCCCAAGATCGTTTAAAAGTTGATCGGTATGGATTAGAGTTCATAGCCAAGTCATAACTTATTGAAGCGGGATGCGAAGATTGGCGAGTCCAAAAAGGTCCTAAGAACATTTTGTTGCTAAAGATCCAAAAGTGATGTGAAGAATCATTTATCGAAAATCAATATGAAGGATCGAGACACACGACGAAAAGCAAAAACTCCCCAAAAGATCATGGAGAAGTCTATCCAAAAAGTCCCTAACAAGGTATGAGGATAAATAGATCCAAGTCCAAAAAGGAGGTGGATCGTTGTATATCAAAGTCCGAGATAAAGATTGGAGAAAAATGAAAAAGTCGTGGTCCAAATATGAAGAATCTCTCAAAACTTCAAGTGAAGAAATTCCTATTATGAAGAGAAGGCCATTATTTCATGAACGTCTCTCAAGATTTGAAGTATGAAGTCGCTGCCAAATATCGGTCCGAGAAAGGTCTCAAATCGTGAAGCGAGTTATGCCAAGATATGAACTTTATGAGGTCCCGAGAAGCAGTTTTAAAAGATTTTGTCCTTTAGCTAACTATTGATTAAATCGTCCCGCTTTATTTTCAGCCTTAATAACTATCGAAATAAGTCAAACAATGCATCCTCGTGATCATTCAAGACAATAATAAAATATAAGAGATACACCTAGGAATAAGGGAGTCTAAGTGAATAATTGGCCCACATGAGTTCGTGTGAGTTTACTAACTTATGATAACAATGATCTCGTTTTTAAGCTTGGTTTGGAGAAGGTGAAAACTTGAGGATGATGATTATTCATGACATTTCCAAGACCCGAAGGTATGATTTTTGATTTCTTTACTTTGAATGTATATAATTTTCTATCTCTTTAATAAAGGCCAATATGGATTGATTATGATGAAAAGTGTAAACATGCTTTGTAACAAATGCATTGCATGAGGACATTACAATGGTCAAGTGTAGGGGATTTGATAGGTTTGTAAACACCCATCCTTTTTACCACTTAATTACAATAATAACCGAGCCAAAACGTGTATTTTATGTCATTTATGTCAGAATTATGCGTGGTTTGTGTTTTTGTTGTGATTTAGGACGAAAAGGTGAAAAGTGGAGAAAACACGGGCATTCACGGGCTTTTATCGAAGAAAAAGACGAAAGACGAAGTCAAGAAATCAAGAGTGCAAAAAGAACGTAAGTCCAAGACCAATTCTGAAGATTTATCGAAGAAAAAGTCAAAAGAAGGAAGTTTACTAAAAGCCGAAGAACTCACGTCTAATTTATTGAAGAATTACAAGACGAGTTTGAAGAGATCCCGAGACAAAGTCATTAAATTCAAAAGATTAAGAAGATTAAGGACTTAATGACGCAATTAGAGAAAGAAGAAAGAGGGAGGAAGCTTCCACTAAGCACCTCCCTAATCCACTATAAATAGATTTTGTTCATTTCATTTGTAGTTGTTGGGTGGATTGACAACCTATTTCTTCCACCATTTTACTTAATTGCTTCTTAATTTTATGTCATTTTCCTTAATTGTCATGCACCTTTAAATTCCTTTAAATTCAAGTAAGTTCACTTTTAATTGTTGTTAATCTTTACTTTCATTGTTAATCTCTCATCTTCCTTTCTTGCTTAATCTTTCTTTATAATTCATGTTTATGTTCTTCTATTTTTATGGTTCTCAATCAAGTGGGTTTTGATTGATTTGATCGAATTTGTTGGTGTTATTGATTTGGTTAGATTGATTATTGTTAGTTGATGTTTAGTGGTTGTTTTGGTTTAATCTTTTGGTTTGATTTGTTTAGTTTTGATTAAATTTGTGTCTTTTCTCCTTCCGTGTTCTTCGTTACAGTTAACTTGCCCAGATTCCAGATCAAGACATTTATTCCGATCCAAGCATTATTTTCAAAGTATTCCGGATCAGTATTTGTTCCGGATGAAGGATCCTTTGTAATTATTACGAATCAGTTTTACATTCCGAATGAATCAGTTTCTTTAAATGTTCCGAATGAAGCTTTTTTATAAATGTTCCGAATGAAGCTTTTTTTTAATGTTCCGAATCCGTTTCTTTAAATGTTCCGAATGAAGCTAACATTCCGAATGAATCAAGTTATTCCGGACGAAGCACATTATTCCGGATGAAGCTATTTATTCCGGATGAGATGTTATTCCGAATGAAGCAATTTATTCCGGATGAGCATTTATTCCGGATAAAGAGTTTTTCCGGACGAATGTGTTATTCCGGATGAACTGATATTCTGAATGAAGGTTTCATTTATTTATTCCGCATGAGCTTATTTATTCCGCATGAAGAAGATATTCCGAATGAAGGTAATCTTTCCGAATGAAGGTGACATTCCGAACGAAGGGTTATTCCGAATGAGGGTATTATTCCGAATGAGCAGTTTTTCTTAGTTTTGTAATTTTTGATTTTTAATCTTCAAACTTTACTTTTCCCGCCTTTTTCCTTATTTGCACTTTTACTTGCCGTCCCTTTTAGTTTAAGTTTTAATTTGTCTTATTTTATTTTTCAGTCTTTAATTAATTTCGTCTTTTAGCTTTATTTTTATTTATTGTTTGGCTTTACTTTTCGTTTTAGTATTTGTATTGCTCCTTTGTTATTTATCTTTGTTATTTTCGCTTCGCATTTACCTTTTCAATAGAATAGACAACGACAACAATTTTATTTCTTTTCCACCAAGAACAATGGAGTCGCACTTTGAACCGGAAATCAATTCGAGAAGATACCGAGAAACGAACTTTTCAACCTAGTAAAATCCCTTACATTAAGCACATAATCACATCGATCCAGCAACTCAAATAAGCACATAATCACAACATAAAATAGGGTCCAAAACTCCATGTATTAAAATAACATAGCCAATGCATGAAACGCATAAATTCGTAATCCAGTTTAACCAGCATAGACAAAATTCAAAATGTATAAAGAACATGAAAGCATAATCAAACAAAATTTTAAACAATGACTAGTGTGGACGACTATGGTTCAACCCGCACTAGTCAAAACTCGAAAGGAAAATAAACATGCGACTAAGTATGGACAACTATGGTTCAATCCATACTGGTCTAAAATTCGATAGTATGAAACATGTGACTAAGTATGGACGACTATGATTCAATCCATACAAGTCAAAAATTTGATAAGAAAAACATCATAAATACGAATCGACAATATCCAGAAAAATATCAATCAGTATCATAAAAGTAGTTCATATACAAAATACGGAAATTAACATTTAATTACATCATATACTATAATGCACATGTACTCCTATGACGCCTATATGCAGGGACCCTTAAGCTATAGACTAGGGTAGGCAACCTAATTCTCTATAACCATTTTCTCTATTACCATTCTATCACATCCCACCATAACGGAATATGGGGCGTGAGCTATGGATATCATCACAACAATGGTGTCTCTATAGAGAAAACTAAAATGAAAAAATAATGTCATAAATGGGGACATAAATGTCATGACAATATCTCAACAAAATGCAGGAGTCTAGGTAAGTAGGTAAAATTCCTACCTCTTACCAAAGACAAACAAATAACAAACATCAAACATATAGGTGTCTAACAGTTTCACTTATTCAA
Source organism: Glebionis coronaria (assembly GCA_025667525.1). Lineage (NCBI taxonomy): Eukaryota > Viridiplantae > Streptophyta > Magnoliopsida > Asterales > Asteraceae > Glebionis > Glebionis coronaria. Next base: position 425,359,861 of record CM046879.1, on the reverse strand, counting down.
ATAACCAAAAGTAAATCTAAGAGGAAAATGATTCTTCCTAATGCAATCCTAGCAGCCTCTAGACTCTAGCCACTTCTAACATCAGCTTGCACAACTACCTCACTTGAAAATGACACTAAAATCTGTCAACATAAAGTTGGTGAGAACATAGTTAACTCAATGGATCATAATGTGTGTAGAATAGTGGTAATCTATGATCTAACAAGTGATGTTGATGTTTCTAGTGAGAGAAAGTAGAGAGAGAAAGATGAGAGAAAATGTGTGAAAATATATTAAAAGTGAAACAACCAACACCCCTTTCCATGAAGGAAAGAGGTTTATATACCTAAGTCCATAAATGGACTTGGGCCTCCGGCCCATGAACATGCTCATGGGACGGGCTTTCTTAAAATGTTACTAAAACTATACTACGAGCCCTTAACTATATTGTTGGAGTGACCGAGACCTTCTAACTATAAAAACGTGTTTCCAACAATCTCCCCCTAAAGGGAGGTCACTCCAAATTACAAAGTCCTAAATCTAGCATATTAGACCTTCATTCTCGTGCTCGTAGTCCACTTTCTCTTTTCTTCATTTTTGTGAATATGTGTTGATTACCATTAGGCTTTGTCTTAGAACATGTTCTTTTGACTTTTCACGTGCAATCTTTTCCTTCTTTTGATGTTCGCCTCTTTGTGACTTCATGTCCCACATACCTATACTTTGTTGAGTTCTTGAAAGCTTCAGAGTTGATACAGCGGAAGACTTTTAGGTTGAGCTTTCTTGAATTTTGCTGAAATATTTGATGCAGAAAGTATAAGTATGTGAGGATGACTTCATCTGGTACACCGCAACGCCATCGTCTTCAAATGCAGCAACATAATAAGACACGGATAAAATGGCTTTGACATTTTATTCTGATTCGGTAGATATTTACCTCCTGTCGGTGAAGACCGTTGGACGATAATAAATATCGTACTTGTTACATGTAGCTCTAATTAAAGATCTCCTTGACAAGATTTCGCGGGTAAACCCCTTCTCTTTATTCGACCGTCCAAACCTGACTGCGAACATAAAGAGTGAATCATTCGGATAAGATTTATCCTCATGACTGAAGCCGTCAATTCATGAACTTTCGAACAAGTGAATTTCAAATAAGATATTCACCATCGTTGCTTTCCAGTTTTCACGAGCTTGATTCTAATAGAATCTTGCTTGTCACCTACCGCAGTGCTGTTTAATGTTGACATTGGAAGGATTTCCACTCATCACTTTAAACACTAAAGAGTGCCACTCTGAGTGTTCTGGCAAGATCACTTGGATTTTGCGTAGAGGCCCTGGAAAAAGTTTGATTTCAATTAAGATTCAAACCATTGTTTCTTTCCAGTTATCACAAGATTAGTTCTTAAAGAACCGTACGTGTTACCTACCATGAACCTGTTTGATGCCGGCTCAAGCAGGATTTCCATCTTCATTGTAATACTTTCGTATCACTTAGATGTTCTGAAAATATTAGAGGAATATTGCGTAGAACTTATAAAAATCTTTCTTTCTTTGAAAAGTGTCATAATGAGACTTTTGATGATCTCTTGGCTCTAGACTCAATAGTGCATTTTGATTTGGTGAGCGGAGGCTGGAGAAGATTGCCACCTTTCAATATCAATTTATTCAGAGTGAATAAACCGATAGATAATATGTTGAACTCCGTGACATTAAAACAAATATCTTTTGAGAGATATTTGAGTTAGCTGGGAGGGGTTCGCATCACTGGGTCCATGATACTTTATTTTCTTCAAGATGTGTTGACCCGGTTTCTACCTAAGTTGTAAGGATGGATTCTTTTTTTACACCCTTTATCTTTACATTTCTTTTTCATTCTTCAACCCCTTCAATGCTTACTAATACATCATCACTAGCACCTTGTTGTGATTGTTCCAGTGCTAGAATCAGTAGGTCGGCATTCTACTACGTTCACAATCCATTCCCCATCTTTCCCAAGGACTACTATTTTCTAACTATGGGATTGTCCTTGGGAATATTCCTCCGGTTGTGGAAGAATCATTGGACTAATACCTAATCCTACCACCCTTTTGTCACCACAACCTCGTGAGTTAAGTGTGTTTTGGGTACATATTGTCACCATGAAATTTCCTTAAAATCACTGAGGTACTTGTGATATAAATATCAAAAGTTTTATGTACCTTCAGTGTTTTTGACATCAAAATGCTCCACCTTAACATGTGCATAACACATATCAAGTTGAATTTTCTATTAAGTCTTTTTCATTTTTAGCCATGTATGTTTACAAGCCTCCTTAATCCTATTTTCTCCCCTTATCCAAAATGTTAACCATTAATATTCTGGATATTGATGGATTAACCGGTCTTTGGGTAAAAAATGAAATCGTTTGTTGGCCAAAGAACATATTAATTCTCCACCTCAAATTAATGAGGGTTAGTTGTAGTGCTTGAGTACAATATATTTTGAAAGATTTAGAATTTCATGAGAAATTCTTGAAAAATATCATACTTTCACACTACAACATGCCATAATAAGCCTAAGATAGAAAATATATATACATATTCACAAATGAGTGTATGGAATTGACCTGATATAGTACGATCATCACGTCATGTGGATCGTTCCATTAGCCTGTGGTGAGTTGCATACGGTCTGCCGCCCACGAATCGTTCTAGACTTTGGATCAACCGTCGTTCCCTTAATTTCTCCTCAATCTTCTGGATCATATATTTGACACTCTAGATGAACTTACCTTTCCATTCATACTTCAGTTCTAGAAGGTCTTGTTTGGAATTGAGAATTAACAGCTTGTCACGAACATGCTTGAGAGTTTCATCGCTGAATTTGTGCAGTTCTGACAGTCTCATTTATTGCATGACTTCTGCTTCATTCAGGTAAAATATTCTCATTTCAGGTTCAAGAGTACTCATATGGCTTTTTGTTCTGATGATAATGACTCAGAGGTGTGGTGTGAGGATGTTTCAAGTTTAACTTACATTGATAACTCTCCACACCAAGCTGTAGATCTTCAACTCGATACTTGATCACGACTTTACGAGTGGATTGGTGAATGTTTGAGCTTAAGGCAATGACGAGTTCATGGGTTAAGTGAGGGACCTGTAGAAACCTTGGTTTCCGGATCTTTTAAGCTACTAGGAATGATCATTGTTCATATGATTAACAAATCAAAGCGGAATTAGAACAACAACCATTAACAAGGTGTTTAGGCACGAAACATGAATTAAAACAAATGGATTGCTCATTATATTAATAACGAACAACCACTAGACGTGTATACATTGAATCCCACGTCTAGTCGACACACACTTTAGGTTTACATTGTGAATGAATTGAATGAATAAAACCTATGACCCTTGGTTCCTTTTATAGTGTAAGGATTAGGGTTTACAAGAGATAAGGATGAATAAACAAGTAAATCTTCTATTTAAATAAACTTATGCAGAATATCTTTTGCATGTTTATCTAAATAGAAACTTCCATAAGCTTCTTTTGTCTACGTTTTGTCAATGCTTGAATTGCATGTGACAATGCTTGGATTGCACACGACAATGCTTGAGCCATCAACGCCTAATTAACTCTTGTCAACGCTTGATTAACTCTTGACAACGCTTAGACAATAACTTCACGTTTTCTTCATTTTTGAGTTTCTGCCACATCAACTTTTTGACCCAACAATCTTCCCCTAGTTGATAGTGGCAAAACTCTATGTGTATCTCTTGTAAGTTATACATGATCTTCAAATTGCTTCCCCTCAAGTGTAGCACGTTTTTCTTCCCCTTTTTGTCACATCAACAAGGAAGTAAACAATGTTGCAATGTTTGAAGATTCTCCAGAAGTAGGCTCTGTGTAATGATCTTGAAGAAAAATAAATAAAGTATTCTTGATGTAGAAGTAGAATAACCCAACCTTGTATTCCATGTCTTGTACTATCCATGTGACTAAGAACTTATATCAGACCAATTATAAGTAGACCTCGATCCCTTGTCAATATTCTCATCCTTTGTGAGACACTGAGCACGATAATGTAACTCCTTCAAGTGTTTATGACAAGTCTTCGTCACCAATCATGTAAAGCACGAACAAGTTACCTTTAAAGTCAGTGAATGGTACGCCACGACTTTAAGATATGATAGAACACAAAACTCGCGAAAATCTTCTTCAATCATCAAACTTACCATAAGAATTCTTCCCCTTAAGCCAACACCTCTTCATGACGATTTTAATGGAATCACATCTTCATACCATATGTAAAAGTACTTGGATGGATAACTCTTTCACAAGGCTATCCCGATTACATAGTTTAAAATATCCATCAAATTCCCATAAAAAGTTGCTAACTCGCTTTAAGATCATTAATTCCTTTTAAAAATATCCGAGCCATAAATATCATCATGATATTCTATATTAAAACGGAGATTCCATGTACCTTTGTGTGTATTTTTCTACCTTTTTGTGTGCTTAAAACGTCCAATTTTCTCAACAGCAGCAAACTTTGTGTTGTCCAATATCCTCTTCTGTCCAATATCTTTGGCAGTTGTATTGTCCAATATCGGACAATACCTATCAGCGTTGAAGTTCATATATCGGACGACAATGTCAACTCTATCAGCGTTGACTTATTCTGTCAGCGTCAAAATTCCAAACGTCAGCGTCAACCATCAACCTTGTCAGCGTCTAACCAAAAACCTTGTCAGCGTTTGACTTTTCTCCATTAAGTCTCAAAAGTTCCACGTTTTTGTTCCAAGAAACCAGGGATATCAAGATAAATAATCCATAAAAATAGCAAATATCTTCATACCCTTTTTAAAACTGCTAACAAAACGTGTGATGTTCACTGCATGTTTCTTTGGCCCATAATGATCACAAAACCACGTCAGATGATAAAGGAATCTAAAAATTAGGAAGAATGAAGCGATATATACGTCTGTATATTTTGATTCCACATATCTCGTTCATAATCAGTACAATCCCTTGATATTCGCTTCATTGGACTGATATGAAAGCTGCGTAGATTCATGTGAATAATAGCATCGTGTGAACAATTTTGCTTCACCAATTTAAAAACAAATCTTCTCCTTTGGCCGTGTGAATGCATAATATCTTCCACCAATAGGAATTAAGTAACCGTGTGAACACAACTACTATTCCACCAATAGAAAGATCTCCACCGTGTGAATGCAACAATAAGGATCTTATAAACAGAAACTTCGTGTGAAATTTTTTTTTTCTCCAATCAGAAACAAAGCTTCGTGTGAACACAAAGTATCACAACACAACTCTTCACGTCATGCTTGTACTCCTTGGCTGCGTTATCTTTTGCTGTAGTACTTAGTGCAACATCTCGTATCACCATAATTATGAAAAACAGCAACCATGAAACCCTAGAACAGTATCTTAATCTTTCCATTCGAAACCCTAATTAGGGTTATGATAAACTTGTAATAGGATCTGAGTTTTATGAACCATATGCATGTTATAACAGCCACAAACTGTAATTCTTCCTGCTTGTAAGTAGATCTAGGGTTTGAGGAACCCTAGTTCATGATTTTATGTAAAAGCAGAAAACTGAAAATCAACCATCAGCCAACTTCGACGCTTAATAACTTTTGCCTGGGGATAAAACTCGACAATCCCTCCGGTGGATGTTTAGATCTATGTATGTAGAACACACATATAAAATTTCGTGACGATCCAACGGTTCAATCAAAAGTTATGACCTTCTGAATACTGCTGCGCACACAAAAACGTCCAGAAAAACCCTAGATGGATTTTTCTTTTCTTCACCATATACGAACACCTTGTTGGTCCTAGCATCACGAACCACGAGGCTCTGATACCAATTGTGGAAACCTTGGTTTCCGGATCTTTTAAGCTACTAGAAATGATCATTGTTCATATGATTAACAAATCAAAGCGGAATTAGAACAACAAACCATTAACAAGGTGTTTAGGCACGAAACATGAATTAAAACAAATGGATTGCTCATTATATTAATAACGAACAACCACTAGACGTGTATACATTGAATCCCACGTCTAGTCGACACACACTTTAGGTTTACATTGTGAATGAATTGAATGAATAAAACCTATGACCCTTGGTTCCTTTTATAGTGTAAGGATTAGGGTTTACAAGAGATAAGGATGAATAAACAAGTAAATCTTCTATTTAAATAAACTTATGCAGAATATCTTTTGCATGTTTATCTAAATAGAAACTTCCATAAGCTTCTTTTGTCTACGTTTTGTCAATGCTTGAATTGCATGTGACAATGCTTGGATTGCACACGACAATGCTTGAGCCATCAACGCCTAATTAACTCTTGTCAACGCTTGATTAACTCTTGACAACGCTTAGACAATAACTTCACGTTTTCTTCATTTTTGAGTTTCTGCCACATCAACTTTTTGACCCAACAGGACCTTATCTTGAACCAAGATAAGCGGAAAGTCTTCTATATCTTCAAGACGTAGCTATTGTAGTCCTCCTTTATTGGCAGTGTATTCTTTATCGTCTTCCCGTTTGAATCTGATTTCTCTTAAGTAGGAATACCCGAATATCTGATCAATAGTACCTCCCTGTATACTTGTAACTCGAAGATTTGAGAGTATGAGGTTACCTGGTCTAGGACGATTGAAGAAGTTATAGGCTAGCTTCTTCTTGTTACTCCAATGAGAGATGCCAAGTTCTGCGTGTGGATCATATGAGGGAACTACTTTTCGACTCGAGAGCCCAGTGACTTTGTCTTCAATCCATGATACATTCTCCAAATTTACTACTTTTCCCATAGTTAAATAAGTCACATACTTTTTCGCACCTTTTTGTAAGTAGTCGAGATCATGGCTGACGAAGTGATCCATTGAAAGATTCCTATATTCGGCGATAACAGTAGTAGTTAATGGACGTAGTACTGGAGTTTGATCACCTGAAGCCGTCGATTTCATTGCTTTCAGGAGTTCATTGGTATGATATCCGCCCTCATCTCTGCCGATATTCGTACTGGCCCAAAAGTTTTTATCTTTAAGTATCTTTTGAAGTTCATTTGGATCCATGGTAGGTACTCTATATTCGTGCACTAGGAATCCAGAAAAGCCGATTGGATTATTGAGAAGTTGTGTACATTTCTCTTTGTATTTATCATAGAATTTAAGTGTGGTTGTTGCTTGTGTAAGCCAAGGTTGCTCCGACATATTCTCATATATGTTGACAGTATCAGCAAATTCAGGATCTGGTTGATTTGTGTCTTCAATATATATATCGATGAATGTTGGTCTGTTGTGGGAGGTGGAGAATGATGTTCCTATGACATTGGAGGTTCGTCTTCGTTCATAGGTTATGTAGTTGAGATAAAATTGAAAACCGGTTCAGTAGACTTACCTGTGTCTTTGGATGTGTCTTTGGACGTGCCATCCTCACTGTTTTCTTTGGTTTCATCATCCCCATCATCATCTTCGTTCTCACTCTCCTTTTGTTCCTCATCATCAACTTTTTCGTTATTACCAGCATCACTTTCTTCCTCCTCATCCTTACCTTTATCAAACTCCTCATCATCGTCATTCTTTTATGTATTATCCCCCTTATCATCATCACCATTACCATTACTATTATCATTCCCATTTCCATCACCCTTACCATAACCATCACCGTCACCATTGTCATCATCATCCCCATCAGTATCCTCATTTTCTTCCTCCTCTTCGTCCTCATCCTCGTCCTCCTCTTCATCCTCATTCTCTTTTTCATTTCTATCTGTATCTTCTTCCTCCTCCTCATCATCATCATCACCCTTACCTTCATCATGACCATCGTCATCCTCATACTCATCCTCATCTTCAGAATCCTGACATTTCCTTTTGTGTATTGTTTTGGGAACATCAGTTTCATCCTCTGTTAAAGGTTGAGTAGCTTCCAGTATAGCTTTATTGAGAACTCTTTGAAGTTTGTCTTGAGTTTTCATTTTAGGTAACTCAATCTTGGTCAGTCGAGTCTGCAATGTCTTCATCAACTCAAGGTCTGAGAGGAATTTTGTTAGTATTGCTGGTAGCTCTTGATTCATAGATGAGGTGACTTCATTTTTGATAATAGTTGTCACATGATCATTAATGGTGTTGATGAAAGTTGCATTTTCCTTATCGAGAGTTTCCTTCTCCTTGATATATGCGTCTTGCTTTTCTTTAAGAGCTTTCATCTTATCTTGGAGTTCTTTGATATATTCTCTTTCACGTATATCTACTATGATCTCTGTTGTATGATGTTTACTGAATGATTTTTTAACCTCTGCAAGATCTTTTGCTTGAGTTTGCAACTGTTGTTGAAGGGATAAGATGATATTGTCAGTAAGGGATACATTAGAGGTGGATGGTACTGGTTGTACTATAGATGGTGGAGGTGTAGGAATAAGTGTTAGGGAGGTGGTAGATACAAGTTGTATGGTGGTGGATGGTACAGGTTGTTGGGTGATGGATGGTACAGGTTGTTCGACTGTTGGTGGAGGTGTCGGAACAGTCGTTTGGGAGGTGGTTGGTACTGGTTGTATGGTGGTGGTTGGTATCGGTTGTACGATTGTTGATTCGATTAAGGGGGCTGTTGTCACAACGGTAATAAGTACTGAGGGTTGGGGAGGTGTTTGTTTAGTGATATGAGTCAATGTCAGGTGAGCATCTTCTTGCAAAAAAGTGAAGGTGTTGTGGGTATAGGTTTGCTGAGGTTGACGTCCTCGTACAGGGATTCAGTATCCATGTCGTCCTCTCCCCCACCTTCCTGATTCGGGTATTCAGAGTCATAGTTGAAAAAACCGCCTACGTCTTCATCATCTTGGTTTGGTTGGCCTTTTGAACCTTTCGCTGTTCTGATCTCTTCTTCTTCTTCATCTGATGTGTCTGGGTTTCCAAACGCCTCACGAGCCAATTCCTCAGTCGTTTTTGATCCAGATCCACCAATTTTTGCATGTGATTCTAACTTACTCCGTTGAAGGACAATTCTCAGCCGTTCGTTTTCAAAATTGGTTTCTGGAATAGCTTCATCTTCATCCTCATCATAAAGTTGCTCTTTCCCCTTACCCTTAGCTTGGATCTTTGAAGACGATGTCTTTTGGCATTTGTAAGTTGTTTTCTTCCTTTTACCTTTTCCTTGTTGGGCAGAAGGATCTTCCTTTGACCTGTTTACCTGTGTCTCAATATCTCTAAGCATATATGTGAAAGCTTGACTATCCTTGATCCCTTCATTAATCATGTTATCAGGCACTAGAGTTGGACGCAGTGAATACTTGGTGGAAGGACCGTCAATGTTCATGTGCTCCATCAGGTAGTCCTTTGTTGGAGTATGATAAAAGAAGTTTCCACGCTTATCAATAGATGGTACAGTCTTCATGAATTGATCGATGATAAGCTTTGTGAAGCATGGAAATGGAAGATGCTCGGATTTCTTCTTTGTGTTAAGAAACTGGAAGCAGAAGTCTTCCCAAAGTAGTAAGGCATAATCTAGTTTGGCTCTAGTGTAGAGACCCTATAAGATAGAAGCTTGAGGAGGTCTCACGGTATCAGATCCACTAAATTTGGAATTGAAGCACCGGTAATGATGGTGAAGATTGCTTTCCAAGGTTGCCCCACTTCTGAAGTGTGAAATTGAGATAATGTACATAGTTCTCCTTCATAGTTAAGAGATCGAAGCACCTTGAGAATGTCTATTTTGTTAGGGTTTGCGACATATTCTTCTCCTTTAGCAGGGCGAGGGAACTTAAATATCTTCCTGAAGTGACTTAACTGAAGCGTCATAGGTTGTTTCTTGATCTTGAAGTCAATTGTCTTCTTAGATAGTTGCTTGCCCTTGGGAATATATGTTGTTGCCCAAAACTCATGTATGTACACTTCTGGGACAGGTGTTGTTGCTCTTAAAGCAGTCTTGAGTGGAGATATGTCCAAAATATCCATAGCATTCTTGAATGATGGGAATGTAGGATCAAAGTCCCCTTTACCCGTAAGTTATTCTCTGCTAGAGGCAACCCGTCACTAAGTGGTGCAAGTGAGATATCCAAAGCTCTTTGTTGCTCTTCAGTGATCAACATTTTTTTCCTGCTTAGATAAGAACATAGGCAAATGATACAAACAAGTACATATATATCATAAAACATTCAAACACTTAGCATGGAAAAACATGTCACGTCACAACATTTTGCTTGTTTAAGTTATCTCAGAATTAATCCTTGGTCATTTTTTATTAAGACATTCCATACAAAATGATGTCAGATTAATCTTAGTGTAACAAAAATTATACGAATTGAGAAGAGTCAACATTTCACAATGATTAAGTTTCTATATTCCACAATATGTAAAAGCCTATATCTCGCAATGTCTATGTTAAAACATCTCGCAATATCTAAAAAGTTATGCATTCCGCAAAGTCCAAAAGTCCATATTTCGTAATGTTCAAAATGTCAACTTTCCGCAATAATATGATTTGCACATTCCGCAAAGACTTATGATCACACATTTCGCAATAACTATAATCCACTATCTTCGCAATATCCAAATTAGATATTTCGCAATATCACAAAAGTGACATTTCGCAATATCACAAAATTGTGACATTTCGCAATATCACAAAAGTATGACTTTTCACAATATCACAAAAGTGACATTTCGCAATATCATGTAGCACACATTCCACAATATCACAAGTTACACATTCCGCAATAACTGGGCGGGTTTTATGAGATAAAGCTTTTTGGGGTCGATTTCGATTAATAGGGCTTTCTAAGCAAATCTAAGCAATATCTAATGTTTATCAACTCAAAAAAAGACTTTCCCCTTATTAATTTCATGAAATACAACAAAAATTTATAAAACCCTAATTAGGGTTGATTTCATGAATTGGGTGTTCTAAACAAGATCAAGACAATTGGGTAGTGTTCGTGTGAATGAAATGAACATGGAATATATACCTTAAATCCTAAGACCGCTAAAATATTGATAAACACGAAGCTTTGGATGTTTGTTAATGGCTGCTAAGGAAATGGGGTGTATGTGTGAGTGTTTTGCGACAAGTGAGATCAAACAGGGAGGGGGGTGACTCTGGTCAAACCAAATTTTCAATATTGCAAATTTGATCCCCCTTGTTTAGTGTTTAATCCAACATGTTTTTGTTTGATCCTCACTAAACACCCGTAATGATTTCACTTTCGTTAACTATTTTCCCAAGTGACACACCTAATGCACAGAACAAATCTATCCTAAGGTTAGAAATAACACAGCCACCTAGCCCATAATGCACATACCACATAAGATAGGACAAAAGACATTAACCGTTTGCATTTTTACAGAAAATCAATTGAAGGCCAATTTAATTTACAAGACGATTTGATATTTTCTCCCCCTTAAACAATGACCCGTTTTCTATTTAAAGAGCTGTAGTCGTTGTTTAAAAAGTCAAATACCCATGAATACATTTTCTGTTTAGTGTTTTTGAAGAAATAATTCTGGTGGCAATAAGATTTCTCTTATTTTAACAAATAAATGCACTGAAGCGTACACTAATTTGTGTTATACCAAGTTATAAAGTAAACTTGATCCTTGCATGGTTGTAAAGTAAACCTTACCCGAGAAATTTAATTCCTGTTGTGAGCCAACATTTTCAAAAGAAATACGTGACTTTAATGCGAAAAGAGGGTTGCAGTCAGAAATAACTACAAGTCATGTGGGCATGTTTTAGAATATTTACAACTTTATACGAACTCTATTTATGGCGTCGTGTCAATGTTAATCGACATTTCTAAGGCCGTAAATATTATCGTACTAAAAGACATGCCCGTTTTAAAAGTAGAAAATATTTTTGTAATTTTCTTGGTTTTATACTTTTTATGGTTTTTGTAGGTTTTATATTTTTGTATATTCTTTTTGGTGGTTTAAATAAATACCAAATATACATGATCACGATAAAAGGATACTCGAGAATAGTTTACCACCACTATTCTACATATTCTTCTACCAACTCCCGAAGAGTCGCTTGTGAGAATGATTTCATGCCCAGCTTGTCGATCAAAAACTCGATACATCCTCGATCTAAAGCCTTTGTAAACATATCCGCTAGTTGATACTCAGTGTTGACAAAATACAGCTCGATTACTCCGTTTTCCACTTGCTCTTTGATGAAACGGTAGTGTATGTCAATATGCTTCGCCCGAGAGTGTTGAACGTAGTTGCAGCAAAGGGCAATGGCGTTTTTGTTGTCGCAGTACATCGGTATTTTGTTGAATCCAAGACTGTAGTCAGTCAATTGTGATATCATCCAAAGAACTTGAGCACAACAACCAGACATGGCAATGTATTCAACCTCTGTACTTGATATCGTAGCGCTTTTCTGCCTTTTGGATGCCCAACTAATCAATCTATCTCCAAGTAGTTGCACACTTCCAGATGTGCTACGTCTAGTATCTTGACACCCAACATGATCCGCATCTACATAAGATATTAGTGCAATATAGGATTCCTTCGGATACCATAGACCGCGATGAAGTGTTCCTTTAAGGTATCGAAAGATCCTTTTCACAACATGTAAGTGCTTTTCGGTAGGCCGAGCATGATATCGGGCACACATGCATATAGAAAAGTGCAAATCAGGCCTGCTAGCAGTCAGATAGAGAAGGGTGCAGATCATTCCATGATAAATCTTCGAATCAACAACAATCCCATCCCTATCTTCATCTAACTTATATCTCTCCACCATTGGAGTATCCACGGGGTCACAGTTTTCAAAATGATACTTTTTTCAAAGATTCAAGAGCATATTTTGATTGATTAATATAGATGCCTCTAGGATTCTAAGAAATTTGTAACCCTAAAAAAATGAGATTTTTCCCATCATCGACATCTTAAAGCGAGTGGACATGAATTTCTCAAAACCGTCGGACAATTTTTGTGTAGTGGTAGTAAATATTATATCATCAACATAAATTTGTACCAGTGTCATGTCGTTGCCTTTCTTGAGAATGAATAGTTTCGGGTCTATTTTGCCTTTGGAGAAGCCTTCCGAGATGAGATAAGACGATAGGAGATCGTACCACGCGCGTGGAGCTTGTTTCAACCCATAAAGAGCCTTCTTAAGCTTGTATACATGATTAGGATACTTCGAGTTGACAAATCCATTCGGCTGACTAACATAGACTTCTTCCCTTAATTCACCTTTGAGAAATGCCGTCTTAACATCCATTTTGTAGACGATCATGTTCATCTGAGCAGCATAAGCAAGGAAAAGTCTAATAGCCTCTAATCTTGCAATGGGAGCAAAGGATTCTTAAAAGTCAAAACCCAATGCTTGTTTGTAACCTCGAGCAACCAATCTAGCCTTGTTCTTTAAAATTCCACCCATCTCATCGAGTTTTACCTTATATACCCACAACAAAGTAAGAATTTTCATGTTTTCGGGTAAAGGAACTAATTCCTATACTTCAAGTCGTTGGAATTCATTAAGTTCCTCTTACATGGCTTCAATCCAAGACGATTGAGTCATCGCTTGTTGACATGTTTTAGGTTCCCTCTCGGAGAGAAACGCATCAAAGTAACAATATAATGCGTGCTTTTGTAGTTGATGGCGTGTTGAGACTGGGCGATCGATTTCACCAATAATCTTTCGGATTGGGTGATCCTTTGTCCACTTTGTGTTGTGATTTTCAATCCGTGGTGGTCTGGAGTAAACGTTTGTAGGATATACCTCTGAGGTTGACACATCTGAAGGGTTTTTAGGTATCGATAAACCAAAGTAGGGAAGCTCTTGGATGTGAGAAATTCCAAGTCGTGATCATAGTTGTCCTCTTCAACATCATCAGGAACGAATGGGGGTGAGATTCAGGTGTAGTTTGAGAATTGCTGGGGGATGGTACATCCGGTTCGATAGTGATCATGGATGTATCGGATTGAGCTCCATTATCTTGAGCAACAACTTCGGGAATCGGAGCTATCACTACAGGTGTTGGAGTATCATCACAGGAAGGATCAAAGAATTCATTAAAGATAGGTTGAAATAACTCATCCCACTCGGGCTTTGTAGGTGGTGTAAATGATGGAGAAGTAGGATTGTTGGGAACTAATCCGGAACTAATAGTATCGGTTCCCATCTCATGAAGCGCGGGTTTAGAGTTACGTTGCTCAGAAGCCATTGTTGTCAGCTCATCAAAATCGACATCAATAGTTTCTATTATCTTGCCAAGACGACGGTTATAAATCTGGTAAGCTTTCTTTACGGGTGAGTAACTAATGAAAATTCCTATATCAGCCTTCGATTGAAGTTCGCCCAAATTCTCACTATTAGTATTTGGATAACAAAGTACACCAAACACATGAAGAAAGGAGATATCGGGTTTGTGTCCATGAAGAAGCTCATATGATTTTTTTTATGGCACTTACGAATGATAGAGCGGTTTTTGGTATAACATACGGTTGCCACTGCTTTAGCCCATAAGAATAAAGGAGCATTCACGTAAATTAACATAGTTCTAGCAGCCTTCATAAGTGTACGATTACGTCTTTCGACGACACCGTTTTATTCTGGAGTGCGAGCAACTGATGTTTCATGTGAAATGCCAACCTCTTCATAGTAGTCTCACAGAGTCTGATTAAAAACTCAGTTCCATTATCAGTTCGAATGCGGCGAACAGTAGCTTTAAGACGCACTTGGATCATGTTAAGAAATTTTATAATAAATACGGGTGCCTGATCCTTGGTCGTTAAGAACTTTACCCATGTAAACCTTGAAAAATCATACACCATGACGAGAATGTATTTTCTACCACTCACACTGGTCGTACGCATTGGCCCACAAAGATCCATGTGCAAAAGATGTAGTATTTCTTGGTTGGTGTCTTCAGCTTTAGGTTTGTAAGTCTTCTTGGTGCTTTTCCCCAATGAACACGCGGAACATAAATGATCCTTGTTAAACTTGAGCTTTGGTAGACCACGAACAAGTTCGTTTTTAGCCAAATGGTTAATAGCATCAAAGTTAAGATGAGATAAACGTCGGTGCCTGATGAGACTGCTTTTATACATAGTCTCATCATCCAAATCGGGCTTAAAATGCTTAAAATATCATTAAAATACCCAAAAATATGCTTGTGTTTGTTCATTGTGTATTTTAGGTACGAATATCGTGAAATCAACAAAAGATCACAAGAATCAAGCAAAAACGAACACGGGAAACGAAGCCGCACAAAGAACCGGACCCGAATCATGAATTTTCATTGAAGTCCTTGAAGTTTGAAGAATTGGTAAGAATGATCCCTCAACTTTTGAAGACTTGTCACTTTTGACCCTTGTAAATCTCAAAAGTTACAAGTATGGTCCTTAAGTTTCAAGATCATACATGAAAGGCCCTTGAAGATTCAAGAAAATGCATGAATAGTCCTTGTGAATACTTCGGTTGGAAATACGTTTTTACGTATTTAGAAAGGATCGGTCACTCCAATGATATACTCAAGTATTGGGCTCGTGATCCATTATGTAAACATATAGTCCATATAGCCCACATGTAGGGTGGGCTATATATACCCCCTCCTAGCATGTTAGAAGGGGTTGCTCATTTGTTCATTCACACATTTCATTAATCCATCTTTCTTTCTTCCTTTCTCTCTTTTCTCTCTCTAGCTTTCTCTCTCTAGTTTTTCTTTCTCCATATCTATCTTTAGATAAATACAAACACATCTAAAATCTTAAGAATATATGATTCTACAATTGGTATCAAGAGACATGGTTGATTAGGTTGTTCTTGTGTTTGTTCATCATTGATTGATGGGTTTTGATCTAAAATCATTCGATCTACATTTTTTTGTGTTTTTTATGGTTTAATCTTTCTAAAATTCATCATCATAGTTGTGGTAGTGATTTTGGATTTTTGTTTTGATAAAATCACGAAAAAGTTGGAATTTTTAGATTGATTTTTGGGTAAAAATTACAAGTTTTTTTTGGGTATAATTCGGAATAAGAGGGTTTTTCCATATTCCAAACTAATTTCTTTTGTCAATATTCCGAACCAATTTCTTTTGTCTCATTCTGAACTACTTCTTTTGTTACATTCCGAACTATTTACTATTTTTCCCTCCAAAATATTCACATATTCCGAACTAATATTTGGTCATATATTCCGACTTATCTTTTTGTCCAGTATTCCGAACTATTTCTTATTTTTTCCTCCAAAAACGAAATCTTATTCCGACTTGTGATACGAATATGGATTCCGACTTAGGTTCGTGATTTGGATTCCGAACTAGCTTGGTGACTCGGATTCCGAACTACGTTGGTGACTCGGATTCAGAACTACGTTCGTGATTTGGATTCCGAAAAAGGTCTCAAACCAGCAACTCAACAAACCAACACCCTCGACTCTAAACTTCGACTCGACTTCAACGAACCTAACTTGAAAACCAACAAGACTCAATCAAGACTCGACTCGACCATCACCTCGACATAAACGACAAGACTCGACATTATCGACTGGTAAACCAAACCATTAAAGACTCGACACAACCTCACCTTTCACCCACACTTTTCACGACTCAACAGCCCGACAACTACACTTTCGACTCCAACCAGTGTTGACTCAAAGGAGGGAAACAGTTTTGACTCTGATTCAATCTTTCACAGACCCATTCTCTGTTCTAAAACAAACCAAAACCACCTCCACTCACTCACCCATCTGACTCACTCTAAACTCACTCTCGACAAACACTCGCTCACACAACCCACCCTCACTCGACTCTTCACCCACACATTCAGACTCTAAACAAAACTCGACTCAAAAAAGACATTCAGGCCCACTCGACACATTTTAGAAACCGATAACAGAAGACTCACAAACTCTCACCAAACACCAGACTCGATAGACTCACAACTTCACAACACTCGATTTACAGACCCACGCACAACCCAAACCAACACCCACCCCCACTCGACCTCATCACCCGACTCGAACCATTCAAAACAAGATCTCAGTCATCAATAAACTTTCATCGATCTAAAAAAAAATTAATTAATCACCATGAAAACCTACCCGAGACCCTTTATTGGATCTTGAAGCCAGAAAAAACCTTATGTTTTTTCATGATTGATAGATTCGAACTCTGAATATCATTCATTCAATTGAAGCCTAGAACTGTTCTCCATGGTTTTAATTTTGGTGGGATTTATATGAGACGATTTTTGTGATGTTCACTAGATTCTAGATCAAGATTTAGTGAAGATAAAATCTAGATAACTTCTTATTTCAGATTGATTGAAGATGTTTGAGTATTGATTGAAGAAGTTTGTGTAAGTTTTGAGGTAAATGGAGATGGGTGGTGGATGTTTTGAGAAAGAGATGCGATTAGATTTAGTTTGAGGTATTTGTTTTGGGAGAAGTGTAATGGGCGTAATAAACAAGATGGAGTGACAATCAGCTGGGTTTGTATCTTGGGAGAAGATAAAAGGCGAACTAAGTTAGGTGTGAGTTTGGGAAAAGAAGCCTATTGTTTCTACTATATATCACCAAACGATCAGGCCACGTTTTCTTTTTTCTATTATCCTTACACGTGTAGGTCCAGTTTATAAAACATCTTTGAGGACACGTTTTTTTTCTTTGAGGATACGTCTTTGAGGCCACGTCGCCCTATTGACAATATTTTGTTTTTTTTGGTAAACGAGAATAGGGTAAAAAGTGAGATTAGGGTTGGTTAAGATTAGGGTAAGAGTCTATATATATCCCAAGTGAGACTGCCATGTTTTGACAATTTTAAGAGTATTTTGGGCCACGTCATTTTTACATTCACCAAGTTTTAAAGTATTGGGCCACGTTTTGGAATATTGTGAGATTTGGAACGTTATTTGTTGGATATAAATAACGTTTTGGGCCAAGTGTTAAAGTTATTCACGTGTTTTTTGGCAATTCATTGGGTTCGGATGGTGTAAATTTTAAGGGGTCGAGCTTTTCGGTATGTTTTGGATATAAATCGTCGGACCGCTCACTATATTAACCAAAGGTTGAATGCATTAGTTTACGGGGTTTCTTTTTGAAGTGAGCCGTGGTTGAATTGGATTCCAGTTTGTTTTATCAACGGTTGAGCCGACGACGAAATTATTGTGTCCCAACAAGGATCCAAGAAATTTTCATCGAAATTTAATGGAATCTTTAAATTCGAATTTTCAAGAGGGTGAATTGCATATATTGCGAGACGATACAAGAAGCAGTCACAAGAGAATAGAATCAGGAGGAAAACAGGCACCAAGTAGCATGTCAGGTACAGATAATATTCTTCATATATTGTCTGAAATGAATGCGCTAATTAACAATCCTGTTAATCGTTTTACGACTGCTTCTTTAACCAATTCTGTTTCTAGGACTGAAGAGCTTGAAATGACTTTAGCTCAGCAATCCAAAGAGCTTGAGGATACCAAAATTGAATTTTCAAAGAAAACGAAAAAATTTGAAACATATTTTGAAAAACATGAAAAGTCAAACGTTGTTCTTGAACAAAAATTGGATCAAACTGTTCTAGATTCTAAAGCTGAAAAGGATAATCTTTTGAAACAAATTAAGTTGCTTGAATCTAAATTGGCATCCCAAGATAATTTGCTCAAAGAGAATGAGACTTTAAAGGCTCAAGTACAGGAAAAGGTCTTTGCTATAGTTGCATTGAAAAACGAATTGAGGAAAACTAAAGGAACTAGTGTGGACACTAAGCTTGAAAACTATCAATCTTGGGGAAACCGCCTACAAATCAGTTCATTCGACAACCGACTGCATTTAGATCCGAGCGATCACAATCCTTGAGACCGCGGTTTGCCTCCCAAGTTGATATGGCTCATATTTCTAGAACATTCACTCCACCAACTAGGGCCAATGTGACTAAAATAGCTTTTGCAAGACCTAATCACATGATTGCATCTAGTCTCCCTAGACATAGTACATAGAATACGTCTCGAGCTAGTTCAAATGACGTTCGCCATACATTTGGTCTAAGGGAAGCTAAGCAAAAGACACAAGTAAGAGATAGGAATTTCAAACCTAGTCAGATGCCTTCTAGTTTACCCAACACTGCTAACCGTAGCATGTCACATCCTAGGAGCATCAATCAATCATCTAGGAATTCTAGATCTTACTCGAACATTAAATATGCTACTTGTAAAACATGTAGGAAATGTGTCTTTAAAGCCAATCATGATTCTTGTATCAAGAAATTACTTAATGAGGTGAACTCCCGTGCTAGACTTAAATCCCAATGGGTTTCTAAAATCAAACCCATCGGTAAAATGTGGTGCCCCACTGGTGCTTTCACTCTTGTAGGAAACGAGTGCCCTTTAACTAGGATAGTCTCTGATTCTACTAAGATTACTAGGGAGGAAATTGAAAAGGATGATATATCACTTAAGCCTGAACTTAAGGTTTTCTATAAACGGAAACGTTAGCCAGCTAAGACAAGTGAACCGTCTACTCAGGTCGCCTCTGGTACAAGAAAAGACAACTATGAACCCCCGCATAGTTCTAAGATAGATATCGCTAACCCACATAAAAGCATACAAACTCCTAATGAGATTGTAGGTACCAAAGTCCACGTTCAACAAGAACGCAACGGTCCGATCTTTACATATCGTTCAACTAAGGACACTCTTAGAGTTTGGTTACTAAAGAAGCTGATATCAAAGAAACAAGTGTCTCAGGGGATTCGCAGTTAAACATCATGTGTAAAAGGACTTATAGTCACATCACAGACTCTAACTCGTTCATCAAAGAAAGGAAAGTTTATCTCCGATGATAAACTTATCCTTACAACGAGAAATTAATTTTTCTCGGGCATGAGCTTATATAAAAAACATTCCAAGTTTTTAAGCTCATGCACAATGGCTCATAGTCAAATAACAGTCTGTGACCCAAACTTCAAAGAAAGGGAAGTTTATCTCGTCAACGATAACTTACCCTCAAAACGAGAAATTAAGTTTTCTCGGACATGAGCTTATCCTAAAACCGTTCAAAGGTTTTAAGCTCGTGTATAAGGCTTACAGTCAAATTACAGTCTGTGACCCGAACTTCAGAGGAAGGGAAGTTTATCTCGTCAACGATAACTTATCCTCTCAAACGAGAAATTAAATTTTCTCGGACACGAGCTTATCCTAAAACTATTAAACGGTTTTAAGCTCGTGTATATGGCTCATCGTTAAATTTCAGACGATGACCCGATCTTCAAAAAAAGGAAAGTTTATCGCCGATGATAAACTTATCCTCAAAAAACGAGAAATTAAATTTTCTCGGACACGAGCTTCTATTTAAACTATTCCAAGGTTTTAAGCTTGTGTATATGGTTCATTGTTAAATTTCAGACGATGACCTGATCTTCAAAGAAAGGAAAGTTTATCGCCGATGATAATGGGAAATTAAATTTTCTCGGACACGAGCTTACATTCAAACTATTCAAAGGTTTTTAAGCTTGTGTAAATGGCGTATAATCACATTTCAGATTATACCCTGGACTTCAAAGAAAGGAAAGTTTATCGCTGATGATAAACCTATCCTTACAACGAGAAATTAATTTTTCTCGGGCATGAGCTAATATTAAAAACATTCGAAGTTTTTAAGCTCATGCATAATGACTTACAGTTAAATATCAGACAGTAACTCGAACTTCAATTTTAGGAAAGCTTATCTTTAAAGATAGCTTATCCTCGTAACAGGAAATTAAATTTTCTCGGTCATGAGCTTGTATTAAGACATTCCAAGTTTTAAGCTCAGAAAGGAAAGTGTATCTTTTAAATAAGAGAACATTTTCTCATAACGAGAAATTCATATTTCTCGGTCATGAGCTTTATGTTAAAACATTCAAAAGTTTTTCAAGCTCATGAATACGACTTCTAGTTAAATATCAACTTAGGACTCGTCCTTCAATTAAAAGGAAAGTTAATCGCCGATGGTAACTTATCCCTAACAACGGGAAGCTTACAACTTCTTGGACTTGAGCTCATTTTGTAAGATATTCAACATCTTAAGCTCAAGTAATTGGTTTTCAAAACTTTGAACACAATTTTTCAAGAATTTCTCAAAAGGTTTTTTCTAAATCTTTCAAAATTGTGTGTTCAAAATTTTTTTGATAAAAAGAGCATGTCTTCTAGAATTGATAATATTTACGATACTAGAAATGTCATTCAATAATGACACGGGGTTGTAAATAAAGTTCGAGCAGAAGTTCAAATGTTTTAAAACATGCTCAAAATGGCTTGCTATTATTTCAGATAGTAACCTGCTTTTCATATTAAAGTCAAGCATTTCACCGGAAAGCTTTGACTCAACAACGGGAATTAATTTTCTCGGGCATGGTTTATTTTATAACCATGTAACGGATTGTGTTTACGTAATAACACAATCTAACACGAATTTATGTACGTGTCAGTGCATTTATTTGTCAAAACAAGAGAAATATTGTTTTTATGAAGTTATCATCTCCACAATCCGCAACAATTTACAATTGATATCTACATACTCGATGATGCGACTGCTCAAACGGCGACTACAACTCTTTCAATAGAACACGGGTCAACAATTGAGGGGGAGCAATTGTCCAGCATTCAGAATCTTTGATGCCGAAAGTGACAAGATCACATATTGGTGTCAAGACAACGATATCAATCGTACACATTATGTCAAGAGATAACTTCAGACATGGCGAGGCGACCAACATTCGTGAACAAGAACCATGTGATTCTATCATATGATGTTCTCCATCATTCAGGTCCAACCTCGTAAATTGCTAATCTTGTGAAAACATTATCATATATGATCTTTGCACGTGATAAATACCTTCACTTGCATTTAAAAGGTACTTCATTCATGTTTCAAGTACACTCTCATTAATTTGAGGGGGAGATTGTGTAAAGCATGAAGATAATTGGACTTGCATTTTTCTTCCCAAATTTTCCTAAAACTTTATAAAATCAATTAATATTAAAAGCATCGATTGGGTTATTATTTTTAATATGAGGGAGAAAATGTGATTTAATAATGAGATCAATCAATTTAATGGTTTGACTTAATGTGATGGCTCATCCTGACATGTGCGAAATGTTTTCGAATATCGTGGCATATGTTAAGGGGGAGCAAAATGGATTTGGCTATCAAAATGGATTTCATGGTGACATATACTTACCCACAACATCTCTATTCACGACGGTGACGATTGTGGTGACATAAGGATGGTAGGATAGGTTAAGTCCAATGATTCTTATAAAACCAGAGGAATCTTCCCAAGGACATTCCATAGCTAGAAATAGTAGTCCTTAGGAAAGATGGAGAAAGATTGTGAACGTAGCTGAATGCCGACCAAGTACTTAAGTTAGCACTGGAACAATCACAACAAGGCGCTAGTTATGACGTATTGGTAAGCATTGAAGGGGTTGAAGAATGAAAAAGAATTGTAAAGATAAAGGGTGAAAAGAAAGAAGCCCTCCTTACAACTTAGGCAGAAATCGGGTCAACACATATGCTATTGAGATCATTTTAAATGATGCTCGATATTGAAGATAGACATCATGGATCTAGTGATGCAATGCACAACCCAACCCAGCTAACTCAATATCTCTCAAAAGGTATTTGTTTTAATCACACGGAGATCAACATGTCTTCTATCGATTTATTCACTCCGAAAAAGTTGGTATTGAAATGGTGGCACTCCTCTCCAGCCTCTGATCACTAAAATCCAAAATGCACGATTGAGTCTAGAGCCATTTGAGATCATCAAATATCTCAGTAGGACACACTTTCATAATTCCTTGCTTCTTCACACATTGTGAAAAGTAAGAAAGATCTTAAGAGTCCTACGCAAAATCTTCATGATCTTGCCTGAACATCTGAGTAATACGAAAGTATTTTCAATGAAGATGGAAATCCTTCTTGAGCGAATATCAAAAATCTCATGGTAGGTGACTTGTGCGATTCTTTATGAATCTAACTTGTGATAACTGGAAAGTAACAGTGGCTTAATTCTTAACTGAATTTAAACACGTTCCAGGCCTCTACGCAATATCTTAGTGGTCTTGCCAGAACACTCAGAGTGATACCTTAGTGTTCACAGTGATGAGTGGAAATCCTTCTAGTGTTAACCTCAAACAATACTTGGTAGGTAACTTGTAAGATTCTATACGAATCAAGCTCGTGACAACTGGAAAGCAACGATGGTGCGGTTCTTAATTGAATTTCACTTGTTCTAGGAACATGAATTGACGACTTCAAATCATGCGGATATTATTATCCAAATGATTCACTCTTTATGTTCGCAGTCAGCTTTGGACGGTCGAATAAAGAGAACGGGTTTACCCACGAAATCTTGTCAAGGAGGTTTTTAATTGAAACTACCTGCCACAAGTACGATATTTTATATCGTCCAACGGTCTTCACCGACCGGAGGTAAAATGCTACCGAATTATAATGAAATGTTCAAGGCCATTTCATCCATGTATATGTTTTGTTGCTAACTGTCTTATGCAACGTAACAAGAAGGTGGCATTACGGTGTACAATCCAGAAGAAGTCGTCAACACATGCTTATTCTTTCTACACTTAATACTTCAACAAATTCAAGAAAGCCTAAAAGTCAAGTCTTCCGTTGTATCAAACTCTGAAGCTTTCTAGAATTATTAAGGTATAAGTATGTGGAACATGAAGTCACGAGGAGGCGAATATCACAATTGATGATTGCACAAGGTCAAGGCAAGGAAACATGCTCAAGACTAAAGTTAAAGAACACATCAAGCATATTCACAAGAACAAGATCGAAGACTCAAGCATATTATGCTAGGTTTAAGATTTTGTAAAATGGTGTGACCTCCCTTAGGGGGAGATTGTTGGAAATACGTTTTTCCAAAGAAAGTCTCGGTCACATCATTGTTAGCATAGATCACGAGCTATAGACTATTTAGGACATTGTAACTTGGAGTGACCTCCCTTAGGGGGAGATTGTTGGAAATACGTTTTTACGTATTTAGAAAGGATCGGTCACTCCAAAGATAGATTCAAGTATTGGGCTCGTGATCCAATATGTAAACATATATCCCACCAAAGCACACATGTAGGGTGGCTATATAAACCCCCTCCTAGCATGTTAGGAGGGGTTGAACACTTAATCATATTTCTCATCTCCTTTCTTTCTCTTTTCTCTCCTTTCTCTCTCTACCTTTGTCTCTCTAGTTCTTCTTTCTCCCTTCCATTCATTAGATAAATCAAACATTGCTAAATCCTAAGAAAAGATGATCCTACATTCTGCGGATACGATGTGGCCTAGAAACGCCACTTTGCTCAACCAGAATTTGCACTTGGAGAACTTGGCATACAGCTACTTCTGGCGAAGTATCTGTAATATTGTACGAAGTTAGTCTTCGTGTTCCTCCTTGGATTTGGAGAAAATCATAATATCATCAATGAAGACGATAACAAACTTGTCCAGAAACTCATGAAAGACCGGTTCATCAGATCCATGAACACTGCTGGAGCATTGGTAAGTCCAAAAGGCATGAGTACAAATTCGTAGTGTCCATAACGTGTACGAAAAGTAGTCTTGGAGATATCCTACTCTTTCACCCGTAGCTGATGGTAGCCAGACCTCATATCGATCTTAGAGAAATTTTGGCGCCTTGCAGTTGGTCAAACATATCATTTATACGTGTCAAGGGATATCGGTTTCTGATTGTGATCTTATTCATCTCACGATAATCAATGCATAGACGCATACTGCCATCCTTCTTCTTCACGAACAACACCGGTGCACCCCAGGGAGATACACTAGGGCGGATGAAACCTCGCTCCAAAAGTTCCTACAGCTGCTCTTTTAACTCGTTGAGCTCAATGGGAGCCATGCGGTAAGGAGCCTTGGAGATTGGTTCAGCTCCTGGGACGAGCTCAATACCAAACTCTACTTCACGAGCAGGTGGTATGCCCGGAAGTTCTTCCGGAAAAACATCAAGAAATTTTGACACGATAGGCTGATCCTAAATGGATGGAGATTCAGCCTCAATATCATGAACAGTAGCTAAGAAACCCTCACAGCCATGTGACAGTAAGGCACGTGCCTATAAGGCTGAGATGATTTGTATAGACTTTCCTGGTATGAAACCATTGTGAATGTACTCTAGTGCGTTGACATCACCAAAAATAACCGGATATGAATGGCAATCTATGGTGGCGTGGTGTTTGGATAACCAGTTCATGCCTAATATCATGTCAAACTCACACATGTCTAAAGGAAGTGCGTCAACTTCACGAATTTTGTCATCGAATTGTAGAGGAAGATGTTGGGTCAGTATTCACTGACCCTGAAGCAACTCTAGGATTTGAATATAAAATCCCCCTAAGTGTTTCATACTCAGCAGTAAGGCCAGTCTGCTGAAGGATGACCAGAGGAACAAAGTTCGTACTGAAGACTTTATAGCTGAAGAAAGTTCAGCACTCCCCTTCTAGTGAACTTAGAAGACAAAGGACTCTTCGTTTCAAATACTAGGCGGTCTAGTTGCTGAAGAACAAGGAATGAAGAAGGGATTTCAGTTCAGTTTTGTTTGACAATACCAAACTAAATGATGTCGGTCTCCTCTAAGATACTGAAGACACTTCAGTATTCTGATGGTTTGCATTAGGCGGGAAAATATAACTTTAAGTCAAAGTAGGTTGCTTGTATACTTAGATATAAGTAAAATCTTTATCTTTTCTAGAATAGTTTAATATGTACTTTGTACTGTTTATCCAGCATGGGCATCAACCACCCACTGGATAAACCCATGCATTGAAACATGCAAAATGCAAACCCTAGTTTACACTGCCTATATAAGGAGTGTACATTGGGAGAGAAAGGGTTAACCAATACAAGAGCTTAAACTCTGGAAAACCTTTCTCTCTCGATACCAACTAAACCATATAGCCAAGATGCACATGAACGTTTAGATTGGAGCTTAGACTTTAACTTTGGTTAGACGCTTAAGTAGAGGAGATCAAAACCCATTGTCATTCAACCACTTTGTTATTCCGCAAACAAAGTGGGTTATAGATTCTTTATTTGATTCTAATAAAAGTCAATACGTTGAAAAGTATATTGGTATTGTTGTTTTAATTGTTCATAGTTCTTATCTATTGTTAAAACAACACACTTGAGTCGAAGTAAGGAGTTATTACTTAATTTGATAAGTAATAACGAATTACAAGGGACCAACAAGTGGTATCAGAGCAGTTTGATTAGCAAAACTCTTATTTTATTAAACTGCTCATTTAAAAGTTTTCAAATCAAGATCCAAAAATGGCTCAAGTTATACCACAAACCCTAGAATATAGGGGTGGCAAACTAAATGCTGCTCCTGTACTAGAGGTAGCCAATTTTACAAATTAGAAGAAGGGGTTTCTTGTCCACATGGTTGGAATTGAACCTCAATTCCTTGGAATCATTGAAAATGGTCCTTTTGTTCCCATGGTTGAGGACAATAAAAAACCTGAAGCACAATGGAACGCTGATGAGAGAAAAGCTGCTAACCTAGATCAGCTTCTCAAAAGTCTCATCATGTCTGTGCTTCCAGATGACCAAATGAATTCTGTTGTAAATTGCAAAACAACCAAAGCTACATAGGAGGACCTTATTCTTTACCATGAGGGACCCTCTGATGTAAAATAAACCAGAATCATGGATTTAAAGCTTCAATACAACACCTTCAAGCACAAAGAAGGGGAAACCCTCACACAGACATTCACTAGATACAAAGCACTAATGAATGAACTTGTGAATGATGGTGTTGAGCTTTCAAAACTTGAAATCAACATAGTTTTTTGTTAATGCATTGCCAAAGAAGTGGCTCAGTTTCTGTCAAAGCTTGAGAAATGTTAATCACATTAAAGATTGTGATCTAGCCTCTCTTTTTGGGAAACTTAAATATGAAGAAAACCTAGTTGATAGGATTTATGAAGGCTCAAGTAAGTGTAAAGCATTAACCATCGCTACACCCTTGTCCACAGCCTTCTTCAGTGAGGTTGTCATTCAAGACTACCAAGATAGTCCTGATGATGAGGAAGACACTAGAACTAGTGAGGAATATCTGAATGACCTCAAAGAGGAATTTCATGAAAGGGCACTTCTGGCCAAGTCTATAAGGTTCTTTAAGAAAGGAGGCAAGTTGTCCAGCTCCACAAAGGTTTTAGTTGACACTGAATGCTACAAATGTGGGAAGACTGGTCACTATGCTAGGGATTGTTATTTAAAAACATCTCTGCCTTCCTATTCCTCACCAGCTCAATCAAGACCATCTGGTCAATCATCATTTCAACCAAAACAAATTGCTTCTACTTCATTTCATCAAAACAGGGTTGAACTTAGACCAACAAAAGACTTTGAGGCCAAATACAGAGAAATCAAGGCTAGATTGGCCCTCATGAGCACTAAAAGTTCTTCCTCCAAGGCTCCCAAGCAAGACAAGAACAAAGGACTTGTTGCTGAAGCATATGAATGGGATGAAGAAGATGTTTCTTCAGATGATAATGAAATGGTTAATGTGAAAATGCTAATAGCACTTGCTGATGATGAAGGGGCTAATTCAAATGTGGTGGCCAGAGAAAGTGCCAGAAATAGTGAATGGGTCAATGTCACAATCAAAAAGGTACAAACTCTTCTTGAATTAGAAGATAAAGATGACATTAAATTTGTCTTTGATTACTTGTACATTGATCTAAAATTTGTTGAAGAGCAAAGAAACAATTTGCTGGAAAAATTTCATAAACTTGTTCTAAAACTTGAAGATTTTGAAAGTAAGCAAATAGAGCTAAAAGAAGCTAAACTTGATATTCTTACTTTTCAACGATTGAACAAAGAAATTTTGGAGAAAAATAACTCCCTAAGAGTTGAACTAAAAGAAGCAAAAGATATTGTTAAATCTTGGCTTAGAAACTCTGATAGGGTAAATCAATGCATAAGTGAACAAATTCCTGCTCAAAAGAGGAAAATGCTTGGTGTTGAAGGATCCTCCAGCACCAAATCTATTGTCTTTGTCAAAACCTCAAATAAGGATGGTATCTAGATCCCTGACATTGAAAGGTTAGGTGAAGAGAATTTACCCAATCATGACACTGGACGAATCCTTCTTCCTGAGTTTCAAGCAAGTGCTGACACTTCAGCACCAGTTGAGTCCTCAGTTACTGAGGATGACTCAGATGATGATATAGAGAATGAAGTAAGTACCCCACTTCCTCCTTTGGAGAAGCTGGCAGGTGCTGAACCCTCTACTGGACCCAAATCAATCCAGTCTATCATCAAGTCACACACCACACACAAAGGTAGTTCTTCCAAACATGTCAAAATTGACACTTCAAAGAACTCTTCAGCTCCTGCTGAAGGTTAACATATGGGAACTACCTCTTTAGTTTCAACAAATAAACTGAAGAATGCTAGATCTGAGGAAGATGAGAGAATGTCTCTTGTCATGCAAGAGATCAATGATCTCAAATTGCAACTCAGGCAGCAGCAAACACCAACACAGTTCAGAGATAAACCTTTAGACTCTCCTCATTTCAAGTACAAGACACAATTTAAAAAGGCTTGTGATTTATGTGGTCTAAACAACAATCTCACTAAAACTTTCCTAAGAGTGATTTATTGGACTAAATGTGAGAGGACTGATCATCGCACTTGTGAACACACTCAGTATATGCTGGCCAAAACTAGTGTTGATGCTCACACAACTGAAGCATCTCATTCCAGGCAAAATATGCCTTTCCCACCATGCATTCATTATGGTATGGGCAATCATCACTCAGATGACTGCCACTATTACCCTGTTTGTAATATTTGTGGAAGTTATGACCATGACACTCATGGACATAATCGAATCATCTCACTCAGAAGAGGTATTAAACCAAGAAACCCGAACTCTATTACTAAATGTTGTGAAACTTGTGGAAGCGATGTCCACACTACATCTGATCACAACCATATAGAGTGGTTCAGAAGAGGTGAAGCCCTCTAGGCTAAGAAAGCAATAGTTTTTCAGACCTCTTCTGCTGAGCAATCACACATACCCTCTACGAGACGACCCTTCAAATCTAGAACACCTTCTAGATTTAAAACCCCCACCCAACAAAGGTGGGTTTCAAAGCAAAACTGGCCATTTCCTTAACTTGTGCAATGTGATCTCAGGAAGCCTATTTGGTACCTAGATAGTGGCTGCTCAAGGCATATGACTGGCACCAAAAGTTATCTACACAAGTATAAGGAGGAACAAGGTCCTAAAGTTGTTTTTGGTGATAACTCGTTAGCTACTACTGAAGGATTTAGTTCAGTAAAATGCAATGGTAATTTCTCAAGGGTAGCATATGTCAATAGATTGAAGAACAACCTCATCAACATAAGTCAACTTTGTGATGCAAAGTATCTTGTGCTGTTTGATAACAAAAAAGGTACAATATTCAACTCCAATTATGAAATTGTGATGATTGCTCCCAAAGTCAAAGATGTTTATGTCATGTACATGAACTCTACTAAGGAGACATGCTTCTTTGCTAAAGCCTCCAATATTACCAATTGGCTTTGGCATAAGAGGCTCTCACATCTCAATTTCAACAATAACTCTGCTGAACAAAATCTTGTTATTGGTCTTCCTTCACTCGTCTATTCCAAGGATAAACCATGCTCATCATGTGAAAAAGGGAAGCACCATAGGGCCAGTTTCAAAACAAAGCAAACTTTCTCAATCAAAGAAAGTCTTCACTTGCTTCACATGGACTTATTTGGCCCAGTATCACCTAAGGCCATTTGTCATAAAAAATATACACTTGTCATTGTTGATGAGTACTCTAGGTACACCTGGGTATATTTTCTGACAGAGAAAAGCCATGCACCAGATGCCATTATGTCATTCATCAAAAGAGTGGAAAATCAAAATGACACTCATGTCAAACAACTCAGAACTGACAATGGCACTGAATTCAAAAATCACACACTGATCAAATTCTGTGATGACAAAGGAAATTCCAAAAATTTCTCATCTCCTTATACACCTAAACAAAATGGTGTGGCTGAAAGAAGGAACAGAACTTTGATTGAACCACCAAGGACAATGCTTACTGGATCTGCTCTCTCTAAGCATTTTTGGACTGATGTTGTAGCCACTGCTTGCTACACTCAAAATAGATCCATCATTATAAAGAGACACATGAAGACTCCCTATGAAGTCTTCAGGGGGAGAATTCCAAACATTTCATTCTTACATATGTTTGGGTGTCCAGTATTCATTCACAATCACAAGGATCACCTTGTAAAGTTTGATGAAAATCTAATGATGGTTACTTCCTTGGATACTCTCTAGTATCTAAAGCATACAGAGTGTTAGACTTACTTTTTGGTAAGCTGGCGCCTTTCACGTGAGTTGGACTAGATTTATATACTTTGCTACACGCAGGGACTTATATGTAAAGTATGAATAGTCTAGTATTGGTAGGCCTATAAATACCCCCATGACTCTCCATGGGGTGTGGATTTTTGTTCATTTTTCTTGTTTTCATTTCACTTGAAATAAAACACACAACTTTCCTTTCACCTCTCTCTAACTTTCTCTCACTAGAACTATCAATGTTCACCATGTTCTTTGATCATCCCTGACCCCCCGAACCAAAGTGGGTTTTTGATGCTTGTCAATTGGTATCAAAGCTAATCGGGGGTGTCTTGTATCCGTGTTGTGTTTGTGTTTTGTTATCAGCTTTGTACTATGCTGATTCATGATTCACGGTTGGTATTCTTTTATCGATTCATATCTTGCAATATCAACTTTTTGTTTCATTTTTATCTATTTTTTTCTGTCCTTGTCCCATTATATCAAGTTTTCTTCGAATTCTGGGTCAAAGTTCCTCGTATCAAATTATTGTTGTCCAAATCTGTGTCAAAGTGGCTCTGTCATACAATTTTTGTCCATTTTTTGTACCCGTTTATTTGTTTTTTTCCCTTCTTACCTTAATCAGTTCTGCATTTTTTATGTGTGGGGAAAAGGACAAAAAACTTATGGTCCAACCATTTTTTTCGGAGTTACAAAAAGCTTGGTCAAAAACCTATTCCGATGGAACATTACGATGCTTATTCAGATGGACACATTCTGATGGCTTCTTCTACGGATTTATTCCGATGAGTATCATCTACATTGCGAGGGGTTCGACTTTATCTATTGCGATGGGACTCATTCCGATGGGTCACATTGTGATGGGTGGGTTAACTCATCGGAATGGTGTACTAAGGCGTCATGCTGATGAATTTTTTTCAACATTGCGATGGATAGTGATTTATTGCGATGGGTGCATATTGCGATGGCAACATTCAGATGGGTTTTTTGATATATTCCGATGGATAGATATATGTTGTATTGCGATGGAGAACTATGAAAATCATTACGATGGGAGTTTATATCAGTTAAAAGTAACATATCAGATTTGGACTCATGTTTTAAAAAAACATCAGTTAATACCTTACACAAAACCAGTAATCCAAAACCAATATTTTATCAATATACAAACCAGTAACATTCAACCGACTCATGGACATATAAACCTTAACCGTGACCAAAACTGTAAAAACAATTTTCAACTCTCCAACCTTTTATCTCCTCAACTCCACTCAATCTTGTCCTAATCCCATCGTCACCTAAACCCATCATCTAGACTCGAAAATCATTGACTCGAAAACATTCACCTTTATGATCTCATTTTGTTAAACGTTTTTTTATAAAAAGATATTTTACGTTTAACAATTACCATCATTGACCATATCAAATCGATTCATGCTCATATAAACCTACCTGAGATCAATCAAATTGATCTTGTGGTCGTGTCATTCACTACATGTATTGGATTCGGCCCAAGATGTCAATCGTATGATTGCGTAATTTATTTCGGGGGTTATTGGTGTATGTGTTATGGCGATGATTTCTATGAGATGGTCTACTTATGATGGGGTAGAATATGAGTTGTGTCTAAAGGAGATGGGTTAAGTTTGATTTGAGATGATGGTGATGGGAGCTGTTGAGATGGAGTTGTGGGATAGATGATACTGGCGTTGTAAACAAGGTGAAAAAGGGGGCGGATTTATCTATGTAAATGTGAATTAGGTTTAGCTAATGTGAGTAATTAGGGTTCACAGATTTATACCCCTATTGTTTACTTATTGGACCGGGTAGTTTTATCTCAAATGGGCCTAATGGAAGCTACATATTGAGGTCCAAGTTAGCTACATTTGATAATAGGCCGAGTACATGAAACGAATCACTCTTGGGCTTGCTATTTTGGAGTGATGTTTCGTGTATTTTGTCATATGGTGATAGTGATTCCAATTTGGTTACCGGCCCGTTCACTACTCAATCAAAGGTACTTAGTGGGCCGTTTAATTTTTGCATTCGA
The DNA here is from genome assembly GCA_025667525.1 of Glebionis coronaria. Lineage (NCBI taxonomy): Eukaryota > Viridiplantae > Streptophyta > Magnoliopsida > Asterales > Asteraceae > Glebionis > Glebionis coronaria. Next base: position 425,327,446 of record CM046879.1, on the reverse strand, counting down.
ATTTGGAATTGACCGATTCCATATCCGATTGGTGCAAAATTAATTATGTAGATTACGGGAGTTATTATTGGATTGAGCCAGGTATTTTCGAAAGAACCAAGTGATAAATTTTTTGTCGGGTTAAAGGCCTATGTGACAGGTTTTTATCACTTTGGTGGGCCGTTTAAACAGTGACATTCAAGGCCGGGTATCCATTTTCGCTCATAACACTTCTTCACGAACTACAAACACAACAAACACAACAAACACGATACATTACACTAAAACGATCCTTATCAAAAATTCACCTAAATTCCTATCGGCTATTACGGTTTATGTGATTACGAAGATGATTCGATGCTACTTATTTGAGGTTGAAGTGAGATTTTTTAGAGGCGTTCTTATTTTATCTTTAAAGGAGTACTTACAACTTTATAAGATAACTTGTTCGAGCATATACGGTTATGAATAAGACTTGAAGTATCTATTTTTCCAGTGTCAAGAGGAGGATGGACGAAGACATGGATAACTATCATTTTTTGAGAGCTTCGTTGCGGTTCTCAGTGTCACACGCACTTGCGGTTGTGGATTTCTTCAAGAGATGTAGTACCTTTTCTTATGCTGCCTGTTTTGGTATAGGGTACTTTAGAGAAGTTGTACCTTTTTTATACCGCCTTTTGGTATAGGGTACGTTTAAGACTTCTCTGTATCGCTCTTCATTCTACAATTGTGCAAGCTTAAGTTCAAGTTTGGGGAATTCTACTTCAGTTTCAAGTTTGGATTATCGGGTTATCTTCATCAGTGGTCACTATCAATAGCCAACAGAATTGATAATGGGATTCAGTTCGGGTTGATCTTGAGAGAATTTTGTTTAGAGAGATATTGTTGACATCTTCTCACATTGTATTGGTTACGAAGTAAGCAGTTCCAGTAGGCATACCACGTACACACATGAAGGATGATTCCCTTAATATGTATCATCCTGGAGGGAGAAATGTGTACATGCAGGGTCACTTGACTTTGGTGTTACTGTTTCTACATAAAGGGATAAGTTGACTACATTCGGGACTTAATTGACTTTGATGTGGCAACTTTTTATCATCACAGTCCTGTCAGGAGAAATGTGCATTTCCGGGACTTAATTGACTCTGGTGCTACAATTTGACTTCATGTTCGGGATAGAGTGTGTACTTCTGGTAATCTCTCATAGAATCAAGACTGGGATTGCTTCAATTTGTGAGAAAATGTTGATGACGTTATCACCTCCCACAGATTTCCTCTGAAGGATCTATTTGGGAGGGAGCAGTCTTTACTGCTTGTTTTATGAAAGGCCTTCTAGTTGGGAGGGAGTAAAACTCAACTAGATTCTACAAAACTGAAGAAATAGAGATGGAGTATTCAAGAAGATGAAGGTCGCTGAAGACTGTCTCAAGGAATGCTGGAATTCAAGCTTATCATTTTTCTTTATTTTTGCTTGTAGGAATCATTGTAACCAACTCACGTGAGTGACCATCTTGGAGGGAGATTGTTAGACTTACTTTTTGGTAAGCTGGCGCCTTTCACGTGAGTTGGACTAGATTTATATACTTTTCTATACGCATGGACTTAATATGTAAAGTATGAATAGTTTAGTATTGGTAGGCCTATAAATACCCTCATGACTCTCCATGGGGGTGTGGAAGTTTGTTCATTTTTCTTGTTTTCATTTCACTTGAAATAAAACACACAACTTTCCTTTCACCTTTCTCTAACTTTCTCTCACTAGAACTATCAATGTTCACCATGTTCTTTGATCATCCCCGACCCCCCGAACCAAGGTGGGTTTTTTATGCTTGTCACAGAGTCTTCAACACAAGAAGAAAATGTATTGAAGAAACCTATCACATCACATTTAATGAAAGTTCTAAAGCTCTCAAATTTACAAATCCATCAGATGATGAACTTCATATACATGAATCTCACAATTATCCATCTGATGAATTTCAACATTATGAGCCTTCTCAAAGATATCAAACAAGCAACTCAGTCCCTCATATTGATCCGTTTGAAGATATGACAAGTCCTACAAAAGGAAATCTGATATCTAGATTTTACTAGTTGAAATTGTTCGTTTCTCAGAATCTCTTCGAATTGATCTCTGGTTAATTGTGCGACTCAGTTGTTCTTGGTGAATTAAATAAAAGAGTTGTCGTTGTCTAAAACTAATTAAAAATAAAGACTTGAAACAATTAAAAATAAAGTAAAGACGGTAAAAAGAAACAATGAAAGATAAAAACTTGGCGAAAAGTAAATTGCAAGAAAATTAAAAGGTAAATAAAGTAAAATGACGCGAAATAAAACTTAAATAAAAGGAAAGCAAGTAAAAGTACAAATAAAGAAAAAGGCGGGAAAAATAAAGTTTAAAACTGAAATCTGAAAAACCCTATTCGGAATAAATGATCTTATGCGGAATAACTAAGCCTATGCGGAATAATGCCCACTCGGAATAAAAGAATGCTATGCGGAATAAAAAAACCATGCGGAATGAAGAGTTATGCGGAATAATGAAAATCCTACTCGGAATAAAAAGACTATGCGGAATAATATGCTATGCTGAATAAAAGTCCCTATCCGGAATATTATGCTATGCGGAATAAAAGTCCTTATACGGAATAAGTATTCCGAATAAGGGTCCCTATCCGGAACATTTGAACATTCCGAGTAAGACTCCTATCCGGAATAAAATGATTTTCCGAATAAAGGACAAAATGAGAAGACTATACGGAATAACTAGGGACAGAACAGTAAGCAGGAACATGAAACACGAGATGAAGAACAAAGCACGAATTTGATCAAATCTAACCAAAACAAACCAAAAGATTAAATCTAAACAACCAATAAGCATCAACTAATAATAATCAATCAAAACAAATCAACAAAATTAACAAACATAACCAAATTTATCAAAACCCACTTGATCAAAACCATAAAAACTCAAGAACATGAACAATGAAAATGAAGAACAAATCAAACAAGAAAGGTAGAAGGAGATTAGCAATAAGGTAAAGATTAACAACAATTAAAGGTAAACTTACCTGGAATTCAAAGAAAATTAAAGGTGCATTACATGAAGATTAAAGTGCATAAAATTAAAGAACAGGAAAATGAAAATGGGGAAGAGAGGCTTGTCAGGCCTTCAACAACATAAATAAAATGAAAGTGGACACTATATATAGGGGGATTAGGGAGGAGCTTAGGAAGCTTCCTCCCTCTTTCTTCTTTCTCTTAATTGCACACTTAAGTCCTTGATCTTCTTAATCTTTTGTTAATCTTCTTAATACTTGGACTTTGTCTTGGGATTTCTTCAAACTCGTCTTGTAATTTTCAATAAATTAGACTTGAGTTCTTCGGCTTTTTAGTAAACTTCCGTCTTTTGACTTTTTCTTCGATAAATCTTCAGAATTTGTCTTGGACTTCCGTTCTTTTTCCACTTTTGATCTTTCGACTTTGTCTTTTGCCTTTTTCTTCGATAAAAGCCTGTGAAATCCCGTGTTTTCTCCACTTTTCACCTTTTCATCCTAAATCACAACAAAAACACAAACCACGCATAATTCTAACATAAATGACATAAAATACACGTTTTTGCTCGGTTATTATTGCAATTAAGTGGTAAAAAGGATGGGTGTTTTCACACCTATCAAATCCCCTACACTTAACCATTGCTATGTCCTCATGCAATGCATTAGTTACAAAGCACTTTTACATTTTTCATCACAATCAATCCACGTTGGCCTTAAAGAGATAGAAAATTATAAGCATACAAAGTAAAGAAATCAAAAACATACCTTGGGTTTTGAAAATGTCATGAATAATCATCATCCTCAAGTTTTCACTTTCTCCAAACCAAGCTTAAAAACGAGATCATTGTTATTATAAGTTAGCAAACTAACACGAACTCATGTGGGCCAATTACTTACTTAGATTCCCTTATTCCTAGGGGTATCTCTTATATTTTATTGTTGTCTTGAATGATCACGAGGATGCATTTTTGACTTATTTCGATAGTTTATTAGGCCGAAAATCAAGTGAACGATTTAATCAATAGTTAGCTAAAGGACAAAATCTTTTAAAACTGCTTCTCGGGACTTCATAAAGTTCATATCTTGGCATAACTCGCTTCGCGATTTGAGACCTTTCTCGGACCGATATTTGGCAGCGACTTCATACTTCAAACTTTGAGAGACGTTCATGAAATAATGGTCTTCTCTTCATAATAGGAATTTCTTCACTTGAAGTTTTGAGAGATTCATACTTGGACCACGACTTCTTCATTTTTCTCCAATCTTTATTATGGACTTGATATACAACGATCCGCCTCCTTTTATGACTTGGATATATTTATCCTCATACCTTGCTAGGGTCTTTTCGGATGCACTTCTCCATGACTTTTGGGGAGTATTTGCTTTTCGTCGTGTGTCTCGATCCTTCATATTGATTTTCGATAAATGATTCTTCACATCACTTTGGATCTTTAGCAACAAAATATAGCCCTCATGCCTTGTTAGGACCTTTTTGGACTCGCCAATCTTCGCATCCCGCTTCAATAAGTTATGCCTTGGCTATGAACTCTAATCCGTACCGAGCAACTTTTAAATGATCTTGGGCTAGAAGCTAAGTAACTTTTCAAATCGTACAACCTTATTTATTGCAGATAAATTTATTAGCAGGCGATGGGAGAATAGGCTCATAATTAACTCACATAAATTCATGAAAGAATACCGAACTTATAATTGGCTCTATCATCTCTCGTTCTCCACAGTGTAAAATCTTAAGGAATGAGACTCGTGGATGCTTAGCCTATTAAATCAAAGTTTTGGGTTTTCGAGTCGCCTATAGGATCTTGCAAATTCTTAGACTCTTTCAAGTTTAGAAATTGCATTTTAAAGTTCCCTTGATAAACAACTCTCTAGGATCAATTATAGGAACTTGCGAAAAGTTCTTGTTCTTAACCCGGGAGAGTTAAGACTTTCGCGTTTTATAGCTCCCTATATAAAATCCTAGCAAAACTTGACTTAAACACGTTAAGGATACTAGCTAGAGTAACTTAGATAAGTAAACTCGGGTTGAGTCAAAAGATTCACAACGTTTGAAAATTTAAACCACTTTATTAAAAATTTATTCTAATAAGGAAAGAAAATAACTATACAAAGGTAAAAACAACTATACTACTAGGCCAAAATAGATTAAAAATTTTGAAAAATGTCGAAAAATCAAATTTTCCGGTTAAAATGAGGACAAATACAAGGAAAAGGCCACTTAACTTCGATAGAAGTCCCCCTACACTTAAGATAAACATTGTCCTCAATGTTTAAGCATGTGGGAGTAAACTCCCCTACACTTAGGACATTGTGCACTTTATTTAAATCTTGCTAAGGAAAGGACAACTAAAGAGATTCCTATTTTAATATTAGAAAATATAAAATAGTGAATCAAAAGAGTTTAGGATAGAACCGGGAAATCGGGAACACGGATTCACGGTTCGTCAAAAGTCATCAAGAGTGTGTCTTTGAAGCTCTAATCCCTGCACATGATAAGAAAGAAAGCAAGAAACAGCACGGGGCTCCCCCTACACTTATGGTGAAAATAGATAGATAATTAGGTTGCCTCCCAAAAAGCGCTTGTTTTTGTTAACCGAGTCACGAGCCTGACTCCTCCCCGAATTAAATGGTCCATGGGGAAACCTCAAATGTAATACCGGGATCAAAGACCTTGTCCTCGTTCCCGGTTGACATCAACAAAGGAGAGGCGGGGGGATAAGTCTTCAATGGGAGAAAAACCCTTTCAACATACGAGAAGTATGTGAATTCAAGATCCACGGGAGGTGGGTTGGGTATAGTAAGCACATTGTCATCCCCCAAAGACAATGGAGGCTGAGAATTCAGCAAAGCCGTGATGTTATCAATGATAGCATAATCAATGTCACCTCCCGGGTCAAAGCACTCATCCTCCGTGATGGTCTCTAACGGAATGGATGAAAGGTGCTCGGGAGGTGGACTTGGGTCAATACTTTCCTGCAGCAAATTATCAAAAATAATGTCCCCCTCCGTGTCATAATCATCAATACCTGGAGGGATGGAGTGGATATCGATTTCTTCCAGCAATGGGTCATTATCTTCAACGGGAGGAATAGATGGAGGTAAAGACTTGGAAAGAGAAGGAGAAGTCAACTCTTCGATTTGAGTAATAAGAAGGTGCACTTTCTGTAATCTATCGCGAAGAAACACGTCTTCCTCCTCATCCACAAGATCAAGTTCATCGGTGAACTTCTCGTAAACCGGAGAGAATAAATCGTCATCGTCTGCATCGCCCGGTGGAGATTGAGAAATTTCAAAAGTGAAAGTCTCATAGCAGAGAGAAGAATCGTCATCACTAGGATCGACCTCTTCCGTAAGAGCAATGTCGTCCTCAGGCTCCATAGCAGGTAAGTCACAAACCTCATCATCCAATACTTTGTCGAGACCAACATCACTAAGCTCATTCAACGAATCTAGATCCTTAGATGCAGTATGAGCATCGACAGTAGGAGCAGCAACTTCAGAAGATTGGTTGAAAGTGTAGACATCATCGTCGTCGTCATCATCATAATAGATGGGACGAGTCCAATTAGGAGTGACGTAGTCGGCTAACTCTTCCTTTATAACCTCCACATCTTTAAGAAGCTCATGCAGCAACTTTTGTTGTTTATCGCCCCGAGTATGTTAAATTTCACCGATTCTATCCCACGCTGTAATTAAACATTTTGGTGTAGAAAAGAAGGGAAAACGACTAAATTGGCTCAAAAAGGTGTCGGTGGTTTTCAAGGTTTCGTCCACATCAAGCAACGGTTGCCTTTCCTGATGCAAGTCAGCTCGGAGTTGAGCTAGACTTTCTAGAATGCCATTCAAAGAAGTGAGTTGTTGATCAAGACTAGTTTGCTGGGAGGATTGATGATTGAGGGTGTGATGTGGGGGCTCACGATTATAGACACTAGGATGATAGCACGGTACTTTCTCAAAGATTTGCGACGGATCACAAAAAGAAGCATCGTGAGGCCCCCCACAAATATAGCACCATGGGTATGGAGAAAAACTGGGTGCCTCTTGTGGATAGCTATTATCATTTTCATAATTGTATCCCGGTTCTTGCCCGTGTGTATACGGGTATTGAACCGGGCACGAAACATGCCAATGAGAATCGCTTCCACAATAGATGCACGGGGGAACAGGAGGAGGTGGGTTCAAAAAGGACGAATTAGTCGAGTTGCACAAAGGACAAAATCCGAATATGAATAGTGTATTGTCGAGATCGTTTCCACACCGCTCACATGTACACCATTGACAAGAGTTGTTCCCAGATAATTGTTTCCCATACCGGACGCAATGGATATAAAAATCCATAAAGAAAGATAGATAAACAAAAAGAATATTTTTGGTGCAAAACTTAGAAAAAGAAATGCTTTTTATGATTTTTCAAATGTTTTTGGATTTTTGAAAATTTTTGATACGGAAAATAACGTTCACAAGTGAACGGGTCCCAAAGCCAACGCGTCTCTCACAAAAAACCTTTAATCCTCACGAAAAGAGCCGGCAGCGACGCCATTTGATATCTAGATTTTACTAGTTGAAATTGTTCGTTTCTCGGAATCTCTTCGAATTGATCTCTGGTTAATTGTGCGACTCAGTTGTTCTTGGTGAATCAAATAAAAGAGTTGTCGTTGTCTAAAACTAATTAAAAATAAAGACTTGAAACAATTAAAAATAAAGTAAAGACGGTAAAAAGAAACAATGAAAGATAAAAACTTGGCGAAAAATAAATTGCAAGAAAATTAAAAGGTAAATAAAGTAAAATGACGCGAAATAAAACTTAAATAAAAGGAAAGCAAGTAAAAGTGCAAATAAAGAAAAAGGCGGGAAAAATAAAGTTTAAAACTGAAATCTGAAAAACCCTATTCGGAATAAATGATCTTATGCGGAATAACTAAGCCTATGCGGAATAATGCCTACTCGGAATAAAAGAATGCTATGCGGAATAAAAGAACCATGCGGAATGAAGAGTTATGCGGAATAATGAAAATCCTACTCGGAATAAAAAGACTATGCGGAATAATATGCTTCTGAATAAAAGTCCCTATCCGGAATATTATGCTATGCGGAATAAAAGTCCCTAACCGGAATAAGTATTCCGAATAAGGGTCCCTATCCGGAACATTTGAACATTCCGAGTAAGACTCCTATCCGGAATAAAATGATTTTCCGAATAAAGGACAAAATGAGAAGACTATACGGAATAACTAGGGACGGAACAGTAAGCAGGAACATGAAACACGGGATGAAGAACAAAGCACGAATTTGATCAAATCTAACCAAAACAAACCAAAAGATTAAATCTAAACAACCAATAAGCATCAACTAACAATAATCAATCAAAACAAATAAACAAAATTAACAAACATAACCAAATTAATCAAAACCCACTTGATCAAAACCATAAAAACTCAAGAACATGAACAATGAAAATGAAGAACAAATCAAACAAGAAAGGTAGAAGGAGATTAGCAATAAGGTAAAGATTAACAACAATTAAAGGTAAACTTACTTGGAATTCAAAGAAAATTAAAGGTGCATTACATGAAGATTAAAGTGCATAAAATTAAAGAACAGGAAAATGAAAATGGGGAAGAGAGGCTTGTCGGGCCTTCAACAACCTAAACAAAATGAAAGTGGACACTATATATAGGGGGATTAGGGAGGAGCTTAGGAAGCTTCCTCTCTCTTTCTTCTTTCCCTTAATTGCACACTTAAGTCCTTGATCTTCTTAATCTTTTGTTAATCTTCTTAATACTTGGACTTTGTCTTGGGATTTCTTCAAACTCGTCTTGTAATTTTCAATAAATTAGACTTGAGTTCTTCGGCTTTTTAGTAAACTTCCGTCTTTTGACTTTTTCTTCAATAAATATTCAGAATTGGTCTTGGACTTCCGATCTTTTTCCACTTTTGATCTTTCGACTTTGTCTTTTGCCTTTTTCTTCGATAAAAGCCCGTGAAATCCCGTGTTTTCTCCACTTTTCACCTTTTCGTCCTAAATCACAACAAAAACAAAAACCACGCATAATTCCGACATAAATGACATAAAATACACGTTTTGGCTCGGTTATTATTGTAATTAAGTGGTAAAAAGGATGGGTGTTTTCACACCTATCAAAATCCTTTAGTATCACATGCTGATGGCTGTCAATCAAATAATGATCAGTCTCAAAATGATCAAAATGATCAGCAAGGCAAAACAAATGACCAAAATGGCCAGTCTCAAAACAATCAGCATGCTTACACACATGATCAAAATGATCAATCATAAGAAGCTGCTGATGAAAATATGAGCCCCTTGCTCAAAACACTCCTACCATCTCTAGGGAATTAGGTCTTGGATGTGTTGCTTTTGACCAAGAAGGAATCCCTCCATTGATTGAAACTTTGTCCACTGAATATCCTTTAGTAGACACTAAAATTAATCCTAGTCCAAGTCCATGTCATGGACTTCCAAACCCTAGCTCTAATCATGATACCAGTTCCTTTTCTCCAGCTCCACAAAAATCTTAGACTAAAAATAGTCATATACAGCTGGTGAATATAATAGGCAATCCTGGTGAAGGTAGAGTCACTAGATCTATGGAAAAGAAACCGAGTGATGCTTCATCTGGAGAATGCCTCTATCCAAACTTTCTCTCAGAAATTGAACTTACAAAGGTTTCTGAAGCACTCACACACCCTGGATGGGTGGATGCCATGCAAGAGGAACTCAATCAATTTGAAAGAAACAAAGTCTGGAAATTGGTTCCCTATTCATATGGTAAATCAACCACTAGCACCAAATAGGTTTAAAAACTCAAAAGAGATGAAATCAATGTGGTGACCAAAAACAAAGCTAGGATGGTGGCCCAAGGATTCAATCAAGAGCCTGGTGTTGATTTTGATCAAACCTTTGCTCCAATTGCACGTATGGAAGCCATACGAATCTTCCTTGCTTATGCCACTTACATGAACTTCATCATCTACCAAATGTATCTCAAAAGTGAATTCCTAAATGGTGACCTAAAAGAATAAGTTTATGTTACTCAGCCTCCTGGCTTTGAGAGTAGTAAATACCCAAATCATGTTTACAAGCTTTACAAAGCTTTGTATAGACTGAAGCAAGCTCCAAGAGCATGGTATGAAACTTTCTCAACATTTCTCATTGAACATAAATTTTTCAGAGGAAAAATAGATAGCACCTTGTTTATTTATAAATCTAAAACTGACACCATTTTGGTACAAAATTATGTGGATGACATAATCTTTGGTTCTACAAGCTTGAAACTTTGCAAACAATTTGCCAAGTTTATGACCAACAAGTTTGAGATGAGTATGATGGGAGAACTCACATACTTCCTTGGTCTTTAGATTAAACAATCTGACCAAGGCATCTCCATCAATCAAGAAAAATATGTCAAGGATCTGCTAAAGAAGTATGATATCAATTGTGCTTCAGTGAAGACTCCAATGGTACCCCCTAACAACTTAGGACCTGATCTCAATGGACAATCAGTCAATAAGACTCAGTATAGAGGTATGATTAGGTCACTCATGTACTTAACTGCAAGTAGACTTGACATTCAATTCTCTACATGCCTTTATGCAAGATACCAAGCAGATCCAAACGAATCACACCTTACTACTGTAAAGAGAATCTTCAGATACCTAAAAGGTACACCAAGTCAAGGTCTTTGGTACCCTAAATCCTCAGGTTTTGATTTAAAGGGGTATTCAGATTCTGACTATGCTGGATGCAATTTGGACAGAAAAAGCACTTCTGGTGCCTACCAATTGCTAGGTGGCAAAGTTGTTTGTTGGAGTGCTAAAAAGCATCAAACAGTTGCCATGTCTTCAGCAGAGGTTGAATATGTGGCAGCTGCTGGATGTTGTGCCAATGTTCTTTGGATGAAAAGCCAACTGGCTGATTATGATACAAAATATGAAAAGGTACCAATCTTTTGTGATAACACTAGTGCTATTGCAATATATAACAATCCAGTCCTCCATTCAAGAACAAAACACATTAATATCAGATATCACTTTATCAGAGATCACATTGTGCAAGGGGACATTGAATTACATTTCATCCCCACTCTATACCAATTGGCTGATATCTTCACCAAACCACTGGATGAACCAACTTTCAAAAGATTGATAATGGAGTTTGGTATGTTGAACATTGATGATGCAAAACCTAAACCTTCAGCATTCACAGAAGAAGCTTGAAGGTTCAACATTTCATAAAAGATTTTGATTAATGTCAAGTAGCATTGTCTGAGTAAAGGAGTGTGCAATGTCATGTGTCTATTTCACTTTATGTGATTGTGTATATGATGTTTTTTCGCCTTATCTGATTCACTAAAGCTAGACAAATGATCACCAGTCATCAAAAGGTTCCTTCAGCAATGTTGAACAAATTTTAAATACAATTGAGTAGCTAGGCCTGAGTAGAGGAGTGTGCAACTTCATATGTCTTTTTACTTATGTGAACATGTATATGGGGTTTTGTCGCCTCATTTGACGCACTGAAGCTTACAAGTATTGTCATCAGTTTCAGCATATCTGAGCGACAGCATTTAAAACAAATCAATCATGTGATTCAATGGAGTTAATGGCATTAAATTTCTTGAGAATAAATACAAAACATTCTTTCAAAAGGTGTCAATTGTTTATCTAGGAAATATCAAGTGTCCATATCACAGTCAACAACTTTCTGACACAATGAGGCATTTCACTGTTCAAAGCAACAGAAAATCAACACCTTTTCAGAACATTAATAAGAGAGTTTGTACCATTTGTTCAAAAGAAACTCTAAAAGTTTCATTCTCTTTTCAAATGTTTTACATACTTTGACAAATCAGTTTAAAAAGTGTTTACATATATCTTTTGAGGATTGAAGATTCATATCATTTGCAAAAGATTTCAAACCAAAAACACACAAAACTTTCTCTCTTTTAAAAGAAAACACAGACAACAAACATCAATGGCTGTTGAATCTTCTTCACAACCACAAGAGGTTGAGATCACCATCAATCCTTCCATCCATGTTAACTATCCCATTGAGGACATATTATTTAAACCCAACAACCTCACCTTGATCAAACCAGAAACCCTAACATCTGAACCTGGAAAGCAAGTACTAAACTTTTTATCTAAATGTGTGATTCTTGATGCCTTGTTCAAGGACCCAGGGGTTATGTTTGAAAATGTGTTATAAGAATTTTGGTTCACGACACAAGGGTCAAAGAACAAGAAATCTATTGAGTTTGATTTTACAACTTTAGGTATTCATGGGAAAATAAGTTTAAAGTTGTTTAGAAGGGTTTTAGGGTTAAACTATTTGGAGGACTCTAGTGAATATGAGGCTGTACCCAATGATTTCTCTGTTGTCAAATCATTTTTTAAAGAAATTAGGTACACTGAAAAGATTGGTAATAAAGGTGGGTTGAAGAGAAGTTGCTTAGCACCTAAGTGGAAACTTTTGATGTCAATCTTAATTGAGTTTCTGGGTGGGAAAACTGGTAGGCTTGATCAAATCAACCAAAAGGATGCCCTGATTTTATATTGTCTGGAAAAGGGCATAAAAGCTGATTTTTGAAAATTAATCTTTGAGGATCTCCATGGAAAAATAGAGAAGAAAACTAGGGAAAAGAATGTGGTCTACACCAGATTTTTATCCCTCATTTGTGCTGCCACTTTGGTGAAGAGTATTCAAAGAACCAGGGAGTTAAACTAGTTTTTCAAATATTTGATACCAATCGTTGGAACATTCCAGTCAGCACAACTGACCCTCCTTACACACAGTCCATGCTGGACATTTGCTCAGCGAATGCTCCAGTAGTGTTCAAAGCTCCACAAGACACTCCTCCAACTGGAGAAGGGGATCTGACAGGCACAAAGTCTGGAGCTTCTTCTGGACCACATCAAAAGAGCACATTTGTGAATACTATTAAGTGTAGACGCGAGTCTAACAAAAGGAGGTACCCCACAGAATCTTCATCAAAGAAGTGTTCTGATGATCCCAAAGGCCAAGCTTCGAAGAAACAAAAGTCCTCGGCCAAGGACCAGAACCCAAGCCAGCCGCCACCTTCAGTCTCTGCTGAAGGTGGCACGCATCAAGAGGCCCTGAAGGCAACCCCTCTCTCAACCTATTTTGGAGAGAAGGGTGAAGATAGAGCGTACCCTCAGCTCAATAAAGTGGAGTCAGCATTGGATCCATCAGGTAAAACCAACCCTGGTGGTGAAGGACTTGAAACTGACCAGCACACTGAAGGTGGCGATCAGCAGTGTTGGGTCAAAAAGTTGATGTGGCAGAAACTCAAAAACGAAGAAAACATGAAGATATTGTCTAAGCGTTGTCAAAAGCAATTTAGGCGTTGACAAGAACAAACTAAGCGTTGTTGGCTCAAGAGTTGTCGTGTGTAATCCAAGCATTGTCACATGCAATTTAAGAGTTGATAGAAATGTAGACAAGAAGCTTATGGAAGCTTCTATTTAGATAAACATGCAAGATATATTATGCATAAGTTTATTTAAATAGAAGATTTACTTGTTTATTTGTTATTATCTCTTGTAAACCCTAATCCTTACACTATAAAAGGAACCAAGGGTCTTAGGTTTTATATATCAATTCATTCATAATGTAAACCTAAAAGCGTGTGTGCACTAGACGTGGGATTCAATGTATACACGTCTAGGGATTGTTTGTTATTAATATAATGAACAATCCATTTGTTTTAATTCATGTTATTGTGCCTAAACACCTTGTTAATGTGTCATGTTCTAATTCCGCTTTGATTATCTAATCATATGAATATGATGCATTCCTAGTAGCTTCAAAGATCCGGAAACCAAGGTTTCCACAATTGGTATCAGAGCCTCATGGCTCGTGATGCTAGGACCAACAAGGTGTTCGTGTATGGTGAAAAGAAGAAAAATCCGTCTAGGGTTTTTCTGGACGTTTTTGTGTGCGTAGCAGTATTCAGAAGGTCATAACTTTCGATTGAACCGTTGGATCGTCACTAAATTTTATATGTATGTTCTACATACATATATCTAAACATCCACCGGAGGGATTGTCGAATTTTATCCCCAATCAAAAGTTATTAAGCGTCGAAGTTGGCAGCAGAGGTGATTTTCAGTTTTTCAGCTTTTACATAAAATCATGATTAGGGTTTTTACAAACCCTCAATCAACTTAAGGTTGAAAAACTGGAGGATTGTGGATGTTATGATTCAAGATCTAAGGTTTATTTACAAACCCTAATTAGGGTTTCGGTGCTTAAACTTTCCAAACCCTAGATCTATGATGTTCAAGGAGCAGAATGTGATATCGTTGGAGGTCTGGTAATTCTGTGTGGTTTTCATATGTTGCTGCGAGATTCAAGTGGATATTCGTGGCATGATGTTCGATTGGGATTATTTAGAAAGAAAAACAAGTATTGTTTTAGAATGTTGCTTCTGTTCACACGATGCAAGATATCCTATTGGTGGAACACTTTGTGTCCACACGATCTTTTCTAGCTTATGTTCACACGATGCAACAAGAATTAAAAGATTAACAGTGACGTTGAAAAGATCAACATTGTCAAGATAAGTGATCGTAATTTCCAAAATTGTGTTCACACGGTTCTAGCATTCTTATTGGTGGAAAGTTTTCTTTGTTCATACGAAGTTTGTGATTCTGCCAAAAGAAAAGTCAGAATGATAGGATGCTATGTGTTATTTTGCTGCAAGGAAAATGAGTAAAAAGGCAAGGTCAGTAACATTCACGTGATAGGAAGTACACAATAGACAAAAGGGAATCTAATAATTCGTTGGTTATAATTCTGATTTTTAGGATTATGATTGATTTTTTTATTATTTTCTCCTACAAATAAGGATTATCAAGATTTGGTTTGTTATTTTCTCCTACAATTACGTGGGATATTATACATGGGATATAACACGCTACTGTTGAAGATCATAGCCCTTGATAACGTCAGCGGAAACAGAGACGCTGACAGGATTCATTTTGACGCTGACGAGTGTACTTGTGACGCTGACAGAATAAGTCAACGCTGACAGCGTTGACAGTGTTGTCCGATATATGATCATTCAAACGCTGATAGGTATTGTCCGATGTCGGACAATACAACTGATAAAGATCTTGGATAAAGAGGATATTGGACAACACAAGGAAGGCTGCTGTTTGAGAAAATTGGTACGTTTTTAGCACACAAAAAGGTGGTATTTACACACGAAGGTACATGGAATCTCCGTTTTAATATAAAATATCATGTTGATATTTATGGCTCGGATATTTTTAAAGGGATTAATGATCTTAATGTGAATTAGCAACTATTCGTGGGAATTTGATGGATATTTAAACTATGTAATCGGGATGGCCTTGCAAAAGAGTTATCCGATGTAACACTTTTACATATGGTATGAAGATGTTATTCCATTAAATTCGTCATGAAGAGGTGTTAGCTTAAGGGGAAGAATTCTAATGGTAAGTTTGATGATGGAAGAAGATTTTTGCGAGTTTGTGTTTTATCATATCTTAAAGTCGTGCACTCCCAGTCATTGACTTTTAAGGTAACTTGTTTATGCTTACATGGTTACTGATGAAGTGATACAAGGTCTAGGAATATGTGATTTTTCTTATGGTTCTCTATGCACATATTTTCTATCACTTGAAGGAGTTACATTATCGTGCTCAGTGTCTCACAAAGGATGAGGATTTTTGTATCAGCAACATACTTCATCACATCATCGTACAAGATATGGAACATAGGTTTGTGTTACTCTACTTCTACGTCAAAAATATTATATAAATTGTTCTTCAAGATCATTACTTAGAGCTACATTTAGAGAATCTTCAAAGATTGCATACATTGTTTACTTTCCTGTTGATGTGACAAAAACGGGAAGAAATACATGCTACACTTGAGGGGAAGCAATTTGAAGATCATGTACAACTTACAAGAGATACACATAGAGTTTTGCCACTATCAACTAGGGGAAGATTGTTGGGTCAAATAGTTGATGTGGCAGAAACTCAAAAACGAAGAAAACATGAAGATATTTGTTGGAAATACGTTTTACGTATTTATGAAGGATCGGTCGCTCCAACGATAATTATGTAATGGGCTCGTGATCCATTTAGTTAATGTATAGTCCATATAGTCCACATGTAGGGTGGGCTATATATATCCCCTCCTAGCATGTTAGGAGGGGTTGATCATTTTTGATATTTCATTAATCCATCTTTACTTTCTCTCTCTAATTTTCTCCCTTCTCTCCTTTCTCTCTCTACTCCATCATCTCCCTCCTTCATATTTCTTATGTTTATCAATTAATCAACCATCTTTATCAACAAAATCCATCATGTAGAATAGGCCAATAATTTCGTAGACCTTCAATTGGTATCAGAGCATGGTTAGTTTGGTTTATTCTTGTTTTTATTTTGTTTGATTTTGATGGGTTTTGATTTAATCAAGCTTTTATCTTAAAAAGTTTGTATATTTATGCTTTAAATCATGTCAAATCTTTAGATTTACTTACTTTTTAGATAAAAATCACAAATTTTTATACAAAAATCAAAAATTTTATTATCAAATCTTAAAAAGTTTGTGTTTTTCTCTTGTTAATTTTGTATTTTTATTGATTAAACCCTTTCTATTTTGATTGCTTTTTTGTTTGAATTCTTTAAATTGAACTTTTATTTTTATCCTTTTTTAACTTTTTTAAAATCAATTTCCATTTTAATTTTTTATTATTAATTTTTCTTTTATCAGTTTTTCATATTCAGTTTTTTATAATTTTTTTATATAACCTTTTTTTAGTTTTTTATATAATCAGCTTTTATAAAAAAAAATAAAAATTTATATATTCAGTTTATCAGTTTGATCGTTCTCTGTTTTTTCTTTTTGGTCAACTGTGTTGATCCCAAACTTAGATCGATTAGCTTTGTGTATACGAGATTAGATCAAGTATAACACGTAGAGAAACCTTTGTTATATGCTTTGTGAATCTAAGTATTATGCAGAATTTAATACTTAAACAAGAACACAAGATGTAAACAAAACTTTCACTTTGATTATCAATGTCGAACTTGCTTACAATGAAAGATGTTTACGAATGAAAACTTAATGAAAACTTGATATTAAACATTAACCTAAAGGCCTTCTTTTATAGACTAAGAAGCCTTGTACAATAAGCTACGTATCAACTATTCTAGGTAAAGATAAACATAGAAAATACATTGTCGTTTCTATCCTTACTAGAAGTATTCTAGAACATAATAAACGTGTAGCTCATATCTTCCATCAGTGCTTGTCTTCAATCTGTCAACGCTTGACTTTAACTTGTCAACGCTTAAGCTGTCAGCGCTCACTTTGCTCTTGTCAACGCTTGAGTTGTTCTTGTCAGCGTTCAAGTGATCTGGCCTTAATTTATTCCCAACAATCCTCCCCTAAACTTGATATCCACTCTTATGATCAAGTTTCTGAATAAACATTAAGAACTTGGAGGAGTCTGACAAACCTTATCATATTGGTAATAAATAAATCTAATCAAATTCTTTGCCACGTTACTTGTATAGTCTATCTCCAACTGGGTGTCCTTCATCTTTTCCAAAACAGCCTTGGATATGAAATACTTAGCATCTACAAGTAAATACTCAGCAAACTTTGTAGAACTCAAATGATATACACCAGCAGCTGAATATAACCTCCATTGAAGACCACTGAGATAATCTTCAAGATCCTTCCATATTTCAGGATCTTCCTCATTTGTCCCACACATTCTTTTGAATGTGGTCCAAAGTTTTATTCCATTAGCCGAAGTTGGTGCTTCAGCCTCATACTTGGTCTCTAGCAACCTCCAAAGGTCCACCAAGTCTTCTCTATCACAACTTGCAAATAAAGATATGAGAGTGGTAAAAGTGTGTACCTCCTTGCCATATCTTCCAATCTTCCAGAATCCACATTCATCTTCATCATAACTCACAATTGGATTCTTGGAATCTAGTGGTAACACATGCACCATATCTGAAGCTTCTAATGGGGAGAGCTTGAGGCTCTTTCTAATAACTGCTTCACTTGGATATAGTTGATTCACATCTTTTGGAAACTCAAGTGTAAATCCCTTCTTCACTGGTCTGGGAACTATCATAGCTTTCTTGATTTCCATCTCTTCTGCAAGTTGCTCCTTTCTTTCATCTGAAAGAAGTCTGAAAGTGTTTTCTTCCTGCACTTTCACCCAAATAGGATAAGCCCTATGTTCCAACTCATCAAATGTCAAAGCCTTCAGCTTCTGATGTGTCCATCCAACTCCATGACATCTGAGCAACATAAAGTAGAGCTTCCTTCTATCCCTTTTCAACTCAGAGAGAATGTTGCTTCCTTGTGCTTCAAAATCACCTTACAATCCTTCTGAACTCTAAGAAGAATTTCCAAACCCCATATCTGATCTGAAATGGTCAAGTCTGGATTATCCATACAGCTTTCTTCCCAAGAATTGTACATCTGAACCACCTCTGGCATATCAAAATCAATCTGCAACTTTAAATCTCTCAGCTTTTCCCTAGCAAGCTCATCACCATACTCAAGCCTTCCTGGTTTAATAATCATCACACTTGAGTCTGAGCTAGCTCCATCACTTTCTTCTTCAGAAGTCACAACAAATGGTGACTTTTCCTTTTCACCTTGTTCCATCATTTGCTCAGCCAATCTTCTATCAAATTCAACCTAAGCTGCATTCTTTGGAACAATTTCTTCTACCAACTTACCCTTACCCTTATCTGATGGTGCAATGTTTGGTAAGGTAGATGGTAATACCTGAGTAGGAACATTCTTGATGATAGATTATGACTGGAATACATCACCTCCATATGCAGATCTATCAACGTCCAAATTTCCTCTATCAGCGCCCAAAATACTTCTATCAGCGTCCAAATTTGTCTTGTCAACGCCCAAATATTTTCCCTCAGCGCCTTGTGTAACCTCTCTCAACATAGCTGTAAATGATAAATTTAGATTGGTTGGAGAGATTAAGGACGTATCAAAACCTATTTGTTCCTTCAAAGTAGTAAGAGCTTCAGCAACATCCATTGATCGACCATCTTGACTGCTCTTATCACTCAGATTTCTTTGATCTTCCTCCCCTTTGGAAGACTCCTCCATACCTCTCCTTGCATGATCACTCTCCAAAACAACAATCCTCTCCCTCAATTCCTTGATTTCAAGGACTTGTTTGCTGACAATTTGTACTAAGTCTGCATTCTGCTTTTGCAAGCTAATGCAGACAGCCGTCAATTCCAAAAGAGTCATTGGTTCCAGTCTGCCCTCTTCTGAAATGGGGATTTGACCTCCCAAGTTAGGTTCATTGGGCATGGATGAGGACTTAATTATGGTGGGACTGCCTTGACCAGCTTCTAAGCCAGAACCAATAGTCCCAGCCTCATCCAGGTCACCAGCCACACTTGTGGTGGTGGTTCTCTCTGCTTCATGGCTAGGACCACCAGAGGAGAACACTCCAGCAGTCCTTTGGCGTTTAATCAACCTATAATCAGGTGGTGTGGAAGATGGTGTGGAAGAATGGGTAGATGTGGGTTGGTTAAGGGGTGTTTGGGATTGTGATGGTTGGGTGTCAGCATTGGAAATAGGCACATCAACGCCCACATTAGATGTGTCAGCGTCAAAGGGTTCTTGGTCAAGTTGCATTTGTTCAGGTGAGGGTAAAGGTTCAGGGATAGGTTCAAGTTGTGGATGAGGGTCAATATGAGGTTGGGGGTCTGGTTGGGGTTGTGCTGCTGCAATAACAGCAAGCATGGCTGGGGTTAAAGGTAAGTCCCTACGAGGTGGTGAATTCATCTTGGTAAAAATAGCTTTCTTTTGTTCAGGGATTTTATAAAAATCATTGTGATCCCTTGAACAATATCTTTGATCATCAAAAATCATTTGCAGAAAACGGGGATAAGCTAAAGTCATTTTTGTCCCCTTGTTTTTACACATTCCTTCAAAAATCATTTTAGACCAGTTATATTTTTGCCCTGTTGCAATACACACAATAGCAGTTGTAATGGATCTATTGATCTCATTGTGTGCAGTACATTTGGGACTCAAACATTGAAGGAGAATGTGAATAAGGTACTTCCAGGCTGGGGGAAATTCCTGCTTATGGTACTTATTAAGAGTACCTTCATCAGGAATAGGGTATCCCAAAGCCCTAAGCCCTTGTTCTATTTCAGTTATGGGAAGAATGGTTATACCATCAGCATCATCAAGATGCAAGGCCTGGCGTACCAAGGCCTCAGTAACCACCCAAGATCTCCCGTGAACAATAGAAGTTAATGTGGTCACTCCATTAACTGTTGAGGAACTGACAGTGTTCCAAAACTGTTTAATGTGTGTGACTGGAATGAGTGGTGCATGAGAAAGAGCATACCTTAATGGGGATGCGTTCAAATACGCCACCATTTGTGTGTATTGAGGGAACAAAGTATTATCAGCAACAAGATAAGCAATCATGTTGTGTTGAGACTTGAACCCCAAATCCAATTCTGCTGAGTTAAATCTTGGTGCCATTGATGAAAGTTGTTAATTTGAAGTATAGAAGATGAAGGTTGTTAAGAGAAAAGTGTTAGACAAGAATTATAGATACCCTGTTTAAAAATAGGAGCCAAATTTGTAGGAGTGGATGAATGCATGTGATTGGCCCAAAAATAGGCAAAGATTTTCAAAAACTAATCATGAAAATATTAAAAAAGTTATAAGTTATCTCATGCATTTAATGAAAGTAACAACTCCTAAAATTACGGCTTGAAAATATGTCAAAAATTAACAACTGGGTAGGTCCCATTGAGTGTCAACGGTCAAATATAACCCATCAACGCCCAACGGCTATAATCTTGTCAACGTTCGCCTAAAGCCATGTCAGCGTCCAATTTGGTCACAACAACGCTTGGAAAAATCTTGTCAGCGTCCAAAAATAAAACTGTTTTTAAAAAGTGAAAAATGACCTTAACAAGTAATTTATCCTAGAGAAAGTAACCAAAAGCTGATAATTATTATAGGGCGGCAAGCACTGTCCAGTTATGCACACTTGCATAAGCAAGATAGACATAACAGTCCTCTAGTGTCCCTTACTAACCAAAATTCTTAACAACCAAGTTACCTCATAAAATCCTTGTTACTCCCAGGTAAATCCCATATCAAAATGATTTCCAAGTCTCCCAACAGACCACAACCAATTCTAGGCCAAAAATGTCTTGGCAGCATGCAAAGTTGATATACTATACATGCTACAGTGCCTCATGGTTTAGTAAAACTAACCCATACTCACCTGTGGACACAATCTAGAATTGTGATAAGAGTATCATATGGATACCCAAAAATCCTAAAGGTTCCTAAAACCTCCCCTTAAACAAAGATACAAAGAGTTTGCTAAAAACATGCATGAACATAAAAAATTTATGTCAAGATAGGAATGAAACATTCCAACCATCATCCATAAATAAAAACTTGTCCAAATGCTTCTCCTTTGATCCATAAGCAACTCTGTATCCAATGGTATACTGCTAACACCATCTGCACGTTAGACAATTATATTGCTGACAACGTTGTAAAAACACTTATCAGTGTTCAAACAACCTTTGGCAGTGTTAGAAAAATATAGTGGAAAATCTAAATCATCAATAAGACCAATAATAATAATGCATCATCCTGTACATACTTTTACAAAAAGAATCCAAAACACATACTTAAGTGAGATTAACCATTCCAATACTTGTTACCAAGTACTGAAATCTTCCAGTATCAAAAGGTTTAGTTAATAAATCTGACACATTTTCCTCAGTGTCAACCCTATCTGGTTGTATTAAACCTTTCTCAAAGCAATCTCTTATAAAATGGTGTCTAATTTCTATGTGTTTAGTTTTAGAATGATGCACAGGATTCTTAATGATGCATAAAGTACTATTATTGTCAACAAATATCTTAGTATGCATGAAATTATACCCATAATCCAACAGCTGGTTCTGAATCCACAACACTTGACCACAACATGCTGCTGCAGCCACATATTCTGCTTCAGTTGTAGAGTTAGCCACCACTGTCTGTTTCTTGCATTGCCAAGATATTAATCTGCTCCCAAGAAATTGACATCCACCAGTTGTGGATTTCCTATCAAACTTGTCACCACCATAATCACTATCTGAATATGCAATCAGCTCCAATGGTGAATCCTTTGGGTACCACAAACCAAGAGTAGGGAAACATCTTAGGTACCTAAAGATCCTCTTCACAGCATAAAGGTGACATTCTTTGGGAGTCACTTGATGGCGTGCACATGCACACACAGCAAACATGATATCAGGTCTGGAAGCAGTAAGATACATCAAGGATCCAATCATGGATCTATAATGCCTGACATCAACATCTTTCCCATCTCCAATCTTTCCCCAAGGGTGTTCTCTATCCATAGGAGTAGAAGCCCTCTTTTCATGTGGAGAAAAGCCAAACTTCTTCAAGATTTCAGCAACATATTTGTCTTGGGAGATGAAGATACCATCTTCTTTCTGCTGAACTTGTAAACCAAGAAAGAAGTTCATCTCCCCCATAGCACTCATCTTGAATTTGTCTGTCATGAGCTTGGAGAAATCCTCACTCATCTTTGGATCAGTAGACCCAAAAATGATATCATCAACATAGACCTGCACAAGCAACACATCTTTTCCTTTCTTCTTTGTAAATAGTGTTTGATCTATGGTGCCCCTCTTGAATCCATTATCCACCAAGTAAGTGGACAAAGTACCATACCATGCTCTAGGGCTTGATGAAGGCCATACATAGCCTTTTTGACTCTATACACTTTATCTGGATGCTCTGGATCCTCAAAACCAGGAGGTTGCATGACATAAACTTCCTCAACTATGGTGCCATACAAGAATGCACTCTTTACATCCATTTGATAGACTGTGAAGCCCATGCAAGATGCATAGGCTAGAAAAATCCTAATAGCTTCAATCCTTACAACTGGTGCAAAGACTTCTTCATAGTCTATCCCCTCCTCTTGTGTATAACTTTGAGCCACTAACCTTGCCTTGTTTCTGACCACAATACCTCTTTCATCTCTTTTGTTCCTGAGAACCCATCTTGTCCCTATTGGTCTGACATATCTAGGACAATCAACCAGCTCCCAAACATCCTGAATAGCAAATTGGTGAAGCTCATCATGCATTGCTTCCACCCAACTTGGTTCTTTGAGAGCATCAAATATCTTCTTGGGTTCTTCTTGTGACAGAAAACATGCAAACAAACATGCTTGTACAAGAGGGGTATCAACCTTCTTGTGTATATTGGCAATAAATCCACCAAGACTCTGATGGGATCTTCTTGTCTGAACTGGAGTCATAACATCACCAATGATCTGAGATAGGGGGTGATTCTTCATTGTGGAAGTGAGAACTCCTCCTTCAAAAAGTCTGGTGTCCTCAACTTCACGCTCCATGTTGCCAATATCTTCTTCATCAGACTCTCTTTGAGCAACAGGAATCTCTTCATGGACATTGGAAGGTCCACCTTGTTCAAAACTGGAAGAGAAAAGATGCCCATAAGTGTTGTCAACGTTTGAATCTTGGTTGTCAGCGTCAGGGCTGACAGCGCCTGAAATGTTGTTGTCAACGTCTGAATTGGTCTTGTCAGCGCTGGATTTTCCTTTGTCAGCGCCTGAAGAACCATGCATGTTTGTATTTGGTGGTATTTGGAAACCACCATTATCTTGTCCATCAGCAGCAGCAGCAGCAAAAGCATCAGTCCAAATGGGAATAGTAACATATTCAAATGTAGGAGATGCCCTTTCTGCTTGTGATCCAACCCTTTCATCAACCTGTGTACCTGAAACATGAACAACTTGTTCCTCCATAACATTTGAAGTTACCTTCATAATGTCTGGATTAGTGACAGGCATATAATTTAAAGTTCTAGATAAGGGTTCCAAATCAAACAACCAATTAGGACCACTTTCAGGATCACTAGGTTTATTCTCTAAGAACCTAACATGTACTCTTTCAACAATACGTTTGTCCTCCTTAAGATAAACCCTATAACCCTTCCTCTGCACTGAATACCCCATGAAGTAACCTTCATCACCTTTTGCACTAAATTTCCCTAAGGCATCACTAGTGTCTAAGACTACTACATGACATCCAAAAGGTCTGAGAAAACCAATATTAGGTTTTCTTCCCCAAAGTAACTCATAAGGTGTCTTGTTCTGAATTTTGTTAACCAATGCTCTATTTTGCACATAGCATGTTGTATTAACAGCCTCAGCCCAAAAGGCTATGGGAAAGTGAGCATCAGCCAACATTGTTCTGGCTGCTTCAATTAGGGTTCTATTCTTCCTTTCAGCAACCCCATTTTGTTGTGGGGTTCTAGCAATACTAAACTGCCTAGTAATTCCCTTCCTGGCACAAAAATCATCTAGCTTCTTGTTCCTAAATTCTCCACCATTATCACTCCTAAGCATCTTAACCTCATTGCCAGACCTTTTCTCAATTTGAGTGATAAATTCAATAAGAACATCAGCTGTGTCACTCTTCATAGCTAGAAAGAATGTCCAAGTAAACCTAGAAAAGTCATCAGTGACAACAAAACAATATGATTTTCCATTCAAACTTTCTATATTAGTTGGACCAAAGAGGTCCATGTGAAGCATATGAAGAGGTTTAGAACTAGTATGCACCTGCTTGGACTTGAATGAGACCTTGTGCTGCTTGCCTTTAAGACATGCAACACAAGAGTGGTCATTGTGGAAGGCCTTCTCAGGCAAACCATCAACTAAACCAAGCCTCACAAGTCTATTTATGTTTTTAAAATTTATGTGCCCTATTCTCCTGTGCCACAAATTACTTTCATCTACTGAGGCCTTAGCATAGAAACAAGACATATTTGCATTCACTTTAATCCCATTTAAATTCACATTGTATATGTCCTTATGCCTAGGTGTTCTATACTCAATGTACTTCTCATCAGGGATCTTAAAATCCTTGCTTAACACCAAACACTCAGTATCAGTGAAAAGAACCTTATTTTTGTTATCACATACTTGTGATACACTAAACAGATTATAATCCAGTTCTTTTACCAGGAAGACGTTCTCAAAACATAGATTATTGGTAATAAGGGTTCCTTTGCCTGTGATGGTGCCGTAGCCCCCTCCAAAGTATACTTTATCACCATCTTGAATAGGAGTGAAGTTCGTCAGATAGTCTTCCTTTCCTGTCATGTGCCTTGAGCATCCACTATCCCAATATCCATAATCATTGATCTGCTTTTGAATGCCCTGCACATAAAGAAAACAAATTAGTTTTCTTTGGGAACCCAAGTCTCAGAAGACTTGGATTCATCTGGTTGTTCAATAAGAACAGACTTAGTTCTCACAACAACCCCATTCTCATCCCTTTTTGGATGAAATACCCAGTTAACCCCAATTGGTTTTGTAATGACTTTTGAAATATAATTAAACCTGTTGCAAGTCATTGAAATTCCATTATTATTAGGGTTTTGATCTTTCTTGGGTCTCCATGTTAAGCTTGAAGAAGCTTTAGACCCCTTACCTTGTGGCTGCAAATACTTAGGTCTGGTCACGTTTCTGTCAGCGTTGGATTTTGTCCTGTCAACGCTGAAATTACCCTTGTCAGCGTTGAACCTAGGGTTTGCTACAGGAACCCATTGCCTATTTGACCAGGTATCTGTCTTTTGAAAAGGTCTTTGTCCATGAGTGTTAGACCTTCTAGTAAAGAATGGGGCTGGTCTAATCACTTGTGGACTTTGTTGCACACAAGGTCTGGGTCTGACAACGTTTGACTTCCTAACAACGTTGACTTTCTTCCTATCAGCGCTGAAATTGTTCCTATCAGCGCTGGCTTTGGGAGCGTTGACACACTTGTATGCCAAATGTGAAAAGCTACCACAAGTATAACAGGCTTTCTTAGACACATTCTTAGGTCTAGAAACAAAGAAACCTGTTCCTTGATTGTTGACTTGGCTCTTGGGTGACCTATTATTCCTATACATCTCTACATATTTAATGGTAGGTCTTCTAACAGTGTTGGAGCCTAGGTCAACAGCTTCACCAGTAACTGGGTGAGTAACCTTAATGGGTGGAGATTCATTGGGACTTTCACATAGCAAACCTCCCTTAACAAATAAAGTAGGTTTAGCTTTCTTCCACTCATTTAGGTCAGTCACTTTTTGTTGATACTCTTCTACTGGGGTGACAACTCTTGGTGGAGGAATAAATTCCTCTTCTTGGCATTCTGGAATACCAGTCCAAGATAAATCCTTTCTAAGGACACCATAGAAGTCACCAGCTGGTGGTGGAACCAGAGAGTAATCATTCTCATTCATCCCAAGCCCAGTCATATCCTTAGGATCTCTTTGTTTAGCTACACAGTCTCCTAGGGCTTGGGTGGCTCTATCAAATCTTTGAATCTTGAGGTTAACATTATCTTTATTCTTAATGGCCTCATCTAACTTAGCCTGTAGGTCTTTATTGACCTTTGACATGATATTTCTAATATCCATACTACCCTCTAGCTCATGTTTTAAGATATTTATTTTATCTTTTAAATCAAATTCCATTTTCTTGTATTCAGAAACGGTTTTCTCAGTTTCAGTAAGAGCTAGTTGGTAATTGGATAATTTACACCTTTCAGTGCTCATATCCTCTTTTAGTTTTAACACTTCTTTGTTAAGTCTGTCAGTGTTTAACCTACAACCTTTGCTACAAAAAGCATCATCATATACCTCATTATCAGATGAAGAGGAGGAGTGTGCCATGAGAGCATATTCAATATGCTCTTCTTCTTCAATATCAGCAATCAAAGCTTTGTCCTCTTCAGCATCCTTAGCCAGATAGCTCCAATCCCATCCAGTACCATCAATTCCTTGAACTGCAACCATGGCTTTGGAGTCTTGAGCTTTAACCACCTGACTTGAGGGTTTACCAGCATCAGATCTTCTAGGAGATCTGCATTCCCTCATGAAGTGCCCCATGCGATGGCAGTTGTAGCACTCAACTTTGGATTTATCAAATCCAGCAGTGTCTTTAGCATTGAAGGTCATCTTCTTCTTGAACCTTCTATTCCACCTATTTGCTCTTATACTAGCAAGAGCCATATTCCACTTGATGTCCATCTCTTCCAAGTGTTCATCACTTATCTGCTCAAGGTCCTCATATGTAATCACTGAACCATTGGGCAAAGAAGCAATGTAAGCACAAACAGTATCCAAATCCAAACCAGCAGGTTTAACTCTTGGGGAGTCATTCATGAATGTGTCAGCGTCTGAAAAGGAGACGTTGACAGGACATGTTCCAGCGCTGACAAATGATGATCCAGTAACTGGATGCATAAAAGAGTCCTTCTGATTGAATTGACCTTCACTATGAGAGAAGAAGGCCATGTTGCTGGTGCTAGCTTTGCTTGAAAGAGTTTCATCTTCCAACAGTCTTAGTTTGTTGTAGATGTCATCAAACGAAGAGCTCTTGTGAGTATTATTGGCAAGAATAGATCTTGCCTCAATCTTCCATGTCTCACCAAGACTTTTCAGAAAAGTAGCATTGGTGTCAATATCACCAACTTATGTCCCCATGAAGGACAATTTGCTTGTGATGTCAAGCAATCTGCTTCTCACACTGCCCAGTTTCTCATTGGGCTGAGCTTTGAAGACAGCATAATCATGCAGAAGTTGCTTTTTCTTTTCTTCCTTAGCTTCTGCATTACCACCATATGCAACTTCAATTGCTTCCCAAAGATCCTTAGCAGATTCATAGCTTCTATATTTGTGCTGATTTTCTTGTCCCAAAGACACTTTTAGAATATTTAGGGCTTTCATGTCAGCCCTTTTCTTTGCAATATCTTCAGCACTTACAGCTCTACCATCTCCAGGTTTTTCTTTCTTATCTTCATCAGGACATCCTTCAACAGCTGTTCTTGCCGCAATGGCATTCTGAATCTTTTGAGCTTTATTGAATGAGTTTCCATATTCAATAATGTCCTAGAGTGTGTAGTCAAAGATCCCCAGATATTGTTCAAAGTTGAACCTCCATAAGTCAAAGTTGGTTGCATCAAGCATGGGAATCTTGATGTTTGGTAAGGATGAGGAGGAGGAGGTTATTGCTTCAGACATGATGTTTTTAGGGTTTTGAGAAAATTAGGGTTTTGGTGTTCGTATATCGTTCTGGTGTTCTTCAAAGATCAAAAGTTTCTCAACAAGCTCTGATACCACTTGTTGATCCCAAACTTAGATCGATTAGCTTTGTGTATACGAGATTAGATCAAGTATAACACGTAGAGAAACCTTTGTTATATGCTTTGTGAATCTAAGTATTATGCGGAATTTAATACTTAAACAAGAACACAAGATGTAAACAAAACTTTCACTTTGATTATCAATGTCGAACTTGCTTACAATGAAAGATGTTTACGAATGAAAACTTAATGAAAACTTGATATTAAACATTAACCTAAAGGCCTTCTTTTATAGACTAAGAAGCCTTGTACAATAAGCTACGTATCAACTATTCTAGGTAAAGATAAACATAGAAAATACATTGTCGTTTCTATCCTTACTAGAAGTATTCTAGAACATAATAAACGTGTAGCTCATATCTTCCATCAGTGCTTGTCTTCAATCTGTCAACGCTTGACTTTAACTTGTCAACGCTTAAGCTGTCAGCGCTCACTTTGCTCTTGTCAACGCTTGAGTTGTTCTTGTCAGCGTTCAAGTGATCTGGCCTTAATTTATTCCCAACAAACTGCGTTTTTTCTGTCATTCATCATCTTACTGTCCTTCAGTCCTTTATCAACACACAAACTCACCAGTTTCTACCGATCCAAAAGTTCCGGATCATCAAAGTTCTGAATCAAGAACGAAGTTCCGAACGAAGTTCCGAACGAAACATCTGAACGAAACTTCCGAACGAAACTTCCGAACGAAACTTCCGAACGAAGTTCCAAACGAAGTTCCGAACGAAGTTCCGAACGAAGTTCCGAACGAAGTTCCGAACGAATTTCCGAACGAAGTTCCGAACGAAGTTCCGAACGAAGTTCCGAACGAAGTTCCGAACGAAACTTCCGAACGAAACTTCCGACGAAACTTCCGAACGAAACTTCCTAACGAAGTTCCGAACGAAGTAAGTTCCGAACGAACGAACTTCCGAATGAAGCATTGACAATTCAAACAAAACGGGAAACAAGGAACTCCCTCACATCAGACTCAATTTTTTTATTTTTTTTTACAGACTCGAAATACAATCCAAAAACTGTTTTGTTTTTTTCAATAAATCCATAACCCAAAACACGACTCTCGACTGCCAAACAAAATCATCAAACTGGTTTCAAACACAAACCCACACAAATCTTTACACGACTCAATCTAAACCCTCCGACTCACTCCCCTCCCTCGACACACACCTTCAAAACTCACCCTCGCTTAACAGAATCCAAAAACCCCTCAAACCCTCTCTCGGTCACCCATCCTCTCTCGACTCACACTAACCCACACCAATTTTCGACTCCTCCCTCTCGTCTCACCTCTCACTTGACTCCCTCTCTCACACCTCTCGAACTCACACCCAACCCAAACCCTCTCGCCTCACGCACACTCGACCCTAACACAAACAAAACACTCTCACAACCCATCCCAACACTCAACCTCACCAAACTGACTCACTCACACTCCATCTAGACTGACGCACGACTCCAATAACACACACAAGACTAAACACACTCAACCCCACCCTCAACCCTCGACTCTTGGACACCCTCTTTCGAACCCCACACCCTCATCAGACTCAAAAACAACACTCGTCACATACCACAACTCACACCCATAACACCACCAAGCACTCGACTCAGACCCACGTCACGGCTCGCACACCAAACACACAAGAAAGACACTACAGATGATAGAAGACAGACTCGAAAAACATTAAAAGGAGACACCTACCCGAGACCTTGTAACAGATCTGGAAGACGAATTATCTTGTTTATTGGAGGATACAAGTTGAGAGACAGAGTGATTGCTTCTTTGTTTAAGTTATATATTTTGGAGGCTGCGTTTTGTTTACGAGAGAGAGAGATTCTTGAGATTAGGTTTTAGTGAGATTAGGTTGAGGGAAGAAAAGAGACGGGAGATATTATTTTTGTGAAGGAGAGATAGAGACGGAGGGTGAGAACAGAAATAGGAATTGACTTGTTTGAGAGAGTATTTGTGGAGGAGAAAAAGTCAAGCGGAGTAAACAAAGTGATTTTTTTCTTGGGCGGTGCAATCAAAGCACTTGCCACATTTTGTTATTTCTAGCCACGTCTTTTGGGGACACTTTTTTTCTGGGGGCACGTTTTTTTTTTCTAGGGACACGTTTAGTTTCATTTATTTTTAATTTCAGTTTTGGTTACATTCCTTTTAAAGTAGACTTAAGTTAAGTCCAATTTTTTACATTTATTTTGTCTTTTTGTTACTTTTAAATTTTAGTTTAATAAACTTTGTGTTTATTAAGTTTTGGTACATCATATTGAGGCGGGTATTCCGAAAAGAGTTAACGTGGAAAAACATTTGTCGGGTTAAAAGTTATTGTGGCCGGTTATAAAGTCACAAGTGACGAGTCAAAGTGACGGGATTTATTTTTAGTGGCTACGGATTTTTGATCGGGTTTATTTTATCATCGTTTTGAGCCGACAACAATATCCGCATCATTTTTCGTCGACTTTCAATGGATTTTTTGAACTCGACATCGAACGAGGGAGAAGCGCATAAAATGCAAGACAAAGTTAGAAAAAGTGGCATCACTTCATTTCAAATGCTTCAGTCTCATCTTGTCACTCTTTCGCGGATTCAAGGAGGGAGCGAATTTGTGACAATCTTTGGTCAAGATCGTCATATATTCATCGACTCAATTTTCACCACTTTGACCCAACTCGCCGAGCAACTCAACCATGACAACTTTAATCACTCTGCATCGGCACTTGCATATAAGACTCTTGTGACACAACTCATGCCTTTCCTCCAATACAATATCATCAAGTCTGAAAGTTCAGTGATTTGCCAATCTTTTCTTCGAGATACACATACCGAGCTTCGAGTTTTCCGTGATACAATATTGAAACTCATGACATCGGTCTCGTCTTCGATTTATCAACGATCACAACTTCAGCAAACGTATGATAATGGAGTGCAAGAATCAATGACGCAGATGCAAGAGGAGAATGGTCATACGGTTGACAACTTGGAGCATAACAATGGTAAGAGCACGGAATCAGGAGGACAACATGATACCAGTGGCACGTCAGGGGATGTTCACGAGATCTCTCTTGATGACACCTTACCCGTTTATGACGAAGAGCCGGCAAACATGGTACAATGTAAGGTTGTTTATGATGTATATGCTGATGACATGCCGCATAT
Organism: Glebionis coronaria; assembly: GCA_025667525.1. Taxonomy (NCBI): domain Eukaryota; kingdom Viridiplantae; phylum Streptophyta; class Magnoliopsida; order Asterales; family Asteraceae; genus Glebionis; species Glebionis coronaria. Next base: position 425,295,928 of record CM046879.1, on the reverse strand, counting down.
TGAGCATTCTGAACCTAACTATGACAAACATGGGATGGAAAAGAGTGATAGAAATACCACTTCTGATTCATCCGATGTAAGTCATAATGGGGGAGAAGGTGTTCAAAATGCTAAACATCATGATAATTGTCTTATAACTTCTTCATTGACTGCTTCTGATTCCAAGATTAGAGAGCTCGAAACGATTGTAGCTCAACAATCAAAAGATCTTGAGGATGCCAAACTTGAATTTTCTAAGAAAACGGACAAATTTGAAACATACATTGAAAAACTTGAAAAGTCAAACGTTGTTCTTGAAAGAAAATTGGATCAAAAAGTTTTAGATTCGAAAGCTGAAAAGGATAATTTTTTGAAACAAATTCCGTTACTAGAGTCTAAATTGGCATCCCAAGATAGATTGCTCAAAGAAAATGAAACGTTAAAAGCCCAAATTCAGGAAAAGGTGTTTGCTATAGCTGCGTTGAAAAACGAGTTAAGGAAAAATAGAGGACCTAGTGTGGACACTAAGCTTGAAAAACCGTCAATCTTGGGGAAACCGCCTACAAATCAGTTCGTCAGACAACCGATTGTCAGACAACCTACTGCATTTAGATCCGAGCGACCACAATCCTCGAGATCGCGGTTTGCCTCCCAAGTTGATTTGGAACATATTTCTAGAACAGTCACTCCACCAACTAGGCCTAATGTGACTAAATCAGTTTTAGCAAGACCTCATCACATGATTGCCCCTAGTTTCTCTAAGAATAGTTCAATGAACACGTCTAGAACTAGTTCAACTGATGTGCGCCATGATTTTGGTCAAAGGGAAGCTATTCAAAAGACACAAGTAAGAGATAGGAATTTCAAACCTAGTCAGATGCCTTCTAGTTTACCCAACACTGCTAACCGTAGCATGTCACATCCTAGGAGCATCAATCAATCATCTAGGAATTCTAGATCTTACTCGGACATTAAATATGCTACTTGTAAAACATGTAGAAAATGTGTCTTTACGGCAAATCATGATTCCTGTATCAAGAAATTGCTTAATGAGGTGAACTCCCGTGCTAGACTTAAATCCTAGTGGGTTGCTAAAATCAAACCCGTTGGTAAAATGTGGCGCCCCACTGGTAGAACTTTCACTCTTGTAGGAAACGAGTGCCCTTTAACTAGGATAGTCTCTGATTCTACGAAGACTAATAGGGAGGAAATTGCAAAGGATGATACATCACTTAAGCCTGAACTTAAGGTTTTCTATAAAAGGAAACGTTTGCCAACTAAGACAAGTGAATCATCCCCTCAGGCCACCTCTGACACAAGAAAAGAAAACCGTGAACCCCCACGTGCTTCTAAAATAGATATCTCTAACCCATGCAAAAGTATACAGACTCCTAATGAGAATGCAGGTACCAAAGTTGATGTTCCAAAAGAACGAAGCGGTCCAATCGTTGTATACCGTTCAACTAAGGACACTCTTAGAGTTTGGTTGTTGAAGAAGCAGATGTCGGAAAAACAAGTGTCTCAGGGGATTCATGGCTAAGCTCACAAGGACTTATAGTCACATCACAGACTATAACTCGATCTTCAAAGAAAGGAAAGTTTATCGCCGATGGTAAACTTATCCTAACAACGAGAAATTAATTTTTCTCGGGCATGAGCTTATATCAAAAAACATTCCAAGTTTTTAAGCTCATGCACTATGGCTCCTCGTTAAATGACAGACGACGACCCGGACTTCAGAGACAGGGAAGTTTATCCACGCAACGATAACTTACCCTCTTAACAAGAAATTAAGTTTTCTTGGACACGAGCTTATCCTAAAAACATTCAAAGGTTTTAAGCTCGTGTATATGGTTTATCATTAAATATCATATGGTAACCCGTGCATCAAAGAAAGGAAAGTTTATCGCTGATGATAAACTTATCCTAACAACGAGAAATTAAGTTTTCTCGGGCATGAGCTAAAATTAAAAACATTCGAGGTTTTTAAGCTCATGCACAATGACTTACAGTTAAATGTCAGACTGTAACTCGAACTTCAAATAAAGGAAAGATTATCTTTTATGATAACTTATCCTCATAACGAGAAATTAACATTTCTCGGTCATGAGCTTGTATTAAAACATTCGAAGTTTTAAGCTCAGAAAGGAAAGTGTATCTTTTAAATAAGAGAACTTTTCCTCGTAACGAGAAATTAACCTTTCTCGGTCATGAGCATTCCATTAAAACAGTCAAAGTTTTCAAGGTCATGAACACGAATTCTAAGTAAATGTCAGCTTAGGACTCGTTCTTCAGATAAAAGTAAAGTTTATCGCCGATGATAAACTTATCCTTAACAACGAGAAGTTTACAACTTCTCGGACTTGAGCCTTCCTAAGATATTCCCAATCTTAAGCTCAAGTAATTGGTTTTCAAAACTTTGAACACAATTTTTCAAGAATTTCTCAAAAGGTTTTTCTAAATCTTTCAAAATTGTGTGTTCAAAAATGTTTTGATAAAAAGAGCATGTCTTCTGGAATCGATAATATTTACGAACCTAGAAATGTCATTCAATAATGACACGGAGTTGTAAATAAAGTTCGAGCAGAATTTCAAACTTTTAAAACATGCTCAAAATGGTTTGCTATTATTTCTGATAGTAACCCGCTTTTCACTTTGAAGTCAAGCATTTCACCGGAAAGCTTTGACTTCAGAATCCGAAGTTATCATCTCCACAATCCGAAGCAACTTACAATTGATATCTACATACTCGACGATGTGACTACTCAAACGGTGACTACAACTCTTTCAATAGAACACGGGTCAACAATTGAGGGGGAGCAATTGTCCAGCATTCAGAATCCTTGATGCCGAGAGTGCCAAGTTCACATATTGGTGTTAAGACAACGATATCAATCATACACATGGAGTCAAGAGATAACTTCAGAAGTTACGAGGAAGACCAACATTCGTGAACAAGAACCATGTGCTTCTTTCATATGATGTTCTCCATCATTCAGGTCCAACCTCGTAAATTGCTAATATTGTGAATTCATTATCATATATGATCTTTGCACGTGATAAATACCTTACACTTGTGTTTAAAAGGTATTTAATTTACGTTTCAAGTAGACCCTCATTAATTTGAGGGGGAGCTTGTGTAACTCATGAAGATAATTGGATTTGCATTTTTCCTCCCAAATTTTCTTAAAATGCTATTAAATCAATTGATATTAAAAACATCGATTGGGTTAATATTTTTAATATGGGGGAGAAAATGTGATTTAATATGGGATATGATCAATCATAAATGGTTTGACTTAACGTGATAGCTCATCCCGACATGTGCAAAATGTTTTCGGATATCGTAGCATATGTTAAGGGGGAGCAAAATGGATTTGCACTTCAAAATGGATTTCATGGTGACATACACTTACCCAAAACATCTCTATTCACGACGGTGAAGTTTGTGGTGACATAAGGATGGTAGGATAGGTTAAAGTCCAATGATTTCTCTAGAACCGGAGGAATCTTCCCAAGGACATTCCATAGCTAGAAATAGTAGTCCTTAGGAAAGATGGAGAAAGATTGTGAACGTAGCTGAATGCCGAACAAGTACTTAAGATAGCACTGGAACAATCACAACAAGGTGCTAGTGATGACGTATTGGTAAGCATTGAAGGGGTTGAAGAATGAAAAAAGAATTGTAAAGATAAAGGGTGTAAAGAAAGAAGCCCTCCTTACAACTTAGGCAGAAACCGGGTCAATACATATGCTATTAAGATCATTGTTTAATGATTCTTAATATTGAAGACAGACATCATGGACCCAGTGATGCAATGCACAACCCATCCCAGCTAACTCAGATATCTCTCAAAAGATATTTGTTTTAATCACACGGAGACAACGCATTATCTATTGATTTATTCACTCCGAATAAATTGGTATTGAAAAGGTGGCACTCCTCTCCAGCCTCCGATCACTAAAAATCCAAAAGGCACGATCGAGTCTAGAGCCATTTGAGATCATCAAATATCTCATTAGGACACACTTTCATATTTCCTTGCTTCTTCACACACTGTGAAAAGTAAGAAAGATCTTAAGAGTCCTACGCAAAATCTTCATGATCTTGCCTGAACATCTGAGTAATACGAAAGTATTTACAATGAAGATGGAAATCCTTCTTGAGCGAATATCAAAAAGCTCATGGTAGGTGACTTGTGCGATTCTTTATAAATCAAACTTGTGATAACTGGAAAGCAACAGTGGTTTAATTCTTAAATGAATTTAAACACGTTCCAGGCCTTTACGCAATATCTTAGTTATCTTGCCAGAACATTCAGAGTAATACTATTAAGTATTTACAGTGACGAATGGAAATCCTTCTAGTGTTAACATCAAACAGCACTTGGTAGGTAACTTGCACGATTCTATATGAATCAAGCTAGTGACAACTGGAAAGCAACGACGGTGCGGTTCTTAATTGACCTTCACTTGTTCCAGGAACATGAATTGGCGGCTTCAAATCATGCGGATAAGATTATCCAAATGATTCACTCTTTACGTTCGCAGTTAGCATTGGACGGTCGAGTAAAGAGAACGGGTTTACCCGCGAAATCTTGTCAAGGAGGTTCTTTATTGAAACTACCTGCCACAAGTACGATATTTAATATCGTCCAACGGTCTTCACCGACCGGAGGTAAAATGCTACCGAATTAGAATGAAATGTTCAAGGCCATTTCATCCGTGTATATTGTTTGTTACTAACTGTCTTATGCAGCGTAACAAGAAGGTGGCATTGCGGTGTACAATCCAGAAGAAGTCGTCACCACATGCTTATACTACATACAATTAGTACTTCAACAAATTCAAGAAAGCCTGAAGGTCAAGTCTTCCGCTGTATCAAACTCTGAAGCTTTCAAGAATTTAAAAGTATAAGTATGTGGAACATGAAGTCACGAAGAGGCAAATATCACAAGTGAAGAATGCACAAGGTCAAGGCAAGGAAACATGCTCAAGACTAAAGTCAAAGATCACATCAAGCATATTCACAAGAACAAGATCGAAGACTCAAGCATAGATGCTAGGTTTAAGATTTTGTAAAAAGATGTGACCTCCCTTAGGGGGAGATTGTTGGAAATACGTTTCTCCCTATAAAGTCTCGGTCACATCTTAGTTAGCATAGATCACGAGATATAGACTATTTAGAACTTTGTCTCTTGGAGCGACCTCCCTTAGGGGGAGATTGTTGGAAATACGTTTTACGTATTTATGAAGGATCGGTCGCTCCAACGATAATTATGTAATGGGCTCGTGATCCATTTAGTTAATGTATAGTCCATATAGCCCACATGTAGGGTGGGCTATATATATCCCCTCCTAGCATGTTATGAGGGGTTGATCATTTTTGATATTTCATTAAACCATCTTTACTTTCTCTCTCTACTTTTCTCCCTTCTCTCCTTTCTCTCTCTACTCCATCATCTCCCTCCTTCATCTTTCTTATGTTTATCAATTAATCAACCATCTTTATCAACAAAATCCATCATGTAGAATAGGCCAATAATTTCGTAGACCTTCAATATTGTCTAAGCGTTGTCAAAAGCAATTTAGGCGTTGACAAGAACAAACTAAGCGTTGTTGGCTCAAGAGTTGTCGTGTGCAATCCAAGCATTGTCACATGCAATTTAAGAGTTGATAGAAATGTAGACAAGAAGCTTATGGAAGCTTCTATTTAGATAAACATGCAAGATATATTCTGCATAAGTTTATTTAAATAGAAGATTTACTTGTTTATTTGTTATTATCTCTTGTAAACCCTAATCCTTACACTATAAAAGGAACCAAGGGTCTTAGGTTTTATATATCAATTCATTCACAATGTAAACCTAAAAGCGTGTGTGCACTAGACGTGGGATTCAATGTATACACGTCTAGTGATTGTTTGTTAATAATATAATGAACAATCCATTTGTTTTAATTCATGTTATTGTGCCTAAGCACCTTGTTAATGTGTCATGTTCTAATTCCGCTTTGATTATCTAATCATATGAATATGATGCATTCCTAGTAGCTTCAAAGATCCGGAAACCAAGGTTTCCACAAGCAGACAACCAAGGAAGTATCTCTCTCTACTAGCACCAAGGGGGGACACTTGCCTACATTTATATTCAGCATGTCTGCTGATGACTTGGAGAAGGAGTTGGGGCTGAGTGAAAGAGCTCCAGTAAATCTGGATGATAGTGAACCTGAAGATGACATTGCTGATCAAACTCCCAAGCCTTCATCCCCAGAACCACTAAGGTAAATGAACTGACAAATCAGGTGTTAGTTCTACAATCACAGGTGACCAAGCTCAAAGAAGAAAAGGCTATTGCTGATGTTGAACTCGTTACTCTTAAAGCAAGGCCAGTTCCTCCCACTATTGAGCAGAGCAAGAATGTAATTCTCACAGCTCTAAAGCCATTCGTGAAGGATGTGGCCACCACCAGTTCTGTCAATCAAGAAATCACCTTACTCATAGACTCTATTAATACTGCATCATTTGAGCTCCCTGTTGAATTCAAGCCGATTCCCAATCAGCTTAATGAGTTATGTCATTCGGTATCGAAGATCAAGGATAGGGTGGGTATGCTGGAACAACAAAAACTGAACTTATCAGATGAAGTTCAGCAGAAACTGAATGCTCTTGCCAATGTTCCAGCAATGCTGGCCAAGGTCTCATCCACCTTAGACTCCCTATGTGTATGTTTACCTACTGGAGGTTCATCAGAATTTGAAGGGCACTCTTCTGCTGAGGGGGAGAAAGTCACTCTTCAGCAGCTCTTTAAGAAACATACATAAAAGAAGGCCCTAAAACAACCTTTTGTGTATGTATCACCCTTCAATGAAGAAAGTCCAGCTAAGACTAAGGGGGAGTCTTCAGCTAAGGACAATCATATTGATGGCCTTACCACCAGCAATGAGTCATCTGAAAATGGGTCACCTCCCATCAAACCCAAAATCAAAGGTGCATTCACACTAGATGAAAGAATTACCAAGTTTGGGTTGGCCACTCAAGAAGAACTTGATAAATTACACAAGCTTCAAGATGAAGAAAAACTCAGAGATCTGAAGATGAGCTTATATGAAAGAATTGGAAAATCTGAGGTTGAAGGCCTCTTCAAGAAAACGATGTTATACGAAAAGTTCTGTATAGCAAGGTTGAACAGAAGATGTCTCTCAGAAATAAACGTTGACATGATGACTTACAAGGGAGATATCAATCTGAAGTTCTATAGGGCTGATGGGTCTGATGAAATCATAGATGCTTCCAAGGAAAAGAACTCTCCTATACTGAATGGCTAGAGACGAGCAAAAACATTGAAAATAGAAAATCCAAGAAATGGGATGAGGTTCGCACAAGAATTGAACACTTTGTGAGAAATCGTGAAAGGCTTGGTCAGCATCTGAACATCAGCAACCAAATCTCACTAGAGGATCAAGATCCAATTCTGGAACTGAACAAGAGAGCCAATCTGGTTCAACCTGGTGTGGGTGACATCTTTGTCTCCACCAAGAAATACAAAGATCTTGTTCAGTTTGAAAATCATATCCCTGGACATGTGTTAGAAGAATTGGGAATGATTATGTTCAACCATCGTGAACGACAAGATTTTGTGGGTATTAATGATCTTGATGATCTAAACAATGAATTTCTTGGAAACATTTAGAAAATCTTCTTTGCTCACCATGGTGGTCCAGGACTCACTGAAGCAGCTAAAACCTTTAGCATGTGCTTACTATCAATACTGGACTTCAGAAACTCTGATCCATCAATTCAGATCCCTGTCATTAAAGAACTAAGGCCAAAGGAAAACTGAATAATCATTTGTACTATCTTTGTTGTAATTGTAATATTTATTGAATAAATGATTATCTGATGTTTATAAGTTATTAATTGTTCAGTGTAAGTAAGAAGAAGTTGTTATGCTCACTTACTACTGACATTAGACTTAGGCTATTTGTATATCCAAATAGGGGGAGATTTTTGGGTCAGTATTTACTGACCCTAAATCAACTCTAGGATTTGAATATAACATCCTCCTAAGTGTTTCATGCTCAGCAGTAAGGCCAGTCTACTAAAGGATGACCAGAGGAACAAAGTTCCTACTGAAGACTTTATGGTTGAAGAAAGTTCAGCACTTCCTTTCTAGTGAACTTAGAAGAGAAAGGAGTCTTCGCTTCAAATACTAGGCGGCCTAGTTGCTGAAGAACAAGGACTGAAGAAGGGCTTTTAGTTCAGTTTGGTTTGACAATACCAAACTAAATGATGTCGATCTCCTCTAAGATACTGAAGACTCTTCAGTATTCTGATGGTTCGCATTAGGTAGGAAAAGATAACTTTAAGTCAAAGTAGGTTGCTTGTATACATAGATATAAGTACAACCTTTATCTTTTCTAGAATAGTTTAATATGTACTTTGTACTGTTTATACAGCATGCGCATCAACTACCCATTGGATAAACCCATGCATTGAAACATGCAAAATACAAACCCTAGTTTACACTGCCTATATAAGGAGTGTACATTGGGAGAGAAAGGGTTAACCAGTGCAAGAGATTAAACTCTGGAAAACCTTTCTCTCTCGATACCAACTAAACCATATAGCCAAGATACATATGAACGTTTAGATTGGAGCTTAGACTTTAACTTTGGTTAGACGTTTAAGTAGAGGAGATCAAAACCCATTATCATTCAACCACTTTGTTATTCCGTAAACAAAGTGGGTTATAGATTCTTTATTTGATTCTAATAAAAGTCTATACGTTAAAAAGTATATTGGTATTGTTGTTTTAATTGTTCATAGTTCTTATCTATTGTTAAAACAACACACTTGAGTCGAAGTAAGTAGTTATTACTTAAGTTGATAAGGAATAACGAATTACAAGGGACCAACAGAAGATCTCTTTACCCATGTCTGATGCGCACAGAGTCTCTCAGGGGCGTGGATATGTTTAAGACATTATCAAGTGGCATAGGGGTTATCCTAACACGATTAGCATAAGCAGTGGATATGACTGAATGAGTCGCACCAGTGTCAAACAAAACGCAAGCAGCTTGACCATACATAAACAAGATTCTAGTGATGGTACCTGACGACTTGTTTGCTTGGTCCCGTGTGGTAGTATACACACGTCCAGTAGTCAGAGGTGGCTTGGTATCAGCATGCCTGGAAGTACCCTCAATCTCACCCTTCTTACAATCTTTCATCTGGTGGCCTTGTTGGCCACATTTGAAGTAGGAGCCACTACCACGGTGGCACGGCCCTGGGTGTCTGTAATTGCAAGTGGTGCAAATAGGCTGAGTGTACCCTCTAATAGGTGCTCTAGCTGGTTGGGAGCCTGTTTCAGGAAGTATGTGTGAGACATGATTATTGGGGTACAAACATGACTACACTGAAAGTTTTGATTGTAATACCAGATGAGGCTGCACGGTCCGTTACCAGTGTTCCTGGTAATAGATGTTGAAGTGTCAGAATTTATGATGCATAAAGCAACATAACACATAGATTGAAAAACTGTAGGGACATGTTGTTGCTAGAGTTGTTGGCGATGTTACGGTAGTTGTCACTACTGCCACGCCTATCAGATGCAGAACGGTCCTGAGTTTGACCGTTTCCCTTAGGGTGGTAATGCTGAGTGGCTGGTTGGGACCGGTCCCCAGTCTTTTGCCTAAAAGATGCAATTGTATAGAGAAACATATAAAATGGAAGGTACTGAATTGAATGAAATGATTAACGTTTGATGACTGAGATATACCTTTTCTCAGACCTGTCTGCTTCAACAAACTCGTCTCTCTCTTGCGGCATCTCTAGCTTGCGAGCTGCATCTGCCACCTGCGCCATAGTAGTAAATGTAGCACACACCAAGTTGTTGGCGACAGAAGTACGAAGAGCCTAGTGAAAGTGATATGCCTGCTCCTCCGCTGTCCCGGCTGCTGCACCAAGGAAACCAACAAGTCTAAGGAATCTCTACATAAATTCCGTACTATTCTCTCCAGCTCTCTGCCGAATGCCATGATACTCCCTCTTGAGTCGATCCTGCTCAGCTTTCAGAAAGAACTGACCCAGATCCAACTCCTTAAACAGCGCCCAAGTCAAACCAGCAACCCAGTCATCACCTCTATTCGACTGCTTGAGTGCTTTCCACCATGCCAGTGTTGATCCCAAACTCAGATCTTAAACCTTAGCTTGTTTAAGGGTTATCGTAGAAAGAAAGAATTCAAACTACTACAAGAGAAACTTTGCAATACACAAAGTAACTAAACAAGATGCGGAAAGTAATATTTAGCACAAGAACAAGTAGTGAATCAAACGTTAAGCTTTAATATATTGATAATATACGAATACCGAAAGATGGTATTAGGGTTTTACAACCTTAAAGCATGAAATGGAATGATAGGGAAAGTATATCAAACACAAAACCTAGTGAGTCCTTTTATAGCACAAGGACCCATGTACAAGATAACTACTAACAAACTAGGAAGGTATTCTGGAGTAGTAACAGAAACGCGTCAATATCTCTTCCAAGTTTATCCATGCAACAGGTTCATTGACTTTTAGCAGTGGGAACTGATCCCACTATCTTCATTAATTCAGCAAGGGAAACTAATACTAGCAGGGGGATCTTGACCAACTAGCAAGGGGAACTTTGACTCATGCATTTATTCCCAACAATCCTCCCCTAAACTTGTGCTTTCACCAAAATGAAATGTTTCTAAATAAATGCTGGTTTATGAGGATGCTTACAAATTCTCTGGCCAAACTTGACTGTGGATAAACCTAATAAGATCATAGGGAACATGATTCTTGCAATCCACTATCAAGTCAGTCTGCACCATCTTCTTCAATGTATCTTGTGAGAGAGGATTAAACGATTGTTGAGCAGATAGACATTCAATCCTTCCATAGCCAACTCATAAACTCCTGAATTTGTGAACAACTTCCAATATAACATTTTGGCTCCATTCTGTGCATCAAAAATAGGATCATTTAGATCTTTCTCATACATCCTATGCATGCTATACCAAATCAACCAATCCTTCTCAACACCTTCTAGGAGGATTATTTACAAACATTCCTTTTAGAATCCTTCACACATCATCCAAGTCTTCTATATCCAAAGTTTGAAACATGACACCCAGACTTTGGAATGTCTGATTTGTATCATCAGCCCTAGTAAGCTTCCACCAAGTCATACCTTTATACAGATACACATCATACTTCACTATGGAATACTTCCTTCTCATATCATCAGGTACAATGTCATCAGGTTCCTCCAAAACTAAATGTTGATCAATTTCTTCATTGGAGGGATTCTGATCTTCCCTAGTGACTATTCCAATCTTCTCCATCCTCTTCATTCTCTTGGTTGTTCTTTGTAAATTAAGAACAGATCTTTCACCTGCTAATAAGGATCCACCTGCTTGAGAAGTTGCACCTGTTTGAGATGTTTCCACTATTTGAGCAGTTTCACCTGCTTCTCCCTCTGCCTTTCTTTTCCTAGACTCCCTAGCCTTCTTTATCATCTTATCTTGCTTCCTAATGTATTCATCCTCCTTAGTTGTGCCTATGCCAAGGAAATTCTCCAGACTATTGGCCCTTATCACTGGAATATCGGCTTTCTCTATCTCATCAAAGGTCATCTTTCTGAAGTGTGCATCAGTATACTTCTTGAACCTCCTAAGCATGACTTTGTAATGCTACAATCTTCCTTTTTCATACCTCATATACCTTTCCTTTTTGAGCTGCATTTCTCTCTTTTCCAAGTAATCCTTTTGAAACATGAAGGCCAAAAGTATCAAACCATACGTTTCCTCTAATGGAGCATTTATCAGCTCCTTCTCCCATTGCTCCAAGAATTCTGCAATGTTTAGTACCCTATCATCCAACTCTCTATGCATAATTTCAATCTGTTTGAGCATCTCTTTTGGCTGCATCAGTACCTTCTCTTTTTTGAGAGATCTAATTTAGAGACATCCAGTTATGCCTCCCCATTCCTCCTTTGTACCCTCTCTTATTCCATATGTAACTCTTCTTCTTGCATTCTTTTTGCCACAAACTCATCATGTTCAGTCTGAGCCCTTATCTCTTTTGGTGTTCTATGCTTATATTTCTTCTTGGGCTGCTCAACCATTTCCCCCTTCCCTTTGTCTTTTGGATCCACTGCTGGTGTTGCTTTGGGAGCAGTCTTTCCAATTTGTATCCCCTTCTGTGCTGGCTGTCTCCTTTTTCTAGCAAACGTTTGAGAGATAGCTGCTCTAGTAGGTGTAATAGTGATAGCAGGGGGAATACTTACAGCAGTGGGATTAATGCTGGTAGGGGAAACTTTTGTTGTAGCAGGGGCTTCTTCTGTATGACCTAAATTCAGAAATGTCTGGGCTACATCCTTTGTTGCACTCCCCTTGTCACTGCCTTTCTCATCACTGACCACCTTCTCTTTACTAGCTTCCTTTCTACTAGGAAATACATACCATTCGATGGACTCATCTGTGTTAGGTACTTCCTCCCCTTTGGAAGCATCCTCATCCGTGGACAGAACCAACTGTGGTCTTCTCCTCCCCTCAAGTTTAGCAAGTCTGGTTTCTAAGCTATTGATTACCAGACCTTGTTGTTTGACTGTTTGTACTAGTTGTACATTTTGCTCTTTTAAGCTTATGCACATATTCGTCAATTCTAAAAGAGATAATGGTTTCAGTCTGCTCTCAACCCTAGGAGGAGATTTCTCTCCTCTTTGGGTATCACTAAGGTGAGGAAGTGGACTTACTTATGGTGTCACTGTCCTGCTCACCCCTTGAGGATGAGACAGTAGTGGCAGACAAATCCCCAAGTTGCTCCATACCCATGGAGGCTCTCCTCTCTGCATTTGGTGAAGATTCACTAGGCAAGGGAGACCTAGTATACCTTGTTTTGCTCCTTCTTTCTTGTTGTGGATTAGAAGGGGGTAAATCACTAGAAGTGGGATCAGAAGATGAAGCAGGGGTATCAGCAAGTGTGGTTGGGGATGCTTTGGGTGTCGAAGAAGCTTCACGTCTGATCTGGTTCAACATGGTTTGAGTTAAGGGCACAGCTATACCAGAAAATTGTGGGGTGTTTGGTGTAAGGGTGGTGAACAGTTTAGTGGTGTGGGGATTAGTTGTGAAGTGATGGGTGTGTCTAATTGGTCCATGTTGACTCATGTCAAGCAAAATTTCTATAAACCTTGGATACATACAAAATTTTGTACTGCTTTTGACATTTTTAACCATACCCTCAAAAATCATTTGAGAAAAACAATATTTTCGTCCTGTTTCCAAACATACCAAGGCAGAGGAAACATGAATCCCAAATTCATTAAAAGCAGTAGTTTTAGAAGATAAGCATTAGAAAATAGTATGAATAATGTACTTCAAATGGGGTGCAAATTGACCTTTAAAAATTTTAGATTTTTGATCCTCAACAATATTGTACCCCAAGTTCGTTAAACCCTCAAAAATTTCAGCCTCGGGCAGGCTAACCACCCCATCCTCATCATTAAAGTCTAGCTTGTCTCGAATGGAGGCAAGTGTGATTACTTTGGGGTGGCCATCTACACGACTTTTAAGTGTAACCTCTCCATCTACTGTTTCAGTCGTTACATTCGACCAAAACTGTTGGATGTGTGAGGTATAAATTCTTGGACTGGTCACAAGAGCTACCCTAAAATAACTAGACCTTAGTTAAGCTACTACCTCAGATAATTCTGCTGTTTCACCAGATAGAATGGCAATCTGGTTATGGTAAGGAGAAATTTTGAGAGCCATTGAAATTTTGATTAAGAAAAGGTTTATATTTGAAATGGGATGTGATCGACAGAATGAGTTAGACCTATTGGTTAAGGGAATTGAGTTTATATAGGCGAATTGAAGACTTGTGATTGGACCGAATTATCAAATTGCATAAAAATCAGAAGTAAATCTTGCTTAGAAAGTAATGTATTTAGAGCAATAATAATAAAGTTACCAATCTGCGAAGAAAGCGCCTTCAATATCTTTTTAAAATAATAAAATATTCCTTAAACAAAGAATAAACAAGCAGGCCCAACGACTATAAACAGTGTAACATCATTGTTGGTCAACGGTCAAACAGGGGAACTTTTACAAAGCAGGGGGAAGTCATACAAGCAGGGGAATGAAAATCAAAAGTAGGGGAAACTTTCCAAGGGTATTAGATTATCATGAATCGTCCAATGATAAATAGCTCTGTCCTAATGCACAGACCTGCATAAGCAAGCTAGATACACAAAACTCTAGAGTCCTCCATTCAGCAAAGTCATAAAAAAAGAAAAACCCAACACACAAGTAAACCCTGCACCAGCTCAACCTAGTGAAGTATACATACCCAGGTATCCAACCCTACCATTCCTTTCCTATGGTCAAGTGGTCTTGGAAACATGCATCCAAAAGCTCCATGTTGTGCAGCAAGTTGCCCAATCAAGAGTTTTGACTACACATTACAGTGCCTCAAGGTCTCAGAACTCCAACAAGCTTTGCAGCAAGTTTTCATAGTCCCTAAGCCCTCATTCACCAGTGGGTATGATCTAGAATCATACATGAGTATCCTAAGGATACCCTGATTCCTAAAAGGATAGACCTATTCCTCCCCTGAAACATAGAATACATACCAAACCCCTCAGCAAAGCATAACAGACTTCAATATTACAACTTCATTGTTAGTCCAAAACCACATACCAACCACTTATATAATGAACAACCAAGACAGGGGAAACATCCCAAGTAGGGGAAAGATCCCAAGCAAGGGAAATATCCTTAGCAGGGGAAACCTTATTCACAAGCAATGGCATTAAAATGATGGAAAAATGACTAGCAATGTTATAATAACAGACAATTATACAATCCTGAATATACACAAGAACTTACAAACATAAAATTTAGGGATTAACCATCCCAATACTTGCTACCAAGTACTGAAACCTCCCTATATCAAAAGGTTTTGTTAAAAGATCAGCAACATTAAGTTATGTATCAACAGTGTCAGGAACAATCAAACCTTTTTCAAAAAAATCTCTAATAAAGTGATGTCTGATTTCAATATGCTTAGTTTTAGTGTGGAAAACAGGATTTTTGATAATGTAGATTGTACTGTTATTGTCAATAAATATCTTGGTTTTAAGAAAATTGTACCCATAATCAAGCAATTGATTCTGAATCCAAAGCACTTGTCCACAGCATGCAGCAGCAGCCACATATTAAGCTTCAGTTGTGGAAGTTGCCAGAATTGTTTGCTTTTTGCACTGCCAAGATATAAGCCTGCTCTCCTAAAAATTGACATCCACCGGTTGTAGACTTTCTATCATTGCTGTCACCACCATAGTCACTATCTGAATAGGCTACTAGCTCAAAGGGTGGTTCCTTAGGGTACCAAAGTCCTAAAGTAGGGTGACACTTGAGGTACCTAAAGATTCTCTTCACAACAAAAAGGTGGCACTCCATTGGTGTCACTTGGTGTCTTGCATACGAACATACAGCAAACATGATGCCACGTCTTGAAGCTGTAAGGTACATGAGAGATCCAATCATGGATCTATATGTTGTGACATCAATAGATTTTCCTTGGCCCTCTTTTCCCCAAGGATGCTCTTTGTCCATGGGAGTTGAGACTTTCTTTCCTTCATTTAATCCAAACTTATTCATAATTTCAGCAACATATTTATCTTGAGAGATAAAAATCCCATCTTTCCTCTGCTGAACTTGTAACCCCAGAAAAAGTTGAGCTCTCCCATTGCACTCATTTGGAATGTGTCTTACATTAATTTGGCAAACTCTTTGCTAAGCATGGAGTTTGTGGATCCAAAAATGATATCATTCACATATACTTGCACTAAAAGAAAGTCACCTTTTTGTTTCTTGATAAACAGGGTCTGATCAATCTTTCCCCTATTGAAGCCATTATCCAAGAGATACTTGGATAGAGTCCCATACCAGGTCCTAGGAGCTTGATGAAGACCATACATTGCCTTCTTCACCTTGTAAACCTTGTCTGGATGTTCAGGATCTTCAAAACCTAGAGGTCGCATTACATATACTTCCTCATCAATGGTTCCATATAAAAAGGCACTCTTAACATCCATTTGGTATACCACAAAGTCCATGAAAGAAGCATATGCCAAAAATAATCTGATGGCTTCAATCTGGCAACTGGTGCAAAGACCTCATCATAGTCAATGCCTTCCTCCTGTGTGTACCCTTATGTTACTAGCCTGGCTTTATTCTTTATCACAATCCCTCTCTCATCATTCTTGTTTCTGAGTACCCACTTTGTTCTAATGGGTCTTGCCCATTTTAGACAATCTACCAAAATCCAAACCTCTTGAATATCAAACTGTAGTAACTCTTCTTGCATGGCCTCTACCTAGCTTTCATCATTCAAAGCTTGAAATATCATCTTTGGCTCTTCTTGTGACAAAAATTCAGCAAAAAGAAAACATTGCATATTCTCATGATTGAATTTCATTGTTATGTTGGCAATGAAACTATGCTTCTTTTCTTGATATCTTGTTTGCCTGGGATTTTCAAGATCACTTATGATTTGAGACTGAGGGTGATCTTTATTGATTCTATAGGTGGGTTGCATCTTCATAAGGACTTCAGTTTCATCATGTCCCAAAGCAAGTTCTATGGGACTATCTTGATTGGGAAAGAACTCTTCAAAGGAACCTCCAAATGATACTGCATGGCCAAGAGATGGATGTTTGTGAGCTGAATGCAGCTCTGAATAGCTTGGACCTCCATGCCTAATGATTCTGTTTCCACTGCTGGACATAGAAATTGGAGAAGATGTAGAATTGAGTGGGGTATCTCTTTTTGTATCACTATCAACCACTGTTTCTCCAATAGCATAGGAAATGTTTGGACCAACAGGGAAATCCGTGATTCCACTGCTTTCATACATTCCACTGCTTTCATGACTGTGCTTTGCAAGGGAATTGACTGGTTGTGCTTCCTTTTGAGAGAGGTCTTCTTCTCCAGCCATCTCTTTGGCAACATCATCAGTAGAAAATAATGAAGGTACAATCATGTACCTTAAAGGTGGACTCTCCAAAGCAGTTGGTTCTTTTGTACCTAAAATGTTAGTATTTTCCAAAGCAACAGGCACATAATTCATAGATGTAGAAAGTACTTCAATATCAAAGAACCACTTGGTACCTGTTTGTGTGTCTTCAGGCTTATCCTCCAGGAAATTCACATGTATGTTCTATGTCACCTTGCTTGTCTTTTTGTTGAAGACCATATATCCCTTACTTGTTAGTGAATAGCCAACAAAGTATCCATCATCCCCTTTTTCATTGAACCTTCCCAGATGATCAAGTGTGTTGAGTATCACTACATGACACCCAAATGGTCTGAAAAAGTCAGTTAAAGGGGGTATTCCATTGAATAGCTTATAAGGGGTTTTGTTGTAAGCCTTAACCACCAAGGCCCTGTTTTGAACATAGCAAGCAATGGCAACAGCTTCAGCCCAAAATATTACTGGAAGTTTGGAATCAGATAGCATGGTCCTTGCAGCTTCTATGAGTGTTCTGTTTCTCCTCTCTACAACTCCATTTGGTTAGGGTGTCCTGGCTATGTTGTATTCCCTTTTTATCCCTTTGTTGGTACAGAAAGTGTCCAGCTCCTTGTTCCTAAGCTCTCCACTATTATCAGACCTAATTTTCACCACCTTCATACTCTTTTGAAGTTCAATCTGATTAATGAAGTCTTTGAGTACTCCTGCTGTGTCATTCTTTTCAAATAAGAAGAAGGTCCATGTGAACCTTGAGAAGTCATCAGTGACCACTAGGCAATACCATTTCGTGCTCATGCTTGTCACAGATGTAGGACCAAAAATATCCATGTGTAGTAACTCCAATGTTTTGGTGGTGGTCTGAGCAATCTTTGATTTGCAAGAGGCTCTATGTTGCTTTCCCTTCAAACAAGCAACACATATATGATCATTACTGAAGGTCTTTGAAGGTAGACCATGAACAAGATTGAATTTAACCAATTTGTTCATATTTTTGAAGTTTAGATGACCTAGTCTTCTGTTCCATTTCTTGCATTCATCAACTGAGGCTTTGGCAATAAAACAGTTCTCGTTGTCTTGAAGAGAAATATCTTTTAAGTCAATGGTGTACATGTTCTTCTGCCTTGGTGTTCTCAGTACAATAGGAGTATTGGGTGGTAAAACAAACTCCTTTCCTAACACCAAGCATTCATTATCAGTGAAAAGAACAAAGTTTTTGTTGTCAGTCATCTAAGACACACTAAAAAGATTGTACTTCAATTCTTTCACCAGACAGACATTATCAACTGTCATTCTATTAGTGACAATGGTCCCTTTCCCTATGATTGTCCCATTCCCGTCTCCAAATGATACACCATCATTATCATGCATGGGAACAAAGTTTGACAGATATGCTTTGTGACCAGTCATGCTTCTTGAGCATCCAATGTCCCAGTATGCTTTGTCATTCTTTATCTGCTTTGTTACCTGCAAAAGAGATCATATTTTTAGTTCCTTTTGGGGATCCAAGCCATCATTGACTTAGGTCTACCTCATGTATCAATGTAAGAGTATTTGTCAAAGGCTAAAGATACACCATTGGGTTGAGTACCCTTTTTAGGAGTCCAAACCCAACGAGCTGAGGCTTTCACAGCTTTCCAAATCTTCCCATGTTTCTAGAGGCCATAACTTTGTCAGTAGGGGAAACCCTAGGCTTAGCAGGGGAAACCCTGGGCTTATCAGAGGAAACCCCTTGCTTGTTTTATCCTCTATAGGTATGTTGGTAAGGTCTATGGCCAGATGCATATGTTTTATGAGATGTTGGTCTGGTCATATTAGAGCTAGATTTGGGGTATGCTTCACATATCTTTCTCAAAGCAGGTACAACATACTTGTCTGTTGCCTTATTTCTCAAAGCAGGGGGGATATATTTAGCAGGGGAAATAGGTTTTGCCCCTGCATTCAACAAAATAGCTTGTGGTTGCATTTCCTTTAAAGGATTTGCAGCCACCATCCCATGGTTGCTTTATAGTCTTGGTATATGTGATCAAAACTGCCACAAGTGAAACGAGGTTTGGTGTTTTTCACAAAGTCCTTTCCTAGTTAAAGAGACTTTTGATTATTCTAGTTTCTTTGATTTCCTCTAACCACATTTCTTTTGTAAATAGGTCTATACATCTTTGCATATTTAGTAGTGGTCTTGAAAGGTTTTGGATAACTAGTTTCAAGATCTGGGATTCCGCTGTTTAGTCTACTAGTTTTAGATCCTGATTTACTGCTAGTTCTAGATAAAGTAGTTTTGGAATTAGTGTCACTACCAAATAAACCTTCTCTAGAGAAAAGAATGGAGGTGTCTATTTTCCACTGTTTTAAAGAAGCCTGTTCCTTATTAAAATCTCTTATTTTATTGGTTTTGACCAAAGATTCTTCTTGTTTCTGATTACCTAATCCATAGTAATTAGGATAAAATACCATATCCTCCTGTTTTGCAAAACAAGAAATTTTTAGTCCATGAAAGATCTTTCATTGGGTTGTCACCATGTATGTTAGCAAGGGGTGGTGGAATTTCGGCATGTTGGTTCTTGGCACCTAAAGCAGTTTTATCTTTAGGAGATTGTCCTATTTTTGCACCCTAGTTAAATCTTCAGCAGCTTTTCCAAACATTTTAATAGTTAACTTATCTTTTTCTTGGTTTACTATAAATATTTCAAGTTCATTAGTTAACTCCTGAACAATGGCATCTTTCTCTCTAGCGTCTCTTTCTAGGATTACAATATGATCTCTATATTGATTTTCTCTTTGTTGATATTCTCTAATTCTAGACTCTAGTTATTCTAAATCACGTTTATAGTTGTCTAGATGATTTTCAGAGTTTATATAATCAACATTTAGCTTTCTGATTTGGTCATTTAGTGACTCAGTATTTTTCCTACATCCTTTGGTACAGTAAGAGTCATCATATACCTCATTGTCTGAGCTAGAAGTAGACATAGCCATAAGAAAAATTCTTCCTCTTTCTCCTCGGCAACTAGAGCTTGATTCCTTTCAACAATTTCTTTCATAGAGCTCCAGTCCCATCCAACTCCATCTATTCCATGCATAGCTACCATAGTCTTGGCCTCAGAATCCTCCGTGCTCTCCTTCTTATAGCTGCTACCATTCTTTAGAGATCTACACTCCCTAGCAAAGTGACATTTCTTCCCACAGTTGTAGCATTCCACCTTTGATTTATCAAATCCAGATACATCAGAAGGATTAATGGAAATCTTTTTCTCATATTTCTTGTAGAATCTATTGGCTCTCATACTAAGAAGAGCCATATTCCATTTGATATCTATTTTCTCCAATCCTTGCTTACTGATTTGAGTTAAGTCTTCATGCAGCACAGTGGAACCATGAGGTCCTTGTGATGCAATGAAAGCACGGGAAGTGTCAAGAGTAAATGTTGCATGCCTTTCTTCTCCATTTGATGGTCCTGAAGTTAAAATAGTGGAATGTGTTGCAGGGGAACATTCAATCCCACTACTTTTGGAGTTTCCACTGTTTTGGGAAATGAAAGCCATATTAGCATGTGGATCAGCGAGTCTACTTGAATTGGTGGGAATGATCCCTAAAGCCTTCATTTCATTGACAACTGGCTCAAAAACCTTCAAGTTGTTGTAGATATCATCAATGTTTTTGTCATCAATGTCATCTGTTTTGCCAAATGAATTTGTAAATAAACCATTCTTTTTGAAGGCTATTGAGGAATCTGGCATTGACTTGTTCTCTTGACACTTCTATGTCAAAGAACTCCAGTTATGCCACAAGACCTTGAAGCCTATTATAGATAGATCCAATTGTTTCATCACCTTTTGCTTTAAAAGGAGCAAATTGGTATATCATTTAATTTTTCTTTTTCTTCTTGGTAGCTTCATTTCCTCCCAATGTTTTCCCAGTGGCTTCCTTTAAAAGATCCAATTGTTTCATCACCTTTTGCTTTAAAAGAAGCAAACTGGTATATCATTTTATAGACATCAATTAAGGTTTCTTTTGACTCATGCATTTATTCCCAACAGCCATCACGTCTTCTTCAAATTTCTAACAAGAAAGCCCCGCCTTAAAGACAGGATCACACCCCATGGCGTCAAAAATCTTCTCAACGTGTGCAATCCAGCTCTCAGCCTCAGATGGACTGTCGGTCTGCTCAAAAGATTTAGGTCGTTGTTTGTTAAACCTTTCTAGCCAAGTGATAAGAGTAGCTGGTGGAGGAGGATGAGGGTTGTTCTGATTCTAGTGCTGTTTTTGAGTGGCTTGAACCTCAGCACGGATCTCATTTCTGAGTTGGGGAAGTAAAGCTTGCAGAGCAGCTTGAATAGTTGCCTACATATCTTGCTCACGTGTGTTAACCATCTGACATTTTAAAACAAAAATGTAATGATTAATCTGCTTAGAACATAAGATAAACATAAGAAAATGATGCATGAAACAGTTTATGAAGGCATAGCCAATGAAAATGACATGAGTTTGGGTGAACCCCTATGGGTCAGTTCACCAAAACAAAATTGACATGACAAGAGTGAACGCCTATGGGTCGGTTCACTAAAATAAAATTGACATGGCGAGGGTGAACGCCTATGGGTTGGTTCACCAAAACAAAATAATTCGAATAAAAACACATGTGACTAAATATGGTCAGTTATGTACCAACCATTACTTAGTCAAAATACCTGCAACAATGATACATGAAACAAATGCATGAAAACAAACTGTCGATTTTAGGAAGACACTGATGACTACCCACTAGTCACATGTCAAGTTTTTAAAGCCTACAGGTCAAAACCTTGGGCACTGATACCATAATTTTAACACCCCATTTTGATAAATGGAATATCACAGGATAATTATGGCGTGTCGTCAAAGCATGCAAGGTAAATGTCTTAAAAACATTAATGACCATATAGACAAATACCGGAATTAAACATCGGTAGTCCAACATAAGCTCACACACACATGAATATAAGTACTGAAAGGAAAGGACTAAACAATGTCCAAAAGAAACAATGTATGAAAATGCATAAGGTAAAGGAGGTTGGATAGCTTCCGTCCAGATACACATACTCTCAAGGTCCTAAGTGCGTCCCTAAGTACCTGTCGTTTGGGAACATGAGGATGAAATGGTTGAGAAAAACGCCTAGTGAACGGATATAACATAGTATGAATGGCATAAGCATAATAAAGACTAAATAGCAGCGGAAATGTATAAGTCCTGGAAAACTTGGTACATGTTTATAAAACTGGTTTTATAGTTTGAAAAGCTTATGATTAACTTATGAAAAACTGTATTTTAAATTTAGCCAAGAACCCATATAGGTCATGAGGTTTCATTGTGCATGAATACTTAGAGGGGTGACCTTATCATGCAATTAGAGGGGTTGCCTCTAATTATACTGGTCTGGGTAAGAGGGATCAACTCCATGTGAAGGATGCAAGACACACACCATATTCACCATGAAAATCCTAAAAAACATGTAACTAGGATGCACCTATACACCCCACATGATAATAAAAATAAATGGCCAAAAACTGAAAGGGGAGCCACGAGCAATCACTCTGTCGTGGGGAAGTCAGAACACTGGTGCCTCCAGTGTTATGGTTATGTTACCTCCATAACTAGGTGGAACTGGCATGCATGTATATAGCTCAGGCATTTAAAATAAAACATAAGCATTCAAAACATATAAAATAACTAGGAAAAACATAGGGCTGCAAACGGGGAATCCTAGTAAAGGAAGAGAATGTCCATACTAGAGGACGGAATATCCGTACCTTGTGTCCAATAGTGAAGCTAGAAGGGAAGCTGAACGATCTACTTCGACTTCGTGGATACTACATAAATAAGGGACATGTATGAGTTGTCTGATTACTGAGTGTGTTACTGGTTCTGTGTATTCTTAACTTATTTTATATGTTCTTGTCATGTTTTCCTGTTTTAAATGTTATCTTGAATATATTCATGTTTTACATGTATTCTGATTATGTATTTCATGTATTATTATATTACTATACTTGTAGTGTCATAATAAGTAACTTTCTAAAAATAGCAGGTTTCCAAAAAAAGAAAGTTTCCAAAAATAGAAAGTTTCCAAAAATAGAAAGTTTCCGTAAATAGTAAGTTTTTAAAAATAGAAAGTTTCCAAAAATAGTAAGTTTCATGAAATAGAAAGTTTCCATAAATAGAAATAAGTTGGATTAATAAGTCTAAAAATATAAGCTAGTGCTTAATAATCATAAGTTATAAGTCATGATAATTTATTAGTAAAGTTTATAAAATTAATACTTAGGCTAAAGTGATTATTAATTAATAATAATAAAGCATGATTTATTAATTAATAAAATGTCATGGTTAAATTAATAAACTTTACCTTATACAATTTAATTAAACTAAGTCGTGGTTTAATTTAATTAAGTCTAATGAATACTTAGGTTATATCATGTTTTATTTAATTAAATAAAATAACCTAAGTCATAGTTTTAAATTAATTAATTACTAAGGCATGTAAATTAATTTAATTAATTTAATTAATAAAACATTGCTAAAAATTATACCCGAGCCTTAAACCCAAGAAAACAAAACCCGAACACCAAAACACCACCACACAGCCGCCGGCTGGTGGTGGTGGCCGGTGGTTGTGGCCTTGGCCAACCATCTATTTCCGCTACTGAGGTCACAGTTTACACCGGCCTCATCCGGTGTTCCCCATGCATTGCTTGCGTACCCACTGCCGCACAAAGGTTCCCACTAGGGGCCTTGGTTTTGCTGTTGTCTGAACCAAAACACCACCGAACCCCCTTGGGGTCTCGGCTGGTGGTCGAAGAGAGGCACCGAGAGCCAAGGGCTCTCGGTTTCTCGGTTGTGTGCGCCGAAACCCAAAACAAAACCAAACAACCTCAAATCTTGATTAATCCTTCCCATTAACATGTTTTATTTTATGTTTTTAAAGATCCATGTTCATATAATCAAAAATAAAATAAAAAGATCAAGGTTTAGGTTATACCAAATGCGTAGGTGAAAAGGGAATTGGAACACGAACACGTACACGTAAAAATCAAAGATCAATCACCAAAAATCGTCCTTGTGGTTGGGTTGGCTGTCGCGGCTCAAAGGAAAGGGAAGACTATGGTTTTTGATTTTTTTTTCTAAAAAACTCTATAATGAATTCCCTCGTGTTAATTGTTACTAGTTGTTTTCAAAATGGGTCGGGCCCTTTTCCTTTCTCTTGTTGCCATGGGGACACAAAGCCCATAAGGCAAAACCAAATATTTTTCGTGTCTAAAATATTATACGTATGTATTCGTGTTTAAATGTTCATGATTTAATTATTGTACTTAATAATTATAGTGCATTAATAATATACGTAATTCTTGTAATTTAATGTTCGTGACACGTGACGTATATTATAATTGAAAAGATTTAATTTAGTCGTGTTTTTATGTAGTGTATTGTTCATGGTATTTTATGCGGGTTGTACAGAAAACTTCTTTCCATTTTGGTTCCACTGCTGCCACACAGGCGTTATGTCATACAAAAACAACTTACAAAAATACTTCTTTACTCATGATATTCACTTTTTTCTTCACTTTTGTCTCTCAAAAATACTCATTTTATTTACAAACCCAAATTAAAAAAAAAGTACTATAATTTTTTCTTGTTTCATAGCATGACCAAGAGAACGGAAAAATCGAAGAAGAGAGAAAGGGTGATGAAGCGGAGAGAGAAAGCTACCACACAGGATTTGACGGGCTCCTCCTTTTACTACACCTTATAGTCTTAGAGCACCTGGAGTGGTGGCGCCGTGGGGTGCCAAACCCACGGCGTTGGCCGCGTGATGAGTCCGACGAAGCTCAAAACCCACGGCGTGGGTGGTGGAAGTGAGTCAACCCACGCGGCGTGGTGGTGATTTTGTGAGTGTGAGTTGGCTGTTTTTTTCCAAGTGACCCCAAGTGATGACTCTCCTGTTTTTCCAAGTGAATATGAGTGTGGGTTTCGCTGACGTAGCACCCAAAAAAACCCATGTCAATTAGTTACATATGAATTGTAGGAGATATTTTCCCTTATATTTGTGAAAAAGTAGACGTGAAACTTTTGTAGTTATACGTATTTTGTCTTCGGTCCGGTCCGGTCCTATTAGGCATAATCGACGGGTTTTTGTTAAAACCGAACCGGACCGGACCGGACCGATTGGACCGAGGACCGAAATGGTCCAAAAACCCGGACCAAGGACCGGACCGAAATTGTACGGTCCGGTCCGGATCGGTCCGGTCCGGTCTGATTTTCCGGTCCGGTCCGGTCCGGTCCGACGGTCCAAATGCTCACCCTTAGTCCCTTTCTCAAAGCACACAATTGTGCCAAACAACTTGTATGACCTTTCTTTGATATTCTTGTGGCTCTCTAGTCACTATTCACTTGTGCTTACCTGTATTTCATTATTTATTTCTTTTATATACACAAAAATCAGCATCACAACAGCCTGGCAAGAAGTTTCATAACATTCAAGGAAATTCTACTCTAGGACATTGCTATAACTCCTATTGAATGTGTAAATTGATTGGTTGAAAAGTGCATACTTTTCATTGATATAAATTTGAAATTTTGTTATCACATTCATATATTTCAGTTTTAGTCATTCGTATATTTGTATACGCTCAATCGTTAATACTCCCTTGTTAATTCTCCTGTTAATTAAATTTTAATATAGTGCAATATTACGTGTTTGTGATGACGCGACAGTGGTCTGTTATCGTCAAAAATGGCTTCGCTAGAAAAGGGTATTCAGACAGGAAAATTATCTTAACTTTCAGACAAGAAAAATCAAGACATAATAGTCTATATACCAGGGGCGGATCTAAGTGGCGGCCACCTGTGGCACGTGTCACACATACTTTTGGTAGATGAAGTGTAATATTTTCTTGAAAAATGCTAGTTTTTTGAAAGTGCTACATGTAACTTGAAGCTAGAGCATACGATTAGGATTAGGAATTTAGTATTACTTCAAGTTAACCACACCCTTGGTATCAGAGCCATTACCCTTACCTTACTAGTTTTTTGAAAGTGCTACCAGGGTGTGGGGGGAGTTGTGGCAGATCTATATAAGACCAGTAAGAACAATGGTTTACAAGAGATTGTAGAGAGAAGATTTGAGAGAAGATTGTAGAGAGAGATATAAGAAAACACACACTTGTATTACTTCAAATTCTGATGCCTTACAATGGCAAGATACATGGCTATATATAGCCTTGATTGGGAACAACCTTCAAGCTTAGAGTACAAGCATTCTTACTTTTACACATTATTGCCATATGACCTAAGCGCTTACATCATATAGCATTATTGAAACTAGAAAACACTAGAAACATCAAACAAATTCAAGATACTAAAACATAATTATTAAAACATTATACTAAACATAAAATGTTTAGCCTTCTTCATCGACTCCAACGTGCATCAGGATGGGTTGGATCATCTTCGAACGGGTCGAAATGTGCGTCAACGGAACCAAATGAGACTGAACCGAATGAGTCTTCGTCGTCGGATGAATATGGGTTAGCATCTTCATCGGTCATTGTGTCTATGTCATTCTTGTGGTTGTCACTGAGCCAATTGTGGTTTGCTTCAGCCCATTTCAGTGAATCGGGATGGTCATCACCCCATGGCATCATATTCCACCTTATAAAAGTTGGAATTGTGTCAGGGTCAACACCATTTGCTCTTGCCATTAGGTTTCTTGTATCTGCATAAAGGTTTCGGTAATTCCTTTCACACTTCTTGCTGGTTGGGTTAATTTCATATCAGTCATGAATGAAACATGATCCTGAGTGATAAACGAGTGATCCTTCATCGTTAACAGCCTTGGGTGGTAGAAAGGATCCTGGTCTTCTGAACATCACTAGTACATACTTCCTTTTGCTAGTCATTGTCAACCATCGCGTCCATTGGTGGTGAGGAACAAACCATGGTAGCATGGTTAGTAAATTTCTGGAGTGAGGGCGGACATCATTGAACTGGCTTTTGACAATGTATGACAAACGTTTTTCTGTGTTGAAGGAGATGCCTATTGTGAAGCTTTCAAACAGGTACCAGAAAAAGCACAATGCTTCCTTCAGAAAGTTCCATAGGTCATGGATATGAAACACATTGAGAAACGGGTAGCCTGGGTGGAACATGAGACCATTTATGCACAAACCATGTTTCTGTATAAGGACGGTGAGAAATGTTTTGAAACTTAATTTAGACCTTTTTTCAAAGGTTAAATCTGCGATTGTTTCCATTATCTCTTCTGGCAGGTTGAGGACATGGAGTGGTGGTGTAGGGGTGGATGAGGATGGTGGATCACTTTGGGAAGTTACTGAAAGAACCATTGAAAGAAAGTTAGAAGTATGTGTTTGGACTTGGCTTACTTTCTTTGGGGTTTTGTCTTCTGATTTATAGGCAGTTGGGCGAGAGAGAAAATCTACAAGGACGTTCTCTGTTCCTTTGATGTGTTTTACTGTGAACTTCCACTGTGAGAACCAATTTGCCCATCTCAAAAGTTGTGCGTGAGGGATCTTCCGCTTAAATTGTAGCATACGTGGAAAGGAGGACATGTCCATTTCAACGTGAAATTCGTGTCCGATTAGATGGAATTGGAATCTTTCAATGCCTCGTTTGACTGCAAGAATCTCTTTGAATGTAGAGTGATAGTGTTGTTTAGAGGGTTTAAACGTGCCGCTCTTGTAGCCACATATATGTCTCTTATTATTGCTATCTTGGACAAGTAGGACAGCTCCCCAACACTCATCGCTGGCATCTTTCTGCAAAATTATTCTTTCAGTCATGATGGGAATCTTCAGTGGGGGCATCTTTTTGGCTAGCAACTTGATAGCTTTTACTGCTTCTGTTTGTCGTGATGTCCACTGTGAGGGATTCTTTTTCAACATGGGGAACAACAGGGCGGTGTGATTTGATAGCTTGGGCAGGAAATCAGACATGTAGTTGACTAACCCGAGGAACTGTTGAATCATTTTTTGTGAAGTTAACTCATCTGGAAACTTCAGTAACTCTTGAGCGACATGCGGTTGAGGCTGGTACTTGTCGTCTGTGATCTCCATGCCAAGAAAGTGAATTTTGGTTACGCCAACCTCCATCTTTTTCTCGGATAGCATTATCCCATACTTTGTGACAATAGAATAAAACTTGGAAAGTAACTCTGCATGGGATTGTTCATCTGGGGAGAATAAAAGGATATCATCAATGTAGACCAATGTGTTTGCAAGAATCGGCTCAAAAATGGTTACCATTGCCTTTTGGAAGGCCGACGGAGCATTTTTTAAACCAAACGGCATTACTTTCCACTGGTAATGATGATCAGGTATACAGAAACCGGTTTCTGGTCTATCTTCGGGCTTAATACCCAGATGCCAAAATCCTGACTTAAGGTCGAACTTGGAGAGGACTTTAGCGTCTACCAGGTGTTGAAATAGCGACTTCTTTTGTGGAAGTGGAAACTTATCATCAGCTAAAAAGTGGTTCAACGGTTGATAGTTAATGACCAACCTGAGCTTTCCACGAACTTGTTCGCTTATTTTGTTGACGTAAAATGCCTCACATGCCCATGGCGAGGTGGTAGGTTCAACAATTCCTTCAGCAACCAGTTGGTTGCATTCTTCTAAAGCAAGCTGGTAATGATCTGGGTTCATTCCGGGGTGACTTGCTTTGGTAGGATTAACATCTTCGTTTTGCTTAAAAGGTAGCGAAACAAAGAATGAGGGATTCAACCACAAAGGTGAAGGGTGTTTTGTCAAAACCTCGGTGTGTGAGGAAGCACATGAGTCTTGAATAAGTTTTTGTCTGATGTAGTTGATATCAGCAAGTGGTGGAGTAACACTTGCAACAAAAAGGCGATGCATGGTTGTCCAAGGGTTGAAAAAGCTTTTGTAGTGAAGTCCTGTTCCCGTCCATCGTAAGTTTGGTAGTTTATGTAGGATATCAAAACCGATCAAGAGATCTTTTCCATGCGAGCTCGAACCCAACAACCTTCTTCTGATTACACACTTTGGAAATAGGCGAATGTTAATAGGGACACTTATTTTGTCAATGACAAATTTCTCTCCATTAGCGGCCATAAAACTCTGATGGTGAGGTCTCCAATAGTGGTCTGGTAAGATAGCAGGGTTTAGGATGGAAACAGACGCGCCGGTGTCGAAAAATGCAATAACTGGGATTGGCTTTGCATACGCATCCGTAAGGAGGTGGATTTTGGCTAGTGGTAATGGTGGTTCTTCTTGTACTGGCAGTACATGTGGAATCGGATTTATCATGTGAATTCCAAAATCATCATCACTAGTCAGAGAATCTGAGTCAGAATCGTCATCAGATGAGAAATCTGAATAGGCGATTGTGCATAAGACTGAATCTCCCGGTTCATCATCCAAAGAGTATAGTGACTTGTAGAACAATGATAATCTTGTGAAACAAGGGGGTTGATGTTTTTCTAGAGAGAGAGAGTTAGAGAGAGAAATGAAAGAAAACACATATATTGAAATGAGAGAATAAAACAACCAACACCTCTTTCCATGGTGGAAAGAGGTTTAAATACCCCAAGTCCTTAAAGGACTTGGGCTTCCGGCCCATGAACATGCTCATGGGTCGGGCTATGTAATAAATGACACTTAACTTAACTACGAGCCTATAACTACATGGTTGGAGTGACCGAGACTTTCTAAATGCGTAAAACGTATTTCCAACAATCTCCCCCAAAGGGAGGTCACTCCAAATTTACAAAGTCCTAATCTAGCATGTTAGATTTTGTTCTTGAGCTCGTAGTCTTCTTTTCTTTCTTTTTCTTTTCTTTTGTGAATATGTGTTGAATGATATCAGCCTTTTTGCTTGGAACATGTTCTTTTGGCCTTTCACGTGCGATCTTTGCCTACTTGTGAATTTTGCCTCCTCGTGACTCCATGTTCCACACACTTATGTCTTTTTGTTGAATTCTCGAAAGTTTCAGAGTTTGTTACAGCGGAAGACTTCATCTTGTACTTTCTTGAATTTTTGCTGAACTTTGATGCAGAAAGACATAAGCATGTGGGATGACTTCTACAGGTACACCGCAACACCACCGTCTTTAACTGGTACACAGCAACGCCACCGTCTTCAACAGGTACACAGCAACGCCACCGTCTTTAACAGGTACACAGCAACGACACGAATAAAATGGCTTTGAGCATTTTATTCTAATTCGGTAGCATTTTACCTCCGGTCGGTGAAGACCGTTGGACGATATTAGATATCGTACCCGTGAAGGATAGTTTCAATTAAGTAACTTCCTGACAGGATTTCGCGGGTAAACCGTTCTCTTTATTCGACCGTCCAAAGCTGACTGCGAACATAAAGAGTGAATCACTTGGATAATTTATCCTTGTGATTTGAAGCCGTCAATTCATGAAACCTGGAACAAGTGAATTTCAATTAAGATTTTCACCATCGTTGCTTTCCAGTTGTCACGAGCTCAATTCATAAAGAATCTTGCACGTCACCTACCAAGTGCTGTTTGATGTTAACACTAGAAGGATTTCCACTCGTCACTGTGATCAATAAAGAGTCACTCTTAGTGTTCTGGCAAGATCATATGATAATGCGTAGAGGCCTGGAACGAGTTTAAGTTCAATTAAGAATTAAACCACTGTTTCTTTCCAGTTTTTCACAAGATTGGTTCTAAAAGAACCGCACGTGTAACCTACCATGAGCTTGTTTGATGTTGGCTCAAGCAGGATTTCCATCTTCATTGTAATACTTGCGTATTACTCGGATGTTCTGGCAATATTACAGGAATACTGCGTAGGACTCATGAAAATCTCTTACTTTTCACAGTGTGTGAGAAAGCAAGGAATAAATGGAAAGTGTCCTAATGAGACTTTTGATGATCTCTTGGCTCTAGACTCGATTGTGCGTTTTGATTTAGTGAGCGATGGCTGGAGAGGAGTGCTACCTTTTCAATACCAGTCTATTCGGAGTGAATAAACCAATAGATAACATGTTGATCTCCGTGTGATTAAAACAAATACCTTTTGAGAGATATTTGAGTTAGCTGGGAAGGGTTGTGCATTGCATCACTGGGTCCATGACGTCTTTCTTCAATACCGAGAATCATTAGCAAAAATGACCTCAGTAGCATATGTATTGACCCGGTTTGTGCCTAAAGTTGTAAGGAGGGCTTCTTTCTTTACACCCTTTATCTTTACAATTCTTTTTCATTCTTCAACCCCTTCAATGCTTACAAATACGTCATCACTAGCACCTTGTTGTGATTGTTCCAGTGCTAGCTTAAGTACTTGGTCGGCATTCAGCTACGTTCACAATCTTTCTCCAACTTTCCTAGGACTTCTAATTCTATCTAAGGAATTGTCCTTGGGAAGATTGCATCGGTTCTGATGAATCATTGGACTAATATCTATACCTACCACCCTTTTGTCACCACATCGTCGTGAGATAAGTGTTGTTTTAGGTTGATATAGTCTCCATGAAAAATCCTTGAAAATCACCTAAGGTACTTGTGATATTGAAATCAAAAGTTTTGTACCTTAGGTGTTTTGTTCATCAAAACGCTCCCCCTTAACACGTGCTCTGCACATATTAAGTTGGATTATCATTAAATCTTTTTCATCTTTTAGCCAAGTATTATTTAAGTCTCCTTAATCCCATTTTCTCCCCTTATCCAAAATGTTAACCATTAATATTTTGGATATTGAATGGATTAACCGGTCTTTGGGTAAAAATGAAATCGATATTTGGCCATAGAACATGTTAATGCTCCCCCTTAATTTAATAAGGGATAGTTGTAGTGCTTTAGTATGATATATTTTGAAAGATTTAGAATCTCGTGAGAAATTCTTGAAAAATTATCATACCTTAACACTACAACAAGCCACAAAAGCTGATGAAGTAAAAAGATAACATATTCACAATAATGTACATATGGAGTTGACCTGTAATGAGACGAACCAAAATTAATTGGTTCGTTCCGAGAGCCGATGGTGAGCTCCATATGGTCGTCCACCGACGAATCGTTCTATGCTTCGTAGCAACCGGCGCTTCCTTAGCACTTCCTCAATTTTCCTGATTGCATACGAAGATCCTTTTCTGCACTGGGTTGTCCAGGTGTATGTGACTGCCGGAAGAGGTAAGTTGGAATTGAGAACCGACAAATCATCTCGAACATTCTTTAGCGTTCCATCACTGAATTTGTGCAGTTCTGAGAATCGCATATATTGCATGACGCCAGTCTGATTTGGATAAAAGATTCCTGCTTCCGGCTTGGTAGTCCCCATGTAAACCTTCTTGTTCTTGTGGAAATTACTGAGTGGAGTCGTATGGGGACGTTCCAGGTTTAGCTTCTTCTGATAGCTTTCTACCCCAAGTTGAAAGTCTTCCACCCGGTGTTGAATGACAATTTTCCTGGCGTATTGACGAAAGTTTGAACTCAAGGCTATGACAATATCAGGTGATAGATGGTCAACTTTCTCTTGAGCCAAAAGCAACAATAGATCTTCTATGTCTTCAAGTTGAAGGTACTGGAGATCACTTTCGTCAATGCGGTATTCTTTCTCATCGGTACGTTTGAGCAAGATTACATTTGAGTAATCGTAACTGAAAACCGTCTGAGTAGTTGCCCCAAGGATACTTTTGATTCTGTGAGATGAGACAATAGAAGCACCTTGCTTAGGACGATGGAAGTGATTATAGGCTAACTTCTTCTTTTTGTCCCAGTGAGATATGCCAAGTGAAGCATAGGTGTCATAAAATTTAAGCAGCTTCTTTCTCCATATTGAGTCAGGCACTTTGTCTTCTATCCATGGAACATTCTCCAAGTTGACAGCCTTGAGCATTGTTAGTGACGTGGCATACTTCTTTGCTCCATTTTCAAGGTATTCAAGATCGTGAGAGACAAAATGCTCGATTGGGATAGTGGCAGAACTAGTGATGACCGTTGGTGTAAGAGGTTGCAATACGGGAGTTTGAATTCCTGTAGTTGTCGCTCTCATTGCTTTTGTAAGCTCATTCAGGTGATATTCTGCTTCATTATGGGTGATCTTTAATGTGTCAAAGAAGTCCACATTTGCAGCTGCCATTTTGATCAGATCCGGGGTCATCGTTGGTTTCCCATGAGAGTACCTTAGAAAAGCCGAGAAGTCGATAGGGTTGTTGAGGAATTGAGTCATCTCCATTACAGTTGCAGTTTCAAATGGATGATGTGGTGCTGCGTTTGTTAGCCAAAGTTGTTCTTGTACCGTATCATCAATGATAAGGGATTCAGCAAATGTCGGTTCTGGAACATTTAAATCTTCAACTTCCATGTCATCATCATGCGGAGCTGTAGATGATGTTGGAGGTTGAGTTTGCGGCACCGGTATATCATCGTGAGGTTCTTCTTCAAGCATTGTTTCGGTCGGTTCTTCTGCTTGCATGTATTCTACAGATTCAATATGAGAATCAGTAGTGAATTCTGGTGCAGTAGATATACCTGAAGCAACCTGCTGAGTTTCTGATACTGTTGTCTCCAGTGGCTTATCTGTGGTGTCAGCAACCGTTTCTGCAATGTCCTCGAGACCTTTCTCGGTGGCCGTTTCATTGTCATCCTTGCTTGTCTCGTCGGCATTTGTACCAGTGTTGTCATTCTTATCACCCTTGTTGACTTCATTACCCTTGTCATTATCGTCATTGTCATCCTGATCATCATCTGTATCCTCGTCCGCCGTCCTTATCGTCATCAACATTCTTATCCTTTCCTTGTTCATCCTCTTCATCCTCCTCATCTCCTTCCTTATCCTTATCCTCATTCTCATCATCCTTTTCACGATGTTCCTCGTCATCTTCCTCTTCTAACTCATTCTCATCATCAGACTCAGAGTCGGTAGTGTCTGCAGGATTCTCTTCATCAATTGCTTTGTTGAGATATTGCAGAACTTTGCGTTTGTATTTTGCGTTTGTATTTCAATTTGTTAACTTTAAAGAATTAATATTTGCTCCCCCTTAATCCCTGACCCGTTTTCTATTTAAAGAGCAGTAATCAAAGATATTAGGGACACAACTATTAATGAGGACATTTGCCGATTAAGTGATTGTATAGAACGATTCTGGTGGAAATAAGATATCTCTTATTTAAACAAGATAAGTGCACTGAAACGTACACGAATTTGTGTTAGACCAAGTTATTAAGTAAACTTGGCCCCTTACAAGGTTTTAAAGTAAAACCTTGCCCGAGAAACTTAATTCCCGTTGTGAGCCAACGTTTTCAAAAGAAATACGTGACTTTAATACGAAAAGCGGGTTGCAGTCAGAAATAACTACAAGCCATAATGGGCATGTTTTAAAACTTGTACAACTTTTATACGGACTCTATTTATGGCGCCGTGTCAATAGTAATCGACATTTCTAAAGCCGTAAATATTACCGTACTAAAAGACATGCCCGAGTTGAAAAGAAAAATATTTTTGGGTTTTCTTGATTTTATATTTTTTATGGATTTTCTTGGTTTTATATTTTTTTATGGTTTTTCTTGATTTTATATTTTTGTATTTTGCTTTTGATGGTTTAAGTATGTACTATAATATACAAGATCACGATCAAAAGGATACTCGAGAATAGTTTACCATTACTATTCTTCAGACTCTTCTGCCAACTCCTTAAGTGTCGCTGGTGAAAATGATTTCATGCCTAGCTTTTCGATCAAAAACTCGATGCGTGCTCGATCTAAGGCCTTTGTGAATATATCTGCCAGCTGATACTCAGTGTTGACGAAGTATAGTTCGATCACTCCATTTTCCACTTGCTCCTTGATAAAATGGTAGCGGATGTCAATGTGCTTTGCTCGAGAGTGTTGAACATAGTTGCAGCATAGAGCGATTGCACTTTTGTTATCACAGTACATCGGGATTTTGTTGAATCCAAGACCGTAGTCAGTCAATTGTGATCTCATCCAAAGAACTTGAGCACAACAACCGGACATAGCTATGTATTCAGCCTCAGTACTTGATATCGCAGCGCTTTTCTGCCTTTTTGATGCCCAACTGATAAGTCTATCTCCAAGGAGTTGCACACTGCCAGAAGTGCTACGTCTGGTATCTTGACATCCGGCATAATCTGCATCTGCATATGAAGTTAATGCAATAGAAGAATCCTTCGGATACCACAGACCACGATTAAGTGTTCCTTTTAGATATCGAAAGATCCTTTTCACAACATGTAAGTGCTTTTCGGTAGGCCGAGCCTGATACCGGGCACACATGCCTATAGCAAATTGCAAATCAGGCCTGCTAGCAGTCAGATAGAGAAGGGTGCCGATCATTCCACGGTAAAGTTTAGGATCGACAGCTATCCCTTCCTTATCTTCATCTAACTTGGATCTCTCCACCATTGGAGTATCCACGGGGTCACAGTTTTCAAAGTGATATTTCTTTAAGGATTCAAGAGCAAATTTGGATTGATTAATAAAGATGCCTCTGGGATTCTGAGAAATTTGCAACCCTAAGAAAAATGAAATTTTTCCCATCATTGACATCTTAAAGCGTGTGGACATAATTTTCTCAAAACGGTCAGACAAACGTTAGTAGCAGCAAATATTATATCATCAACATAAATTTGTACCAGTATCATGTCGTTGTCCTCCTTGAGAATGAATAATGTGGGGTCCACTTTGCCTTTGGAGAAGCCTTTGGAGATGAGATACGTCGATAAGAGATCATACCACGCGCGTGGAGCCTGTTTCAACCCGTAAAGAGCCTTCTTGAGCTTGTACACATGATTAGGATACTCTGAATTGACGAATCCATTCGGCTGGCTGACATAGACATCTTCCCTTAATTCACCATTAAGAAATGCCGTCTTAACATCCATTTGGTAGACGATCATATTCATGTGAGCAGCATAAGCAAGGAATAGTCTAATTGCCTCCAATCGTGCAACAGGAGCAAAGGATTCTTCAAAATCGATACCCAAAGCTTGTTTGTAACCTCTAGCGACCAATCTAGCTTTGTTTTTCAGCACACTACCTAACTCATCGAGCTTAACCTTGTATACCCACAACAGTGTCAAGATTTCAACGTTGCTGGGTAACGGAACTAATTCCCACACTTCAAGACGTTGGAATTCATTGAGTTCCTCTTGCATTGCTTCAATCCATGATGATTTGGTCATGGCTTGTTGCCAGTTTTTAGGTTCAGTGTCTGACAGAAATGCATCAAAATAGCAATATAATGCATGTTCTTGGAGTTGATGGCGTGTTAAGACTGGTCGATCGATGTCACCAATAATATTGCGGATTGGGTGATCCTTTGTCCATTTAGTGTTGTGAGTTTCAATCCGTGGTGGTCGGGAGTGAACGATTGCAGGAGCTTCCTCTGAAGTAGACGCACCCGTAGGGTCATCAGGTATATGTGAACCAAAGAAAGGAAGCTCTTGTAAGTGAGCATATTCCAGATCGTGATCATATAATTCCTCTGCAACATCATTAGGAACGAGTGGGGGTGATGATTCAGGTGTTGTTTGAGAATTGGTAGGGGATGGTACATCTTGATCAAGAGTAACAGTAGTTGCCTCGGATTCATTTCCATTATCTTGAGCAACAGCTACGGGAATCGGAGCTACTGCTACGGGTACTGAAGAATCATTACTCTGTGGATCAAAGAATTCATCAAACATAGGTTGAAATAACTTATCCCACTCGGACCTTGTTGGTGGTATGAATGATGGAGAAGTAGGGTTGTTGGGAATTAAGCCGGAACTGATTGTACCGGTTCCCATCTCGTGTAATGCGGGTTCAGAGCTGTGTTGCTCAGAAGCCATCGCTGTCAGCTCATCAAAATCGACATCCAAAGTTTCTACAATCTTGCCAAGACGACGGTTATAAATCCGGTAAGCCTTCTTTGCAGGTGAATAGCCAATGAAAATTCCAATATCAGCCTTCGGTTGAAGTTTTCCCAGATTTTCACTATTTGTATTTGGATAGCAAAGTGCACCAAACACATGAAGATAGGAAATATCGGGTTTATGTCCATGAAGAAGCTCATATGGAGTTTTACCATGACGTTTGCGAATGATTGAGCGGTTTTGGGTATAACATGCGGTTGCTACTGCTTCTGTCCATAAAAATAAGGGAGCATTCGCATAAATCAACATAGTTCTAGCAGCTTCCATCAGTGTACGGTTACGTCTTTCAACGACACCATTTTGTTGTGGAGTGCGAGCCACAGATGTTTCATGAGAAATACCAACCTTTTCATAATAAGTTTGAAGAGTCTGATTAACGAACTCAGTGCCGTTATCAGTCCGAATGCGGCGAACAGTAGCATTCCGACGGACTTGGATCATTTTTAAGAAGGTAATGATATACTCTGGTGCTTGATCCTTAGATGCTAAAAACTTTACCCATGTAAACCTTGAGAAATCATCCACTATGACGAGGATGTATTTTTTACCACTCACACTAGCTGTACGCATTAGCCCACAAAGATCCATGTGCAAAAGATACAGTGGTTCTTGGTTGGTGTCTTCTGCTTTAGGTTTGTAAGATTTCTTGGTGCTTTTCCCCAATGAACATGCGGAACATAAATGATCCTTGTCGAACTTAAGTTTCGGAAGACCACGAACAAGTTCGTTTCTAGCCAAATGGTTAATAGCATCAAAGTTAAGATGAGATAACCGACGATGCCACAACCATGACTTGGTCTTAGATGCTTTGGAGAGTAAGCAAACAGGAGAGGCGGCCATCATGTTTTGAATAGACAAAGTATATAGATTATCCCCTCGATAACCCTTTAACAAATCATTTCCTGCAAGATCGCGAATGAAGCAAGTATGTTGTCGAAAGGCCACTTCAAGGTTAGAATCGCAGAATTGTCCTACTGAGAATAGATTATGACCAAGTCCCTCTACATAGTAAACCCTTGAAATCGTGACATTCCCAATTTGATATTCACCATAACCCATAATCTTTGCAATATGGTCGTTGCCGAATTTTACCGTTCCTAGAAACTTGCTGACGAAATTTTTGAGCATCGAGCGGTCTCCAGTCATATGTTTGGAGCACCCTGAGTCCAAATACCAAAGAATAATTTGGACGACCTGAAAATTTTACCAAACACAGACGATGTATCGGATTCTAATTGTTCTTCTGAGTTAGCAGGTACAGATATAGTTATCTTAGATTTGCTATCAGACAAAACTTTAGGTTTCCAGATTTTCTTACTAGTTATTGGCTTAGATTCTAGTTGTCTAGTATTCTGAGGTACTTTGTGACTGGGGACATTACCACTGGTAGGCACATTAGTGGGGGCAGACCTAGTTAAAGGGCGCTTGTTCCATTTCTTAGTGCTAGTGTTCCTATTTAAAGGACGCTTAGACCTAACTTCCGTGGATGTGATCCTAGTTAAAGGGCACGTAGTTCCATTTGCAGTAAAGGTCCTACCAGTGGGTTTCCATTGCCACCCAACTTGAGTAAATTTCTTACCTGTTGGCTTCCATTCAAGATTGTTCTTAATAGCATGCATTTCATTCACGTGATCAATAAGGCATAAATCATGATGCTTAGAAAACATACATTCGTTACAATTCCAACATTTCGCATTAGAATTCACACTTTGCTTAGGTTTCCACTCATAAAGAGGACCTTTTGTCTTAGCTACATGATTCTTTTTATTTAAAACTGAAACAACGTTCCTAGGGTGCACTTCTACTTTCTTCTTCTCAGTCCTATTAGTGGAAGGCTTGATCCTATCTTTCTTTCCTCGAGATCCTTTAGCCTTAGTGGACACTTTTACTCCTGTAGAAGCCAAGGGAACATTAGTTACAGATTTTAAAGGTGCCTTACTTGATAGTGTCAATGACGGTTTTGCTCCTGGAGTCTTATTAAATGGGGGTGACAGCAATGGGTCGAGTAGTGAGTAGTGCAGAACCCGGTTTGCCTATATATTGCAAATATGCTAAGCAATATTGAACACGCTTAATATATTCATGAGCTGTGTAGTAGTAACTGCTTGAGGGATCTAGCGCATACAGATCATCTAAAATATCCCTAACCAGATCTACGTGCTTAGTTGCGTTCTTCATATAGTCATCGTAGGTAACCGGGTTTTTCTTATGGAGCGGATTCTTATAAAGCACTACTGACTTGGTTGTTGGAGCACTAGAGGACGGTGCAGAATTGCTAGCTAAGTTATTAACAACTTCTTGTCGGGTGAAAAGAAGTGTCTCCTTTAACTCGGCCAAAACCATGTTTTTGTCTATGAGCTGAATTTTTAGGTCAGAGGTTTCCTCACATTTCTTGTTCAGTTTGTCAATTAAAGACTTTCGCTCTGTCGCATTAAACGCGAGGTGTTCTTCTATTGAACCAGAAAT
This sequence comes from Glebionis coronaria, assembly GCA_025667525.1. Taxonomy (NCBI): domain Eukaryota; kingdom Viridiplantae; phylum Streptophyta; class Magnoliopsida; order Asterales; family Asteraceae; genus Glebionis; species Glebionis coronaria. The sequence goes on along the minus strand of CM046879.1, from coordinate 425,256,506 downwards.
TTGTGAGTCTCCCTGCCTTACTTGTTCACGCTCTCCTAGTATAGAATTAATTCTAGTTTCTAGGACATGATTGTTAGCCTCTGCAGCCTCTAGTTCCGTTTTTGTTTCTACTAATTCTCTCTTAAGTCTCATCATTTCTTCTTCTAAATTTTGAACCATCTGAATCATCTTGTCACTTGTCTCAACGGAGTTTCCACCATCATTTAGTTTTGAAAGAGTTTCATTTTTAGATTGATTCTCAATTTCAAGAGATATAGAATGTTGTTGAAGCTCGTTAAAACTTTTTGAAAGTGTATTATATGAATCCTGAAGCTTTAAAAATTCAGCGTTGGATTCATGACAAGAATTATTTTCTACAGTATTCACATGTTCATTAGTATTCACAGATTTATGCACATCATCACAAATATTCACAGTAGATGAAATTTCATGAGTATATTGAATAGTAACAACTTGCATCACTTCAAGAGACACCATATGTTCTAAAAAACAGTCATATTCTGATAAGATCTTTTCCTTTTCAATTAAGTGTTGTTCATAAGCATCATCCATGTCATTGAAAACTTTTTGAACTTCACCAATTTCAAAACTTAAATTACACGCTAGATTATAGACTCCTTGTTTAATATGATTCACAAAAGGAACGATTGCTTCTTCAAACACCGATTTCATGTGTTCGAATGCCCATTCTCCAGCGGTTTGAGCCGTTGAAGTCGTACATTCCAAGATGACCTTGTCAAAATCGGTAAGGTATTGCCCAAGCTCTTCAATACTGAGCCTTACCGTACTAACCGGGGGAAGATTCTTAGGAATTTCCTTTGGTTTGTCCGATTTGACAAGTGTAGGAATTATACTAAGGCATTCTCTAGTCGGCATGAAAGTGGATGTTTGGAGAGTTTTCTTTTTCATATTAAAACGAGTTCTAAGATCTATTGTGGCATTTTTTGCATTCATGAAGCATAATCATATTCAGGATATGTCAAAAGTAGTTTTAACTGCTTTTCATCATATGGTGTTATAGAATCACTTGAGAACACTATCGGATTTAATGCCAAACCTAACTTTGTTGCATCATACAGTCGGGGGTTGTGGTTAAGTGCTTGCTTTGCATAACCCGGGTTAGGTGGTAAGTCTATGAGACGCGATAAGTTGAACTCTTTAAATGAATTATGAAACAAGTGTACTAGATGTGAAGCAGCATATTGTTTTAAAAGCTTAAGTTCCATTTCTTTTATTCTGTTAGACGTCTTAATTTCCATTTCAAGCTGTTTGGATTCCAGAATTTCAAAATCTGTTTGAAGTTGTTGAAAATTAGTGACGACTGACTCTTTTTCTTTAAGCTCATTCGAAAGGTTTGCTCTTAAACTTTCAATTTCAAGCAGATTGTCCATTTGAACTTTCCTAAACCTATCAAATTCAGGATTGGTTAAGGTAGTGGACACAGGAGTCATTTCCAAGGTTTTAACCTTGTCCTTATGCAAAGCAAGCTCATCAGATAAAGTCTGATTAGCATTAAGGGTTTCACGGACTGCATTATTCATTTGGCTGAGCAAAGATGCAGGGACCATAACCAAATCAGGTTGAGCAGACGAATTAATAGTCATAGGAGCTTCCGGTTGTGGTTCACTCAAAAACTGAGGACTTGCAATGGTATTGCTATCATTGTTTGTCTCATCGATTGAATTACTAACCACCGGAGGCTCTTCCGAATACTCCGACATTTGCTCAACTTGATGAGGTACAATGCTAGTATCTGTAGCAGTATTTGGTACCTCAGCAATGGTATCAGTCCCATAGAGTGAAAGATTTGCCATGAGAGCTGCTTTGGCGGTGTTAAAATCATCACAATCCGAGTCATATGCATCCAAATCGTCACATTGATAAGCAGCATTGTTGGTGATGACTGTTGTGAGACGATCAGTTTCCGCTACTCCTGGATCTGCAAGGAATGCCAATTCTTCTTCATCAAGCTCACGACCTTGGGCTTGAGCATTCACCAGGTAAATCTTCTCCTTAAACCATGTGTCGTCCCTTCTCCTCTTAGGCTGCTTGCATTCTCGGGCCATGTGTCCTTCCCCTTTGCAGTTGTAGCAAATAACCACCTTCATTTTACCATTGATGTTAGCCCTTGTAGCAGTAGTATTGGATGAACGTGCACCAGCAGTAGACGAATTTGATCTCCCTTGAAGTGGTTGCACCATGACCCTGCCGTCCTGAATTGTTGCCTGTTTTCGAGAGTTAGACGAGTTCCTTAACTGATTGTTAGTTGGTGTTGAACCTCGGTAACCTCTTTTGTTCAAAGTTTGACTTAAAAATGCAGACAACAGAGCTAGGATTTCAGTAGGGCTATCTCCTTGTTTAATTTCAGGGACAGGGATGTCATCGTCACAGTATAATGCTGATGCTGGTTGAGCAACAAACTGATTGGTTGGAACACTTTCTTGATGTGAGTAATGATGTTGAGGAGCCTCGAGTTGTGGATAGGTACTAACAGGGTTGGTGGGAGGTTGATACGGTGAATACTGGTGTGAAGCATAAGGTGATGGGTGTGAATCTCCTTGTGATGATGATGTTGCTGGTTGGTGATAAGATGTTGGTGGCGGTGGCAGAATCGAGTACTGTGGAAAGCTTGGTGTTTGATACACAGGTTGATATGAAGATTTGTGTCCTAAAGCAAGCGGAGAGTTGTGATATGATAGTGTAGGATGATTTGCCAATAATGCCATTGGTTCATGATAGGGTCCTTGAGAGATTCGGTTTTGGATCACATGCTTCTCATGTTGTTGTAAGAAAGCATACAGTTGATCTAAGTTGGACTTGTGTAGATCACGAATCATTTTGACATCCGTCACATATTGACTCCATTCAGGGGGTAGTGTGTTCAAAAACTTGGTGTTTAACTGGAATTGTTCAATCCTTAGATTATAGACATTCATGTCATTCATCAGAGTGGTAAAACGCCAGTACAAATCATGGAGAGTCTCCCCTGGAATGTATTGGAATCTATCAAACAAATCATATAATTGACATTCTCGTTCTTGCTTAGTGAGAGATGTCCCTTGTAGCAAAACCGTAAGTCGATCCCAAAGATCCTTGGCCACTTTATGTTCACTCACCATTCTGAAGATATCGGGTGGAAGGGCTTGAAGAATTGTCTGAACAGCCCTTTCATCGGCATCTGCAATGGCTTTGTTGGCATCGGTTAACTCATGATACTGCCTTGGCCTTGTCACATTGTTGATGGTAACCTCTCCCCAATCTAATGGACCTTTGTCAATTGATTCTAGCATAAGTCGACCACTTTGTTTGCCCATGATGTATGTTCTCATTCGACTTTGCCATGATTCAAATAAGTCTTTGATGAGCAAAGGCGGGCGAGTATCGGTACCCGAAATGATCGATATATCGGTGAGTGAAGTCATAGTTGGCATAAATGAATGTGAATTCATTTTGTGATCCCTTGAATAAGATTATCAAAGATGATCGAACAATGAAATAAAGTTATGAGTTTTTGTGTTGTTAACTAAAAGATATTGTTATCTTGTTGTAGTGTTAGCTTTTGAACGTTTCCAAATTACCAAATTACCAAATTAAATGCCAAATAGAAGAAAATCCACTTAGTATCTAAAACCAGTTCTGTCGCAATGTTCTTTCTGTCGGAATACCTAGATCGGAAAGTCTTACTATCGGAATCAGCTCAGATCGTAATGATTTTAGATCGCAATGTAACCTTGTAGCAATGATGATGGTATCGGAATGCCTAGATCGCAATGCGATGTCTATCGGAATGCTTCAGATCGCAATATCTATCGGAATGATCTAGATCGCAAAGTGGCTTACAAAATTTGAGCAGAGTAACGACTTAACACACCTTCCTTATACCCGTCGGAATCTCAGATCGCAATAGCTATCGGAATGATTCAGATCGGAATAAGTAATAAAAATCCAACGATCGCAATGTAGAAACCTAACCCTTTCCGATGGTTAAGTTATTGCGATGGAGGCCCAAGTACCTTTTGTACTTTCCGATGGATGCTTCTGCTGAAATTTCAGAATGTAGAAAACACACTTTTTTGCACTTTTGATCCAAGAAAACTGAAGTTTTAATGAAAACCAAGATACCAAGAACACGTTTAAGCCCAAATTCCTATGTTACACTACCTATCACTACGATCAAACGAAAATTTTTTGAATATTTCGGCCAAAAAGCTAATTTGTAATCTACGAATGTAAAGAATACACAACTCAACACAAAAACAAGCCTTTATCTCATCCCATGCTCTTGATACCAATTGTAGAACAATGATAATCTTGTGAAACAAGGGGGTTGATGTTTTTCTAGAGAGAGAGAAATGAAAGAAAACACATATATTGAAATGAGAGAATAAAACAACCAACACCTCTTTCCATGGTGGAAAGAGGTTTAAATACCCCAAGTCCTTAAAGGACTTGGGCTTCCGGCCCATGAACATGCTCATGGGTCGGGCTATGTAATAAATGACACTTAACTTAACTACGAGCCTATAACTACATGGTTGGAGTGACCGAGACTTTCTAAATGCGTAAAACGTATTTCCAACATGACTCTAGATCAGAAAGATCTACTGGTTCAACCTGGTTCAAGGCTTGTAAAAGCGCTTGGGACTTCTTCTTGTCTGGACCGTTTCTCGCAAAATGACCTTTCTTTTGGCATATGAAGCACCTATCTGAAGACTTGCCACGTTTCTTTTTCTTCTTGATGAATTTCCACTTCTTGCTTCTTCGTTGAGAGAATCGAGGTTTTCTTGAAAAGGTTGAATAACGTTTGGAATGGAATTTCTTTTTTGTATGGGTACATTCACATGATGACTTGTCTTTGCACTTGATTTTCAGGTACTTGTCATCGCAGGCTGACCCAAGGCGTTTTCCTGTACTTTCGAACTCGGCAAGAAACTTTTTCTGGTTGCAAAGCTTGCCTAAAGCATTCATGATCAACTGGTATAGTTCGCCAAGAGATGACTGGGCTATTGTGACATTTCTTGCTTCCAATGCCCGATATGCTTCATTAGCAAGGGATTCCGGAAAAGAGTTCAGGAAAACTTGCTTCAAATTGACATCGTCGACTCCATTCAAACAATAAAATCGCTGAGACATACGATCATAATGTTTTTCTAAATCTTTCTTTTGGAAGGAGTGATGAGATGGCATTTATACATGATCTCATCGTTCTTTTCGGGCTTTAAATGTATAAAAATGTCATAAAATACCATATATATGCTTGTGTTTGTTTACTTGTGTATTTTAGGTATGGATATCGTGAAAAAGACAAAAGATCACAAGATACAAGGAAAAACGGACACGAGAAACGAAGCCGTACAAAGAACCGGGCCCTAATCATGGAATTTTCATCAAAAACCCTTGAAGACTTGAAGACAAAACAAGATTGATCCTCATTCTTTGAAGAAATGACACTTAAAACCCTTGTATATTAATAATTACAAGTTTGGTCCCTTAAGTTTGTCAAAATTACAAAAAGGTCCTCCAACTTTGAAGAAATGGCAAGAATAGTCCCTCAACAAATTCAAATTGCCAATTATGGTCCCTCATGAAGTCAAAGTTATGTTGAAGACCTTTGAAGATCAAAGAAGTCCAAGAACAGCCCTTGAAGAATCACCAAATGGCAAAAATCACCCTTTGAAACATTTTGGAAAAGTATTGTGCCAAAAATGCAAAGATGAGAAACTTATTAACAAGGCAGAAACACGTTTTAGGGCATTAAAACCTTAAATACCAAAAAGAACAAAAGAGAAGGACCAAAAATGTTTAAGTTGAAACATTTGAAAACAAATTGCGCCAAACAAGCACTGTACCCCCCAAAATCGGATTAAACATCTTACTGTTTATCTTTTTACCAACCCAGAACTTACATCCACTTAACTTGGGTTAAAACCTAATTCACCTTGCACACGAGTAATTCACACCTGCCAAAACCTAACCCACTCCTAAAAACCTTCATCCCACCACGTGTGGTCCCCACCCCCAATTCCCTCTCCTCCAATCACATTTCAACTTGTCCTCCAAGGCACATGACGTGTCCCCAATCAATGGTTTTGATCATATGCTTAGCCACTACGCAAAAATGAACGAAGGAGATCAACTTGACAGCTCAAACTTCCCAAAATTCGTCTAGAAGCATTGAGGGCATTTTAGAGATTTTCTATGATTAGGGTTTATGTTTTAAGCTCCTAGAATGTTCATTAGAGTATTATAAAAGGAGGCATCAACCTGTGATGACCCCTTTGTTCCAGTTTTGAAGCTTACACTTGTAATTCCTTTTTAAAAGAAATAAAAGTTTGGTTTTTGTTCAAAACAAGTATAATTCCTTTTTATTGTTTTTTAAAAGTTGTGTGAAGTGTAATGCTTGATTCTGAGTTCCACCTTTTTTATTTGGTTGAGTAATTTTGATTTCCAAAATTTACTTGAAGGTTTCTGAAACTTGGAATTCTTGGTAAGGAATTGTTTCAGGATTTGATGTTAAGAGGTTTCATTTGTTATTGATAAAGGGTACTGAAAACATTTTAAGAAGTCTTAAAAGGTTTTGGATAGGTTTTAAGAAAGAAGAAAAAAATCAGTTATATATATTATTTGCTTGTGTTTTGTGTTTGATTTAAACAGGTTGTGAAAAGAAGTGTTGATTCAGTTCAGCACCAGCCCGGGCTGGTAGGGAGGAGGATTTACATCCTCTAGGGTCTTGGATGTAAGACCCTAAGGTATTCCTTGTTCCTTTGTTAAAATTTCAGAAAAAATGAGGTGTATGTGATCTTATGTGATTTGATGATATTTTGTGTTTAAGTGCATGATTTGTGCTCTATATGTGTTCATATGCATGATAGATGCTAATTCATTCAGTTTTGATAAGGTTTTAAGGGTTTTGATTTGAGAAAAATTGGTTTTCAGAAAATAAAGAGGTGTTTGGCAATAGGTTTAAGCAGGGCTTTAATCTTAATTAGTGTTCTTAAAAAGTGTTAGAGTTGGTAAAAAGGATTGAGTAAGGTTAGTTGTTAGTGGTGATTTAATTTGGAACAAGTTTGGAGTTAATTTGGTTTGTTTAAAAGAGATAAGCTAGCTATAAAACTGCATATCCACTTTTCTTGCTAAATTACATGAATTTTTGTGCATGATTCCTTGATTTCTGTTTAAGGTTAGGGTATTTTGGTTATTGCTAGCTCTTAAGTATCATTTGGTGAATGTGTGTGCCTGGTTTGAAGCCTTGAAGTTCATTGGATTGCTAGTAAATAGCTTGTTAGTCCTCTGTCATAGTATTTCTGTCACAGCAACTTGTTTGAGCTTAGTGTACACTTGATTGCTTAATATGTGCTTGCTAAGTGTTTAATTTGTGTTGTTTGTGACTTCTTGTGCTCAAAGGAGCACAAGAGTGCCCTTTGTATCCATAATATCATCACCAAATAGCATTGCCAAGTCCTCTTGGCCAAGTCAAAAAGCAAGAACATTTAAGCAATCTGCTTGTGTTCATAATTGGAGTCTGTCACATTTTTGGTCCTAAATTTGGCATAATCTAGCTATAAAAGTGATATTGGATTGGATTTAAGTTTGTTTAAGTGTCTGAGTTGGTTTGGAAAGTTTAGAAAAATAAAAAATAAAAAAAGTATAAAAAGGGGTTTGCATAGACTCGAACCCTGGTCTCCACACTCACACACATAACACTTAACCAATGCGCCCTGGGGACTTTGACTGAAAGTTTTGTTTTCAAAAACTATTTAACACGTTTTTCATTTCTATGCTTATTAATAAGCCGTGGCTTATTTTTGTCATTTTCAGCTTATTTGATAATCGTTTTTACCTCTTTTCATTTTTCCTAGGACCATATTAGCATTAGGTACTTTTCTAGCTAATTTACTTATTTTTCCTTTTATTTATTTATTTTCTAGGATTTATTTAATAGACGTTTCTTATTAAATCAATAAAAAATACCAAAAAGAGTTTTTATTTCTAGGAAAAATAGTTTTTAGGTTTTATTTAATATTTTTGAGGTTTACATCAAGTTTTGGTTTCAAAAACATTTATTTTTAATTTTATATTATTTTAAGGTTTTTTATAAAATTTAAAGATTTTTATAAAATTATTAAAAAGGGTTTAGGACTTCTAATTTGTGTTTTTCTCTTAGTTATAATATTTAGGATTTTTAGAAATTTTTTATTTCAAATTTTAGTAACTTTTTATTTTTAACATTATTTTATTATTATTTTATTATTAAATTTTCAAAATTTTATTTTTCTTTCTTTTTCATTTTTCTTAAATTCTTTAGCAATAATTAGGACTATTTCCATTTTTAGAATATTTTTATAACTTTTAGATTTATTTTTATAATTATTTTAAGTTTAATTAGGTTTTAATTATTTTAAATCATTTTTAGGGTTTTAAAAATAGTTTTAATAGCTTTTAATTTTTAGAAAATTACTTTTTAGTCTTCTAATAATATAAGTTAAGTGATTATTCAATAAAATCATATTTTAGACTTTTGAATTAGTTAAATTTAATTTTAGGGCTTTAATTAGCATTTAAAATTAATTATTTAATTAATAAAAGGTTTTAAAATATCTTTGTTGGATTTTTGTCTTTATTTATATTATTTGAGACTTGTTTTACCCTTTTTGATCTTTTCTTGATTTTGTTTTTGGTTTTAATAAATTTTTAATTTGGGTAGTTTTTTTCACGGCTTTACGTTTTCGTCTTTTTCGTCGTAGTTTAATTTTAACGTATCCGTCTTTCATCTTCTCATCCCCATTCTTCTCAATATTAATCTCAAATAAATACAAGTTAATTCACAACACCATACCTCCTTGGGAAACGAATCTTTCATCTCTTTTAAGTGATTGGGTCATTAGTGTTGATTTTTCCTAAAATCATCACTCGATACTTACCGCTCATATTTAGTTGCTTGTTTTTCCTAAAGCAAGTTATCTAAATTTACTACAATCATTTTGGCGCCGCTGCCGGGGAGGTGTGTCGTGTTTTAATTTGGAAAATTTTGTTTTTGATATTATCCATAATAGTATTTGTGTTAAGTGGAACTCCCTTAACACGTATTATCGGTTTTCTTGGTTTTTCTTTGTGAATATTATTAATATATTGTATTAAGTATCACAATCAAAATACAATATCTCCAAAAGTGTGAAAACACAACCTTGATTGGGATTTGATCTCCTAATTATTGTATTCGAATCTCAAACAAAAAGAAAAGGCAAAAATAGATAAATACTTTCGTGAAGCTCGATTTTGAAAGATACGAACTATAAGGTGGGTATAAGGCGGGTATTATAAAATATACCCTAAGGAAAAAGGCTCTTAAGTGCTTCGCGCCGCCTCGTTTCCCCGCTTGCTTGTGAGTATTTTGAGATTGAAGGCTAAACGAGGGTTTTGCCGCCCAAAGTATTAATACGTATACTATATTTGCTTGGTTTTCTTTGTGATTAAACCCTCGTGAACAATTTGGTTTTCACCAAAGTTCTAAAGTCATTCGAAGGCGTTCACTCCACGTGATCGTTTTCATTCCTTTGAGGCTTCTTTAATCAAGAGTTTGATTCGAGGAGAGATTTTGTAGATTGTTGTCTACGAAGATACACCAAAATCCAAAAAAATTAAATATCATCAAAAACACAAAAAAAAAAAAAAAAAAAATTGAAAATCCACAAAACAACCAAAAAGAATCTTCTTTGCTCACCTCCCATTCTTCGTGAAGTTTATGATCACTCGTAATCAAGCAAAACGAGCTCGTAAACGTCTTCAAAAGCAAGCAAATCAAGGATCGTTGATTGTTGAAGAACCTCCAATTGTTGAACCTATTATAGAACAAGAAGTCGTAATGGCTAATCGTACTATGATGGAGTTGCTACAAGCACCCACCGAGGGTTTTGGAGAGGCCATTGTTATTCCCGCCATCCTTGCGGAGAATTTCGAGATTAAGACGGGTTTAATGTCGATGTTACAAGCAAACAAGTTTCGAGGTCACGAGAAAGACAACCCGCATTACCACATTAGGAATTTCAACCGTCTCACCGCCACTAGCAAATTCAAAGATGTTCCGCATGACGCCATTAAGATGATGTTGTTTCCATATTCGTTGGATGGACCCGCAAAAATTTGGCTCGAGAAAGAACCGCCAAATTCGATTTTGACATGGGCCGATCTCGTTTCTAAGTTTGTGAACAAGTTTTTTCCACCATCGAAAACAACACACTTAAAAAATGAGATTTCACGATTTGTGCAACGTAACAATGAAAGTTTTTCAATGGCATGGGAACGATTTAAAGAGATGTTACATGAATGTCCTCACCATGATTTTTCGGAATTGCATCAAATTGACACATTTTATAATGGGCTTAATGATCATGAACGAGATTATTTGAATGCCGCCGCGGGTGGTAATTTTTTGTGCAAGACGACAAATGAGGCTTTACAAATCATTGAAAATCGATCTAAGGTTTATAGCCCTCGTAACACACCGAGTGTTGCCAATATGGGTTCGTCATCTTCGTCACAATCGTCTCGTAGCATTAACGCCTTACATGATGAAGCTAATGAGGAAAATCGGTTTTTTGATAGATTTGCTAATCTAATGTCCCATTGGAAGGCTCAAGAAGCTTCCAATTCCGCTTCGGTTAAAGCGGTTGCTAAGAGTTGTTTATCGTGTGGAGGAGCTCATGATTTATCCGAGTGCATTACCGCGGATGGTAACACTTCGAGTGCTTATGTAGCAACGGGAACTTACAACCAAAACGGCCAAGGTTCCCGCCAAAATCAAGCTCCACCAAACCAAAATGTTAATAATTATCGAAACAACAACCAAGGTAATTACCAAGGCAACACACGCAACTACAACAAAGGGAATTATCAAAGTGGGAATGGACAAATCTCTAATCAAAACCAAAACCGTGATTTTCAAAACACTACACAAGGTTTTCAAAATGCTCACACAAAAAATTTGCAAGGAGAATTTTTAGATTATGCAAAAGCAAATGATGCTAAATTTGATAACATGCAACGTGAGATGATTAGCTTAAGGTCCGAATTGAAAAACGAGCTTAAAAATGAACTTGCTAATGAACTTAAAACTCATGCAAATAAAATGGAGGGAAATGTCCAACCTCTTCAACAAAACCAACAAAAGATGGAATTAGGACAACATGAGATTAAGCAAGAGTTATTGAAAGCGGATGCTAGGCAATCAAAATTTGAGGACCGAATGGCTAAGATGTTTGAAGCTATCATGTGTAAGCCCTCTTCTTCGGGTGGTCTTCCTAGTGATACCATTGCAAACACGAAGGGAGAATTGAAGGTTGTTACTACACGAAGTGGTAAAACTTTCAAGGAACCAATCTCTCGTCCAAGTACTTCTAAGGAGAAGGAAATCGAGAAAGAACCCGAGGTGATGGTCGAAAAGGAGCACATTACAATCCCACGAAGTACCGCTCAAACCACACCTACGGTTACACCAATACCAATTGTGGAACCCGAGTTTCCAAGGCCGTTACCTAATGACCAACCCACACCACCTTTACCCTACCCTTCGAGACGAAACAAAGAGAAAGCACAAGAACGGAACAATTATCAATTTGAGCTATTTATGAAAATGTTTCGTGATTTGCATTTTAACGTAAGTTTTGCCGATGCTTTAATCATGATGCCTCGATTCGCCGCAAACTTCAAAAGTATGCTAAACAACAAAGAAAAGTTACAACAAACGTCTAGTTGTTCATCGGTTTTTCTAAGCCGCATACCACAAAAAGTCGGTGATCCCGGTAAATTTTTGATTCCGTGTGCTATACAAGATATGGAGGAATGCTACGCCTTGGCCGATCTTGGCGCTAGTATTAATTTAATGCCTCTCGAGATTTTCAAATCGCTTTCGCTTCCGGCTCTTACTCCTTCGAACATGTCCATCGAGATGGCCGATCATTCTACGATCATGGCATGTGGAGTAGCCAAGGACGTTTTCGTTAAAGTCGGAAAGTTTTACTATCCCGTTGACTTTATCGTTGTAGACATTCCCATCGATCGAAAAGTTCCTCTCATTTTGGGTCGTTCATTTTTGGATACATCAAGAGCACTTATCGATGTTCATGCTCGAAAAATCACCCTTCGTTTCAATGAAGAAGAACTTGTCATCAATGCAACACAAAACTCCAATCTTTCTCATGTCTATTCTATTGCAACTTTAAACCATGGTGACTCGACCAATGTCATTTGCAAAGAATTTTCACCAAGAGTTTTAGGGAATGTCTCCAAAAACAATTTACCATTTCCTCCGCCGGTGGAGGTTATGAGTGCAAAGCCTACAAAGAAGAAACCATCAATACTTGAATCGAAAAATCCTTCGCCTCATCTCGAACATTCATTCTTGAAAAGTGTTGATAAGTTGCCGGTTTCTACGGAAGATCTTTCGGATGATGAATATGTTGACCCCGATGGGGAGGTTTTCTTCGTCGATAAACGTTTTGAGAACTTGCCACCACTAAAACCAAAACGGTTTCAAAATGTGAGAATTTTTAGTGTAACTAACATCGTCTTAGAAACACCAAATGTTTTCGACATAATCAAAAAGGGTTTTCATAAGGAGAGTTTAAAAGATAATAAAGAAAAAGATCTTATTGATTTTTCTACAAATCTAACTCCGTCATCACCACGTGCTTTGAGTACTACAAACTCGTCTACTACTTTTGACGATGTTTTGTGTGGTCTTAGTATGGGGGAAGCCCCTTATGTTCCCTCATCCTTGTCCACCGAGGACGAGATATTCGATCCCGGAATTTCATGTAAAGGGAAATCTCGGTCTTCCACCGATGCAATAAATGGAAACTATATCTATTTGCTTGGTGCGAGTCTACCTCGAGTAGCTCAAACGTTTGTCTTACCAATTGTCTCACCCTTCTACTTCTCATCTATTTTCTTCAAACTCTTTGAGTTTATGGCACATGTTCAAGTGGTGTTAATTTGTTTTTCCAATGGAAACGAGAACGCCATCTTCGACCCCGGTATTTTGCATCATATAAGGACTTAGTCCTTTTTACCGGTTGCTTTTTGGGCCTTGTTTATCATGTAAGCCCCACCAAAAATTGACCAAACCATGATTATCCCTAAATGTTCACATTTTAAGGGGATCGAGTCGAGCTCATGACTCGGTAATCAAAAACGAGGTGCCTCGTGGGGGAGATCCCATGCTTATCTTTATGCTTTTATATTCACTAATAAGGGGACTTGTACCCTTCCAACTCGTTGTCTCGTGGTTGTTTGTAATTGTGTTATCTAGATCATCATCATCATCTACGATTGAAGACTCTCGTGTTCGTTTACGTGAGCCTCCATCGTTCGTTTGAAGAAGTTTTTCACGAATCCATGACATATCCTTTATTGTTCTAACAATTATCTTTTAGCATAATAAACGGCTTTAGATATATTGTTGATCACCCTTTCCATGCTAGATCCTAAGCATTCGATTCTTCGTCTCTAGTATGGGGGTGCTCCACCTTTAGACTCGAAACATTGAGGACAATGTTTACTTTTAGTATGGGGGGGTGAATAGGTACTTGCTTTGCTACGCCCTCACGTTTTCCAACTTTCAATGTTTTGTTTTGCTAATAAGGCTAAAAATGGCCAAATTTTAAAATTTTTCTTAGTTTTCATAAGTGTTTTTAAGACACGAATGTATATTTTCCGATGGGTAGAATAAGAGTTAACTTTTGACTTGATGGGCATTTGGAGCCATTTACATTCCTTAACCCGCTCAATTCAAGTTTTGCTAGACTTTTATATAGGGAGCTTTAAAACGCGAAAGTCTTAATTCATTCGGGTTAAGAACAAGAACTTTTCGCAAGTTCCTATAATTGATTCTAGAAAGTCACTTATCAAGGGAACTTTAAAACGCATTCTCTAACCTTGAAAAAGTCCAAGAAAGTGCAAGATCCTATAGGTGGCTTGAAAACCCAAAGCTTTGATTTGATATAGTCTTAATGAAAGCTAATCCAAATTTGGCTTAATTTTGACTTGCATGGCTAAGTATTCACGAGTCTCTTTAATTAGAGGTCTTTATATAGTGAAGAACGAGAAATGATAGAGTTAGACAAGTGATCATGCTAAACGTAGAACATGAAAGTGTTCTTTCAAAAACTCATATGTTTTTAATTGTGGCTTTTTCTTCCCATAAGATCAATGCATTAGGAATAAATCATAATTGCAATAAGTAAGGTCGTACGATTTGAAAAGGTTACTTAGCCTCTAGCGCAAGATCGTTTAAAAGTTGCTCGGGGTTGAATAGAGTTCATAGCCCAGGCATAACTTATTGAAGCGGGACGCGAAGATTGGCGATCATCCAAAAAGGCCCTAACAAGGCATGAGGAGCTCTATTTTTGCTAAAGATCCAAAGATGATGTGAAGTATCATTGTTCCAAAATCAATATGAAGGATCGAGACACACGACGAGAAGCTATTACTCCCCTAAAGAATGGAGAAAGTCTATCCAAAAAGACCCTAACAAGGTATGAGGATAAATATATCCAAGTCCGAAAAGGAGGCGGATCGTTGTATATCAAAATCCAAAGTAAAGATTGAAGAAAAATGATGAAGTCGTGGTCCTATATGAAGAATCTCTCAAAAACGTCAAGTGAAGAAATTCCAAATATATGAAGAGAAGACCATAATTTCGAGAACGTCTTCCCAAGATTTGAAGTATGAAGTACATGCCAAATATCGGTCCGAGAAAGGTCTCAAATCGTGAAACGAGTTATGCCAAGATATGAACTTAAGGAGATACACGAGAAGCCGTTTTAAAAGATTTTGTCCTTCGGCTAACTATTGATCAAATCGTGCTACTTTACTTTCGGACTAATAACTACTCAAATAAGTCAATATGAATCACTTGTGATCCATGACAAATAGATAAAAAATGCTAGTAACCCATTTCCTTTTATAATAACTAGGATTGCGGGGAGAAAAAGTATTACACAATTTGAACGTATGAGTAGTGTTAGCATTGTGACTTGTACCAACAATGATCTTGTTTTTGCACTTAGCATGGAATGTATGACAATCAAGGATGACGAAGTTTACTCTAAGGGACATTAAATTGTTTCTATTCTTTGACCCTAAAAGTCACATTTTGGTGATGAAAATCATACATTATGTATGTTGCAAGTCTTTTACTCTTCAATAAAGGTTAATAAATTTGAACTTTGGTGATGCTTAGATACTTTATTCTAGCATTGCGTGAGGGCACGGCAATGGCTTAGTATGGGGGAGTGATGAGATGGCATTTATACATGATCTCATCGTTCTTTTCGGGCTTTAAATGTATAAAAATGTCATAAAATACCATATATATGCTTGTGTTTGTTTACTTGTGTATTTTAGGTATGGATATCGTGAAAAAGACAAAAGATCACAAGATACAAGGAAAAACGGACACGAGAAACGAAGCCGTACAAAGAACCGGGCCCTAATCATGGAATTTTCATCAAAAACCCTTGAAGACTTGAAGACAAAACAAGATTGATCCTCATTCTTTGAAGAAATGACACTTAAAACCCTTGTATATTAATAATTACAAGTTTGGTCCCTTAAGTTTGTCAAAATTACAAAAAGGTCCTCCAACTTTGAAGAAATGGCAAGAATAGTCCCTCAACAAATTCAAATTGCCAATTATGGTCCCTCATGAAGTCAAAGTTATGTTGAAGACCTTTGAAGATCAAAGAAGTCCAAGAACAGCCCTTGAAGAATCACCAAATGGCAAAAATCACCCTTTGAAACATTTTGGAAAAGTATTGTGCCAAAAATGCAAAGATGAGAAACTTATTAACAAGGCAGAAACACGTTTTAGGGCATTAAAACCTTAAATACCAAAAAGAACAAAAGAGAAGGACCAAAAATGTTTAAGTTGAAACATTTGAAAACAAATTGCGCCAAACAAGCACTGTACCCCCAAAATCGGATTAAACATCTTACTGTTTATCTTTTTACCAACCCAGAACTTACATCCACTTAACTTGGGTTAAAACCTAATTCACCTTGCACACGAGTAATTCACACCTGCCAAAACCTAACCCACTCCTAAAAACCTTCATCCCACCACGTGTGGTCCCCACCCCCAATTCCCTCTCCTCCAATCACATTTCAACTTGTCCTCCAAGGCACATGACGTGTCCCCAATCAATGGTTTTGATCATATGCTTAGCCACTACGCAAAAATGAACGAAGGAGATCAACTTGACAGCTCAAACTTCCCAAAATTCGTCTAGAAGCATTGAGGGCATTTTAGAGATTTTCTATGATTAGGGTTTATGTTTTAAGCTCCTAGAATGTTCATTAGAGTATTATAAAAGGAGGCATCAACCTGTGATGACCCCTTTGTTCCAGTTTTGAAGCTTACACTTGTAATTCCTTTTTAAAAGAAATAAAAGTTTGGTTTTTGTTCAAAACAAGTATAATTCCTTTTTATTGTTTTTTAAAAGTTGTGTGAAGTGTAATGCTTGATTCTGAGTTCCACCTTTTTTATTTGGTTGAGTAATTTTGATTTCCAAAATTTACTTGAAGGTTTCTGAAACTTGGAATTCTTGGTAAGGAATTGTTTCAGGATTTGATGTTAAGAGGTTTCATTTGTTATTGATAAAGGGTACTGAAAACATTTTAAGAAGTCTTAAAAGGTTTTGGATAGGTTTTAAGAAAGAAGAAAAAAATCAGTTATATATATTATTTGCTTGTGTTTTGTGTTTGATTTAAACAGGTTGTGAAAAGAAGTGTTGATTCAGTTCAGCACCAGCCCGGGCTGGTAGGGAGGAGGATTTACATCCTCTAGGGTCTTGGATGTAAGACCCTAAGGTATTCCTTGTTCCTTTGTTAAAATTTCAGAAAAAATGAGGTGTATGTGATCTTATGTGATTTGATGATATTTTGTGTTTAAGTGCATGATTTGTGCTCTATATGTGTTCATATGCATGATAGATGCTAATTCATTCAGTTTTGATAAGGTTTTAAGGGTTTTGATTTGAGAAAAATTGGTTTTCAGAAAATAAAGAGGTGTTTGGCAATAGGTTTAAGCAGGGCTTTAATCTTAATTAGTGTTCTTAAAAAGTGTTAGAGTTGGTAAAAAGGATTGAGTAAGGTTAGTTGTTAGTGGTGATTTAATTTGGAACAAGTTTGGAGTTAATTTGGTTTGTTTAAAAGAGATAAGCTAGCTATAAAACTGCATATCCACTTTTCTTGCTAAATTACATGAATTTTTGTGCATGATTCCTTGATTTCTGTTTAAGGTTAGGGTATTTTGGTTATTGCTAGCTCTTAAGTATCATTTGGTGAATGTGTGTGCCTGGTTTGAAGCCTTGAAGTTCATTGGATTGCTAGTAAATAGCTTGTTAGTCCTCTGTCATAGTATTTCTGTCACAGCAACTTGTTTGAGCTTAGTGTACACTTGATTGCTTAATCTGTGCTTGCTAAGTGTTTAATTTGTGTTGTTTGTGACTTCTTGTGCTCAAAGGAGCACAAGAGTGCCCTTTGTATCCATAATATCATCACCAAATAGCATTGCCAAGTCCTCTTGGCCAAGTCAAAAAGCAAGAACATTTAAGCAATCTGCTTGTGTTCATAATTGGAGTCTGTCACATTTTTGGTCCTAAATTTGGCATAATCTAGCTATAAAAGTGATATTGGATTGGATTTAAGTTTGTTTAAGTGTCTGAGTTGGTTTGGAAAGTTTAGAAAAATAAAAAATAAAAAAAGTATAAAAAGGGGTTTGCATAGACTCGAACCCTGGTCTCCACACTCACACACATAACACTTAACCAATGCGCCCTGGGGACTTTGACTGAAAGTTTTGTTTTCAAAAACTATTTAACACGTTTTTCATTTCTATGCTTATTAATAAGCCGTGGCTTATTTTTGTCATTTTCAGCTTATTTGATAATCGTTTTTACCTCTTTTCATTTTTCCTAGGACCATATTAGCATTAGGTACTTTTCTAGCTAATTTACTTATTTTTCCTTTTATTTATTTATTTTCTAGGATTTATTTAATAGACGTTTCTTATTAAATCAATAAAAAATACCAAAAAGAGTTTTTATTTCTAGGAAAAATAGTTTTTAGGTTTTATTTAATATTTTTGAGGTTTACATCAAGTTTTGGTTTCAAAAACATTTATTTTTAATTTTATATTATTTTAAGGTTTTTTATAAACTTTAAAGATTTTTATAAAATTATTAAAAAGGGTTTAGGACTTCTAATTTGTGTTTTTCTCTTAGTTATAATATTTAGGATTTTTAGAAATTTTTTATTTCAAATTTTAGTAACTTTTTATTTTTAATATTATTTTATTATTATTTTATTATTAAATTTTCAAAATTTTATTTTTCTTTCTTTTTCATTTTTCTTAAATTCTTTAGCAATAATTAGGACTATTTCCATTTTTAGAATATTTTTATAACTTTTAGATTTATTTTTATAATTATTTTAAGTTTAATTAGGTTTTAATTATTTTAAATCATTTTTAGGGTTTTAAAAATAGTTTTAATAGCTTTTAATTTTTAGAAAATTACTTTTTAGTCTTCTAATAATATAAGTTAAGTGATTATTCAATAAAATCATATTTTAGACTTTTGAATTAGTTAAATTTAATTTTAGGGCTTTAATTAGCATTTAAAATTAATTATTTAATTAATAAAAGGTTTTAAAATATCTTTGTTGGATTTTTGTCTTTATTTATATTATTTGAGACTTGTTTTTACCCTTTTTGATCTTTTCTTGATTTTGTTTTTGGTTTTAATAAATTTTTAATTTGGGTAGTTTTTTCACGGCTTTACGTTTTCGTCTTTTTCGCCGTAGTTTAATTTTAACGTATCCGTCTTTCATCTTCTCATCCCCATTCTTCTCAATATTAATCTCAAATAAATACAAGTTAATTCACAACACCATACCTCCTTGGGAAACGAATCTTTCATCTCTTTTAAGTGATTGGGTCATTAGTGTTGATTTTTCCTAAAATCATCACTCGATACTTACCGCTCATATTTAGTTGCTTGTTTTTCCTAAAGCAAGTTATCTAAATTTACTACAATCAAGGAGCAACATTTCATCTTGAGAAATTCTTCTCTGGCATGAGTAGTGTGTTCATAGGGGTTTCCAATGAACTCAGAGTATATGGAGCCTATAAAAGCTTCCGGGGATGCTGACTGCTGCAGTTTTAGCTGGCGATATTCTCCAAGACTGAGGTACCAATCTCGTAGGCGCCCTTGGATCCGAGTAAGAAACCGCTTGATGACTATGTCAATGGTGTAATATTGCAGCTCTGACGAACACCATGTTAGCATCTCTATACTTCTTTCACGCCATTTTGATGGTGGAAGGTCATCGAATGTGAAGTACTGCTTTATGTCAGACTGTGGAAAATCTGTGGAACTTGTTTGTGGTGTTTGGTTTTCTCCGTAGTCATCTGGATCAAACTGTACTGTTGATTCTGCATATTCTGGTTCTGCCATGAACAAGTGTTCAAATCCATCAACAATATCCACATCTTCAGCCTCACGTCGGGAGTGGATGACTGGAGCTACAGAATGGGAGCACTGAGGTTTTTCTGTTTGTGTGAGGGATTGTAGGAAAGTTGAAAAAGGGTTCACCCGCTCAATTGGAAGGACATCATGAACTTTAGAATGGGTTGTAGGGTTGGGTTCTTGTGGAGGAGTTTGGTCTTTGCTTGTGGAGGCTTTTAGCTTTCTTTGTTCTGATGCCCACATGTTTAGGGAAGGTGACGATGTTTGGTTGTGGGATTGTGGTAATGGTTGTGGTTCAAACGATATTCCTACAAAAGGGGTGGATGGCAATCTCCAAGGATCATCAACAAGGGTTGAAATTCTTTTTTGCTTATGTTGTCGTTCCAGATCTTGGAGCTGGATTTTTAGGTTCTTCATTTCTGCTTCCTTTTGAGAGACAGAAGAGGAAGATTGGGTTATGGGTGATGTTTTGATGATTTGGATAAGTTCTCGGTGAAGTTCTTGGATTTTGAAACGAAGTTCATGGATGATACTCTCTAGGGATCCGACTTTTGATGAAAGATTTTGTTGGGTATTTGTGAGCGTGGTTTGCTGTGAGAGTATTTTTGCGAGAACCTTGTTTTGGGCAACAGCATTTTCACTTTGCCAGTTTAGGGTAGCTTCCGCGGGACTAACAGTATTTGCGAGTCCTGTAAGACCAATAGTCGTTGGATTTTTTATCTTCCAGTCGTGCTTGGTTCGACTATCAGGGTGCTCAAATGCAGTAAGGGCTGGGAAATCTTGTTCGTATGATGTTGAAGAGGGTGTTGTTATCGGGAACACTGGTGAAAGGATTGTTTCTTTATCTTTTTTCGGTTGTGGCGTTTGATGAATGATAGATAAAGCCTTTTGGTGATAGGGTGTAAGTATTTGTGGTTGTGGCGGTATTTTAGGTGGTTGTGGTGTTTTCGGTGGTGTCGTTGATGGTTGTGGTTTCTGGTTTTGCTTTGGGTATAAAACATAGTAGTCAAATTTTCCTGAGGGTTCTCCAAGAAGTCCAACTGTTGGGTCACCGTCTTCATACCTCCTTTTGAGTCTTTGTTGTGAAGATCTTCGTTTCTTAGGGACATCTTCTTCATCCTCAAGCTTTTAAGCTTCATCTAAACAACTTTCGCAGTCACATACGTCCCACCATATGTGTTTGATTTCTTGAACAGGCTCATTGGTCGCGGTTTGGCTGGGTTCTGCTGGTGTGATCATGTGGATTCCTGTTGGAAACACATTAGGTGCCTTAGGTTGCGAGAATTTGATCTCCACGAGACCATTCTCATGTCTAACAAATTCTGGAGCTGAGTTCGATCGAACAGGAGCATGATGGATCTGCTCATAATTGTTATCCATTTTTCTAGAAGTAATTTGAGTAACTCATCTCGAGACAACTGCTTCGGTATGTATGTACACGTTGGAGTTGCGTTTGCGTCTATGTCGATGAGTAGCGCATTTCCGGCATCGTCTTGTCCTGGAACCATAATCTCTTTAGAGTGGTTTTGAACTCGATAAGCCATTTGGTAATGGAACGTGGCTTGAAAGGTGTTCACTTGGGGTGTACCTCCAATCTGGATCTGGGCCTTGAGGGCTGTGAATAGTGAAGGATCATTCAGAGGCATGTTAAAATTTAGGTAAAACGTGACAAAAATTGTTCCTGTGTTCAACGTTGTTTGTATTGTACCAATACAAGCATGCTGATATTCTGTAAACCTTGTATCAAGCAAGGCTATTCTTGAATATGCAGGTAGTCCTTTTCTTCCATGGAAGGTTAATGCTAACCTTATTGCTCCGAAATGAATATGTGTGTACCCTTGTGATAGACAATGTCGAGGAAGGTCGGAAGGCAATGACAAAGGTACCAAATGTTCTATCTGTGACGCTGGTAACTGATGCGAATCGAACTTTGATGTTTGGACAAACTCTTTTGTTTTGCTTGTGTGGGTTAGATCCAATTAGATGTTTGACTCTTTTTGTGATGGAATTGGATGGTTTAGTGAAAACATGGTAGGGGTTTACGAGTGGCATTTCACTGATTGGGATCCTGGAATCATCAGAACTATATGAGATTTCATATAATTGATCTATTTTAGATGCAGAGGATTGGCGGAAACTGGACGAGGTTGAGCGATTGAAAAGGTTATCGTGACTCATGGTTTTAAGAATTATAGACTTTTTCTTCTTATTCTATACTCTCCCGGAGGAAACAACTGCGACCACCTTTGTCGACTTACATATCCTGCAACGGCCCTGATAGAATAAAAGGAGAGAGAACTATAACACTTAAAGCTATAGAAGTCAGACCTTTAAGCTAAATTCTAATTTTCTGATGTGAGAGATCAACACTAAGGCTGCAGTCACAGAGCATACGATTAGGAATTTAGTATAAAGGGAATAGTAAGGTAAGGGTAATGGTGATGGTTAGAGCGTAAGGCTCTGATACCAAGGGTGTGGGGGGGAGTTGTGGCAGATCTATATAAGACCTGTAAGAACTGGTATCTCTAAGGCTGCAGTCACATGTTCCTAATCCTAATCCTAATCGTATGTAACTTGAACCATTGTTCTTACTAAGGCTGCAGTCATAGAGCATACGATTAGGAATTTAGTATAAAGGGAATAGTAAGGTAAGGGTAATGGCTCTGATACCAAGGGTGTGAGGGGAGTTGTGGCAGATCTATATAAGACCTGTAAGAACAATGGTTTACAAGAGATTGTAGAGAGAAGATTTGAGAGAAGATTGTAGAGAGAGATATAAGAAAACACACACTTGTATTACTTCAAATTCTGATGCCTTACAATGGCAAGATACATGGCTATATATAGCCTTGATTGGGTACAACCTTCAAGCTTAGAGTACAAGCATTCTTACTTTTACACATTATTGCCATATGACCTAAGCGCTTACATCATATAGCATTATTGAAACTAGAAAACACTAGAAACATCAAACAAATTCAAGATACTAAAACATAATTATTAAAACATTATACTAAACATAAAATGTTTAGCCTTCTTCATGGACTCCAACGTGCATCAGGATGGGTTGGATCATCTTCGAACGGGTCGAAATGTGCGTCAACAACGGAACCAAATGAGACTGAACCAAATGAGTCTTCGTCATCGGATGAATATGGGTTAGCATCTTCATCGGTCGTTGTGTCTATGTCATTTTTGTGGTTGTCACTGAGCCAATTGTGGTTTGCTTCAGCCCATTTCAGTGAATCGGGATGGTCATCACCCCATGGCATCATATTCCACCTTATAAAAGTTGGAATTGTGTCAGGGTCAACACCATTTGCTCTTGCCATTAGGTTTCTTGTATCTGCATAAAGGTTTCGGTACTTCCTTTCACACTTCTTGCTGGCTGGGTTAATTTCATACCAGTCATGAATGAAACATGATCCTGAGTGATAAACGAGTGATCCTTCATCGTTAACAGCCTTGGGTGGTAGAAAGGATCCTGGTCTTCTGAACATCACTAGTACATACTTCCCTTTGCTAGTCACTGTCAACCATCGCGTCCATTGGTGGTGAGGAACAAACCATTGTAGCATGGTTAGTAAATTTCTGGAGTGAGGGCGGACATCATTGAACTGGCTTTTGACAATGTATGACAAAAGTTTTCTGTGTTGAAGGAGATGCCTATTGTGAAGCTTTCAAACAGGTACCAGAAAAAGCACAATGCTTCCTTCGGAAAGTTCCATAGGTCATGGATATGAAACACATTGAGAAACGGGTAGCCTGGGTGGAACATGAGACCATTTATGCACAAACCATGTTTCTGTATAAGGACGGTGAGAAATGTTTTGAAACTTAATTTAGACCTTTTTTCAAAGGTTAAATCTGCGATTGTTTCCATTATCTCTTCTGGCAGGTTGAGGACAGGGAGTGGTGGTGTAGGGGTGGAGGAGGATGGTGAATCACTTTGGGAAGTTACTGAAAGAACCATTGAAAGAAAGTTAGAAGTATGTGTTTGGACTTGGCTTACTTTCTTTGGGGTTTTGTCTTCTGATTTATAGACAGTTGGGCGAGAGAGAAAATCTGCAAGGACGTTGTCTGTTCCTTTGATGTGTTTTACTGTGAACTTCCACTGTGAGAACCAATTTGCCCATCTCAAAAGTTGTGCGTGAGGGAGCATCTTCCGCTTAAATTGTAGCATACGTGGAAAGGAGGACATGTCCATTTCAATGTGAAATTCGTGTCCGATTAGATGGAATTGGAATCTTTCAATGCCTCGTTTGACTGCAAGAATCTCTTTGAACGTAGAGTGATAGTGTTGTTCAGAGGGTTTAAACGTGTCGCTCTTGTAGCCACATATATGTCTCTTATTATTGCTATCTTGGACAAGTAGGACAGCTCCCCAACACTCATCGCTGGCATCTGTCTACAAAATTCTTCTTTCAGTCATGATGGGAATCTTCAGCGGGGGCATCTTTTCGGCTAGCAACTTGATAGCTTTTACTGCTTCTGTTTGTCGTGATGTCCACTGTGAGGGATTCTTTTTCAACATGGGGAACAACAGGGCGGTGTGATTTGATAGCTTGGGCAGGAAATCAGACATGTAGTTGACTAACCCGAGGAACTGTTGAATCATTTTTTGTGAAGTTAACTTATCTGGAAACTTCAGTAACTCTTGAGCGACATGCGGTTGAGGCTGGTACTTGCCGTCTGTGATCTCCATGCCAAGAAAGTGAATTTTGGTTACGCCAACCTCCATCTTTTTCTCGGATAGCATTATCCCATACTTTGTGACAATAGAATAAAACTTGGAAAGTAACTCTGCATGGGATTGTTCATCTGGGGAGAATAAAAGGATATCATCAATGTAGACCAATGTGTTTGCAAGAACCGGCTCAAAAATGGTTACCATTGCCTTTTGGAAGGCCGACGGAGCATTTTTTAAACCAAACGGCATTACTTTCCACTGGTAATGATGATCAGGTATACAGAAACCGGTTTTTGGTCTATCTTCGGGCTTAATACCCAGTTGCCAAAATCCTGACTTAAGGTCGAACTTGGAGAGGACTTTAGCATCTGCCAGGTGTTGAAATAGCGACTTCTTTTGTGGAAGTGGAAACTTATCATCAGCTAAAAAGTGGTTCAATGGTTGATAGTTAATGACCAACCTGAGCTTTCCACGAACTTGTTCGCTTCTTTTGTTGACGTAAAATGCCTCACATGCCCATGGCGAGGTGGTAGGTTCAACAATTCCTTCAGCAACCAGTTGGTTGCATTCTTCTAAAGCAAGCTGGTAATGATCTGGGTTCATTCCGGGGTGACTTGCTTTGGTAGGATTAACATCTTCGTTTTGCTTAAAAGGTAGCGAAACAAAGAATGAGTGATTCAACCACAAAGGTGAAGGGTGTTTTGTCAAAAACTCGGTGTGTGAGGAAGCACATGAGTCTTGAATAAGTTTTTGTCTGATGCAGTTGATATCAGCAAGTGGTGGAGTAACACTTGCAACAAAAAGGCGATGCATGGTTGTCCAAGGGTTGAAAAAGCTTTTGTAGTGAAGTCCTGTTCCCGTCCATCGTAAGTTTGGTTGTTTATGTAGGATATCAAAACCGATCAAGAGATCTTTTCCATGTGAGCTCGAACCCAACAACCTTCTTCTGATTACACACTTTGGAAATAGGCGAATGTTAATGGGGACACTTATTTTGTCAATGACAAATTTCTCTCCATTAGCGGCCATAAAACTCTGATGGTGAGGTCTCCAATAGTGGTCTGGTAAGATAGCAGGGTTTAGGATGGAAACAGATGCGCCGGTGTCGAAAAATGCAATAACTGGGATTGGCTTTGCATACGCATCCGTAAGGAGGTGGATTTTGGCTAGTGGTAATGGTGGTTCTTCTTGTACTGGCAGTACACGTGGAATCGGATTTATCATGTGAATTCCAAAATCATCATCACTAGTCAGAGAATCTGAGTCAGAATTGTCATCAGATGAGAAATTTGAATAGGCGATTGTGCATAAGACTGAATCTCCCGGTTCATCATCCAAAGAGTATAGTGACTCTAGATCAGAAAGATCTACTGGTTCAACCTGGTTCAAGGCTTGTAAAAGCGCTTGGGACTTCTTCTTGTCTGGACAGTTTCTCGCAAAATGACCTTTCTTTTGGCATATGAAGCACCTATCTGAAGACTTGCCACGTTGCTTTTTCTTCTTGATGAATTTCCACTTCTTGCTTCTTCGTTGAGAGAATCGAGGTTTTCTTGAAAAGGTTGAATAACGTTTGGAATGGAATTTCTTTTTTGTATGGGTACATTCACATGATGACTTGTCTTTGCACTTGATTTTCAGGTACTTGTCATCGCAGGCTGACCCAAGGCGTTTTCCTGTACTTTCGAACTCGGCAAGAAACTTTTTCTGGTTGCAAAGCTTGGCTAAGGCATTCATGATCAACTGGTATAGTTCGCCAAGAGATGACTTGGCTATTGTGACATTTCTTGCTTCCAATGCCCGATATGCTTCATTAGCAAGGGATTCCGGAAAAGAGTTCAGGAAAACTTGCTTCAAATTGACATCGTCGACTCCATTCAAACAATAAAATCGTTGAGACATACGATCATAATGTTTTTCTAAATCTTTCTTTGGAAGGAGCAACATTTCATCTTGAGAAATTCTTCTCTGGCATGAGTAGTGTGTTCATAGGGGTTTCCAATGAACTCAGAGTATATGGAGCCTATAAAAGCTTCCGGGGATGCTGACTGCTGCAATTGTAGCTGGCGATATTCTCCAAGACTGAGGTACCAATCTCGTAGGCGCCCTTGGATCTGAGTAAGAAACCGCTTGATGACTATGTCAATGGTGTAATATTGCAGCTCTGACGAACACCATGTTAGCATCTCTATACTTCTTTCACGCCATTTTGATGGTGGAAGGTCATCGAATGTGAAGTACTGCTTTATGTCAGACTGTGGAAAATCTGTGGAACTTGTTTGTGGTGTTTGGTTTTCTCCGTAGTCATCTGGATCAAATTGTACTGTTGATTCTCCATATTCTGGTTCTGCCATGAACAAGTGTTCAAATCCATCAACAATATCCACATCTTCATCCTCACGTCGGGAGTGGATGACTGGAGCTACAGAATGGGAGCACTGAGGTTTTTCTGTTTGTGTGAGGGATTGTAGGAAAGTTGAAAAAGGGTTCACCCGCTCAATTGGAAGGACATCATGAACTTTAGAATGGGTTGTAGGGTTGGGTTCTTGTGGAGGAGTTTGGTTTTTGCTTGTGGAGGCTTTTAGCTTTCTTTGTTCTGATGCCCACATGTTTAGGGAAGGTGACGATGTTTGGTTGTGGGATTGTGGTAATGGTTGTGGTTCAAACGATATTCCTACAAAAGGGGTGGATGGCAATCTCCAAGGATCATCAACAAGGGTTGAAATTCTTTTTTGCTTATGTTGCCGTTCCAGATCTTGGAGCTGGATTTTTAGGTTCTTCATTTCTGTTTCCTTTTGAGAGACAGAAGAGGAAGATTGGGTTATGGGTGATGTTTTGATAATTTGGATAAGTTCTCGGTGAAGTTCTTGGATTTTGAAACGAAGTTCATGGATGATACTCTCTAGGGATCCGACTTTTGATGAAAGATTTTGTTGGGTATTTGTGAGCATATTTTGTTGGGTATTTGTGAGCATGGTTTGCTGTGAGAGTATTTTTGCGAGAACCTTGTTTTGGGCAACAGCATTTTCACTTTGCCAGTTTAGGGTAGCTTCCGCGGGACTAACAGTATTTGCGAGTCCTGTGGGACCAATAGACGTTGGATTTTTTATCTTCCAGTCGTGCTTGGTTCGACTATCAGGGTGCTCAAATGCAGTAAGGGCTGGGAAATCTTGTTCGTATGATGTTGAAGAGGGTGTTGTTATCGGGAACACTGGTGAAAGGATTGTTTCTTTATCTTTTTTTGGTTGTGGCGTTTGATGAATGATAGATAAAGCCTTTTGGTGATAGGGTGTAAGTGTTTATGGTTGTGGCGATGTTTTAGGTGGTTGTGGTGTTTTCGGTGGTGTCGTTGATGGTTGTGGTTTCTGGTTTTGCTTTGGGTATAAAAGATAGTAGTCAAATTTTCCTGAGGGTTCTCCAAGAAGTCCAACTGTTGGGTCACCGTCTTCATACCTCCTTTTGAGTCTTTGTTGTGAAGATCTTCGTTTCTTAGGGACATCTTCTTCATCCTCAAGCTTTTGAGCTTCATCTAAACAACTTTCGCAGTCACATACGTCCCACCATATGTGTTTGATTTCTTGAACAGTCTCATTGGTCGCGGTTTGGCTGGGTTCTGCTGGTGTGATCATGTGGATTCCTGTTGGAAACACATTAGGTGCCTTAGGTTGCGAGAATTTGATCTCCACGAGACCATTCTCATGTCTAACAAATTCTGGAGCTGAGTTCGATCGAACAGGAGCATGATGGATCTGCTCATAATTGTTATCCATTTTTCTAGAAGTAATTTGAGTAACTCATCTCGAGACAACTGCTTCGGTATGTATGTACACGTTGGAGTTGCGTTTGCGTCTATGTCGATGAGTAGCGCATTTCCGGCATCGTCTTGTCCTGGAACCATAATCTCTTTAGAGTGGTTTTGAACTCGATAAACCATTTGGTAATAGAACGTGGCTTGAAAGGTGTTCACTTGGGGTGTACCTCCAATCTGGATCTGGGCCTTGAGGGCTGTGAATAGTGAAGGATCATTCAGAGGCATGTTAAAATTTGGGTAAAACGTGACAAAAATTGTTCCTGCGTTCAACGTTGTTTGTATTGTACCAATACAAGCATGCTGATATTCTGTAAACCTTGTATCAAGCAAGGCTATTCTTGAATATGCAGGTAGTCCTTTTCTTCCATGGAAGGTTAATGCTAACCTTATTGCTCCGAAATGAATATGTGTGTACCCTTGTGATAGACAATGTCGAGGAAGGTCGGAAGGCAATGACAAAGGTACCAAATGTTCTATCTGTGACGCTGCTAACTGATGCGAATCGAACTTTGATGTTTGGACAAACTCTTTTATTTGCTTGTGTGGGTTAGATCCAATTAGATGTTTGACTCTTTTTGTGATGGAATTGGATGGTTTAGTGAAAACATGGTAGGGGTTTACGAGTGGCATTTCACTGATTGGGATCCTGGAATCATTAGAACTATATGAGATTTCATATAATTGATCTATTTTAGATGCAGAGGATTGGCGGAAACTGGACGAGGTTGAACGATTGAAAAGGTTATCGTGACTCATGGTTTTAAGAATTATAGACTTTTTCTTCTTATTCTATACTCTCCCGGAGGAAACAACTGCGACCACCTTTGTCGACTTACATATCCTGCAACGGCCCTGATAGAATAAAAGGATAGAGAACTATAACAATTAAAGCTATAGAAGTTAGACCTTTAAGCTAAATTCTAATTTTCTGATGTGAGAGATCAGCACTAAGGCTGCAGTCACAGAGCATACGATTAGGAATTTAGTATAAAGGGAATAGTAAGGTAAGGGTAATGGCTCTGGTACCAAGGGTGTGGGGGGAGTTGTGGCAGATCTATATAAGACCTGTAAGAACAATGGTTTACAAGATAAGAAAAATATATAAGAAGAGTATGTTTATGAATTACAGTATGACTTTAGAAGTAAAAGAAGGAAGAAGATGATGAATAGTAGTAATTGTTTTGTCATTTTATATAGTTGGTTTATGTGTCTTATCTTTTACAATACTACTTTAATAGTCTTTAACTGCATAGTGCATAGTAGGTAAATAGACAAGTTTACTTTGTCAATTTTATATTTTATTTTATCTAAAAACACTTATTATGAAATTTATACTCTAATTTGCTGATCCTATTCCAATGATTTTTCATATATAACACGGAGTATTTTTTCATTTTTTTATAAATCATTCAATTTACTAATATTACTCTTATGAACCGTATTTCATTGAAAAACGATTATGAACCTTATACCTGAAAATCAAATCAATCTCTAGTAACTCGAATTAGTGAACTAAAACCGTAAAAATAATTAGTTTTACAAAGTCGATGAGCAACTAAATCTAAAAACTATCCGTGAAATGGAGCAAATTTTTTTTGTGCCACACATAATCTACAATCTTGGATCCGCCATGCTGTCAAGCTGATTACCCCAACAATATAGTCATTAAAAGAAATATATGTAGTATGTAATACGGATTAATAAAAGTCACTCAAGTCGCTTTCTCCCAAGGAGACTAGTAAGTCAATGAACGTAATCTAAGGCTCTTGTGAGCAAATAATGTTTCATTAACTTTTTTGAAACCATACAAGTTTTAAAAATGGGAACTATATGAACAATGTCGATCTCTTACATATCTTGAAGACAAATAATAGATACTTTACTTATAGAGATGACTAAATTCTCCCAGTTACTTATTCTTATACTTTTTGCTATCATTTTCACTTCTCCAAATGTTGTTTTTAGCTCTTCTGCAGAAGCATTCGCTCTTCTCGAGTGGAAAGCAAGCCTGAAACACCAAAACAACAACTCTGTGTTACCTTCATGGACGTTTTCTGCATCGGATCAGACGGCATCTACAATCTTTCCCTGCACTACTTGGTATGGAATTTCTTGCAATTCGGATGGAAGTGTAACTAGGCTGAATTTGTCATCGTCCAGTTTAAGCGGTACACTCAAGGCCTTCTCCTTCTCGTCTTTTCCCAACCTTACACATTTTGAACTAAGTTTGAACCGTTTTTCTGGGATAATCCCATCTGGTATTAGTAATCTGTCAAAACTTGTTTATCTAGATTTTGATACTAATCACTTCTATGGAATCATTCCTCGAGAAATTGAGATGTTGCAAAATCTTGAGACACTTCACTTGTTTGAAAATGAATTTAATGGTTCAATCCCGAGTGGGATTTGTGATATGAGGTTTCTCTCTAAACTAGCTTTGCATACTAATACTTTAAGCGGTGAAATTCCATCATGTCTTGGTAACTTGACCAACCTAAGCTATCTATATCTCAACGGTAACAACCTCTCTGGTTTCATTCCTTTTGAATTGGGTAACCTATCAAATTTGAATCGGCTGCATTTGCATAAGAACTTTCTAACAGGGCCTATCCCGAAGACAATTGGAAAACTAAGCCAGCTGATTAGATTGAACTTGTTTGATAATCAGCTACATGGCTCAATTCCTTCAGAAGTAGGCAATTTGAATTTACTTCAATCGCTAAATCTTCAGATGAACAATCTCACGGGTTTAATCCCAAACACTTTTGGTCGCCTTCAGTTTCTTAACGTATTGCGCCTTTTCTCAAATAACCTTTCTGGTCCCCTTCCTGAAGAGCTTGGAAACATGACAAGCCTAGTCACGCTACATGCGAGTGATAATCTTCTTAACGGTTCCGTCCCGAAGTCCATTGGTAAACTTCTAAGTTTAGAGAGTTTGCATCTAGACAATAACCATTTATCTGGTCCTCTTCCAAAGGAGGTAGGAAATCTCAAGTTGGTTGAAGTAGAATTGACTGGAAATAGTTTATCCGGTTCATTACCGGATGACATCTGCAATGGAGGGAGACTAGAGATGTTACTTGTCCGAGATAATGAGCTGACAGGCATAATACCCAAGAGCTTGTACAATTGTTCGAGCTTAGTCCGAGTAAGGTTCGATGGAAATAAACTCACTGGAAACATGTCTGAAATATTTGGTGTCTACCCAAACCTCCAGTTTATCAGTCTTAATGATAACAAGGTTTATGGAGAGCTTACTGATAACTGGAGTAAGTGCAAAAATATATCCACGATGCAAGTTGGAAATAATGATATAAGTGGCAAGATACCCGCATCTCTTTGCAATTGTACCAAAATACAAATGCTCAATCTGTCTTCTAATCAATTGGTGGGAGAGATCCCAAAGGAATTTGAGAAAATGGAACATTTAGAGACCTTGAATTTAAGTAGAAACCAACTTTCTGGGTCTGTGCCTCTGCAGCTAGGATCGCTTTCTCAACTCTCGTCCTTGGACCTGTCCATGAATAATTTGGGCGGCTCGATCCCGTATACCATAGGGAATTGTTTACATCTCTTTTACTTGAACATGGGAAGGAACATATTAAGTCATGAGATTCCAACTCAGATTGGCAAGTTATTTCACTTGACAACTCTTGATGTGAGTCACAATTCACTTACTTCAGAGATACCTTCACAAATATCGGGTTTGAGCAGTTTGGTGGAGCTAAATCTTTCTCACAATCAACTCTCTGGCTATATTCCAAAGGCGTTGGAAGACATGCATGCTTTGTGGATCATTGATATATCCTACAATGACTTGCAAGGTCCAATTCCTGAAAGCAAAGGCTTTTTGAATGCTACCTATGATGTCGTACAAGGGAACAAAGATTTGTGTGGTAACATTACCGGGTTACAACGATGCAAAAACCATGTGACCACCGCACGTCATAACACAAAAATAAACCGCAAACTCGCACTTGTAGTTTCACTTCCTTTTCTTGTACTGCTTGTACTTTTTAGTATATTCACAGCAATGTTCATCTATTTCCGCCACAGAATGAGGAGATCATTAACGAATGAGACTACAGAGGAGCCCCACTTGGATTTTTTTTCCATATCGACTTTTAGTGGAAGGGAAACTTATGATGACATCTTAAAGGTGACTGACGGGTTTAATGAAGCATTTTGTATTGGCAAAGGAAGATGTGGAAGTGTGTACAAAACAACGTTGACACCAAACGAGATTTTTGCTGTAAAGAAACTTCACTCATCTTCGGACATAGTTGATCGCAACAGCTTTTTGAAAGAGGTGAAGGCATTGACTGAAATAAGGCACCGGAACATTGTGAAGCTCTATGGGTACTGTTCACATTCAGTACACTCGTTTTTAATTTATGAGTTCCTGGATGGAGGTAATTTAAAGGAAATGTTAAGGAAGGAAGGTGATTGTGCATTTGACTGGAGCAAGAGAGCGAATGTTATTGAAGGTATTGCTCATGCTTTGTCATATATGCACCATGATTGCTCACCCCCTATAGTTCACAGAGACATATCAAGCAAAAATATTTTACTCGACTTGGAGTACAAGGCTTGTGTGTCGGACTTTGGAACATCCAAGATTTTGAATCCAAACTCCTCCAACAACAGTGCCCTTGCAGGAACATTTGGATACCTTGCACCAGGTTATAATTTTTCTCCATTAATTTTAGCAAAATTTGGTCACAAACATGTTAAATTCTTCGTTTACATTAATTAATTTTTCCATTTGTTTTCCAGAACTAGCTTACACAATGAGGGTAACTACAAAGTGTGATGTATATAGCTTTGGGGTACTTGCTCTGGAAGTGATCAGAGGCGAGCATCCAGGCGATTTGGTTTCCTCTATCTCTATAGAGAAGACGAAACTAGAAGACTTGTTGGATTCACGCCTTCCATCTCCTTCCTCAGAATTAAAAGAGGTGCTGACATCCATTATGATATGGGCAATGAGGTGTCTAAACACTAATCCACAAATGAGGCCTACAATGTATGATGTTTCCCAACAAATTTCAGCTAATAATTAGAGTAATATAGTAATAAGTTTCACAAGAAGTATATCTGTGATCTATAAGGTTACACTTTCAGTTGTTCTCTGGCTATATCTATACTAAATATAAAGCATTTTATACATTCTCTCTTCATTTAATTTTAAGTAGTACAACAAAAACAGCTTAATATACAACATATTATTGCAGCCAAGATAATCAGATTTAAATAATACAACATATTAATGCATATGTACAACTTTAATTAATATCTCTCTCTTTATTAATATTTCAAAATTTTTAAGTAATCCACATTGTGAAGCACAATGTACAATACTTACAATACACACATAAAACTTAATTAATGCTATTATTAAAATTGCCCTTTCACTTAAATGTACAAGTAATATAACACATGATACGACATATAATTATAGAAATTGATCATAAATAGAAACAGACATAGCAGCTTCAGAATTAGTTACTCGAAAGTTTAGATATGGAGTCATAAAAGCTCCATCTATGATCTGAGCACCACCAGAGTACACTTGTATCGACCGCCTCCTAATAACGGGAATAAAAGATAAGAATATAAGAAGCAAAGATCTCAAACGAATGAAAGAAACATAAGTAGACTATCAATCACATTTTAGTCATAACATATGACCTATTAACACCTAACACACCTGCTTTGTCACTTTAATTCATAATTCAAACATAAAAGAAAACATTTATAAGAACATGTTTCTAATTTTTTTTGTCTATGAGAACAAGATCTAATGGGTGAGTCATGTTATTATAATTTTTTCTTTAGCCAATGAGGATTATGCCATCAACATTCCGAGATCGAGAAAAAAATATCATAAAGCTTTAGTTATGTTAGAAATACGTTTTAACGTATATTAGAAGTATCGGTCACTCCACAATAATATTCATGTTGTAATAGCTCGTAGTTAGATAATAGTTGTTAGTTACTTATTAACTTAAGTAAGAACCGGTCCATGGGCTTGTCATGGACCGGCCCAAGCCCATGTTTAGCTTGGTACTATAAATACCCCTTTCCACTAAGGAAAGGGGTTGGTTGTTGTTCCATTTCACATTTCATAGTAATAAAATCTTCCACATATTTCTCTCACTTTCTCTCTCTAGTTTCTCTCACTAGAAAACATCAACCCACTTCATAGATTCATAGGTTATCAATTTCTACATTTGGTATCAAGAGCTATGGGGTGATTTAAGGTAAGGATTGTGTTGCTTTTTTAGTTTTTGAATCTATTAGTGATCTTTAGGAAAAATCAATCTTGAATCTTGTTATTTTTGGTGTTTTTGTTATTGGGATTGATTGATAAGGATTGGGTTTAGCTTATTTTGGTAAAAATCATAAAACTTTTTGTGGTTTTGGATCAAAAATCGGGGTTTTAAGCTGTTTTAGAAGTCTCGGAAACATTTCACCAGATTATTCCGAATAGGATTTTCCGAATAGGAAGGTTTTCCGAATAGACGGTTTATTCCGAATAGAAGTTCCGAATAGGAAGGTTTTCCGAATAGAAGGTTTATTCCGAATAGAAGTTCCGAATAGGATAGTATTCCGAATAGAAGGGTTTTTCCGAATAGACTTTCCGTTTAGAAGAAACTTTCCGAATAGCCACACTTTTTCCGAATAGAAGATTTTTTCCGAATAGCAACAAACTTTCCGAATAGCCAATTTTTCCGAATAGACACCAATTTTTCCGAATAGCCAATTTTTTCCGAATAGACACCAATTTTCCGAATAGCCAAAATTAGGAAATATTCCGAATTGCCATCATTCCGAATAGACCAGTTTTTCCGAATAAGCCAAATTGCCAAAATATTCCGAATTGAAGAAAACATTCCGAATAGGGGTTTTTCCGCATAAGGGTTATTCTGCATAGAGTTTATTCCGAATAGGGTATTTTTCAGCATAGGATTATTCCGAATAGGCATTATTCCGAATAAGGGTTTATTCTGAGTTTGGGTTATTCTGTATAAGCAAGTTCAAGGGGTATTTGAGTTTTTTCGACGATCTTTAGTGGATTTAATCTTGCGTTTAACCAACACAACACAAATTCTCAACCTTTCTTCACTGCTCGATCAACCGATAATCTTTGAGTCTGTTAAGTGATCACAATGAATCCAAGTTCATTAATGCCTCAGATGACATCTCTTACGGATATCTCGATCATAACGGGGACTGATAGTCGTCCACCGATGCTTATTAAAGAGGTGTTTGAGGCATGGCAAGGTCGAATGATGCAATATCTAAAGGGGAAACCGACATACGGAAGGCTTATGGTCAAATCGATTTTGAATGGTCCACTCGACTATGGTACCATCACGGTTGACAACGTGACTAGACCACGAGAATTTGAAGAACTCACTCCAGCTCAACAACTTGTTGCAGATGCAGATGAAAAAGCTCTTCAAACAATTCTTCAAGCTCTTCCCCATGATATTTATAGGATGGTAAGTCAGTATACAGTGGCAAAAGATTTATGGGAACGGTTAAAGGTGTTTCTACAAGGCACGTCTCTCACCAAACAAGAAAGGGAGTGTCAGCTGTATGATTTGTTTGATAGATTCACATACAGCCCAGGGGAAACACTACACGATTACTACTTCAGATTCACTACTTTAATGAATGATCTGAATGTATACAATCTGGTAATTGCTCCATTCCAGGTTAACACCAAGTTCTTGAATACTTTACCTCAAGCTGAATGGGGTGAGTATATTACCGATGTGAAGTTAACCCGGGATTTGCATAAGTGCAACTTAGATCAAATCTATGCTTTTCTTCAGCAACATGAGAAGCATGTGATTATGCACCGTTCTCCTCGCGGTATGTACCCAGATTCCTTAGCTTTGATGGCGAATCAACCAAGCTTGTCACACAACAACACACCTTATATTTTGGGACATCAAGCTTATCATCCATCACCTTACATAACACCAACTTTTCCACAATACTCGATTTTGCCACAACCTCCCACCTCACATCAGCAACAGTATCGGTTCAATGCACCTTCACCACAGTATGGTTCACAACTTCATCCAGCAAATGTTGCACCTTATGCTCAGCCTTCATATTCGTCTTATCAAGAGAATGCAGCATATCCAACAAGCTACCCTGATCAACTGAGTATTCCTTCTACTGATTATGCAGCTCATCCAGATCAAGCACTGTATTGTGATGATGAAGAAGTCCCTGTTCCTGTTTTCCAACAAGGAGCTGACCCAGTTGAAGTGCTAACTACTATGTCTGCTTATCTCACACGAACTTTAAGCAAACGAGGATACAGAGGATCAGCTCCTACCAACAATCAGTTGAGGAATTCATCCAATTCTCGCCAACAAGCTACAATTGAGAATGGCAGGGTAATGGTTCAGCCAATTCAACCATATCAGGGGAGATCTTCCACTTCAACCAATGCTCGCACGATTACTCCTGCTCCTGCTCCAATGGTCAACAATCCTCCACGGGCTAATACAGGCAAGTTGAGAATGATCACATGCTACAACTGCAAGGAAGAGGGTCATATGTCCAGGGATTGTAAGAAACCCAAGAGGAGAAGGGATGGACAGTGGTTTGCAGAAAAGATCTATCTGGTAAATGCTCAGGCGCAAGGAAGGGAACTTGATGAAGAGGAGCTTGCATTTCTTGCTGACCCAGGGATTGCTGAACAAGACGTTGTCACTACGCAAAATGCAGCTTACCAAGCCGATGATCTTGACGCGTATGATTCCGACTGTGATGACTTTCAAACTGCAAAGGCTGCTTTCATGGCAACTTTCTCCAGCTTAGGGCCAGATAAGAAATCTGAGGTATTTATTAATAACACCGATAATGCCACTGATGCTAGTATTCAACCACATCAAGTTGGGCAAGAGAGTGCTAATTCGAATGAATCTTCGGTGGTGAGTCTTTCAAACGAGGAGACAAACAATGATAGCAATATCAATGTGAGTCCCCAGACTTTGAGTGGATCACAACCGGGAACCAGTTCGCATATGCCTACTCCTGCTCAACAAGATTTGGTCATGGTTCCTGCTACATTACTTAGCCAAATGAATGCTGCACTCTTAGAAACCTTAGCTAAGAATAAGAATTTGTCTGATGAGCTTGCCTTAAGCAATGAGAAAGTACAAACTTTGGAACTAGTGCCTTCGTCTAGTGTTCTCACAAATCTCGAATATGATCATTTTAGAAACAAACAAATGAGTCACTTGCAAGAAATCGAAAACTTAAGAGCAAATCTGTCTAGTGAACTTAAAGAAAAGGAGTTAGTGGTCACTAATTTTCAAAAACTTCAAACTGATTTTGAATTACTCGAATCTAAGAAGACTGAAATGGAGATTAATGCTACTAATAAGATTAGAAGTCTAGACTACTTGCTGTTAAGACAATACGCTGCTTCACAACTAGTTCACTTATTTGATGCTTCGTTTAAAGAGTTTAACTTATCACGTCTAAAAGGCCTTCCCCCTAATCTACGATATGCAAAACAAGCTTTAAGACATAGTCCTAGACTTTATAATGCAACTCAATTAGGATTGGCTTTAGACCCGATTGTTTTTCCCAATGATCGAACAAGTAAGGTTCTAGTTGATGAGGATCGGTCATACAATTCAGCAAAATATCCCGATTGTGATTATTTTAAAATGAATAAGGAGCTTGCTAAAACTGATTTTAGAGTTCGCTTCCATATGGACAAAGATCTCATTACAGCACCAACCTACATGATAGAGGAAGAAAGCCCTAGTACATTTCCTACACTTGTCAACATGGAAGGTCCTAAGGAAATTCCAAAGAATCTTCCACCTGTTAGCACTGTATGGTTAAACTTGCAAGAGATTAACCGATACTTTACTAACTTTGACAAGGTCATCTTGGAATGTACGACTTCAAATGGCTTAAATGCCGGAGAATGGGCTTTCGAACACATGAACGAGGTGTTTAAAACTGAGATCAATCCGTTTGTCGAAAGTCTAAAAAGAAGTTTTGCATCTCTTAAGGAAAATCTTCAGTTTGAAATTGG
The DNA here is from genome assembly GCA_025667525.1 of Glebionis coronaria. Taxonomy (NCBI): domain Eukaryota; kingdom Viridiplantae; phylum Streptophyta; class Magnoliopsida; order Asterales; family Asteraceae; genus Glebionis; species Glebionis coronaria. The sequence continues at coordinate 425,218,401 of CM046879.1, read as the reverse complement.
TGAAGTTCAAAAAGTGTTTTATGAAATGGACACCGCTTACGAACTGCAACTAATTGAAAAGGAAAAGATTTCAACCGAATATGACCGATTCTTGTCCGAAGTAATTTCGTGTGATGTGCTTACTATTGTAAATGTTAAATATTCGAATGAGCTTACATCCACTATGATTAATTGTGATGCTGTGAATATTTGTGAGGATATTTGTGATGATGTTTGTAATATTTCTGTAAATGTTGCTGAAACTGTAAATGAGGTAGATAATCATTCTTGTCACGAATCTAACGCTGAGTTTTTAAAGCTACAAGATTCTTATAATTTACTTTCTCAACGCTTTAATCAACTAGAACAACATTGTATATCTTTAGAATTAAAACAACAAGCTCAAAATGAAAATCTTCTGATATCAAATGTTTGTGAAAACGGTGTTGAGAATAGTGACAAGATGATTGCAATTGTTAAGACATTAGAGGAAGAAATCATGAGATTGAAGAGAGAGATATCATCAAAGGAAACATTAAGAATGGAACTAGAGGCCGCAGAGTCTAAAAACCAGGTCTTAGAAATTAGACTATCAACTGTTCTAGGGGAGATGGATCGGACAAGGCAGGGACTATCCGCTCTTTATGGTTCACTAGAAGATCGATTCGCTTTTAATGCGACACAGCAACAATATTATGTTGAACAACTGAACCAAAAGTGCGAAGAAATCTCTGACTTGAACATCCTGCTCATAGACAAAAATATGGTTTTGGCTGAGTTAAAGGAGACACTTCTTCTCACCCGACAAGAAGTTGTTGATAACTTAGCTACCGACTCTGCACCGTCCACTAGTGCTCCAACAACCAAGAAAGTAGTGCTTTATAAGAATCCGCTTCATAAGAGAAACCAGCTTACCTATGATGATTATATGCAGAATGCCATTAAGCATGTCGATCTTCTTAGGGATATTTTAGACGATCTTTATGCCTTAGATCCCTTAAGTAGTGACTATTATTCGGCTCATGAATATGTTAAGCGAGTTCAATATTGCTTGGCTTATTTACAATACATAGGTACACCAGGTTCTGCACTACTTAATAATAAGCCCATTGCTGTCACTCCATTTAATAAGACTCCAGGAGCGAAACCGTCATTGGCACAATCAAGTAAGACACCTTTAAAATCTGCTGCTAATGTTCCCAATTTGCCTTCTACAGGATTAAAAGCGACTACTAAGGCTAAAGGATCGCCACTCAAGAAAGATAAGATCAAGCCCGCCACTAGTAGTGCCACAAAGAAGAAAGTAGAAGTCCACAATAGGAATGCTAGTTCAGTTTTAAATAAAACGAATCATGTTAAGACTAAAAGCTCTGCGCCTGTGCAGCAGTCTAAACCATTCGTGAATTCTGATTTAAATTGTTGGAATTGTAATGAATGTATGTTTTCCCAGCGGCATGATTTGTGTCTGATTGATCACGTTAATGAAATGAATGCTATTAAGAATGGTCTTGAATGGAAGCCAACGGGTAGAACTCGTGCCCAAGTTGGCTGGCAATGGCGTCCCACTGGTAGGACCTTCACTCTCGATGGTAAAATGTGCCCTTTAACTAGGAATGCATCCATTGAGGTTAGGTCTGAGCGTCCTTTAGTTAGGAACACTCGCACTCAAGTAAGGAAACAGCGCCCTTTAATTAGGTCAGCCTCCACTATAGTGCCTATCAGTGTAGAAATACCTCAGGATTTGAGCCAATTAGAATCTACACCACTAACTAAGAAGAAAAAGGCTAGGAAATCTAAGAAACCTAGAGTTAGCAAATCTAAGATTATTAAATCTGTACCTGCTAATAACAAGGAACACTCAGATTCCGATACCTCTACATTGTCTTTGTGTGGTGATATTTTCAGGTGGTCCAAATCATCCTGTGGTATTTGGACTCCGGTTGTTCAAAACATATGACCGGAAATCGCTCGATGCTCCGAAATTTCGTCAGCAAGTTTCTCGGTACGGTTAAATTCGGGAATGATCATATAGCAAAGATTATGGGATACGGTGAATATCAGATTGGAAATGTGACGATTTCTAGGGTATACTATGTAGAAGGTCTTGGTCACAACTTATTCTCAGTAGGACAGTTTTGTGATTCCAACCTTGAGGTGGCTTTTCGACAACACACTTGTTTCATCCGCAACTTGGAAGGAAAAGATTTGTTGAAGGGATCTCGTGGTGCAAATCTATATACCTTGTCCCTACAAGACATGATGGCCGCTTCTCCAGTATGTCTTCTCTCTAAAGCTTCTAAGACCAAGTCATGGTTATGGCATCGCAGATTATCTCATCTTAATTTTGATGCTATTAATCATCTGGCTAAAAACGAGTTAGTTCGTGGTCTTCCAAAGCTTAAATTTCACAAGGATCATTTATGTTCCGCGTGTTCAAGGGGGAAAAGCACCAAGAAATCTTACAAACCCAAAGCTGAAGATACTAATCAAGAAAAACTTCATCTTTTGCATATGGATCTTTGTGGGCCGATGAGAACTGAAAGTGTGAGCGGTAAGAAATTCATTCTGGTAATTGTGGATGATTTCTCAAGGTTTACATGGGTTAGATTTCTACGTACAAAGGATGAAGCTCCGAAGGCTATCATTACCTTTCTGAAATTCATTCAAGTACGTTTGAATACCACTGTCCGCCGTATTCGTACAGACAATGGTACAGAGTTCGTCAACCAGACTCTTCGTGATTATTATGAAGGAGTTGGTATATCACATGAAACATCCGCTGCACGCACTCCACAACAAAACGGTGTCGTTGAAAGACGGAATCGTACACTTATGGAAGCTGCTAGGACCTGCTTATTTATGCGAACGCTCCATTGTTCCTGTGGGCAGAGGCTATTTCTACTGCATGTTTCACCCAAAACCGTTCTATCATTCGGAAACGCCATGGAAAAACACCTTATGAGCTTCTACATGACCGCAAACCCGATGTTTCATTTTTCCATGTGTTTGGTGCTCTGTGTTATCCAAACATCAATAGTGAGAACTTGGGTAAGCTTCAACCAAAAGCCGACATAGGTATTTTCATTGGTTACTCACCGTCCAAAAGAGCATACCGAATCTATAACCGTCGTCTTGGCAAGATTGTAGAAACTATGGACGCTGATTTCGACGAGCTGACAGCGATGGCTTCTGAGCAACACAGCTCTGAACCCGCACTTCATGAGATGGGACCCGGTGCTATAAGTTCCGGATTAGTTCCCAACAATCCTACTTCTACATCATTTTTACCACCATCAAGGCCCGAGTGGGATAAACTGTTTCAACCGTTGTTTGATGAATTCTTCGATCCCCCGACTGATGAAGTTCCAGTACCTGTAGTAATTGCTCCAATACCTGAAGTGGTTGCTCAAGTTAATGAACCTTTATCTAATGCATCTACAATTTACATTGAACCTGATGCACCTTCACCAAGTGATTCACAAACTACACCTGAATCATCACCCCTACTTGTGCCTAATGATGTGGAAGAGGATTCTACTGATCACGACCTGGAATATGCTCACTTGCAAGAGCTTCCTTTCTTTGGTGTAGCGATCCCTGAAAACCCTTCAGCCGCCTCTACCTCAGAAGAAGCTCCATCTATTGTTCACTCTAGACCACCTAGGATTGAAAACCATAGCACTAAATGGACAAAAGATCACCCAATTAGGAATGTTATTGGAGATCTAGATCGACCAGTCTCTACACGCCACCAACTACAAGAGAGTGCACTCTATTGCTACTTTGATGCATTTCTCTCTGAAGTTGAACCCAAAAATTGGCAGCAGGCTATGACCCAATCATCTTGGATCGAAGCTATGCAGGAGGAACTCAATGAATTCAAACGACTTGAAGTATGGGAATTGGTTCCTCGCCCTGACAAGGTTAACATCCTTACTTTGTTATGGGTTTATAAAGTTAAACTTGATGAGATGGGTTCGGTATTGAAGAATAAAGCAAGATTGGTCGCTAGAGGATATAAACAAGCCTTGGGTATAGACTTTGAGGAATCTTTTGCTCCTGTGGCTAGATTGGAGGCGATTAGACTATTCCTTGCGTTTGCTGCTCATATGAACATGATCGTCTATCAAATGGATGTGAAGACGGCATTTTTGAACGGTGAACTAAGGGAAGAGGTTTATGTTAGTCAACCGGATGGGTTCGTCAGCACGGAGTCTCCTAACCATGTGTACAAGCTTAAGAAGGCTCTCTATGGGTTGAAACAAGCTCCACGCGCGTGGTATGATCTCCTGTCAACATATCTCATGTCGGAAGGCTTCTCCAAAGGCAAAGTGGACCCCACTCTATTCACTCTCAAGGACGGCAACGACATGCTTCTGGTACAAATTTATGTTGATGATATAATTTTTGCTGCCACTAACATAGAATTGTCTAAACAATTTGAGAAGATAATGTCCACACGCTTTCAGATGTCGATGATGGGAAAAATCTCATTTTTCTTAGGATTACAGATTTCTCAGAATCCCAGAGGCATCTTTATTAATCAATCCAAATATGCTCTAGAATCTCTTAAGAAATATAACTTTGAGAATTGTGACCCCGTAGACACTCCAATGGTGGAGAAATCCAAGTTAGATGAAGATAGGGATGGGATTATTGTCGATCCGAAACTTTACCGTGGAATGATAGGCACCCTTCTCTATCTGACTGCTAGCAGGCCTGATTTGCAATTTGCTGTATGCATGTGTGCCCGGTATCAGGCTCGGCCTACCGAAAAGCACCTACATGTTGTGAAAAGGATCTTTCGGTATCTAAAAGGAACACTTCATCGTGGTCTATGGTATCCGAAGGATTCCTCTATTGCTTTAATATCATACGCAGATGCCGATCATGCTGGATGTCAAGACACGCGGCGTAGCACGTCTGGATCTGTGCAACTCCTTGGAGATAGATTGATCAGTTGGTCTTCAAAAAGGCAGAAAAGCGCTGCAATATCAAGCACGGAGGCTGAATACATCGCCATGTCCGGTTGTTGTGCTCAAGTCCTTTGGATGAGATCACAATTAACTGACTACGGTCTTGGATTTAACAAAATCCCGATGTATTGTGACAACAAGAGCGCCATTGCCCTTTGCTGCAACTATGTTCAACACTCCCGGGCCAAGCACATAGACATTCGCTACCATTTCATTAAGGAGCAGGTGGAGAACGGAGTGATCGAGCTGTATTTTGTCACTACTGAGTATCAGCTGGCGGATATGTTCACCAAAGCCTTAGATCGAGGACGAATCGAGTTTTTGATCGACAAGCTTGGCATGAAATCATTCACTCCAGCGACTCTCAAAGAGTTGGCAGAAGAATCAGCTGAATAGTCGTGGTAAACTATTCAGAGTATCCTTTGGTTGTGATCATATATATTATAGTAAATATATAAACCACAAAAGAAAATACAAAAATATAAAACCAAGAAAAACCATAAAAAATATAAAACCAAGAAAAACCATAAAAATATAAAACCAAGAAAAACCAAAAATATTTTTCTTTTTAAATCGGGCATGTCTTTTAGTACGGTAATATTTACGGCCTTAGAAATGTCGATCAATATTGACACGGTGCCATAAATAGAGTCCGTATAAAAGTTGTACATTTTTCAAACATGCCCATTATGGCTTGTAGTTATTTCAGACTGCAACCCGGTTTTCATATTAAAGTCACGTATTTCCTTGGAAAACGTTGGCTCAGAACGGGAATTAATTTTCTCGGGCGTGATTTACAAGCCAAATCATGCAAAGGGATCAAGTTTACTTTACAACTTGGTCTAACACGAATTTGTGTACGTCTCAGTGCATTAATTTGTTAAAATAAGAGAAATCTTATTGACACCACGAATCAAATTTTTTCAAGATATCAATTGGGAAATGTTTTTCATCATCATGTGCCTCGTTAAACAATGACAACAGCTCTTTAAATAGAAAACGGGTCATCGTTTAAGGGGGAGAAAATGTTTCATCATCTTTCACATCAAAAGATCCTCAAAAGTTTTCAAGGAAACTCACAAAGCTTAATGGTTAATGGTTGGATTGCTTTGGCAATATGCCTTGTTGTTGCTTATAAGTTTGTTGTGGATTGTGCTTGTGTTAAGTTAAGTTAATCACTAAGGCTCGAATAGTTTACATAAGATAGGGTCAAAATGGCTTGTATCAAATCTTAGTAACCAAAAGAATGATTGAATGAAGCAAAAAGAAAATTGAGGGGGCAAAGTTGACAAATTGTCCAAACTTGTGGAAAACTTTGACCTAGTCAAAAGTAACCCCCCCGTTTCTTCTTTCATATCACTGTGCCTGTTTAATCATTTGCCGCCATTGACATACCTTCCACACAAACTCACGAAACCAATCAATCATCTGAAATCAATCACTTTCTCAGTTCAAGATCTTCTAAAAAGGTATTAAATCGGTTTAAACCTTCATGCAAACCAAGTTGATTAACTGTTTAAAATTGAAATCAAACGAATCAAATTACTGCCTAATTAGGGTTAGTTAATTTGGGGGTTTTGCGTGGGGATGATTCGGAATAGGTTAATTGCACTATTTTTGCCTTTAGATCAATTGAGTCAAACGGATTAAGTGCCTAATTAGAAAAAATTGTAACTGTTGAAAACTTTCCGCATAGAAGCAATTTTTCCGAATAGAGCAAAAAGTTCCGCATAAGGCAAAAGTTCCGAATAGAGCAAAAAGTTCCGCATAAAGAAAAAGTTCCGCATAAGGAAAAAGTTCCGCATAGGAAAAATGTTCCGCATAGGGAAAAAGTTCCGAATGGGGCAAAAGTTCCGAATGGGGCAAATGTTCCGAATAGGGCAAATGTTCCGAATAGGGCAAATGTTCCGAATAGGGCAAATGTTCCGAATAGGGCAAATGTTCCGAATAGGGCAAATGTTCCGAATAGGGCAAATGTTCCGAATAGGGCAAATGTTCCGAATAGGGCAAATGTTCCGCATAGGCCAAAAGTTCCGCATGAGGAATTTTTTCCGCATAGCCTTAATGTTCCGCATGGGGAATTTATTCCACATAGGCCAAAAGTTCCGCATGGGGAATTTATTCCGCATAGCCTTAATGTTCCGAATAGAGCTTTTATTCCGCATAGCCTAATGTTCCGAATAGAGCTGTTATTCCGCATAGCCAAATGTTCCGAATAGGCCTTTATTCAGAATAGGGATTTTATTCCACATAGGCTAATTATTCCGAATAGAAGATGTTTGCATGATTTCAAAGCTTAAGGGTTTATGTCATATGTCCAATGCTTAGGTTTTAAAGTCATAATGATATTCATACTTGTTTGTATCAACCTTTGTGTTTTATCTTAAGCAGAGACGATGACTAACCCTACCGTACAACAACTACAAGACAACAGAGCCGCCGCCATTGCCGAAGCCAAGACTCTAAAGTTTGTTCCAAACAACTACCGTCTGAAGGAGGTATCTCACTCTACCCATAATGGCTTTAAGGTAGCTACAACCATGCTTGATAAATCTCACTTCAAGTATGCGCTAAGGAGAAGTGCTTCGGTGCCCTATGACTACCTTTACGAGTTCTGGGCTACCAAAGAGAGGACGTCGAACAAGATCACTTTTTCCTTGGACAACAAGCAGCAGACGCTTACTGTGTCAGACTTCAGGAAGATCTTTGGCTTTCGACCGATACTCAAAGGTCTACCATCATACTCACCCAACCCAACCAAGGACCAGATGATGGAGATGTTCACCGCTATTGGATGTCTTGACATACGAACCCCGTCTGAGTTTACTACCGCCAAAGTCGGCCAACCATGGAAAGCTATTTTTGGGATTCTTAGCCGATGCTTGACACCCAAAACAACTGGGTATGATGCTGTTCGTCCACCAATCATCAAGATGTTTTATGGTATGTTCAAAGGTATGGGTATTGATTATGCATCACTGCTGTGGGAGGAGTTTACTTTTCAACTCTTCACGAACACAAAGGGTAAAATTAAAACTTACCAGTACCCTAGGTTTATTAAGTTGATCATACATTACTTTATGGAAAACGATGCATCCATTAACAAGCTTGCAGGAAGTCGTCACCACATGATAGATGATGATGATTTGGTAGACTTAAGGCAGGAGACTCATTCGAATACGGTTATTCCTGGTCCCATTCCCAGTCATCTTCTGACCGATGAGATCATTGAATCTGATGATTACAAGAACTTGCTCACGGAAATTGAGAAACAACGAGCAAGCCTTCTAGCAGGTGAAGACTCATCTACCACGGTTAAAAGCAAAGGTAAAAGGAAGCAAGCAGATTTACCTGAGCCCAAAACCAAGAAGAAGAAGACAGAGGGTAAGAAAGGAAAGGGTAAGGCTGATGAGATGCGTCTGCGTGACGAAGAAAACATTGTTGATCCTACTCTTGATAAAGCTGAACAACAAATGATGAAGATAGCCATTAAAAGGAGTAGGAAAGATACTGGCGGTAGTGGCTCAGGTGTAAGAGTAGACGTTGAGGATGAGTATATAGAACCTCATGATGTTGATGAGTTTGGGTCACCTGAAAATTATTCCACCTCGAAGGAGCCATCAATCCCTGTTTCAGCTGGTATTGAAAAGGAATCTACTCAACCTTTAACAACTCAACCTCCACCAACTCAACCCTTACCAACCAAACAGGTTTCTACACCACTTCCTCCACCACCACCAAAGCCCATCCTTAGCACCGCAGTCACAACCGAGCCTATTCCCTCAACCCAGAGCAGCTCTGCAACATCTGCAATGGCAGCAATAGTGATGGCCGAGATGTTGGATAAACACATGGATAAACAAAAGAGCGAAATGGATGAACTTCGCCAAGAGTTACAAAGACGTGCTCAAAGTGAAGAAGCATCTAAGAAGGCTCAAGAAGAGTTGATTGCCAAGTTCGCTGCAGACATGGAAGCTACACGTAAAGCTCATGCAGAGGAACTTGCTCAGGTTAAAAGGGATGAAGCTAATAGGCATAAAGTACGAATTGCAAGACTTAAAGCTATTAAGGATGACTTTAAAGAGCAAAAAGAAGCTCTTGCAGCTACTATTGAGCAGAAAGTGAAAGACTCCGTTGAATCCCTAATGCCTAAACTGCGTGATGATTTGAAGACGCTTGCTGCTGATAACTTGATGATCAAGTCATCCAATCCTTCAGAAGCCGCCTACAAGATCTAATAATTCGTTTTTTAGTGTAGTTGTCTTCTCAGCTCGATTCGAATTGATATAACGTTTTCTAGCAAAGACATAATTGTTCTTGGTTATACAAATTTGTTTGGAAATCTATTTCTAATTGGCACAAAGCATTTAAAAATGTAAAAATATTATTTATACTATGTAATACGTACTAATCTAAAAAACACGTTGCATTTACCACATTTAAGCGCACGAAAAACAAAATACAAAATTAAACTACAAATGAAACTACAAAATTAAAGAAAATAAAACTACAAAGTAAATTTCATAAACGCTAAAAAGCAAATTTAATAAAACTACAAATTCTAAAATTGATTTATCCACAAAAAAAATAGGAGTTACGTATTTTTATAAAATGAAATGAAGTTCAAATGGCCCAATTATAAAAAGTCCAATAAGAAAACCCAAGAGAACTTAACTGTCCAGTTAAATCTAACTGGATCTACTAACTATCAACTAACGAAGGGACTGGGGCTGTTATGAGAACATTCAAAATGAAGGGTTAAAGTTGTACCATTAAGAAAACTTGCTACTAAAGAATGGAAATCAGATATAAGAAACTTATGCAAAGCTACTGATTCCAAACTCAATTAAAGGCAGCTATATCAGAAACTTATGCAAAGCTAAATCTATTGATACTAAATCCTAAACTATCAAAGACTAAGATCATGTAAACAACTAACTATACCCATTTAATATTCACAAGAATTAAACTACAGCAGATCAAAGGCACACTAAACTATCAGAATTACACTAATACAAATCGACTGAAATAGAAATCTACTTCAGATCATATACCAAACATGAACCAAATAAGCGGATCAAGCATTTAGACAAATCAAGTAAATCACAACAGATGATCACTATTATTTATACTACAACCTTTAACAAGCAGATTAAACTATGAATGCAGAAAATTAAAACAAGCTAGACCTTAACATCCGAAGCCAAGTCCATTGAGACGAGAAACGCGGCGCTGAGCCGGTTTAAAACAAAACACCACTATCTTCTAATCTGCTGCTACTTAAGCTGAACATTTGGATCTTGACTCGAACGAGTACCTGCAAAACTTAAACACAAAACTACAACCACAAATCTTAACAGAACATATATGCCACCTGATCTATGGTGAACAAACTAACTATCACTGTAAATCTATGTTTCTTTTGTGAACTTTACTGGCGTATTCTATTGAATTTAACAGAATGAACAGTAGCTATAAAAAGAAATAAACTGTGATCAGCTTATCATCTAAATCAATATCTAAATTCTTGCAACCAAGAAGCCTACCAAAAATCTGACTGAAAATATTTTTACTGTAAACGCTAAGAATTCCATATATCATCGACTGATTCCTAATGTAACTATATCCAAAAGCTTCAAAGAATCACTAGTAAACACTCACAATCTCACGAACTATGATCTTAACAGAACAGAATTAACAAGCTTATAAACTGAAACAATCCAATGAACAGTTACCGAGAAGAAATTGGAGAAAATTAAAACTTTTTCAAATCGTAACTAACTCATAACCAATCACACTAATAACATTCAGACAGTTTAAAAAGAAAGAAGATAAAGAAGGTTCAAGCTTTCATTAATGGAAGAAAAATGAATTCGGTTACAACTGATTAAGAAGGTTTGTTACAAAATTTAACTAGAATCATGAGAGAAAACTAAACTAACTAACTAACTACACCTACAACTATGTGTTAATCTACTCCTAGCTAACCGAATCAAATGAGGCTCTCGTCTTCTATTTATAGCCAGCGAGTGATGGTGGATGACGTGGCTAATCCAATGACTGCTTGACACGTGTTTAATACGAGGTTTACTCGTCCTTCATCTTCTATCCAAAATTGGGGCTTTCTTTGTCCTTGACTTTTGATCGAATTAAGTAGCATCATCATGAAGAGGAAGAAGAGAAGATCACTTTTGTAGTTATGAGCTTTGGCTGAAACCTTCTTGATCGTTCTTGTTTCTTGTTTGCAGGTTTGGGAGGTGAAGGAGGTGAAACCGTCTATCTCTTTTCTCTCTCTTTGGAAACGAAGAAGACGCATGTTATGTGTACACGTTTGTTTTGTGTGTTTATTTTGACCGAGACTTGGTCAATTTGACCAAGTTAAAAGATAACTTCCATTTAATTTCTTTTAAGTCCTTCACTTTTCACTTCTTTTCAAAAAGTGTATAAGACTTTTATCTCATTTCCATTTCATCCTTAATCTTTGTAGACATTGCACTTTAAGCCCTTTATCTTTGGAAGTTTGGCAAATAAAGTCCTTGGATCATCTTTCGTCTTTTTCCTCGTCTTTTGATCAAATAAAACCTTGAAAACTCGTGTTTCGTCTCAAATGTACCTATATACCTGAAAATACACAAACACCAAATACACGCGTAATTCTGATAATTAACAGTTAAATATGATGTATTTGACAGTGTTTTGAGTGGTATTTGGATCATTATTGATGAGTGTTTTCACACTTATCAACTCCCCTCCACTTGACCATTGCCATGTCCTCATGCAATGCAGCATTTTAAAGCTCTAAATTTACACTTTTCTCATAATTAACCAACCTTGGCCATTTTATGATTTAATAAACTATGCTATGCTACATGATGAATGGTTTTGAATATTTACAATGCAATGCAAAGAAAACAATTCTATTAATATATTTTTGGATTTTTCATAAATGGTTTTGATGGAAATAACTCATAAAGAATTCAATGACTTAGATTAGGGCTTGGGTACCATGGACACTTATCACCCTCAAGTTTCACTTTCCCCATACCAAGCTTATAAATGGGATCATTGCATTCACAAGTAAAAAGTGCATCAACTTATTCATGACAATTAAATGTGGAACCGGTTATTAATTGAGCAAATTGCTTGTGGGCAAATTTGTCATTATTCAAGCGTGAAATATAAGAAGTGTAAAATCCAAAAATAAGGAAGCACGGTTTTAATCCTAAGTAATCTTCTCATCCATTACTTGAAAAACCGCTCACAATTAATATAAGTCCGTATTAAGAGTAATAAGTCATTCGCCTTATGTGTAAAATCCTCATGTCATGCTTTCATAAGTAGCTACACACTCGCTAAGAATAGAAAAATAAAACTCACGCAATAATTTACATCCGCATCTTTTTGAGATTTTGGATCTTCAACCCCGCAACCCGTCAAGGTAATATTGGATTGGAGCAATCTATTGAATCCCCGCAACCCGTCAAGGTAATATTGGAACTCAATAGTCACTATAATTAACACCACACTGCCCCTCTTGGGAGTCTTGCATTATTATTTTTTTTTTTTTTTTTTTTTTTTTTTCTTTCTAGCCACTCATTTTTTTTCATAAGCCGCTCTTATTTTTCTTTATTCCTCACCAAGAAATTTGCAAAGAAGAAAAGGAAAAACACCCGCTAAATATGGAGCATGACACAATTCTAGTACACATAAAACGTGCTAACTTAGAATCTTAAGACGTACTCATACTAACCATGAATGATTAGCCAAAAATGCATAAGAGATTACAAACCAATTAAAACCGTACTTGATTATTTATTAACAATTATATACAAGCGAAGAAAAATAGAGGACAAGAAGAGAAGGGTTTAGCCACAAGTAATTGCCATGAAGTCTATCTAGCCCTTTTACACTTGCTTCAACTCTATCATTTCCCATTCTCCACAAATTTAAAATTTCAAAGAATGAAATTGGTGGAAGCTTAGCCTAATAGACCAATGAAGGACTACATGGTTAAGGATACTAGCTAGAGAGTGCTAAAATAAGCAAACTCGGGTTGAGTCAAAATATCCATGGCGGGCCTAATATGTCAAAGAAGTCTAAACTTGTTAAAACCATGTTTTATTATATTTTTCCTTTTATATATTTTTGATGAAAAACAAAAGAAAAAATATATACAATGCAAATGTGTTATGCTAATGAAAAATGATTGATGCAAAAATTATGAATGCATATTTTTGTGGCCAAAGTAGATTAAAAATTTGAAAAATATTTGAAAAATCAATTTTCCCAATTATCATGAAGTTAAGGCAATGGTCTAGGTAAGGTCACTTCGATAGAAGTCTCCCCTACACTTAAGATAAACATTGTCCTCAATGTTTAAGAGTATTGGAGTGAACTCCCCTACACTTATTACATTGATTACCTTGCTTAACCCAAGTTAAGGAAGAGACAACTAAAGGGTATTCATTTTAAGCACAAATGTTTTGAATATCACAATAGCAAAAACTAATCGAAGTGAACCAGATACATGGGCCTCCTCCATGAGCTCCAAGCATGAAATGTGAGAGAGCAACCCTTGAAACAAACACCAACAGACGAAGAAAGGCACCCCTCCACTTCAACTCTACTATAACATCCTTTTAATTAAACCTAACCTATTAAAAATCTACTCTACGTTTTCTAACCTAGTTATTCAATGCTTGAGTTTTTTTAACCCTAAGTCGCTAGCTCGACTCGGCCCCGAATTAAGTTGTCCTTGGGGAAACCATCATGGAGAATAAAGAATATCCACTTTGAAGCTCATCTCACATGATACACTCAAACTTAGCACGTTGCCATTTACTATAAGATTTACCAAATCTGCCTCGATAAATGGAACGGTCCAACGTGTCTCAAGTTTGTCCAACATACGAGATCTCTCAAATAGAAAGCACTCCAGGATCAAATACATAGTTTCCATCTCTACAAGTGAACAACTCCAAAATAGGTAGCATCACCAAAGTAAGCTCATACAAGAAGTCCATATCAATCGAAGGCACACTCTTAAATGGAGTAGATGAAAACCAATTTTTCCCAAACATACGTATCCCAGGATCAAAAACTTTTTCCTTCATGGGAAAATAAGAAGATGAGCTCATATCAACCATATAAGATTCCCCCTTAGTGATCAAAGCATCAGGAGAATATGAAGGTGTAGGTATCAAAACATGCATAACAAGTATATCCATATTAGGCTCATCATCATCATCAAAAGGTGGGTAATCTTCCATAGAAGGCATAGCGAAAGGAAGATCAAGATCAATAGTGTCTTGTGGAGAAGGTGTAGTCTCTATGTTCCCAAAAAGCAATGTAGTAATAAGACGAACCTCCTCATCCAAATTAGAAACACTATCGTCGACCTCTATATCAAATTGTGCAAATGTATCCTCTATGGTGGCATCAATCTCCATAAAAGAGTCCATATCAAAGGTTTTGAGTTCTAAAGGTGCCTCAGATGAAAAAGTATCAATCTCTAAGAGGAAAGGATCTTCATCAATAACCAACTTCAAGGGTGGGAGGGTGGGAACATAAGGCTCAAAAGGAGGTGTATTAATGAGAGAATCACTCAAAGGGATGATATGATCATGAAAATCAATAGGTGTATCCTCAAAAACCAGTGAAGGAATATCAATCAAGGGTTCTTCTTCTATAGACTCATTATTAGGTTCTTCACACTCCTCAAAAAGTGGGTTATCAAAACATGTCTCAAAAAGAGGATTTGAATGTATCACAAAATTACTTAGAGGAATAGGTGAAGGAGTCATAGAAGAAATGGAGTCATCATCATCAGAAGTAAAAGACTCATCACTATCATAAGGATCATCAAAGGTATCATCACAAGAATCATAAAGTGGTAGAGGAGAAGGATCCACTTTTGCTATAGGAACAAACTCTTTATCCAAATTAGCAATGTTATCTTGACAAGACAAATCATCGGATGATAGAGCATAAGACGCGTCACTAGAATCACAATCATCATCCTCCATTTGTGTCAAGTCTTTCACAAACTCTTCCTCAATCTCATTATCCCTTTCTTTAAACAATTCATCAAGATCAAAGTCACCAAAATCACTAGTAGTAGCATGAAGGTCAATATGTGATAAAATCTCAATGTGATCATGAGGAGAAGAGGTATCAACACAAGGCTCATCACATGGTTCATTGGAAACCCTCTCAAGCTCTCTTTGGATTGGGATAAGGTTCTCAACACTAGAAACGGTTAATTCATCCAAATCGGTGTTTGTATTAGTGCTAAGAGGCTCGTCCCCCATGGTTAAAGAGTCGGTGGGTTCCACGTGAGGTAAAGGTGATGAAGATGTGTCATCATTAAGTGTCATACAACTCGAAGGATAGTAATCATCGTCATATAAGCATTGTTTAAGCAACCGAGCACGATTAGCAATAAATTGTTCTTCTTTTTCTTCTTTATCAATCTTAATGAGTAAATCGTCTAACTCTTTCTGGAGGAACTGAGAAGATTTTTTCACCGATGCTCTATAATTGTTACCAAAATTCTCGATATTAAACCGTTTGTTCCTTAAATCATCCTCAAGAGACTTAATTTCTTCCCTTAACCAACGAGATTCTTCTCTCATTTTCTCGATACTCATTTCTATCATAAGATTAAGAGCCTTTAATCTATATCCATCGAATCTTCCTAGTTGCTCGACTACAACAGAAATCTCATTGCGCTTAATAAGAGTATAAGAAGGCGGATCCCTTGATCGACAATCATAACCATAATGGGGTTCTTTTCCACAATACTCACATGAATAAGTCGAAGAATAGGGTGGAGGTGGATTTCCATAATTAGGTGAATTATAGGTTTGAAAAGAGTCTTGATTATGAAAATTCTCATGATTGTAGCCTTGAAAATTTCCTTCATTTTGAAAACCCGCATAATGTGAAAATCCTTGATTTTGAAAAGTATCTTGATTATAGCATGGAAAATTTTCATCATTTTGAAAGCCTTCATTGTTTGAAAATCCTTGATTATGAAAGGTTTCTTGATTATAGCCTTGAAAATTATCATTGTTTTGAAAACCTTCATAATTGGAAAATCCTTGGTTTTGGTATGGCACATTAAAGGTTTGATCATGAAATGATGGTGGAGGTTGTGATGAAAAACCGGAATATCCCATATAGTCATTACAAGTATAGTCCATTTGAGTGTTAGGTTGAAAATTAGGGTTCTCGGTTCCATTGTAAGCATATCCCTCCCCATAATAACCATTATTTTGATCACATAAATAAGTATCGTGTGGACCACCACAAGTCGAACAAGACGGATAATTAACGGTGGCGGATTGTTGTTGCAAAATCTCCAACATGGAACGAGTATCCATGTTTAACAAGGTGGCCGAATGTATATACAAGTATAATGACGTTTAAAAGCTTCCTCGGGGAAGGAAGTAATACACCAAAGGTGGTATGTTTACACGTGTGCGAGTACACGTGTAAATAAACACGAGGAATGAGGGAGTAGCCCTCGGTCGACTTTGAAGAGAAAAGGATGATCCTCTTCGAGGTTCGATATAAAATATCCACAAGAAAGTATATATATAATTACTACTTGGGTGCAAGACCTCCAATTAAGCCTTCCTTCTTAGAATACGCACTAGTGAACGGGGGGTTAGGTGGCGCGAAGCACTTAAGTACCTATTGACCCTTAGACGGCATTTTATAGCACGTCGCCTATCTATTCACTTTGTAGTTTGTATTCTTCGAATTATTGCCAATTGGAAGTATTTATCTATTCTTGCTTAATTAAATTGGATCGATACGCGTGTCAAGGACCGGAACGCCCCTCAACACGGTGTATTGCCTCGGCAATACTTATGGAGATATGTATGTTGGTTGTTCGTATATGTATACTTATTTACATATAATAATATATCAAAAAATATTTTTGTATTTATTTGTTTTTTAAGAAAAATACTATATCTACGTAAAAAGCGATGAAATCGATATAATATATATTTTTTTTTGTTGTAATCTTTTAGGAAAAAGATTACTTTTTGGATTTTTTATTTTTTTGGTTCAATTCTTTAGGAAAAGAATTGGTTTTTGTGATTTTTTATTTTTTTTGTATTTTTATCTTTTTGATTTTTTTTTGAATCTTTTTGATTTATAATACGTAAAAATAACGTTCACAAAGTGAACGGATCCCAAAATCCAATCGTCTCACTCGAAATCGTTAATCTTCACGAAAAGAACCGGCAGCGGCGCCATTTAATAATTCGTTTTTTAGTGTAGTTGTCTTCTCAGCTCGATTCGAATTGATATAACGTTTTCTAGCAAAGACTTAATTGTTCTTGGTTATACAAATTTGTTTGGAAATCTATTTCTAATTGGCACAAAGCATTTAAAAATGTAAAAATATTATTTATACTATGTAATACGTACTAATCTAAAAAACACGTTGCATTTACCACATTTAAGCGCACGAAAAACAAAATACAAAATTAAACTACAAATGAAACTACAAAATTAAAGAAAATAAAACTACAAAGTAAATTTCATAAACGCTAAAAAGCAAATTTAATAAAACTACAAATTCTAAAATTGATTTATCCACAAAAAAAATAGGAGTTACGTATTTTTATAAAATGAAATGAAGTTCAAATGGCCCAATTATAAAAAGTCCAATAAGAAAACCCAAGAGAACTTAACTGTCCAGTTAAATCTAACTGGATCTACTAACTATCAACTAACGAAGGGACTGGGGCTGTTATGAGAACATTCAAAATGAAGGGTTAAAGTTGTACCATTAAGAAAACTTGCTACTAAAGAATGGAAATCAGATATAAGAAACTTATGCAAAGCTACTGATTCCAAACTCAATTAAAGGCAGCTATATCAGAAACTTATGCAAAGCTAAATCTATTGATACTAAATCCTAAACTATCAAAGACTAAGATCATGTAAACAACTAACTATACCCATTTAATATTCACAAGAATTAAACTACAGCAGATCAAAGGCACACTAAACTATCAGAATTACACTAATACAAATCGACTGAAATAGAAATCTACTTCAGATCATATACCAAACATGAACCAAATAAGCGGATCAAGCATTTAGACAAATCAAGTAAATCACAACAGATGATCACTATTATTTATACTACAACCTTTAACAAGCAGATTAAACTATGAATGCAGAAAATTAAAACAAGCTAGACCTTAACATCCGAAGCCAAGTCCATTGAGACGAGAAACGCGGCGCTGAGCCGGTTTAAAACAAAACACCACTATCTTCTAATCTGCTGCTACTTAAGCTGAACATTTGGATCTTGACTCGAACGAGTACCTGCAAAACTTAAACACAAAACTACAACCACAAATCTTAACAGAACATATATGCCACCTGATCTATGGTGAACAAACTAACTATCACTGTAAATCTATGTTTCTTTTGTGAACTTTACTGGCGTATTCTATTGAATTTAACAGAATGAACAGTAGCTATAAAAAGAAATAAACTGTGATCAGCTTATCATCCAAATCAATATCTAAATTCTTGCAACCAAGAAGCCTACCAAAAATCTGACTGAAAATATTTTTACTGTAAACGCTAAGAATTCCATATATCATCGACTGATTCCTAATGTAACTATATCCAAAAGCTTCAAAGAATCACTAGTAAACACTCACAATCTCACGAACTATGATCTTAACAGAACAGAATTAACAAGCTTATAAACTGAAACAATCCAATGAACAGTTACCGAGAAGAAATTGGAGAAAATTAAAACTTTTTCAAATCGTAACTAACTCATAACCAATCACACTAATAACATTCAGACAGTTTAAAAAGAAAGAAGATAAAGAAGGTTCAAGCTTTCATTAATGGAAGAAAAATGAATTCGGTTACAACTGATTAAGAAGGTTTGTTACAAAATTTAACTAGAATCATGAGAGAAAACTAAACTAACTAACTAACTACACCTACAACTATGTGTTAATCTACTCCTAGCTAACCGAATCAAATGAGGCTCTCGTCTTCTATTTATAGCCAGCGAGTGATGGTGGATGACGTGGCTAATCCAATGACTGCTTGACACGTGTTTAATACGAGGTTTACTCGTCCTTCATCTTCTATCCAAAATTGGGGCTTTCTTTGTCCTTGACTTTTGATCGAATTAAGTAGCATCATCATGAAGAGGAAGAAGAGAAGATCACTTTTGTAGTTATGAGCTTTGGCTGAAACCTTCTTGATCGTTCTTGTTTCTTGTTTGCAGGTTTGGGAGGTGAAGGAGGTGAAACCGTCTATCTCTTTTCTCTCTCTTTGGAAACGAAGAAGACGCATGTTATGTGTACACGTTTGTTTTGTGTGTTTATTTTGACCGAGACTTGGTCAATTTGACCAAGTTAAAAGATAACTTCCATTTAATTTCTTTTAAGTCCTTCACTTTTCACTTCTTTTCAAAAAGTGTATAAGACTTTTATCTCATTTCCATTTCATCCTTAATCTTTGTAGACATTGCACTTTAAGCCCTTTATCTTTGGAAGTTTGGCAAATAAAGTCCTTGGATCATCTTTCGTCTTTTTCCTCGTCTTTTGATCAAATAAAACCTTGAAAACTCGTGTTTCGTCTCAAATGTACCTATATACCTGAAAATACACAAACACCAAATACACGCGTAATTCTGATAATTAACAGTTAAATATGATGTATTTGACAGTGTTTTGAGTGGTATTTGGATCATTATTGATGAGTGTTTTCACACTTATCAAGATCGCATATGACTTGACGGATTTTGAACTGAAGAAGATCCTTAAGGCTCGAATGAAGGAACTTGGATCGTTTGATAAATCGAGGAAACAACGGGCTCTCTTCAAATCCCTGAATGACGCTATCATGGAGGATGATAGGTTGTTCAAGACGTTTGGAAGTGTGGTACCCTACCACATTCTCCCTGAAGAAGAACGGGAAGAGAGTGAGGAAGACGAGGGTACTGGTGGAGAGGAGGAAGAAGAAGAAGAAGAAGATAAGAATGAGGAGGAGGATGAGGATGAGAATGATGAGGATGATGAGGACGATAGTGATAATGATGATGAAGATGAGGATGAGGATGAGGATGATGATGATGAGGATGGAGATGATGATAATGATGGTAATGATGGTGGTGATGGTCACCAGGAGAGTGTTAAGGGGAGCAATGCGGATAAAGGTGAACAGCGTGAGAAAGGGGATAAGGGCGCCAGCTCAAAGAAAGTGGTTAAGTCTGGCACCAAGTCAAAGAAAGATGCAGCACCAAAGGAGAAGTCTACATCCACGGAATCCAAACGATCGAAGTGGCGCCATGACGTGAATGCCACTACAGGGTCATCTATTCCTGGTACATTTATCCATAAATCAATACCTGTTACCACTAACCCCGTTAGTTCTTGTGTTGTTACTCCTGTGATTGCAGAATCGGTTACCGAACCAGAAGCTGCACAACACTCACCCGTCCATGACACTGCTGAAATGTCTGAATCTGAACAAGCAGATGTTCACGTCTCTACTCCTCTGCAACAAAACCCACAATCTACTATTCCTGAACCAAGCACAAGGAACTGGGAGGACACGTTGGAAATCGACGAGACTGCTCCACCACAGGCTTGGATCACGGTAGCAGCGCAGTATGATCCGATCACCGACGCCGACAAAGAAGTCTTGTACCTTCGTATCCGAAGTCCGATTGACTTATGTGCATTTCTTGCTCATGAGTATAAGACTTCGGTTACTCCATCATTGGTGAAGAAAGTACTGACGGATAAAAGACTTCGCGCCAAAACCCGGTTGACCCAAATGGAGTTCGAATATTATGCCGAGGAGATACTGAAAGCTCTGAATACCGTT
The DNA here is from genome assembly GCA_025667525.1 of Glebionis coronaria. Classification (NCBI taxonomy): domain Eukaryota; kingdom Viridiplantae; phylum Streptophyta; class Magnoliopsida; order Asterales; family Asteraceae; genus Glebionis; species Glebionis coronaria. Next base: position 425,197,555 of record CM046879.1, on the reverse strand, counting down.
CAACGGCCAGGTCTTCATGAATCAGAAAGAGCTCCACCTCCAATGGATCAAGATAATCAGATTGCTCTTGACTTCTTTGTCACCAATGATCTGGTATATCTGCTGAAGGGGTCTTCGAAGTACGCAACATCCCTGACCTTGCTAAAAGCTGCCAACTGGGGGACAATACCCTTTATCGAGGAAAAGGTAAACCGACTCTGGGTCCCTAAGATAAATCGTAATTATGATATGTATGCTGTCATAGGTGCATCTCATTGGGACGAACGAGTCAGAAGGGCGTACAGGGGTTGCTGCCTAGTCAATTCTGGAAGCTCAGTTAGATCCGATATCCGCATCTCCAGCATTTTAGGGATAAAAACAAAAGCCAAGAACGGCTATTATCATGTGACGGAGATTCGCTTGAAAAGGGAGGATGACAGGGAATACAGAATCCAGCAGGGAGATTTTTCCATCATTCGCCTTGAGGATATCGAAGATATGCTGCTTCTGATGACCAGAGATCAACTGACACATATTCCTCGTGAAGACCTGATTGCGTTGAATACAGCACTTCGTATGTTCACACGAAGCGTTGTCATCAAAACACGAGTTGAAGATCTTCAATTGGGAGTCGAAAGCTATCAAAGGAAGCTCAATTTAACCCGTCATGTGAACCAAGTGTTACCTCAACATGTAGCAAGATGTCCCTATACCGGCATTTCTGTTCCGAATTCCGGCATCTTCTACTTGAACAGTCGAGGTTTGATGAAGTTTATGAGGGTGGGGGAGCTCCACAAGTATAGTGATGGCACTCTTATACAAGTCAGAGACAAGTTGGAGCATCTGAACTCGGGTGGGACTTTGCCAGAAATGACGGAGGATTGGCATCCAGGTTACCGGCAGATGGCGAAGTATGTCATCAAGAAGATCGATCAGAAGCTCCGTGAACGTAGATTAATGAGGAGCTTGGAAAGATTTGTGGGTGGTAGACCATATGGAGTACACTACAGGACACTGCAACGATCCATCTAATGGGTCGTACACTTCAGGTCACTCTATATTGGTATTATTTGTGAATATGTATATTTGTGAATAATGTGCTTTAATGGCTTGTTGTAGTGTTAAGGTATGATAATTTTTCAAGAATTTCTCACGAGATTCTAAATCTTTCAAAATATATCATACTAAAGCACTACAACTACCCCTTATTAACTTAAGGGGGAGCAATCATTTGTTCTATGGCCAAACATCAATTTCATTTTTACCCAAAGACCGGTTAATCCATTCAATATCCCAAATATTAATGGTTAACATTTTGGATAAGGGGAGAAAATGGGATTAAGGAGATTTAAATGATACTTGGCTAAAATGAAAAAGACTTAAAGATTATCCAACTTAATATGTGTAAAAGCACGTGTTAAGGGGGAGCGTTTTTGATGAACAAAACACCTAAGGTACAAAACTTTTGATTTCAATATCATAAGTACTTTAGGTGATTTTCAATGATTTTTCATGGTGGCAATTCCTTCCCAAAACACGCTTAATTCACGACGGATGTGGTGACAAAAGGGTGGTAGGAATAGGTTTAGTCCAATGATTCATCAGAACCGATGGAATCTTCCCAAGGACAATTCCCTAGATAGAATTAGAAGTCCTAGGAAAGATGGAGAAAGAATGTGAACGAAGCTGAATGCCGACCAAGTACTTAAGCTAGCACTGGAACAATCACAACAAGGTGCTAGTGATGACGTATTGGTAAGCATTGAAGGGGTTGAAGAATGAAAAAGAAATGTAAAGATAAAGGGTGTAAAGAAAGAAGCCCTCCTTACAACTTTAGGCAGAAACCGGGTCAATACATATACTATTGAGGTCATTTTTGTTAATGATTCTCGGTATTGAAGAAAGACATCATGGACCCAGTGATGCAATGCACAACCCTTTCCCAGCTAACTCAAATATCTCTCAAAAGGTATTTGTTTTAATCACACGGAGATTAACACGTTATCTATTGGTTTATTCACTCCGAATAGACTGGTATTGAAAAGGTGGCACTCCTCTCCAGCTATCGCTCACTAAATCAAAACGCACAATCGAGTCTAGAGCCAAGAGATCATCAAAAGTCTCATTAGGACACTTTTCATTTATTCCTTGCTTTCTCACACACTGTGAAAAGTAAGAGATTTTCATGAGTCCTACGCAGTATTCCTGTAATATTGCCAGAACATCCGAGTAATGCGTAAGTATTACAATGAAGATGGAAATCCTGCTTGAGCCAACATCAAACAAGCTCATGGTAGGTTACACGTGCGGTTCTTTTAGAACCAATCTTGTGAAAAACTGGAAGGTAACAGTGGTTTAATTCTTAATTGAACTTAAACTCGTTCCAGGCCTCTTCGCATTATCATATGATCTTGCCAGAACACTCAGAGTGACTCTTTATTGACCACAGTGACGAGTGGAAATCCTTCTAGTGTCAACATCAAACAGCACTTGGTAGGTAACGCGCAAGATTCTTTATGAATTGAGCTCGTGACAACTGGAAAGCAACGATGGTGAAAATCTTAATTGAAATTCACTTGTTCCAGGTTTCATGAATTGACGACTTTTAATCACAAGGATAATTTATCCAAGTGATTCACTCTTTATGTTCGCAGTCAGCTTTGGACGGTCGAATAAAGAGAACGGGTTTACCCGCGAAATCCTGTCAGGAAGTTACTTAATTGAAACTATCCGTCACGGGTACGATATCTAATATCGTCCAACGGTCTTCACCGACCGGAGGTAAAATGCTACCGAATTAGAATAAAATGTTCAAAGCCATTTTATTCGTGTCGTTGCTGTGTACCTGTTAAAGACGGTGGCGTTGCTGTGTACCTGTTGAAGACGGTGGCGTTGCTGTGTACCAGTGAAGACGGTGGTGTTGCGGTGTACCTGTAAAAGTCGTTCCCACATGCTTATGTCTTTTGCAACAAAGTTCAGCAAACATTCAAGAAAGTTCAAGATGAAGTCTTCCGCTGTACCAAACTCTGAAGCTTTCGAGAATTCAACAAAAAGACGTAAGTGTGTGGAACATGAAGTCACGAGGAGGCAAAGTTCACAAGAAAGGCAAAGATCGCACGTGAAAGGCCAAAGAACAATGCTCTCAAGTCAAAGCCAAAAAGATCAAATCAACATATTCACAACAAAAGAAAGAAAAGAAGAAAAGACTACGAGCTAAAGAACGAAGACTTAGTATAGTATGCTAGGTTTAGAACTTTGTAACATGAAGTGACCTCCCTTAGGGGGAGATTGTTAGAAATACGTTTTAACGTATATTAGAAGTATCGGTCACTCCACAATAATATTCATGTTGTAATAGCTCGTAGTTAGATAATAGTTGTTAGTTACTTATTAACTTAAGTAAGAACCGGTCCATGGGCTTGTCATGGACCGGCCCAAGCCCATGTTTAGCTTGGTACTATAAATACCCCTTTCCACTAAGGAAAGGGGTTGGTTGTTGTTCCATTTCACATTTCATAGTAATAAAATCTTCCACATATTTCTCTCACTTTCTCTCTCTAGTTTCTCTCACTAGAAAACATCAACCCACTTCATAGATTCATAGGTTATCAATTTCTACAAGTTACGATTGTGTGAATATAAAACTATAATGGATATTAAAAAAAAGAACCTTGCCAATGAAATGATTAAATGAAGATAATATAAATAAAGAGAGATACGGTGACAGATGTTTGATATGGATCCACCAAAACACTGAAATATGATGTTACGGTTCATCATATTATTAGTGAAGAATGTGTGACGTATGGTAAAAAAATGAGGACATGAAAAAAAGGTTAGAGACGGTAAGTCTGATTTGGGAAGGAGGGTGACGAGGATAGTTCAAATTTTGAATTGGAGAGATAAATTTTCTCTTATAATGTTGGATCTAATAAGTAAAGTGACGTGTATTTTTCAAGAGATTATTAATTTTCAAACTTTTTTCCTAATTTAGTTACTCCGTATTTCTTACAAATTTAAATGCACATATTTTAGAAAATGTTATTTTGTATTGATATGTTGTATATTATGAATTAGTAAGAATAATAAAAATGGTTCCGTCATCACTTAAATGAGTTCTAAAATTAAATTATAGTATATATGCATATATATTGTATCCACATGTAATAACATAACTCGATCAAAATTGTATTATTGAATGAGATTTATCGTTATTCAGAAGTTAGTGCTAAAAAATAAATAATCATATTATATTTGTCTATTAGAGATTTTAGTCACAGGGTACCCGTCGCCGCATCGCGCGGGTACCCTGCTAGTTCTTATATATGTATTCTACCATCTTCAAAGATATGGAACGTTTTAAATGTACTTTTTATTGGAATGTATCGTCTTCTCTCATCTTCTTTTCTTTTTAGCAAAACAACCATTGTTTCAAAAATAAAAACATAATAAAAATATCAAAATACCAAAAATCAATCGATTATTAACCGATATTGACCAATATTTGACCAAAACGTTAAATTGGCCGATATGCTCCATGGCGTAGCGGTGGACCACCGTCGCGATATATCACTTATATATCGGCGTCATAACGATATTTACAACACTTGCTAATAGTTAGTATTAAGATTTTAGAGTCAAATTTTAGACTTTAGGAATACATGATACATACATAATCCAAACAAATCATCACGAATTCACGATCCCTCCAGCCACAAAGACTTTATTTCTCTTTTTATATAAGCAGAAATCTCTAATAGAGGATTATTTTACTTTTACCACTAAAAACACACACTTTTTCTCCCATTTTACTTTCACTATAGCACGATGAAACCACTATACAAGTATACAACACCCCATGTACCTCAAGTTATTGCGGCTAAACCTTTGTGGCGCGAGAACTAGACATTATCGCTGCTAAACGTGGATGAATGAATTGACTGGTTATTAGTTACTTTGAAAAAGAGTTTAAGAATTGCATATCAAAGACAATCGTTTTAATTTGACGAAGAGTTGCACCTATTGGGTGGATGTGGAGCTGAACGAGGTGATGTATCGCAAAAGGTACTGGAGTAATCGAACTAAACAAAATTTCTTATCTATATCTATATTAAGTATTTAATTTTTATTATTTTTAAAAGTTTTAAAAAAATTTAACTTCTAACCTTTCTTAATTAAGAAAATAATCTTGTTCATTTATCCCTTTTATAACAAATTTAGTAACAAATTATTAAAAAAATTATATTTAAAAATATCTTTTTGTTTATTTATTTTTTTTTATAAACTAATTTAACTATATTTTTTCTAAAATATCGCGCTTTTTAATTCAATATCTATTTTGATATATCTTGGTTAAATTTTAGTTTTTTTGATTTTTAATGAGTTTATTTATTTAAATTTAACTTTTTATAATTTTAATTTTAATTTGAATACGAAGTTAGTAGATAAAAGTGTAACATTTATTCGTAAAAGAATAGTCATCTGGTACCCACTGCTGTATTACGCGGGTACCAGGCTAGTAACCGTCGTTGCATTATACGGGTACCAAACTAATATTATATAATTAAGCTTGATGATAATCAAGACTTTTATTTTATATACTATCTAGGAAAATGATTTATCCTCCTACTTCATGTGACTACATATCCTCCTACTTATATGATTTTGACAAATGGAATGATCAATAGATGAAATTAAGAAAGAGAATGAGTAGATTACACATGTTATAATTTAATGTGGGTAGGAGGATAAGTAGTAGGATATAGTAGGAAGATTTAGCATTGCTCTACTATCTAATAGTCCAATACACTTCATCCACATTAAGGAACATTTTTTTTAACGACGGTTATATATAAAAATAAAAAATAAAGATGCAATCTAGCAAGAGGCTAGGATCACAAATATATCGAACCAAACACCCCAATTTAAACTAGCCTTTCTAGCCCTACATGAAATCCAATTAAAAGATGCAAGCTTGATGTCGTTAAGGATATTTTTTTTGCAGGACGTTTAAGTGAGAAGGTCATCTCATTCCGAAACCTCCAAATGAACCAGAGGGTTGATTGCACAACAACATCAAAGTGGGCAGTAAGGTGGCTTGGAAGATTGACTCTTTCAGTGAGCGTGATGACTTCCAAAAGTGATGTGAGTGATGTTACTGCCGCATTTTGAATACTCTACCACTTTAGAACCTTGGGCCAAACCTCTTTAGCAACTTCACATGAGATAAAAAATATGCACTTCCGTCTCATTTTCGTTATTACACACTGGACAACGAGTAGAATGAAGATCAATACCTCTTTGATCTAAGTTTGCCCGCGTTGGAAGCCTTTCAAGAAAATCCTCCAAGAGGATATATTGATTTTTATAAGAAGAGCTTGATTCAATCTATAGGTTTTCGGGTTTGATGTGTAATGGAGGCTGGATATGTATTTCCTCATGCTCTTAACGGTAAAAAGCCTATCGTTACTAATAGAGCACTCCCATGTATCACTATTATTCGAGAGGTGGAGGTTCGAAAGAAGGCTGGTTAAATCTTGAAGTTCTTGTAATTCACCAACGGATCTCGGTTGTCTAGTCCAAGCCCCAGAAAAGATAAGGCCGGGGGGGTGGGATGACTTCCTGGGATGTTTGCACTCTAGACAGGGGAAGAAGCAAAGGTTGTAGAAGAGGCACTCGTATGGAGACTTTTTGGATGAGGCATTGGCGCACGCTCATAAACAAAACACTCTAACATAGATTCCAGCCAGTATACCCTTGAGAATATCTCACACAGTCGTGGTCCTCCAAGCCACGGGTCGGTCCAAAACCGAGTTGTACTGCCATTTCCTATTTTTCTTTTGAAAATCGACGGAAGAGTGATCCCATAGGAAAAAATATCATCTTTCAACTTCATAATTTGATACCACGATTGTGATTTGTATGGAGAGGAAGCATCCATTGTAAGGCCGTCGTCATGATCATAAATGGAAGAAATGATTTTTCTCCATAAAGCGTTGTCCTCTAACAGGAAGTGCCACCACCATTTAACTAACAATGTTTGGATAAAGATCTTGAGGCTACAAATAGCAAGACCTCCATGGTCATGTGGACCTGTTACTTTATCCCAAGAAACCCAAGCGATTTTCTTTTCTTCTAAGTTTCCATCCCAAAAGAAATTTCTTCGCATGCTCTCAAGCTTTTTAATGATAGAAACCGAAGATTTGAAAATGGAGAAGAAATAGACACCTAGACTATCAAGTAGACTTGATGAGTGTTAATCGACCACCACGTTAAGGTAGGGATGGAAACGCGTCGGGTTTGGGTCGGGTTTTAGTAAACCTGTACCCGCACCCTTTATAATATCCAAACCCACATCCGCCCCAATACCCGACGGGTACCCGAATAGTATTACCCATCGGGTTTTTGGTTTTTACCCGCGGGTATCGGGTATCCACAATTAAATTTCATTAGACATAATTATGCGTATAAAGTTAAAAACACCAATGAAAACAATCATAATATCCTAATATTTTTTAAAGTTATTAGAAGATAAAAAAAAATACTAATTCAATATCATATCATGCGATTTAAAGATCGAATAAATCATTGTTTTTATTTAAAATTACAAACCCAAATATGTTTGATGACAAACATCTTAACGCATACAAAATATAACTAATATAAGCATTTCTTTTGTTTTAAAATCTTCGTCTACTATTTCACACAAATTCAAAAATTATATAAATAGCAATAAACGGTATGTATTTTGGTAAACAGGTACGTATACGGGTAAACGGGGCGGGTATTACTAAAACCCGAACCCGAACCCGTACCCACAAAAAATAGAATATCCCAACCCGAACCCGCATCCAAACCCGCCAACCCGACCCGATCGGTTCGGGTTTCGATTTTCTCCATCGGTTTCGGGTAGTTTTGTCATCCCTACCTTAAGGAACATAACTGAATTAAAGACAAGAAAAGTAGAAAGTCATGTGCGAGAATATAAAAAAAGATTGATACAATTATGAATACAGGAAAAAGATCCACATACACCATTAGTTTATCATAAACTCAACCAACCAATTATAACCATCCATTTTTATTATGTAACAAAAAAACTCATTTTTTAAAAATTAAATATCTCACAAACCGTTCATCGTTACGTAAAACAAAACATAGCATCGCGACGAGAATTAAATCATCTATCTATCGAGGGGCACATGTATATACTTTTGACGAACTTTTTTTTCGACTTTTTTTCTTAAGTCACGTCTGGAGAGAATCATATATAATTCGTCACGAAACATATATGATTTTCAGAAAAACATATATGATTCATATCACGAATCATATATGATTTTCTGAAAATCATATATGATTCGTGACGAATCATATATGATTCGTGACGAATCATATATGATTCGTGACGAATCATATATGATTCTCTCCAGACGTGACTTAAGAAAAAAAGTCGAAAAAAAAGTTCGTCGAAAGTATATACATGTGCCCCTCGATAGATAGATGATTTAATTCTCGTCATAATTGTGTATTTTTTTTCGTTTAACGATTTATCGTTTGTGAGATATTTAATTTTTTAAAAAGTGATGGAAAGTGGGTTTTTTAGAAAATGGGTAATTATTATTGGTTGGATGGATTTATACTAATTTAAAGGTTTATATAAGTCTCAACTCTATGAATACAAACAATAACTTGATACATGAGTCGCAGATATAATAAAACCATGTGTATGTGTCGTTAATTATGATATTGATTCACTGTCCGTTGGGGTGAAGGAAGTTCATGACATTACCTATTTTTTTCTTGTGCAAATATAATAGAACCATGTGTGTATGTGACTTACGTTTGGGTATTACATGGTAATGATGACTCCAAAGTCTTCTTTGTAATTTCTATTTATTTAATCAAAATTTAATGTGTTTAAAAAGAATCAAAGTTTAATTTTATCCTTTAATAATATATATATATATATATATATATATATATATATATATATATATATATATATATATATATATATATATATATATATATGTATATGTATATATAATCTGTTGTTGCGCAAGAACTACAATGTCTACCGCTGCACAGTAAGTACCTTTACCTGTCTGTTTGTCAACATTGGTAACTTCTCAGTTATAAGACTTATAAGAGGGCTGGGTATGGTTACTCGTGGGCTGGTTGGCCACCATGACGCAAAGTCGTGGCGCCGCAATCATACCGTGCCTAGCGTTATGGGTTTTGGGCTGGTTAAGGCCAGTTGACGTTATGGCCATGGCACGACACCATAGCGCAGCCAACCACATCGTGGCTCGCGTCATGGGCTGCGTTATGTTTTTTTTTTTAATTTTTTAATTTTCTTTTTTTAATATTTAAAAAAACTAGCCGTTATGTAACGGGGTTTTTTTGGCTTATTTTTTACTGTTTTGGAAGGCTTAAATACCCCATTTTATCACATATTTTCACTATAATTCACACAAACACATACCATTTTCTACAAGTCACACACTATTTCATCAATATGAATGTCAGAGGTTCCGATTTGTCCACTATTTACGAAAGCTATGATCAAGATAATATTAAAGATTGTGCCTGATATCTTGAATATTGGGAACAAATCGAGATGTTAGATGATGAAGAGCAACAAACTAGGGTTAATTCTGGTGCTCGCGTTAGAACATACATCCCACGTGAATGAGAAGCTGCGGAAAAAAACCTCAAGGCCGATTACTTTGGTGACCTTGAAACTCCGCCAAAGTATCCGGAGGATCGATTTCGTCGAAGGTATTATATGATTTCTACCCTTTTTAGAAGAATAGTTCATGATATAACTAGTTACAACGTTCAACCACTACCCCTACTTTTATTTCTTTAGACAACGGTGTGATGTAGCCGGTAGTTTAGGTTTTAGCGCCACTATGAAATGCACATCGGCTATACGCCAAATGGCTTATGATACAACACCCGATTTACTAGATGAATGAAATGTGTTTTAGTTTAAAATAAATAGTTGAATTAAAAAAAAGTGATGGGGTCACGATAACATCATAATTTTAGTGTTAACCAAGAAAAGGGTTGTGAGGTTATGGAGAGTTTTGGTATTATAAAAGAAAAAGCTGGTGTGGCAGTACTTTTTGTCCACGACTTGAGATTTACGGCTCAACCGTACCCGGGACTCTAAGTGTGTGACATTCTGTTACAAAAAGTATAATGAATAGTATCTATTAGGAGGTTGCATGGGTAAGTGGTAACATGGTCGAAATTGTCGCCAACGACTTAGCTGCGATAGTTTTTTGTCGCATATTATCTTCCTTTGCTTTACTCTAGTATTGGTTCTCTTTATTTAAAAACTGTAAAGTGTTGATGGTGGTGGAATTGATGCACGATGGTTGAAGGAGGGGAATGTGGCTTATTGTATCGAGTTGAAACATAATTACAAATAGAGTAAATTACACAGTTCGTCCCTGTGGTTTGCGTTGACCGACAAGGATCGTCCCTTGACCAAAAAACTTGCATCGGTTGTCCCTAAGTGGGAAACGTTATATACGATTCGTCCCTCCCCTTTTTCAACCCCATTAACCTCCAAACGATTAGGGGTATTGTTGTCTTTTCTTTCCCACTGCACACATAACATTTAATCCCAAATAAAACCCTCATATTCAATCCCAAATCAATCCCAAATCAATCTTAATCAAAACACACACCTCCGTATTTTTTTCATCTCTCCCTGACTATTCATATTCAATCCCAAATCAATCTTAATCAATCCCAAATAAAACCCTCATCAAAACCTTTTTGGTGATGAAAAAAAGACAACAATATAAGCTCAACGTACAACAAATCTTAGTGCAGCAAGAAACTGGCTCACATGTACAAGTATGGCAGATACCAAGCCATCAAGTTATGAAATACAGTATCACAAACTTAAACGACTACACTTTTCTTACCAGCAGTCAAGTCCTTGTCAACAGTTTTTATGACCCCAACAACAACAGTATTCCTTGAATCCCGAACAGCAAACCTTCCAAGTGGAGGGTACTCATCGATAGCCTCAACAACTAAGGGCTTGGCTGGTTGCATTTTCACTAATGCAGAATCGTTCTTTGTTAAAACCTTTGGCTTACTCTCAATTAGCTCACCACTTCGTACATTGATCTTTGATATACGCTTAGTAAACTTGACTGGCGTGTGAGATGTATGGCAATGTAGGAGTGGAGTATAGCCCTTTTTGATATGACCTGGGTGGTTTAAGAGAATCACCTGTGAAGTAAAGCTGATGGCACCCTTGATGATCTTTGGAATTAGAAGCAACGAATCCAGGCTTCACCTCATTTGGAGAAAGAGTCGTTGATGAAAACCCAACCAAAGCGCTAGGAAGAGCTTCAGATAAAGCTTCACCGTGCATCTCGATTGACTTGACTTTGGTGGTAAAGCCAGCTGGTGCAATAGTCAGAGTTGTGTCGGCCAAAATCAATAAAATCAATATCAATCATCTAAGATTGACGAGGGTTTTATTTGGCATTGATTAAGATTGATTTGGGATTGAATATGAATAATCAGGGAGAGATGAAAAAAATAATGGGTGTGTGTTTTGATTAGACTAGGAGTAAATGAGAGTTTAAATGCTATGTGTGCAGTGGGAAAGAAAAGACAACAATACCCCTAATCATTTGGAGGTTAATGGGGTTGAAAAAGGGGAGGGACGAATGGTATATAACGTTTCCCACTTAGGGACAGTCGATGCAAGTTTTTTGGTCAAAGGACGATCCTTGTCGGTCAACGCAAACCACAGGGACGAACGGTGTAATTTACTCTTACAAATATTTCGGCCTTTGAGCCTTTTTGCGGGTTTATATTACGTATCAATTTATCGTCTGATTTTGACCCATCGGGATATTATTTGTTGAAAAACTGGAACAAATTGTCCGGGCTTAGGCCATTTATCTCTTAATGCTCTTCCGCAGTTCGAGCGGCGAAATCGTGAAAACTCGAACTAGAGAGGTAAACTAGAAAAGAACAAATAATATAATAAAAACGGATCTTTAGAAGCAACGGAACATTAGAAGCAGCGAATCTTTAGAAGCAACGGATCTTTAAGATTTAGAAGCAGCGGATCTTGAGAAGGAAATAAAACAAAACTACAATAAATAAGCAAAATGCGGCACACTTAAGGTACATCAATTTGTCAACGATGACAGACTCAACATATATCTCGGCCGAAACCCGGTGGACTCAAGGTATATCTATGTGCGAAACATGACAGACTCAACCTATATCTATCGGTCGAAACGCGGCGGACTCAAGGTATATCTATCTGCAAAACACCGCAGAGACTCAACCTATATCCATCGGCCGTCGTATCGAGGCTTGATACCCTAGATTCGACTAACAAACAAAAATTTAATTTAATTTTTTTTAATAAACTAAATTAATAAAAAAACAAAAAAAAACAAGGCTGCGTGATGTAAGTAATATCGATCTAACGATCAAAAAAAATAATAATAATATCGATCTGTCACTTGTGATTCATTGCCCCTCATAGTTGCTGGCTTCAGACCCTTATTCCTTGCAAGACTATCAAGAAAAGAAAACAGAATAGAGAATCAAAAGATATTTTAAGACACATGCACACGTTAACTTTCAATACTTCTTTTCAATGAATTGATGGTAGCAAAACGTAATGATTTATTAGTTGGGGATCTAAAGGTTGCCGTGGGGATCGGCTGCATTAGAGAAGGTAGGGTTTGTAGGATCGATTTGATATTTTTTTTATTAGGATCGAGGTGTGGCCTAATACCGTGTTAGAATGGTTAAAGCCCCATAGGAATAATATTATTATTCATCTACTATAAATAATGGTGAAACGACCCAACCCACATACCAGGCTTGGGCCATTTATCTCCTAATACAAGTAACATAGCTTTTTAAGTTGCATTTCAAAATCCGTCAGCTTATCGTACAGTTCAACATAGACACAGTTTTAACATCTCTTTTTTGGTGTATGTCATACCAGTCTTTTTCTACAATATTTATTTCATACGCTTTGTTGAATAAAGAAAACGCAAAGCTCAACAAGTTGCACCAGCGTCTGAAACAACAAACTATACCAGTCAGTAACAAAACTAGTTCAGAGTCTTTTAAATGTTAACTTTATTATGTGATCGGAGTACCTCTTTATAATGAACATCTAAATGTATAATCATTCCAGAAGATTTTGTGATTTAATCAGTGGGATTGTTTATCCTCCGAAAAAGCGTCTTCTTCAAGTAGCGTGTTATTTGCGCAAATATCGTCTGAAGATGGTAAGTTTTCTATTTTTGTTTTCCGTATCAATAACTTTGTGAATAATACTCCCTCAGTCTTAAAATAACAATTGTTAGAAACACGTTTTACGTATTTAGGAAGATTCGGTCACCCCGATAATATATTAAGTAGTAGCTCGTATTCTAGTTACTTTATGTTAGTTAAACAAGAAAAAGCCCAGTCCATGTCATGTATGGCTGGCCCAACTTGTAAGCTCAAGCCCATCTCATGGGTTTGGTATAAAAACCCTCTCCTTAGCTGGAGAGGGTGTGGTTCACTTCATAATTTCATATAGTAAAGCATGTTTATTCATACTTTCTCTCTTTAAGTGTATGTGTTCTCACCATCTTTCTATCTCTTTCTCTCTCTAGAATATAAGCAAGATTTACAATATCCTAAAAATGGTATCAAGAGCCATGGGATTATTGTATTGTTATTGTGTTTGTGTTCTTGATTTTTGTGTCCTTTTTTATTCAAATCATTCGATCCAATTTTTTTTTTGTGTTTTTTATGGTTTTTTCTTGATATAAATCTTCTACATAGTTGTGGTAGAGATTTGGTATATTTACTTTGGCTAAAAACACAAAAATTTTGGGTGTTTGTATCATTTTTTGGCTTAAAATCTCGAATTGGTTGGGTTTTATCCGAGAAAAGTGGAAACTTTGATCACTGTTTGCGACAGAATATCATGGATTTCCATCGCAACACCTAGGGTTTACATATTGCGATCAGTATTACGATCCGTATTGCGATAGAACTTCTTTTGTGATATTGCGACAGGTTATTGCAACACGTTATTGCGACAAGTTATTGCGATAGGTGTATTGCGATAGGTGTATTGCGACAGCTTTGTTATTGCGATAACTTTGTGGTATTGCGACAGAATAGTGATATTGCGACAGGTTTGTGATATTGCGACAGGTTCGTGTCATTGCGATAGGTTTGTGACTTTGCGATAGATTTGGGTCATTGCGACAGATTCCTATACATTGCGACAAGTTTTCCAAGATTTTTCAAAAACGTGTTTTTGAAAATATTGAACTCGTGAGTTTTTCCTCATCTTGGAATTTTTTGGTTTATCGAGACCATATTTTAGGGGATTTCAACATTTTTCTCGACTTCTACACACGACAACAAACATATTTACTTTCTCTCATGTTCGATCAACCTTTTGTAAATCTCAACTTATCGAAGTGGAGTTTACTTCACATACGGATAAGTTTATCCTCTCGGGTACGGATAATCGTCCACCAATGTTGGTGAAGACTATGTACGAGGATTGGGCTTCCCGAATGGAACTTTATATGTTCAACAAAGAGAACGGACATCTCATTTAGGCATCGGTGCTCAATGGACCATTGGTATATGGTACTGTGACGGAAGGTACTGTTACTCGTCCTTGCACAAAGGGTGATTTAATTGGAGATGCTAAGATTCAAGACAAGTGTGATAAACAAGCTACAAACATTATTCTCCAAGCCCTTCCGCCAGATGTCTACAAACTCGTCAGTAAACATAAAGTTGCCAAAGAGTTATGGGATAGAATTCGTGTTCTAATGCAAGGCACCTCGTTAACTAAACAAGAACGAGAGTGTAAGTTGTATGATATGTTTGATAAGTTTGCCTATGTCCCTAGGGAGACTCTCAATGATTACTATTTGAGATTCACTCTATTGATGAATGAGCTCAACATCTATGGCCTGGCAATTCCTACGTTTCAATTAAACACCAAGTATTTGAACACTCTTCCTTCTGAATGGAGCAAGTACGTGACGGCTGTTAAATTGGCTAAGGATTTGCATCAAACCAATATGGATCAAATTCAAGCTTTTCTTCAACAACACGAATGCCACGTGATCGAGGATCGGTTGTCAACACCTCAAGTTCATGATCCACTTGCCATGTATGCTTCTCAACAAATGACTCCCCAACAAAACATAGCTTACACTTATCAACAACCAGCATACTTGCAGCAGTCACCACAACACACCTATCAACAACCACAACAACCATCTTATCAACCACTAATGATGCCACAACAAGCATGTCAACAAAGTGTTCTTCAACAGCCTTATCCACAGCAACCAGCACATCAGGCATCACCATCACAAGCTATTACTTCTCCAATGGGCTATACTCTTCAGCAAGGATATTTTCCAATTGAAGCACCACAAGCACAAGCCTTCTACTCCAATGAACTTCCACTAATTCAAGCACCGGTCTTTACTCCAAATGATACGCCAACTGATGTTTTAAACCATCTCACTGCCTACTTGTCAAAAATTGTTGCTACTAGAGGTTTTCCACCAACGAACAATCAGCTCCGCACTTCTTCAAATCCTCGACAACAAGCCACTAATCAAGACGGTCAAGTGACCGTACAATCTATTCAGGGAAGGCAAAATTCATATGGACCTACTACAAGGACCGTGAACGCTCAAGATGTGAATTCTCAAGCTAGTGGAAATGGAAACACTATTGGTCCTCAAAAGGTTGTGACTTGCTACAATTGTCGAGGACAATGTCATATGGCTAGGGAATGCACTCAGTCGAAAAGGAGAAGGGATGCAATGTGGTTTCGTGAGAAGATATATTTGGTCGATGCTCAATCTAAGGGAAAGATTTTAGATTCAGAGGAATTAGCATTTCTTGCAGACCCAGGGGCAGCTGATAATGAAGGCATTGTAGTCGTCTCTACTTCTAATGCAGCATATCAAGCAGATGATCTTGATGCATATGATTCAGATTGTGATGACATTCACTCAGCCCAAGCTACTCTCGTTGCTAATCTCTCTCACTACGGTTCGGATGTCGTCAGTGAGGTACCAACCACATCTAATATTGTTCATGATAATCCACATCAAGTTGAGCATGAAAATGACAACCTCGAACAGCATTCGGGAACTAGTAACTCAAATGATGTGGTATCCAATCCAACACGTTTGAGTGAACCTCAACCAAATGCTACGACGGGTACGGAATCTTATGATCAACATGATTTGGTGATGGTGCCTAAACATATTATAGATAACATGAATATGGTCGTCCTACAAACCGTAGATTTGAATGCTAATCTAACCGTTGTATAAGGAAAAGGTCAAAGCTTTTGAAATGGTCCCTCAAGCAGAGATAATAACTTGTTCTGAATTTGACCAATTTCGTTTTGAAAAGATAGAACACTTAAAGGAAATAGAATCATTAAGAGCTAATCTTTCCAATGAATCAAAAGAAAAAGAGTCGGTTGTAAATGATTTTCAAAAACTTAAAAAGGATTTCGAAACTCTCGAGTCTAAAAAGTTTGAATCGAAAATTAAAGCTACCAAACTTCTTAAATTCAAGGAACAACAGCTTTTTAAACAATACGCTTCCACAGAGAAGATTCACCTTTTAACTAAATCGTTTAAAGAACTAGAACTTAAGCGTCTTCAAGATTTACCACCTAATCCCGGTTATGAAAAACAAGCTCAGGAATATATTCCTTGTCTCTATGATGTGACCCTAAATTGAAAATCGAAAGAATCACCTTATGTTCGTGATACTGAGGAGACAATGTCACTTGCGGAAGAAACTCGATCTAAAATGCTTTCAACATTCCATAAGCTTGATTATGATAAGCATAATAAAGATCAATTTGATAAAAACACCTGTATTCGATTACAAAAGGAATTAGCTTAATTATCAGCTTTTGTGCCCCCAACTTTGTCAAATGAAAACCTTCATACTACGTCTTCTACACTTGTCAAAAAGGATTTAACTAAGTTAATTCCACTAGTAAGTAAGGTGTCCTATAGCTTAAATGCGGTGCACCAACACTTTGCCGATTTTGACAAGGTCATTAAGGAATGTATGACGGCTTCGGCCATAACATAAGGGGAATGGAATTTTGAGCACACTAGAGCTGCATTTCGAGACAAAATTGTTCCGTTTGTAAACAATATTAAAGCTTGTCTTAGAAATATTGATCAAGATTTTCTTTTGGAAATAGAAGAAGTTATACTTATTTTCAATGAAATGGATGATGCTTATGAAAACGGCTTACTTGAAATAGAACGAGTTTCACGCCAAAATGATCAGCTTCTGAAGCAAGTGATGTCGCATGATATTGTTTTCGTCTGTGTGAATAAAAGTGTTGATAATGATTCGATTGTGCATAATGTTGAATCTGTGGATAATGTGGTAGATAGTACTTTTCACGAATCTGACGCTGAATTTTTAAAGCTTCAAGATTCTTATTCTTCGCTTTCAAAACGTTTTGATGAGATTCAAAAACATTGTATTTCACTTGAATGTACACAACAATTTATTCAAGAGCTTTTTGAAACGTTATTCGAAGGTGTTAATATAGATGATTCAATTTTTCAAAAGAATTTTCGATTGAATTTACAATCAAAACAGCATAAGCCAAGTGACAAGGTTGTTAAATCATTACCGATAGACATAGAGAAATCTAAGGAGATTAACTGTGTGAATGTACTTGAGGCCGCTGAGAATCTTAAACTTGATCTAGATAATCGAGTTTCCAAGATTTTGTCCAAAGTTGATAACTAAAAACAAAAAAATACATAACTTTTCGATTCAGTAAAGCCCGCATGTGCTAATACCACTGCACAAAATCAATCATTGATTGAATGATTGAATCGAAAGTCTGTGGAAATATTTGATTTGAGGGAACAAATTTGTGATAAAATCTGGCTTTAGATGAGTTAAAGGAAACACTTCGTACCCTAAAAGGTAAGAATGTTGTGGATAACGCAACCACTGTCTCAGCATCGTCCTCTAGTGCAATAAAAAAGAACATCATCGTCGTCACACCACTTAACAAGGGCCCTAGTACTAAACCATCTCAAACATTGGTCACAAAAGATAAGGCAAAATCAAAACCAACTTCTAATATTCCCGTGTTGCCTTCTACAGGAGTAAGCACCACTACTAAAGCTCAAAGATCTAAGCATAAAAGAAACAAGAAGAATGATAGGATCTTTCTCCCATCTAGTAGTCAAGTGAAGAAGAAAGTAGAAGCCCACCCTGGGAATGTTATTTCTGTTTTGAATAAAAAGAATCATGTATCTAAACCTAAAGGCTCTACGGTTGTGCACCGTTCTAAGCCTACTGTGAATTCTAATTTGAAATGTTAAAATTGCAATGAATGTATGTTTTCTAGTCGTTATGATTCTTGCCTTATTGACCATATGAATGAGATGAATGCCCGGAAATATGGTTTAGAATGGAAACCGACTGAGAAAGTGTTAACCCAAGTTGGTTGGATGTGGCGCCCCACTGGTAGAACTTTCATAATAGTAGGAAATATGTGCCCTTTAACTAGGATCACTCCCACAAATACGAAGAAAGCGTGCCATTTAACTAGGAGTACCAAGGCTACCAAAACACAAGTGTGTCCTTTAACTAGGAACATCAACACTACTGTAGGAACAAAGTGCCGTTTAAATAGGTCTACTCCCACTGTAGTGCCCGCTAATACTCCAAAACCTCAAAAAGTTGGAACAATAAAACCTGTTATTGGTAAAACTCACATTAGAAAACGCCGGAAATCTAAGGATAACACAAATGTTAGCAATTCTGATAATATTATATGTGTATCTGCTAACACTCTGGAACCAATAGTTTCCAATGCATTGTCTACTGTTGTTGATGAAAACAGGTGGTCCAAATTGTTCTCTAGTATTTGGACTCTGGTTGCTCCAAGCATATGACCGGATCGCTCTCAGCTCATAAATTTCGTCAGCAAGTTTCTTAGTACGGTTCGATTTGGAAATGATCATATTGCAAAGATAATGGGTTACGATGAATATCATATTTGGAATGTTATAATTTCAAGAGTGTATTATGTGGAAGGTCTCGGTCACAATTTATTTTCTGTGCGACAATTTTGTGATGCAAACCTAGAAGTTGTTTTTCGAGAGCATACCTGCTTCATCCGTAATTTGGAAGGAGTTGATTTATTGAAAGGTACACGAGGGAATAATTTGTATACTTTGTCTCTACAAGATATGATGGCCGCTTCTCCCGTATGTCTTCTCTCCAAAGCATCGAAGACTAAGTCATGGTTATGGCATCGATGGTTATCTCACCTTAACTTTGATGCTATTAATCATTTGGCAAAAAACGAACTTGTTCGTGGTCTTCCTAAACTTACATTTCACAAGGACCATTTGTGTTCCGCGTGTACAATGGGGAAAAGCACTAAGATATCATACAAACCCAAGACTGAAGACACCAACCAAGAGAAACTTTATTTATTGCATATGGATCTTTGTGGGCCAATGCGTGTTGAAAGTCTTAGTGGTAAAAAGTACATCCTCGTCATTGTCGATGATTACTCTCGGTTTACATGGGTGAAATTTCTTACAACAAAAAATGAGGCACCTAAATTCATCATCGGATTTCTCAAGATGATTCAAGTGCGTCTCAACACTACTGTCCGACGCATTCGTACAGATAATAGAACCGAATTTATGAATCAAATCTTGCGTAATTATTATGAAGAAGTTGGCATTTCTCATGAAACATCTGTTTCTCGCACTCTACGACAAAACAGTGTCGTTGAAAGGCGAAATCGCACACTTATGGAAGCTGCTCGAACGATCTTAATTTATGCAAAGGCTCCATTGTTTTTACGGGCAGAAGAAGTATCTACATCAGTTTTCACCCAAAACCGGTCACTAATTCGAAAACGCCATGGTAAAACACCTTATGAGCTCCTACATGGAAAAGTACCAGATTTATCATATCTTCATGTATTTGGTTTTTTTGCTATCCAAATAATGATGGTCACAATTTGGGAAAACTTCAACTAAAGGCTGATATTGGTATTTTCATTGGTTATGCACCCACAAAGAAGGCATACCGAATCTACAATCCTAATTCTCGTAAGATCCTCGAAACAATGAATGTTGATTTTGATGAGCTGACGGCAATGGCTTCTGAGCAAAGCAGCTCTGAACCCACACTTCATGAAATGGGACCCAATAACATTAGCTCTATTCTTGTCCCAAACAACCCTACTTCATCATCATTTACACCACCTTCTAGGAATGAATGGGATACGTTGTTTCAACCATTCTTTGACGAATTCTTTACTCCTTCAAGTATTGTTGCTCCAGAACCTGAGGTAATAGCTCCGGTTACTGAAGTTGTTGCTCCAGCAACCGAAGCACAATCAGATACGTCTATACCTACAATTGGTCAAGATATACCTTCAACGAGTAATTCTCAACCAACACCCGAATCAACTACCCATGTCATGCCTATTGATGATGAAGAGGATGATGATGATCACGGGTTGGAATTCGCTCAAATGCGCGAAATTCCATTCTTTGGTGTACCAATTCCCGACCCTAATCAAGCCGGATCGTGAACATGACAGCAAGTGGACAAAGGATCATCCTATAGATTCTATTATTGTGACCCTAATCGTCCGGTATCCACACGAAGTCAGTTACAAGAAAGTGAAATGTTTTGTCATTTTGATGTTTTTCTCAGTGAAGTTGAACCTAAGACGTGGCAACAAGCATTTACCCAATCTTGTTGGATAGAAGCTATGCAAGAAGAACTTAAAGAATTTGTACGTCTTGATGTATGGGAACTTGTCCCATGCCCGGATCAAGTGAAGTTACTCACTTTGAAATGGGTTTACAAGGTGAAACTCGACGAGTTAGGTAGAATATTGAAGAACGAGGCTCGACTAGTAGCTCGTGGATACAAGTAATTATTGGGCATCGACTTTATGGAATCCTTTGCACCAGTTTCTCATTTGGAAGCTATTAGACTATTCCTCGCTTATGCAGCCCACATAAATATGATCGTCTATCAGATGGATGTGAAGACGGCATTTCTCAATGGTGAAATCAAGGAAGAGGTCTATGTTCAACAGCCAGATGGTTTTGTGAACTCTAAATATCCTAATCACGTGTACAAGCTTAAGAAGGCTCTCTATGGGTTGAAGCAAGCTCCACGCGCGTGGTATGATCTATTGTCACAATTTCTCATTACGCAAGGCTTCGCTAAAGGCAAGGTGGATCCCACGTTTTTCATTCAGAAACGAGGTAAAGATATGATTATTGTACAAATATATGTTGATGATATTATATTTGCTGCCTCGACCCAAACCTTATCGGATGAGTTTGGGACACTCATGTCTTCCAAGTTTAAGATGTCAATGATGGGCAAGGTATCATTTTTCTTAGGACTTTAGATATCTCAGAGTCCCAGAGGCATCTTTATCAATCAATCCAAGTATGACCTTGAATCGCTACAGAAATATAAGATGGAATATTGCGATCCTGTGGATACTCCAATGGTGGAACGAACTAAGCTAGGTACAGATCCACATGGGATTGCCGTTGATCCGACACTTTATCGTGGAAGGATCGGCACCCTTCTGTATATCACACCTAGTCAACCTGATCTTCAATTTGCCATATGTATGTGTGCTCGGTATCAAACTAGGCCTACTGAGTTACACTTAGCTACTGTTAAACGGATCTTTCGATATATTAAAGGAACCATTAATCGGGGACTTTGGTATTCGAAGGACTCTTCGATTGCACTAATGGCATATGCAGATGCGGATCAAGCGGGTTGTCAAGATACGCGGCGTAGCACGAGTGGAACTTTGCAACTACTAGGAGATCGACTAATCAGTTGGGCTTCGAAAAGGCAGAAAAGCGCTGCAATTTCAAGTACGGAATCAAAATACATAGCTATGTCCGGTTGCTTTGCTCAAATTCTTTGGATGAGATCACAATTAACCGACTATGGTCTAGGTTTCAACAAAATTTCGATGTACTGTGACAACAAAAGTGCAATTGCCTTATGCTGCAACAATGTTCAATTCTTCCGGTCGAAGCATATTGACATTCGTTACCACTTTATCAAGGAGCACGTGGAAAATGGAGTGATCGAGCTTTACTTTGTCCGATCTGAGTATCAATTGGTGGATATTTTCATGAAGGCTTTAGATCGCGCTCGAATTGAATTTTTGGCCGACAAGCTAGGATTGAGAACCTTCTCGCCTGAGACTCTAAAGGAATTGGAAGATGAAGCGAAATAATAGTGGTGGTAAACTATTCTCCGTATCCTTGGTGATCATCTGTATATATTGTTTATATTTTTATCCACAAAAGCAAAATATAAAAATATAAAACCATATAAAAACCATAAAAATTGAAAATTTTCATAAAAATCCAAAAATATTTTTATTTTATTTTTCAAAGGCATGTCATTTGGTACGATAATATTTACGGCCTTAGAAATATTGATTAATATCGACACGGCGCCATAAATAGAGTTCGTACAAAAGTTGTAAATATTTCATAAAACATGCCTATATGGCTTGTAGTTATTTCAGACTGCAACCCGTTTTCATATTAAAGTCAAGTATTTCTTATGAAAACTTTGGCTCTACAACGGGAATTAATTTTCTCGGCCATGGTTTACTTTATAACCATGTAAGGGATTGTGTTTACGTTATAACACAATCTAACACGGATATATGTATGTGTCAGTGCATTTATTTGTTAAAACAAGAGAAATCTTGTTTTTATGAAGCTATCATCTCTACAACCATAGCAATCTACAATTGGTATCTACATACTCGACGATGCGACTACTCAAACGACGACTACAGCTCTTTCGATAGAACACGGGTCAACAATTGAGGGGGAGCAATTGTCACGCATTCAGAATATTCGATGCCGAAAGTGCCAAGTTCTCTAATTGGTGTCAAGACAACAATACCAATCGTACATGTGGTGTCAAGAGATGACTTCAGACGTGACGAGGAGACCAACATTTCTCGACAAGAACCGTTTGATCTTATCATATGATGTTCTCATCAATCAAGTCCAACCTTGTCAATTTATTCTAATATGGTGAATATGTGATCATTTTACTAATCGGTATCATATCTAAACATTTGGTATCATGAAGATAAAATGGACTTGCATTTTTCTTCCCAAAAACTTTGTTAAAAGTTCATTAAATCAATTGATATTAAAAACATCGATTGGGATAATATTTTTAATATAAGGAGGAAAATGTGATTTAATATGGGAAATGATTAATCACAAAGGTTTCACTTAACGTGATAGCTCATCCCGACATGTGCAAAATGTTTTCGGATATCATGGCATATGTTAAGGGGAGAAAAATGGATTTGGACATCAAAATGGATTTTCATGGTGATTTATACTTACCCTTAACCCATTTATTTCACGACGATGAAGATAGTGGTGACATAAAGATGGTAGGACAGGTTAAGTCCAATGATGCTTCCAAAACCGGAGGAATCTTCCCAAGGACATTACATAGCTAGAAATAGTAGTCCTTAGGAAAGATGGAGAAAGATTGTAAACGTAGCTGAATGCCGACCAAGTACTTAAGTTAGCACTGGAACAATCACAACAAGGTGCTAGTTATGACGTATTGGTAAGCATTGAAAGGGTTGAAGAATGAAAAAGAATTGTAAAGATAAAGGGTCTAAAGAAAGAAGCCATCCTTACAACTTAGGCAGAAACCGGGTCAACACATATGTTATTGAGATCATTTATAATGATGCTTGATATTTAAGATAGACATCATAGACCCAGTGATGCAATGCACAACCCATCCCAGCTAACTCAGATATCTCTTGAAAGGTATTTGTTTTAATCACACGGAGACAACGCATTATCTATCGATTTATTCACTCCGAGTAAATTGGTATTGAAATGGTGGCACTCCTCTCCAGCCTCTGATCACTAAAATCCAAAATGCACGATTGAGTCTAGAGCCATTTAAGATCATCAAATATCTCATTAGGACACATTTCCTTATTTCATTGCTTCTTCACACACTGTGAAAAGTAAGAAAGATATTAAGAGTCCTACGTAAAATCTTCATGATCTTGCCTGAACATCCGAGTAATACGCAAGTATTTACAATGAAGATGGAAATCCTTCTTTAGCGAACACTAAAAATCTCATGGTAGGTGACTTGTGCGATTCTTTAAGAATCAAACTTGTGATAACTGGAAAGCAACGGTTTTTAATTCTTAATTGAACTTAAACATGTTCCAGGCCTCTACGCAATATCTCAGTGATCTTGCGAGAACACTCAGAGTGACACCTTAGTGTTCACATTGATGAGTGGAAATCCTTCTAGTGTTAACCTCAAACAGCACTTGGTAGGTAACTTGCAATATTCTATATGAATCAAGCGCGTGACAACTGGAAAGCAACGATTGTGCAATTCTTAATGAATCAAACTTGTTCAAGGAATCGGAATTGACGGCTTCAATCATACGGATAATTTATCCAAATGATTCACTCTTTACGTTCACAATCAACTTTGGAGGGACCGAGTAAAGAGAACGGTTTACCCGCGAAATCTTGTCAAGGAGATTTTTATATAAACCTACCTGCCATAAGTACGATATTTAATATCGTCCAACGGTCTTCACCGACCGGAGGTAAAATGCTACCGAATTAGAATGAAATGTTCAAAGACATTCTGTTCGTGTCTACTTATGTTACTACATTTGAAGACGGTGGCGTTACAGGATCCGAGAAGAAGTCGTCCTCGCATGCTTATACTTCATACACTTAATACTTCATCTAATTCAATAAAGCCTAAAATTCAAGTCTTCCGCTGTATCGAACTCTGAAGCTTTCAAGAATTACGAAGGTATAAGTATGTGGGACATGATGTCACGAGAAGGCCAATATCATAAGTGATGGATGCACAAGATCAAGGCAAGAGATTAATGCTCAAGATTGATATCAAAGATCACATCAACATATTCACCAGAAAAGAAAGACGAAGACTACGAGCTCAAGACAAGCATATGCTAGGTTTATTTTATTATTGTAACTCGGGTAACACCCTTGTTTGGAGTAACCTCCCTTAGGGGGAGATTGTTGGAAATACGTTTTTACGTATTTAGGAAGATTCGGTCACTCCGATAATATATTAAGTAGTAGATCGTAGTCTAGTTACTTTATATTAGTTAAACAATAAAAAAAGCCCGGTCCATGTCATGTATGTCCGGCCCAACTTGTTTATCTAAGCCCATCTCATGGGCTTGGTATATAAATCCTCTCCTTAGATGGAGAGGGTGTGGTTCACTTCATAATTTCACATAGTAAAGAGTGTTTATTCATACTTTCTCTCTCTAAGTGTGTGTGTTCTCACCATCTTTCTAGCTCTTTCTCTCTCTAGAATATAAGCGAGATTTACAATATCCTACAACAATCATGTTTTAAGAAGAGTAATTTTGATCAAATTTATCATATTACTTTTGTTTGAAACTACAAGTACAAAATCTCAAAGAATATTTTAATTAACCCGGTAAGGGTAAAACAGTCATTTCAACAAAATTAAGAGAGGAAAAACTGTAATAAATACACTTTTTTTTAACTCAATACTTCTTTGAGGGAAAATAAATTTGGAACGTATGTTTAGCTAACAAAAAAATGTAAACAGTAATTATAAGTCATGCCCACCCGTCAGGCTATATATACATATATAGGTACATAAATAAATACGTATATAAATAGATAGATACATGTCTAGATACATATATACGTGTATAGATACGTAAATATGTATATATGTGTATAGATACATATATACTTGCATAGTGTGACAGGTGGTTTTAGCCAGTTGATCAAGTCATTTAGAGATTATATGATAAGTCTTATGTATGGTTCTTCATGTGTTTTATGTGCTAATTTTTGTTTGATAATATATAGTTGAAGTACATGATTTGATAATCATGTTACTTGTGGAATTGAAATGTGATAAAACGAGATCACATGAGCATTTTGTGATAGTTCGTGTACTGTTTACGTATTTTTTGTGAACGTATAACATTATATATATATATATATATATATATATATATATATATATATATATATATATATATATATATATATATATATATATATATATATATATATATATATATATATATATTCTATATGTATTTTATTAGTTTTAGAGGTTTGTAGAAAAGTTTCCATACTTATAAAATTTTGAAAATGAATGTTCGCTTGAAAAGTAGTTAAAAAGTCGGAAGTTTATTGTATGACTTTAAGGTTTTTTTATAGGTGTGAAAACACCCATCCTTTTATCACTTATTTCTGACTAAAACGAGACCAAAACACCTATTTAATATCATTTGTTTGGAATTATGCGTGGTTTTTGTGTTTATTGTGTTTTCAGAGTCAACCGGATGAATATTGAAGAAAACACGGGATTGCACGGGTTTTATCGAAGAAAAAGACTTAAGACGAAGTCTATTGTCCAAGAGATGCAAAAGATTTGAAGTCATTGCGCCTATTTGAAGATTTATCGAAGAAAAAGGCCAAAGATGGAAGATTCTTATATGTCGAAGAACTCGAGTCTATTAAACAAAAGATTATAAGACGAGTTGGAATTATTCACCGACACTTCTCAAAATCCAAAGTCGGAAACGTTTAATTAAAGAAACGAAAAGACTAAAGAAGAAAGAAGAAAAGAAGCCCATGAACAAAGCCCATTCACAAGCCCACAAGCAAATGCCTATAAATAGGACTTCTCCTTACAATTTTAGAGGGGAGTTAGTTTTTAGTGTTTAGTTTCATTTTTCATTTTCCTTTCTAGTCTTAGAGAGAGAAAGTTCTCAACTTTCTCTCACTAAGTTTTCATCTTTCTTTCTTTTAATCTTTCAAGATTAAACCTTTGTATTGTTGATTTTATTAATCAAGTTTAAGTTTAAGCTTTTAATGTTTCATCTCTTTCTACATTTCTTTGATTTTTAGATTAATTTTGGTGCGAATTTCATTTGATCCGTGTTGTTCTTAATGCTTTCGTGCTTAAAAAGTTAATCTTTATATGCTTACTTAAGTTTTCATACGTATAAGCTTTAAGATCTTTGTGCTTATTGGCTTGTTTTTATGTTTAGCTTGTTTACTTTTTGAAAAGATTTTCTTAAAAAGTTTATCTTTTTATAGTTTGATTTAAAAGTTGCTTACTTTAAGATTGGATAAGTTTTTATTCGTGCTTATTTAGCCTTTTTTATATTAGATTCGTTCTAGTTTTGGTGTTGGCTTATTCCTATAGCTTATTACCTTGGCTTATTTTCGAATCCCACTTAAATCGGAAAAGGTATAAACCCTTTTCCGATTTGGCATTCCGATCACCACCCCTCATTCCGATCGTTTGATCAGAAAAGGGTTTTTGCTCTTTCCGATTTGCATCTCCAATATTCCGATCTATCAGATCGGATTAGGGTTTAAGATTCCGACGAGGGTATTTTGTGACATTCCGATTAGGTGTCTACCATACATTCCGATTTGACTCATTTTTAGTTATTCCGATTGGGGGCTTTGTTAAACATTCCGATTGGCATTGTCTTCAAATATTCCGATTGGGTGTTTGCCATATTCCGATAAGCCACGTATATTGACATTCCGATCAGCCTTATTCCGACTACATATTCCGATCAATGCACTTTAGATATTCCGATTTGGCTGTTTTCCAATTGTTTGGTCTCTTGTTTTTACAAAGTTTTCAAGTGTTAGTTTTATTAAGTGTTCAAGTATTTTTCTAATCTTGCCTTTAAGTTTTCAAGCATTTATTTTTAACTCGACCTTTTAGTTTAATCTTTTAAGCTTTTACTTTACTCAACGCCATTTACATTTATTTACTATTAGCTTAAAATAGATAACAAACCAACCCCTTTTTAGTAACCAAGAACACACTATTCCACTTTGAACCGTGATCAATTCGAGAAGATTCCGAGAACAAATCTGAACCCCATACAAAATCTCATGTATCAAATGGCGCCGCTGCCGGCTCTTCTCGTTAAGATTAACAGTTTTTTGTGAGAACTTGGATTTTGGGACCCGTTCACCGTGAACGTTACTTTTTCATAAAAATTTTCAAAAACCCTAAAAAAATATAAAATCTTCAAAAATACAAAAAAAAATTAAAAAACCATAAAAACCAAAAATATTTCTTGTTTGCTTTGTTAGTTCTTTTGCAGGTGCATGCGTACACGATCAACATCTTATCAAGAGCCCGAGCCTCTCGAAGACTTAGACATGGTCGGTGTACACAACAACAATAACAATCCACCTCAAAACAACAATAATAACAACAACAATAACAATAACAATCCACCTCTCAACAACAATAATAACAACAACAATGAACCTCTACCGGATAATCGCCTGATGATTGAACTTTTGCAAGCACATGTGGAGGGCAACAATGATCCAATTTTCATACCCGCGATTGCAGCCAACAACTTTGAGCTCAAATCCGGTTTTATTCAGATGGTCTCTGCTCAACCATTCTTGGGGCGTACCATTGATAATCCTCATGACCACATCAAACGGTTCTTGCAACTCACGAATACGGTCAAATTCAATGGTGTTCCACAAGAGGTAATCCGTTTACAACTTTTTCCTTTCTCCCTCGAGGGACAAGCCCGGCATTGGCTTGCAAAGGAACCACCACAAAGTATTCTGACGTGGACGGATTTGGAGACCAAATTTATCAACTATTTTTTCCCACCCTCTCGTACTACCGCTTTGCGGAATGAAATCGTTAATTTTGAACAAAAGTACGATGAGTCTTTTAGTGAATCTTGGGACCGTTTCAAAGATCTTTTAAGAAAGTGCCCACAACATGGTTTTACCAAAGTGCACCAAATTAATACTTTTTATAATGGTTTAAGCATGAATGACCAAGATTCACTAAACAGTGCCTCGGGGGTAATATTTTGGTTAAGACTTCTAATGTCGCTTGGGATATTATTGAAAATAAGTCTTGTGTGCAAACCAAGAGTGTTCGGACCAATGCCGCTAGTGCTAGTACTAGTGACAGCGACAAGCGACTTGACAAAATTACTACGCTTCTTGAATCGCTTGTTACCCACACCGCTAACAACACCAACAACATCAACGCTAAAAACGCTCAAGACGCTCAAGTCAATGCTGTTAGCCAATCATGTGAAATATGCGGGGGTCCTCACTCTTACACCACTTGTACCGCCACCCAAGACTATCCTTCTGAGAATGTTAATGCAGCATACGGTACCTATCCTCCGACCGCTTATCAAGCTCGTCCTCAAGGAGACCGCAACTTGCTTAGCTACCGTTCAAACAACTTTCTTTCCCCGCCCGGTTTTCCTCCTAACAGCCCAAACCAACAACAAAACCTCAATCGCCCTCCTCAACAACAACCTCGTGCACCATACCTACCACCTCACAAACAACCATATCCACCTCAAAGAAACAACCAAGTTTACCAACAACCTGCTTATCAACCACCCGCCTACAATGCTCCTCCCAACCAACCCACCACATTACACCAAGATATTGGAACCTACATGAGTACTAATGATGTGATCGTGGACAATCTCCAACGGGAAGTGCTCAACTTGAAAGCAGACATGGTGAAACAAGGGAACGATCTTCGAGCTGATATGAGAAACACTTTGGCAAGTCAAACGAATGACTTAAGGAACATGATGGCTAGTTTCTTCCAAGGTAATCAACCCTCTTCTTCGGGTACTCTTCCGAGTAACACCGTTGCGAATCCAAGAGGGGAGATGAAAGCAATCACCACTCGCAGTGGCAAAGATACCAAGGAACCCGAGCTTCCTATACCTCCACCGGTGATTGTGACTAAGGAAAACGAGTCACCTGCTCCTATTCCTCATCCTTCTACTTCCCCAATTTATCCACCTCTTACTTCTACCCCTCCTCCACCCAAGGATGTGAGTGATCCTACTATTCCAAAGCCTTCCTCTTCTTCTGATATACCTTATCCCTCAAGGTTGAGGAAAGAGAAGCTCAAAAGCAAGGACGATATTCAGGTTTCGAACTTTCTCAAAATGTTTAAACAATTGAATTTTAACATCTCCTTCGCTGAGGCTCTCGCTCACATGCCCAAATACGCAAAAATGTTCAAAGATCTTCTTAGCGACAAGGAGAAGCTTCTTGATATTGCTAACACCCAACTTAATGAGAATTGCTCTGTATTGCTCTTAAGGAAATTGCCAACCAAGCTTGGTGATCCGGGTCGTTTCTTAATCCCTTGCAACTTCCCGGTAGTAGAGAATTGCATGGCCCTAGCCGATCTAGGTGCCAGTATTAATTTAATGCCTCTAAGCGTTTGGAAGCAATTATCTCTCCCTAAGCTAGTCCCCACCAAAATGACTTTGGGATTGGCTAACCGTACGGTTGCTTATCCAGTGGGGATAGCCGAAGACGTTTTTGTAGGAGTCAACAAATTCACTTTTCCTGCCGATTTCGTCGTCGTCGACTACGATATGGACCCTCGTGTGCCATTAATTGTTGGTCGTCCATTCTTGAGGACCGGTCGCACTCTCAACGATGTTGAAGTCGGTGAGCTTATCATGAGAGTGGGTGACGATAAAATTGTCTTCAACATGGGAAAGCTTTCTAAACAGCCTTATTCATACGAGAGTGTTAATTGTATTGACTTTCTTGATGAGGCTTGTGAAGAACACTTCAAAGATGCTTGTAAAAGTATTCCTACTACTCCTCCCAATGTTGAGACCGTTTCCTCTATTGATTCATCACTATCTCTATTTGGAGAAAGTGATTTCCTTTGGAAAGATTTGGAAGCCACCATGGGAGATGTGAACTTAGAACATGACGATTCTCCCACCGATTGGGATGAAGATCTTCGCCTCATTGAGAACCTTCTTAAAGAAGACAATATTTCTCCACCATCTCCCAAGGCTATTGCTATCGATGAACCGACTTTGAATCCGCCTCCCATCGAAAATCCTCCGGATTTAGAACTTAAGGAGTTGCCGCCCCATCTCGAGTACGTGTTTCTTTACGAAAAGAAGAAGTCGCTCGTCATCATTGCTAAGGACTTGAAAGAAGAAGAGAAATCTCGCCTCATCACCGTGCTTAAAGCTCATAAGAAGGCAATTGCTTGCAAAATTTCCGACATCCGCGGAATTGATCCAAACTTTTGTACTCACAATATTCTCATGGAAGATGACTTTGAACCCGCAATCCAGAGCCAAAGAAGGGTTAATCCTCGCATTCACGACGTCATCAAACAAGAGGTTATCAAACTTCTTGATGCCGACTTGATTTACCCTATCTCGGATTCGCCTTGGGTAAGTCCCGTCCATTGTGTGCCTAAGAAAGGCGGAATCACCGTTGTTCCCAATGAAAACAACGAGTTGATTCCTACTCGTCTCGTTACTGGGTGGAGAGTTTGTATCGACTATCGCAAGCTCAATGATGCCACGAGAAAATATCACTTTCCTCTTCCTTTCATGGATCAAATGCTCGAGCGTCTTGCGGGTAATGACTATTACTGCTTCTTAGACGGTTTCTCCGGGTATTTTCAAATTCCCATCGATCCCAAAGACCAAGAAAAGACCACATTCACTTGTCCTTACGAAACATTTGCTTACAAACGCATGCCTTTCGGTTTATGCAATGCTCCTGGGACATTCCAAAGGTGTATGATGACTATCTTCCATGACATGGTTGAAGAAACTATGGAAGTATTCATGGATGATTTCTCGGTTTATGGTGATTCATTCTCTACTTGCCTTGCCAATTTAGAACGTATGCTTAAGCGGTGTGAAGACACTCGCCTTGTTCTTAATTGGGAAAAATGCCTTTTCATGGTAAAAGAAGGCATCGTGCTAGGACACAAAATCTCCAAAGCCGGTCTTGAAGTGAACCGTGCTAAAGTCGATGTTATTTCTAAATTGCCTCCACCTTCAACCGTGAAGGGTGTGAGAAGTTTCCTTGGTCATGCGGGCTTCTACCGTCGTTTCATCAAAGATTTTTCTAAAATCGCTCGCCCGATGACCCACCTCTTGGAAAAAGATACTCCTTTTATCTTTTCCAAAGAGTGTCTTGAAGCCTTCAACTTGCTTAAGGATAAGCTAACTAAGGCATCGGTCTTGGTTACCCCTAATTAGGAGCTGCCTTTCGAGTTGATGTGCGATGCTAGCGACTTTGCTATTGGTGCGGTTTTGGGCCAAAGAGTGAATAAACACTTCCAACCAATCCACTATGCTAGCAAGACAATGACGGGGGCCCAATTGCATTACACGACAACCCAAAAAGAGCTTTTAGCTGTTGTCTATACCTTTGAAAAGTTCCGCCCCTATCTTGTCCTTTCTACCACAATCGTGTATACCGATAATTCCGCGTTGAAGTACTTGTTAACTAAACAAGATTCCAAACCAAGACTTCTTCGCTGGGTATTGCTACTTCAAGAATTTAAAATCGAAATTCGTGATAAGAAGGGAGCCGAAAACCTAGCCGCGGATCATCTCAGTAGACTTGAGGATCCTTACCAAGGGGAACATCCGAACAAAGAGATCAATCACTCTTTTCCCCTGGAGACCTTAATTTCTATCAACTCGACTTCTGATGAAACCCCGTGGTTTGCGGACATTGCAAACTACTTGGCGGGTGGAATTCTCGTTGACGGGTTAACATCCCAGCAAAAGAAGAAGTTCTTCAAAGAAATTAAGACTTACTTTTGGGATGACCCGTATCTATTCAAACAATGTGCTGATTTGATTATTCGTCGATGTGTTGATGGACCGGTAGCTTTAGAAATCCTTGACGCTTGCCACAAAGGACCCACTAATGGTTACTTTGGTCCCAACTACACCGCCAAAAAAGTGTTTGACTCGGGATTTTATTGGCCCACCATTTATCGTGATGCTCACGAGATGGTTAAACGTTGTGATGCTTGCCAAAAACAAGGCAAGATCACACATAAAGATGAGATGCCTCGGGATTTCATTCAAGAATGTGAAATCTTTGACGTTTGGGGTATCGACTTTATGGGGCCATTCCCTTCCTCTAAAGGAAACAAATACATCCTTGTAGCCGTTGACTACGTCTCCAAATGGGTTGAAGCCAAAGCTTTACCTACTAATGACGTAAGGGTGGTTTGTAACTTTTTGAAGTCGTTGTTCGCTAGATTCGGTGTGCCTCGTGCCATTATTAGTGATCGCGGGACTCATTTTTGCAATGACCAATTTGCAAGAGTCATGGCTAAGTATGGTGTAAATCATCGTCTTTCTACCGCATACCACCCACAAACTAATGGCCAGGCTGAAATCTCTAACCGAGGATTAAAGCGAATTCTTGAAAGAATCGTGGGAGAGCATCGTGCCTCATGGGCCGATAAACTTGATGATGCTCTGTGGGCTTTCCGTACCGCATACAAGACTCCGATTGGTTGTACACCATATCGTCTCGTGTACGGGAAAGCATGCCACCTCCCCATTGAGTTGGAGCACAAGGCTTACTGGGCCTTGAAGTGTGCTAATTTTGATATCAACAAAGCCGGTGACCTACGCAAGATCCAACTCAATGAGCTGAATGAACTCCGGAATGAGGCTTATGAAAATTCTTTGATCTATAACGAGAAGACTAAGCTCATTCACGACTCTAAGATTAAGAACCGAGAGTTCCAAGTTGGAGACAAAGTGTTACTCTTTAACTCTCGGTTGAAAATCTTTTCGGGCAAGCTAAAATCTCGTTGGTCCGGCCCATTCACCATTGCCCAAATTTTTCCATATGGTACTCTCGAGCTCGCTCAACCTAATGGACCTAATTTTAAGGTGAATGGCCAACGAGTGAAGTTGTACTTTGGTGAGGACATCTTTCATGAGATGATTCCATCCCTCACCACGTTTCCCATGAACTAATTTTGGGTCGAGTCAGGCTCGTGACTCGGTTATCAAAAACAAGCGCTCCTCGGGAGGCAACCCGAGTATCTATCCTTTTCCGTTTTAACCTCTTAAGTGTAGGGGGACCTCTATAGGTATTTGTGTTTGTATGGTGATGTGATTACAGGGATGAATGCACTTTTGGAATCTTTGAAGAATCGTGCTCCCGTGTTATCCGAAATCCGGTTCTATCTCTCAACTATCGTGATTCAATTTTCTTCATACTCACATTTGAAATTGATCACTTTAGTCGTCTCTTCCTTAACTTGATTTAACCAACGTGCAAAATGTCATAAGTGTAGGGGAGACTTTTCCCACATGCTTAAACATTGAGGACAACGTTTATCTTAAGTGTAGGGGGGACTTCTATCGAAGTTTTAAGTGGACTTTTCCATGAAAATGCCTTCATTTAACCGGAAAATCATCTTTTCAACATTTTTCAAATTTTTAATTAACTTTGGCCATTTATTCGTAATTTTTAAATTTTTATCGTTGCTTTCATGTGTATATATCCCGCAATAAAGTCAAAAATATTAATAAAGTGGTGTAGCTAGTTTTGAAATCTTTGACAAATTAGGCCCGTTGCGATTATTTTGACTCAACCCGAATAGACTTATCCAAGTATATTCTAGCTAGTATCCTTAACCATATAGAACTTAATTGGTTTATTAGGCTAAGCATCCACGAGTCTCATTACTTGAGATTTTAAACTGTGGAGAACGAGAAATGATAGAGTCAATTATAAGTCGGTATTCTTGCACAAGCTCACTTGGTGTAATTATTTGCCTATTCTCCCATCACTTGCTAATAATTTATCTACAATAAGTAAGGTCGTATGATTTGAAAAGTTACTTAGCTTCTAGCCCAAGATCGGTTAAAATTTGCTCGGTAATGATAAGAGTTCATAGCCAAGGCATAACTTATGAAGCGGGGCGCGAAGATTGGCGAGTCCGAAAAGGCCCTAACAAGGCATGAGGATTCAATCTTATTGCTGAAGATCCAAGGTGATGTGAAAAGCATTATTCCCAAAATCAATATGAAGGATCAAGACTCACGAAGAAAAGCAATCAATTCCCATAAAGATCATGGAGAAGTCTATCCGAAAAGACCCTAACAAGGTATGAGGATAAATAGATCCAAGTCCGAAAAGGAGGCGGATCGTTGTATCTCAAAATCCCAATTAGAGATTGAAGAAATAATCATGAAGTCGTGGTCAACAAAGTTGGAGTACCCCTCAAAAGTCTCCAAGTGAAGAAACTCTATTACGAAGAGAAGACCATTATCTCAAGAACGTCTCTCAAGATATGAAGTATGAAGTACATGCCAAATATCGGCCCGAGAAAGGTCTCAAATCGTGAATCGAGTTATGCCAAGATATGAACTTTTTGATATCCCGAGAAACAGTTTTAAGAGATTTTGTCCTTTAGCTAACTATTCATCAAATCGTCCTACTTTGCTTTCAGCCTAAATAAACTATCGAAATAAGTCCAAAAATGCATCTTCACGATCATTCTAAGACAAAAATAAAATATAAGAGATACACCTAGGAATAAGGGAGTTTAAGCATATAATTAAGCCATGTGTGTAAGTGTTTGATTTGATAACTTATAATAACAATGATCTCGTTTTTAAGCTTAGTTTGGGGAACGTGAAACTTGAGGGTGATAAATCTTCGCAGCACCAAAGCCCTAATGTAAGTCCTTGATCTCTTTGCAAGTTATTTCCATATAGCTATTTTCAAGTGAAAATGGTTTTCTATCCTTTTGTTTACTTTAAAGATTTTAATTTCTCTTAGTACTTTAATTTTTGTTTAGTGGTATTTTAATAAGGCCAAGGTTGATTGATTATGAGAAAAGTGTAAATTTGCTTTGTCACTAAGCATTGCATGAGGGCATGGCAATGGTTAAGTGTAGGGGATTTGATAGGTGTGAAAACACCCATCCTTTTACCACTTATTTCTGGCTAAAACGAGACCAAAACACGTATTTAATATCATTTGTTTGGAATTATGCGTGGTTTTTGTGTTTATTGTGTTTTCAGAGTCAACCGGATGAATATTGAAGAAAACATGGGATTGCACGGGTTTTATCGAAGAAAAAGACTCAAGACGAAGTCTATTGTCCAAGAGATGCAAAAGATTTGAAGTCATTGCGCCTATTTGAAGATTTATCGAAG
Organism: Glebionis coronaria; assembly: GCA_025667525.1. Taxonomy (NCBI): domain Eukaryota; kingdom Viridiplantae; phylum Streptophyta; class Magnoliopsida; order Asterales; family Asteraceae; genus Glebionis; species Glebionis coronaria. The sequence continues at coordinate 425,161,353 of CM046879.1, read as the reverse complement.
AAAAAGGCCAAAGATGGAAGATTCTTATATGTCGAAGAACTCGAGTCTATTAAACAAAAGATTATAAGACGAGTTGGAATTATTCACCGACACTTCTCAAAATCCAAAGTCGGAAACGTTTAATTAAAGAAACGAAAAGACTAAAGAAGAAAGAAGAAAAGAAGCCCATGAACAAAGCCCATTCACAAGCCCACAAGCAAACGCCTATAAATAGGACTTCTCCTCACAATTTTAGAGGGGAGTTAGTTTTTAGTGTTTAGTTTCATTTTTCATTTTCCTTTCTAGTCTTAGAGAGAGAAAGTTCTCAACTTTCTCTCACTAAGTTTTCATCTTTCTTTCTTTTAATCTTTCAAGATTAAACCTTTGTATTGTTGATTTCATTAATCAAGTTTAAGTTTAAGCTTTTAATCTTTCATCTCTTTCTACCTTTCTTTGATTTTTAGATTAATTTTGGTGCGAATTTCATTTGATCCGTGTTGTTCTTAATGATTTCGTGCTTAAAAAGTTAATCTTTATATTCTTACTTAAGTTTTCATATGTTTAAGCTTTAAGATCTTTGTGCTTATTGGTTTGTTTTTATGTTTAGCTTATTTACTTTTTGAAAAGATTTTCTTAAAAAGTTTATCTTTTTATAGTTTGATTAAAAGTTGCTTACTTTAAGATTGGATAAGTTGTTATTCGTGCTTGTTTAGCCTTTTTCATATTAGATTCGTTCTAGTTTTGGTGTTGGCTTATTCCTATAGCTTATTACCTTGGCTTATTTTTGAATACCACTTAAATCGGAAAAGGTATAAACCCTTTTCCGATTTGGCATTCTGATCACCACCCCTCATTCCGATCGTTTGATCGGAAAAGGGTTTTGGCTCTTTCTGATTTGCATCTCCAATATTCCGATATGTCAGATCGGATTAGGGTTTAAGATTCCGACGTGGGTATTTTGTGACATTCCGATTAGGTGTCTACCATACATTCCGATTTGACTCATTTTTAGTTATTCCGATTGGGGGCTTTGTTAAACATTCCGATTGGCATTGTCTTCAAATATTCCGATTGGGTGTTTGCCATATTCCGATAAGCCACATATATTGACATTCCGATCAGCCTTATTCCGACTACATATTCCGATCAATGTACTTTAGATATTCCGATTTGGCTGTTTTCCAATTGTTTAGTCTCTTGTTTTTACAAAGTCTTCAAGTGTTAGTTTTATTAAGTGTTCAAGTATTTTTCTAATCTTGCCTTTAAGTTTTCAAGCATTTATTTTTAACTCGACCTTTTAGTTTAATCTTTTAAGCTTTTACTTTACTCAACGCCATTTACATTTATTTACTATTAGCTTAAAATAGATAACAAACCAACCCCTTTTTAGTAACCAAGAACAAACTATTCCACTTTGAACAGTGATCAATTCGAGAAGATTCCGAGAACAAATCTGAACCCCATACAAAATCTCATGTATCATTTTTACTTAGAGATAATTGAGAGGTAATTAAATATAAAGTAAATAAAAATAAATAGAAAAAAATAAATGGGTCGGTTAGGGCTTGGTGTTGGCCGACTATGGGATAAGGTAGGGTAAGGGAATCCAGTTTGAGCCCAAGTAAGAAACATTAGCTAGTTTAACTATAAATACAAATCCCTGATACCCCTAAACGTTTTTCTCTCCCTCCCACACCCCAAAATCAGTCGATCCATTTACAAGAAAGAGGAAAAACCAAAATCAAATAGGGTTTAAAGTAAATAACTAAACTATGTTCGATTCTTCTTTAATTTAATTATCGTAACAATTATAAGTGACGGATTAGGGCTAAATAATTAGGTTTAATTACAGTTTAATGATTTAGGGTTTTTAAATATGTAATTAATGTTAGGGCTTCATAAACTAAATTTAGTTAATGATTTGTGCAATTAATGGTGAAAGCTTAGGGTAAATGAATGTTAAAATCGGATTAGGGTTTAGGCAGAAAATTAACCAAATTGTTTTGATGATATTACATGATAGAGAAGAGTTAGATCAACTTCTATATATGCAAACTGGAGTAGAAAGCGTATACTTTCTAATAGAAATTGTTTGAAAGTCTAATTCGGTCGTTTGGTATCTCATTCATTGTCAAAACTGTAAAAATTATCGACAAACACTAAAGTGAGTTTTGAATTTATTTAAAATACTTAAACATGTTATTTTTATTTGGTATTAACAATAGAGTAAGTTCATATGTTTTGTGAGTCTCGTATCGAATTTCAAAGCAATTGGAGGTGTTTAAGGTCGTCAACTTCTGTGTAACTTCTAGAGCATAAATTCAGGACTCAAACTAGACACTTTGTGTGCATGAATTTTTAAAAGGCATTTGTACTATAACTATGACTTAACGAATATTACAATAGAGTCATAATATGTATATATAGCTTACCAAAACATTCAGAGTGACACTCTTTAGTACTCACAGTGACGAATAGAAATCCTTCCGGTGTCAACCTCAAACAACACTGCGGTGGGTGACTCGCAAGATTCTTTATGAATCGAGCTTGTGACAAACTGGAAAGCAACTATGGTGCGATTTTTATTTGAATCAAACTTGTTCTAGGAATCTAAATTGAAGACTCTAATCAGATGGACAACTATTCCTTATGATTCACTCTTTACAATCGCAGTCTGCTTTGATACGATCGAGTTAAGAGAACTGGCTAGTACCGATGGGATACCAAATCGAGGAGGTTCAGCATTGAATCTACCCTATCACAGGTATAGTATTTGATACCGTCTAACGATCTTCACTGACCGTAGCTAAAACGCTACTGAATTAGGATGAAATGTTCAAATCCATTTCGTCTGTGTCTATATATGTTGTTGCATATCAAGAATGTGGCGTAGCTATGTACTAACTGAATTCGTCTCAACGTGTTCACACCAAAAGTTAAAGTCTTCCGCAACTCTGATGGATACTTGAAGTTCAAACAAGGACTACATACTTTGTGAGAGATTGCTAGCCTTTTGAGATATCAATGTAGTATGAACATGTCGATTCAGAAGTCACAAGAGCACAAGATGGAGATAATCAAGATACTCAAGGATAGATCGAAGATTTCAAGCACTCAAAGTCAATAAACAAATGCTCAAAATAAAGATCACCAAATCATGAAGGAGCAATCAAGACCAAGATACAAGACCTAAAAGATCACCTCCACAAGAATGTATTCGTTCAAGCATGTTAAGTGTTTTAAGATGACCGATACATTAAGGGAGATTGTTAGCCTTATATTTTATATAGTCAAACGAGAATGTAATAGGTCATCTTAGTCGTTAAAGGTCTTGTATAGTAATAGGCTGGTCGGGATAATCGGGCTTGGGCTTCAAGCTAATATTGTTTAAGTTAAGGGCTTTAAGCCCAAGATAAGCCAAGATCAGCCCAAGGATGAAAGCCCACGAGCCTATGGAAAGCCAATCGGTCGTGGCATATAAATACCCTCTTACATGTGTGGAAGAGGGGTTGTTGCTTCATTATTTCACATAGTTGTTTCAACCAAATCCTCTTATTACACTTTCTACTTTTTCTCTCCAACTTCTCTCTATTTTCTTTTCTTTCTCTCTCTAGTTTCTTATGTTACGGATTAAAGTGGGACAATAAAATTAAATGTCTCGTGAAATGTCCAAGTAATAATCCTTTGATATATTACTTTATGTTTGTTACACAGATTTTTTTAATGCGCAGAGCAAGCGTAAGAGGGAATAAGCATTTAAGCGTAGAGAGGTAATCATTAAGATCATGCTCTGGAATACATATTTTCTTTATAATTTACATAATATGTGTCTTTTTAATCATGTATCTTTTGTGATTTTTAGGAAAGGAAATGCAAGTTGATTGTTAAAACGGGAAGGATGATATGGCATCTATGACTACTTTATTGAAGGTAACCTGATATATTGGGTTGTTTGGTGTGCAACATGTGAAAGTCTTAAGAAAACATTATGTTCCAACGGAATAAAAGGAGAACATGTATAATTTTGTATACTTAATATGATAATATGGTCATCTTATGCATTTTTCTTAATTTTATTAGAAAATAATGTCTCATTCATGAAAGTTTTTATATACGTGATGATTTAACATAGGTGTTTTGTGATTTTGTGTTCTTTCTTAGTTATAAAAGTGACTGCAATATTGTTACTAACCTCGGGTTTCCATGCATCTTGACCAATCTTGTCAGTAGTGAAGATCTAGAAGTACATGAAGGTGCATTAAAGGGTCTTTGTGGAATCTTTAGATTCATGGATCTTTGAGCTAATATGATATGCATCATGTTCATATGATAAATATAGTGGAATATGAATACGACACATAAACAAGGTGTTAATAAACAACAAGAGAAATTCCTCCTAACGATTACTTGTGTTAATATCAAACGATTAAAACAAATAACCCTAGGCGTGTATACATTGAATCCCACGCCTAGAACACGAAGACACTTTAGTTCTACATTGTGAATAATTGAATGAAAAACCTATGCAGGGTGTGTGTTTATATATTACACATAGCCCTCTTTACAAGAAATCTAATAACACTAGGAGTCCTTCCATATTTTTCACTTTAGTCCTCTTCCTTGTGTAGATGGTCTCCGTATTCTTTTAATTCTTGATATTTGCATATAAGTCCTCTTGTTTCATTATTGTATGTTTTGTCTCATCAAATCTTATTACCAACAATCTTCCCTATTTGATGATGACAAAACCAAGCTTCAAATCTTGATCTTTCACGAATAAAAACAAGCTTCCCTTTAAAGTAAGATATCTTGTAAAACATATCACCACATAAAATAAGTTGCATACCTTGATCTTTGAATATTCTTCCCCTTTTGTCTCATCCAATAGGGGTCTTCTGAAGATAAGCAACTAGTAAACACTTCCCCTTGAGTGGTGCATGTAGATGAATCACGAACTATGTAGACTCTAATTGTAGATTACTATTGAAGAAAAATAAATATAACTAATTTGTTAAAGAAGTGGAATCTCCCAAGCTTGTACCTTATATCTTGCACTATCCATGTGACATCGAACTTATATGAAGTTTGAGAAAAATATAAGTAGACCTCGATCTCTTTGTCAAAATACTCATCTTCTTATGAGACACCGATCAGAATAATGTAACTCCTTCAAGTGATAGAAATCAATCCTTGCTAGATATGACAAGTCTTTGTCACCAACAAGTAAGCACGAACAAGTTATCTTTAAAGTCAATACATGGACTCACGACTTAAAGATATGATAAGAAACAAACCTGTGAAAAAAAACTCCAACATCAAATAAGTAATAATCAAACCTCTACATCGAAACCTTCAATTTGTAATGAAGATCGTCTAACTACAACATCATCCTCTTCTTTTATGCAACTGCTGCCTCTATCGGCGATCTGCTTCTAATCAAAGTCGGTACGTAACCGTAAGGTTAGCCTTGTCACATAATCAAATAATATGTTATTGCACCAAACATCTTCAAAACGAGCCATAAAACTTTAATAGTCAGCTCTGTCCGAGATCCAGTATCATCCAATATCCTTCAGCATGTATTGTCGAATATCAGACAATACTTGTCAGCCGGTAGACTTTCGGACAACACTATTATTCTTTCAGAGGGTAGTATATATGTGTTAGTGGCTAGTGCTACCCTCTGAATCCATCAGTGGATACAAATAACATCACAGTGGGTAAAAATAAATAAGATCATTGCCTAGAATATTACCCCACTGTATAACAATTAGCTTTTGTCTTTGTCTACTTTCTTTAGATCACTTCCTTTATGTCTTCAAACCTAACAGCCTTTATTCTTTGAACAATACTACCAACTTGTCTTGAAACAACTCACTTTCTATGTTCCTTTTTGTATCATACATATATACGGACATAATTGGACCACATAAGTAAGTTCAAAAATTGAAAACAGTACTCATGTGAATGCATTGGCTATTATGCTTGTGCGAATATCAAATCTCCAAGTCAAAGCTCACGTCCCTTTACATCATGGACCATACAAAACCTTGTAACCAATCAATCTTCATCCATACAATGAGCAGCACACCTTTGTTGACCACACCATTTACCTTAAAAACTAATGTGAACGATTTTGTTGGTTAACATTAAACAAATAGCCACGTGAATACATGACATTGAAATCACAATGTCTTGTGAATTAAACCATCTCGTGACATAACTACACATTCTTGGGATCACGATATGTCAACATCTTGCTTTTCAATATTTTCCTCTTTTTCATCTTCGCATCTTTTTGGACCACAAAGGAATACTACAATACATGATTTGTCGTGTAATCAAATCAGTACGATACCAAACGTGGACGTACCATAGAGATTCTTTTCATAACTTGGTAAAAATCACACGTTCCTTATCACATGCTGCTACCTCTTTCTTATCTTTCAACGATCATCAAACTAGCAACCAGATCGAGGGTTCTTGAAACCCTAAAAACGAATTCTCTATTAAATCACAGCATCAAACATGAAACACCTGTGGTATCATACCATTCTCTTGCAATCAATAACACTTCGAACACAGACATTAACATTTGATCGATCTTTTAAATTCTTTTTTTTAAGATCTAGGGTTTACCATTGTGACAACCCTGGTTTTGAGGTTCGCCACTTAGTTTTGTTTTGTGCTAGTTGCGTGTCTTTACGTGTTTATATGCTTACTGGTGTGTATAGATTGTGGTTTGTATATCGTTTCCGGTACGGGGTACCTTGTGAATGAAACGATGTGTGATGATTTCATGTTCATGAGTTCACATGGTAGTGACTATGAAGTGAGATGGTGTTATTTGGTGGTTCTAAGTATACGTATATGTATTATAGAAAATCGTATTTTTACGATTTACGGTTTAGCATTTAGAGGTCGCGGATGAGGTAATTAGTCATATGAATATTTTTCGGGATGGTTTTAAGTCATTTAGGACTTAAATATAAAGTTTATTTCAAAATTTGTGATTTTTTATAAAAGTGTATATTTTACGACTTTTACGGTAAAACGTGTAAATTTGACTAGTTTTACGGTTTTGAGATTTTGGAGGCTTTAGGAGCTGAAATAAATTAAGTAAATTTAAGGTAATATTATTAATACATATATTAATAATAAAAGAAGGAAAAAAACGAATTTAGGGGTGTTTGGGTCGGTTTAGACGCACCAAAGAAGAAAGAAAGAAGGGAAAAGCCCAAAACAGGCCCAATGGACTTGTAATGGGATTAGGGGGCCTTTAGGACTTAACCAAACCCAACTCATAACCATAATAATCAGGTTTTTAACCTCCATAACATCTCCTAGTCGAAATTCATCAATGGTGGCTAATTAGGGTTCTTTAAAAATTAGGTTTTCTCATATTCCATTAAATTAAAGGTAAAACCTTCTTAACCCTTTTCATATTAATTGTTTTTAATGTTTTCTATGATCATCTTATGATGGATTTAGGTTAGGGTTTAATTAAAAACAGTATATTAATCATATTTTAATGATTAAATAAATTAGGGCTTGTAATTAGAGGGATTAGGGTTAATTAATGAGGTTGATTTTGTTAAACCCGTTTTTAAAAACTGGGCAGATTTTGAGTCAATTGTTTTGATCATATCGGGAGTTCTATAAACTCTTATTTTACGATTCAAGTACCCCTGGAAAGATATTTGAAGTGGTTTTCCAATGCAAGAAACGAGAACTAAATTGGAGGTCGGGAAGTAGGACAAAAACAGGTTACAACAGTCGGAGGTCAAAACAGTTTTGAATTCAGCCTGTTTTCTTTTTAAGTTTTGGGTTGTTTGGGGTACTTAGGATTGCATTGGGATCTTCTCACGAACGTGAGAGATGGTTTATATATTGTAGTAAGTATCTGCACTTGGGATAAGGTTGTGGTTTAGGGTAAGACCTCTTAATGGTAACAAACTTTTAGTACGTTTAAAATCAGGAAATCTGGAATGACAAAAGTAGATATATGTATATCGGGGCCTTAACAGTATATTTAAGGTTAGGGCAAGTGGGAGGTGTTAGCCAATATATGTAAGGGTATGAATATTTCTTTTACAGAAACCATGGGTATGTTTAATTGGATTAATGACTTAAAGTTTTGAGACTTAAAAACTAGGACTGATTTGTGTAAAATATGAACGGGATAGTTATTAAACTTAACCAAGTTAGGGACTTGTTAAGGAAGGGTAATGGGGTTATTAGAGCTTATCAATGAGGTATTATATGGGAATAGGCTAGATGTCCATCATAGGTTGATGAGCCATCTTGGTGATTGGTTCGGGTATTGATTGTGTGTTTTTGGTTTGTTAGCTCGTTGCTAGTGCGAGGACTTGTGAAGAAGCTATCAGGTGAGTTTCATAGTCCCATGTCTTTTAATGATTTTGACTTCCAGATGGGATGGAAGAGACACTGTTTGGTTTTATAACTTATGCTGTGAATGTTTTATGATTGGTAATGGACTTGTGTGTGCACTTATGTGATTAACTGCTATGTGATTCTTTATTGTGTTTATGATTTGGATCGGGGGACACGTACCGTCTCAGTTCTTGTGGTTTGACAAGGTAGTGGCCTTGAGGTTTGACAAGGTAGTGGCCTTGTGGTTTGACAAGGTAGTGGCCTTGTGGTTTGACAAGGTAGTGGCCTTGTGGTTTGCCAAGGTAGTGGCCTTGGGATAGGTACATAGGGTGATCATCTAAGGTACCATGATGTTGTTTGACAAGGTAGGAGCCTTGGATTTGGTTTGAAATGTTTGATCTTGAATTTTTAGTTGTTAATGCATACTTGTAGCACATTGTCCATATGTTATTGTATTGGTGTTTGTTATTCACAGCTTGTAACTGATTTGGCGTTAGAGTCTAAACCTATGACTCTCACCAACTTTATGTTGATGTGTTTTAGTGTCTCTTTCAGGTGTGAATATGGTTGAGCTTGAGGATAGAAGTGGCTAGACTTGGATGCCTTAGGATTGCATATAGAAGGAGAACCCCGTTCCTTCTTAGTTTTTATTTGTTCATTTAAATAATTGATATTGTTGGCACCTATATGTTTGTTTTGTTTGTGTTACTTGTTTGTCTTGGGTAAGAGGTAGGACTGTTACCTACTTACCTAGACTCCTGCATGTTGAGATATTGTCATGACATTTGTGTCGCCATTTATGACATTTCTTATATCATTTAGTTATCTCTATAGACACGCTATTGTTGTGATGATATCCATACGTCGTGCCCCATATTCCGCCATGGTGGGGTGTGACAGAATGGTATCAGAGACAATGGTTATAGAGAATTAGGTTGCCTAGTCGCGTAGCCTAGTCTATAGCTTAAGGGTCCCTGCATATAGGCGTCATAGGAGTATGTGTGCATTTTATTATAATTGATGTGTTTGAATGTTATTTATTGTGATGTTTTGACTAGTATGAATTGAACCATAGTAAGTTCATACTTAGCCACATGTTATTTTCTTTTTGGGTGGTGACTAGTGCAGGTTGAACCATAATCGTCCACACTAGTCATTGTCGTATTTTGCTTAAATTGTACATTATAGTACATAATTTGGTGCATGGTAATTCTATCTTTTGTTGGGTTATTTTATGTACCTGAGGTACAATATTTTTCTTTTGATGTTTAAGTCATGTTCCCTAAGAATCATGTGGTGGTTCGAGTTACTAGGAGTACATGGGTAGGAAGGATTTTAAGCCGTTTCCACTCTTATGGGCGACATGACTTATAACTGATTATGTTTTCGTTTTAGATTTAGTCTAGGCTGTTTAAGCTAGACTATGGATTTCTGTATTCCAAGATTTTTATTATGTTATTTTTATAGATGGAGTTTTGGATCTTATTGGTTATGTGGTTATGAGCTTATGTGAGAAAATGGATTTATGTGTTATATGTTGTATTGATTCTTATAAGTGTCATCATAGGAGGGAGTGCATTGGGGAAAGGGTAATTGTATAAGTATGGTGGCCAACATAGTTATACAAGTACCACAACTTCAATGGGTTCCCAAGTATGGTTGCATGAAAGAGGGTTAGTACATGCTTGTATATGATGAGATGTAGAATTTGGGTATACGTATTTTATATGGGTATATGTAATGGCTACCTACGATATGGCTATTGTTCTTTTTGTGTTATATGTTTTGGGTTATAGTTGTGTTGTGTGATTTTGGGGTCACACGATATGGTTTGGTTTTGGAGGTGGGCTTTATGCCTTGTTGTGGCACGGTGAGATGGTGATTACTCGTATGGAAAAACGAGCGTATAAAGCGATTGATTGACTTACGTGTATGATAACGAGTATGTTTGGGGGATTCAATAGGTATACATATGCGGATGTATATATACTACTATGTGTTAAGTTATGGTATATGGTCGTTCACTAGTTATTATAACTTGAACGTGCCTTGTGTTTGTTCGTGTTTTATGGTGCTGGAGTTTGGTGGAGTTTCAACGACGTTTTGAATCTTTTGAACTGTGTCTTGTAGCGTATTTTTTTTAGTGTCGTATTTCACGTGTACGTTTTAAAACGGTGTTCTTGGTTTTAAGTCTATTGAAATAACCTGAGATTTCTTTTGAGATAATGAAATCTTTTATGTTGAGTCTTACAATTCTTTTGGTTGGTATATGGAAAAAGGGGACTTGGAAATCTAGTATAGGGTTAGATAGTTGGTCGTATTCGGTAAAATAAGGGTAAGGTCGTGTTTGAAACAAGATGTAACATAAGATTTCTTTTTAGTCAACACTTATTTATTTCAAATTCTAAAAGACTTTCTTTAAAATAAAGCGAAGTAAAATTTCTTTCAACTTACATAGTTTATATAATTGGGTTTAACCGATTCACGTCATTTATAATTATTAATTCAAGGTTAAATTGAGTTTATGAAGATTTCACATACAATTTTATCTTTCATTAATATAAAACTGTTTCGGTCATAACTTGTTCGTTTTTAGAGCTTTTGAGTGATTCAAAAGCCAAAAATTATGTACTCGGAACGTACTTTTCAAATATTCAGAAAGTATAGTCATGGGAGGTCAGTGGACTGGTCGGAATTGTTGTACAAGTGTCGGGATCAAGGTTGAGTTTTGAATAGTAGTTTATTTTTATTTGGGGTGCACGGGATACCTAGTCCTTGGGTTGAGTTTTGAGATCGCCTAGAAGGTTGTTTGTAGATGGTTTGAGTCACATAGATGTGGGGAGGTAAAAAAAATAATAACAATAATAAATAAGAGTATATTCTTTTGGAAAGGTCGGTCTTTTGCACGGTTTAAATAATATGTTGCAGGGCGTAATATGTTTTGGTTGCCATTGGGTGTTTCTTGGATTATTTTTCGTTGTCATGGGTCATTTTGAATTGATACATGTTCTGGGTTTGAGTTTTCTTTTGAGTCTCGTGGTTTTTGACTTGTTTTAATTGGTGCACGTGAAATGTCGTTAGTTATCCGTTGGTTTGATTCGTTGATCGTATCTGATGGATTCAAGATGTAGTTTTGGTTTCGTATTTTTCGGGAGCGTTGAGGTAGTCGTATGAAAGACTTGGTCGCGCCTACACGCTTAAGTAGGTGACCATGAGAGAACGGTCGGAATACCCTTAGTGGGGAGGAAAGAAGTTCGTAGACGAACTAGTGTGGTCATGAGGTCTCTTAGGAGTACCAAGGAGATGAATAGAGATTTGTGGGATATTAGCACAAGTAACGCGCCATAGAGAGTGTTGGAAGGGGAAGTAATACCTCAAAGGTACTTATGATTGTTCGTAGGGCATGTAAGTTTTCCGAAATTTCCTGAAATTTAGTAGGTTTGCCTATTACTGTGAGGTAGAACCATAAATAGAGCAAGTAGGAGAAGTGAGAGGAGTTGTAGTTAGTGCCCTTCTAAGGCAAATCGTTGATGGAGTGATTTAAAATAAAAAAAACAAGAGCTGTTAGAGATTACAAGGAATGTCGGATAAAAGTTGAGTTGCTTAGTAGTAGATTGGATGAGGAAGCGTTTTGGAGGCTAAAGAGGTGGATTGGATAATGAGCCGATCTTGGCATTATCGGAAGGACCGGATGAATTCGCGAAGCATGACGATACGTGGAGCAAGGATTTGGACGCGTACGAGGACGACAAAGAAAGGCGATCGCTTATACGTTGCAAGAACTGAAGATTTGGATGAACTGGATAGACTTAGTTAGTGGAGCTGGACTGTTATATCTGCCTAGAATGCTAGAGGCATTTGGTGTACGAGACGTGGAGAATGATCTATACGGATCATGAACGTCTCCAACACATATTCAATCATCTTGATTGAACATTTGGCAAAGGTGATGGGTGGAGTTAATTGATGAAAGAAAATTGCAAGGCCAAGTACCATCTGGGAAAGGCAAGCATGGTCGATGAGACATGGAATAAGAAGGACGAGGTGAAGCTTAGACGAACTTGAACTATAGGGATGATGTATTAGAGTGGTTTGGATGAAGGATGTGGGTTGCACGAGTTGAGTTGTCTAAAGTAGTGAACGCGTCAACATTTATGTTGTGTGTCTTGGAGAATCGTAAGGAGGAAAGGGACGTAGACTATACTTCCTACATGGATAGGAGTAGTTTAGAAAGGGCGATGTAAGGACGAAGTTGGTGGAAGGGATACATAATGCAGTGGGGGATTAAGTACGATGAGAGTTGGGTGATAGTCGATAGACTGACTAATTCATCACCTATTTCAAGAGGAATGAGAAGTCACGTAGTTGGGAAGTTGGAAGAATTAATGGATATGTGAAAGACAGTAATAGGTCACTTTGTAAGGAAATTGGAATTTAAAGTAGTTTGGGATACGGACTGAAGGGAGTTGATGAACATAATTAGACATGGGTGATTGATTTAGAGGTATTTCGGAAACTCGTTAGCGATGGCTGAGTTTTCATATAATGATAGTTATCGTACTAGAAGTCGATAAATGCCATTTGAGGCACGATATGAAAGGATAGGGTGAGTTGTCCTCATTGTGGACTAGAATTGGTAAAAGAGGCTACTAATGTGGTAATGGTGTTTGTGGACAGAATGAGAGCAACAAGGGATGCTATGTAGAAAACGAGGAAACCACTAGATTTAGTGACAAAGTTATGTATGGAGTTTCACCCATAGTAACGGGTGGTATGTTTTGGTAAAATGGAAGAGTTGATGTAGAGTTTTGTAGGTCCATTTATGATCTTTAGAAAGATCGGACCATTAGCTTATGAGCATAGAATTTCCTGGGGGAAATGAGTTGTATACATGATACATTTCATGTATTGAGATTAGTAAAGGTTATTTGAGAATGCATTTTGCATGTACGGTTATTCGGGACTTGTGTTAATGAGAGTCTTTGTTTTATCAAAGAGTCATCTAGGAGATTTATTGACTGTGAGGTCAAGAGTTTGGCAATGAGTTTAATTGTTTTTGGTTTTTACATGTGGTATTTTGAAACTTGAACTAAAGTTCACTTGGAAATGAGAGGAGTTCTTTTAGAACAAGTATCCTCGTGTGACTTGTTGTCTGTGTGTTTGATCCTAAGGAGTAAATCTCGGGACGAGATTTCTATTAGGAGGGAGTGATGTGACAACCCTGGTTTTGAGGTTCGCCACTTAGTTTTGTTTTGTGCTAGTTGCGTGTCTTTACGTGTTTATATGCTTACTGGTGTGTATAGATTGTGGTTTGTATATCATTTCCGGTACGGGGTACCTTGTGAATGAAACGATGTGTGATGATTTCATGTTCATGAGTTCACATGGTAGTGACTATGAAGTGAGATGGTGTTATTTGGTGGTTCTAAGTATACGTATATGTATTATAGAAAATCGTATTTTTACGATTTACGATTTAGCATTTAGAGGTCGCGGATGAGGTAATTAGTCATATGAATATTTTTCGGGATGGTTTTAAGTCATTTAGGACTTAAATATAAAGTTTATTTCAAAATTTGATATTTTTTATAAAAGTGTATATTTTACGACTTTTACGGTAAAACGCGTAAATTTGACTAGTTTTACGGTTTTGAGGTTTTGGAGGCTTTAGGAGCTGAAATAAATTAAGGAAATTTAAGGTAATATTATTAATACATATATTAATAATAAAAGAAGGAAAAAAACGAATTTAGGGGTGTTTGGGTCGGTTTAGACGCACCAAAGAAGAAAGAAAGAAGGGAAAAGCCCAAAACAGGCCCAATGGACTTGTAATGGGATTAGGGGGCCTTTAGGACTTAACCAAACCCAACTCATAACCATAATAATCAGGTTTTTAACCTCCATAACATCTCCTAGTCTAAATTCATCAATGGTGGCTAATTAGGGTTCTTTAAAAATTAGGTTTTCTCATCTTCCATTAAATTAAAGGTAAAACCTTCTTAACCCTTTTCATATTAATTGTTTTTAATGTTTTCTATGATCATCTTATGATGGATTTAGGTTAGGGTTTAATTAAAAACAGTATATTAATCATATTTTAATGATTAAATAAATTAGGGCTTGTAATTAGAGGGATTAGGGTTAATTAATGAGGTTGATTTTGTTAAACCCGTTTTTAAAAACTGGGCAGATTTTGAGTCAATTGTTTTGATCATATCGGGAGTTCTATAAACTCTTATTTTACGATTCAAGTACCCCTGGAAAGATATTTGAAGTGGCTTTCCAATGCAAGAAACGAGAACTAAATTGGAGGTCGGGAAGTAGGACAAAAACAGGTTACAACAGTCGGAGGTCAAAACAGTTTTGAATTCAGCCTGTTTTCTTTTTAAGTTTTGGGTTGTTTGGGGTACTTAGGATTGCATTGGGATCTTCTCACGAACGTGAGAGATGGTTTATATATTGTAGTAAGTATCTGCACTTGGGATAAGGTTGTGGTTTAGGGTAAGACCTCTTAATGGTAACAAACGTTTAGTACGTTTAAAATCAGGAAATCTGGAATGACAAAAGTAGATATATGTATATCGGGGCCTTAACAGTAGATTTAAGGTTAGGGCAAGTGGGAGGTGTTAGCCAATATATGTAAGGGTATGAATATTCCTTTTACAGAAACCATGGGTATGTGTAAGTGGATTTATGACTTAAAGTTTTGAGACTTAAAAACTAGGACTGATTTGTGTAAAATATGAACGGGATAGTTATTAAACTTAACCAAGTTAGGGACTTGTTAAGGAAGGGTAATGGGGTTATTAGAGCTTATCAATGAGGTATTATATGGGAATAGGCTAGATGTCCATCATAGGTTGATGAGCCATCTTGGTGATTGGTTCGGGTATTGATTGTGTGTTTTTGGTTTGTTAGCTCGTTGCTAGTGCGAGGACTTGTGAAGAAGCTATCAGGTGAGTTTCATAGTCCCATGTCTTTTAATGATTTTGACTTCCAGATGGGATGGAAGAGACACTGTTTGGTTTTATAACTTATGCTGTGAATGTTTTATGATTGGTAATGGACTTGTGTGTGCACTTATGTGATTAACTGCTATGTGATTCTTTATTGTGTTTATGATTTGGATCGGGGGACACGTACCGTCTCAGTTCTTGTGGTTTGACAAGGTAGTGGCCTTGAGGTTTGACAAGGTAGTGGCCTTGTGGTTTGACAAGGTAGTGGCCTTGTGGTTTGACAAGGTAGTGGCCTTGTGGTTTGCCAAGGTAGTGGCCTTGGGATAGGTACATAGGGTGATCATCTAAGGTACCATGATGTTGTTTGACAAGGTAGGAGCCTTGGATTTGGTTTGAAATGTTTGATCTTGAATTTTTAGTTGTTAATGCATACTTGTAGCACATTGTCCATATGTTATTGTATTGGTGTTTGTTATTCACAGCTTGTAACTGATTTGGCGTTAGAGTCTAAACCTATGACTCTCACCAACTTTATGTTGATGTGTTTTAGTGTCTCTTTCAGGTGTGAATATGGTTGAGCTTGAGGATAGAAGTGGCTAGACTTGGATGCCTTAGGATTGCATATAGAAGGAGAACCCCGTTCCTTCTTAGTTTTTATTTGTTCATTTAAATAATTGATACTGTTGGCACCTATATGTTTGTTTTGTTTGTGTTACTTGTTTGTCTTGGGTAAGAGGTAGGACTGTTACCTACTTACCTAGACTCCTGCATGTTGAGATATTGTCATGACATTTGTGTCGCCATTTATGACATTTCTTATATCATTTAGTTATCTCTATAGACACGCTATTGTTGTGATGATATCCATACGTCGTGCCCCATATTCCGCCATGGTGGAGTGTGACAACCATAAAAATCCTAACTAGAATCGATCAACATATATTCAATCACGTGTAATCATAAACATCAACAACAACCTTTTCTGTTTTAAAATCCGATCTAGGGTTTATTCTCAAAATCCCTAAAAACGAAATCTTCTAAAACATCACAGCTTTAACCAAGACGTATCACCAACACCATTACCACAAAAACATCTTTTTCTGTTTTGAAAACCGATCTAGGGTTTAGGGGAAGAAACCCTAAATCTTATTTAATAAAAAAACAAAAACAGAAAATTCAAAACCTTTTTCTGTAGTGAACTTCGGTGATCAATAACTTACTCATAACCGATCAAACCGACGATCTCACCGGTGATATCCTAGACACATGTGTCGAGAATCTACAACGCGAATTTCACGACGATCCAACGGTTAACGAATGAGATGTCGTTGTTTGAAAATCACTGTGCAGAAAAATTCGACCATAAAACCATATACGATTTTTTATGATTTTTCACCATTCTTCGACTCGAACACCTTGTTAGATCCTAGTATCGTAAGCCACCGGCTCTGATACCAATTGTGGAATCCTTAGATTCACGGATCTTTGAGCTACTAGGATATGCATCATGTTCAATATGATTAACATAGCGGAATAAGAACACGACACATAAACAAGGTGTTAATAAACAACAAGACAAATTCATCCCAACGATTACTTGTATTAATATCAAACGATTAAAACAAATAACCTTAGGCGTCTATACATTAAATCCCACGCCTAGAACAGGAAGAAACTTTAGGTTTATATTGTGAATAATTGAATGAAAAAACCTATGTAGGGTGTGTGTTTATATACTACACATAGCCCTCTTTACAAGAAATCTAATTACACTAGGAGTCCTTCCATCTTTTGCACTTTAGTCTTCTTCCTTGTGTAGATGGTCTCCATATTCTTGTAATTCTTGATATTTGCATATAAGTCATCTTGTTTCATTATTGTATGTTTTGTCTCATTAAATCTTATTCCCAACAGTCTTTACGAACTTGCTAATGACAAATCAAGAAAAAGAAATGTTAGCACACATGAGGATGTGGAAAAAGTAAAACAAGTCCTCCAAGAAAGAATCAATAATATAAGCATAATAACCAACTGAGCTAGCTTAGTTGGCCACCAAGAGTAACCTTGAGGAGGTATTTTTGGAGAGGTCTTGAGTTCGAGTCTCACTAAGGACCTTCAGAGGCCCGAAATAAATAGGAGCAGCAGTGAGGTTTATCTCCTAAGGAGAATG
Organism: Glebionis coronaria; assembly: GCA_025667525.1. NCBI lineage: Eukaryota > Viridiplantae > Streptophyta > Magnoliopsida > Asterales > Asteraceae > Glebionis > Glebionis coronaria. Next base: position 425,143,854 of record CM046879.1, on the reverse strand, counting down.
TTCGAGGCTTGCATACTACCCAACTAGATGTCACTGTAAGCTTGAATCACTAACTACTAACTCGTCGTTCAAAAAAATAAATAATATAAGCATAATGTTTGCTAAAGATCTTCTTGTTGTTAAGGATGAGCGGCAAGATCTTGAAGTGACATCTGCTACACATATTATGCTTTAAGGTTTTCCACCTTATCAAATTTCGACTTTTCAAAAATTTCAATGCAAACGTGACTATTTTCATTGATTTAAATTAGATAATTTGAGTGGGATACGTCCAGAAATAATGTGCCACTATATGATTTTCAACTTTTCAAATAAAAAATGTAATTGTGATATCGGAAAGTGTCTGATTTTTATGCTGGATAATTAGGTGTTTGGTTGCGGATTTCATGCAGAACAAGATAGTTACTTATTATGGTTATAAGAATAATTCTTTTTTTTTTGCTTTATTCGTCTTGCATGATGCAAAAGAATATTAATTAAACGGTTAAAACTTCTTACAGACAATCTCAAAATTCGTCAATTGTTAATTTAAGCATTTAAGTGTGGTGTGGAGACGTATATAAACTCGAGTATCCTTTTACTTATTTGATAATTCTGAATTTGTACTCAGTTCATATACTAAACAGAAACAGAAACAAGATTAGATAGTATTCCTTCATGTTTTTCGTGTTTAAAATGACTAATGTCACCTTTGTTTTTATCTGAAATTTTAATCTGTTAATATCCCATGAGTACAAGAACGATGTATGAACATTTATTAGTAAGGATAACCCTCCTATAATGTTAAACATGTTACCTAATAAACATTACCCCTTCTAATAAACATGTTTAACCTAATAGTAATCTATAACATGTTATTGAAGATGTTTAATAAACATGTTATATATATACTAAAAGATGTATGAAAATTTATTAGTAACAATAACCCCTTATATAATGTTTAAGAAATAAAACATTGTTGAAAAAATATAACATGTTTATTAGGTTGTATGTGTGTGTGATATCAGCAACTAGGCATGCATTAATAAAAATAGTGAAGTAGATGGAATAGATTAGGCCCATTTATGATCATACATAAAATTAAACTAATTGCGACTGAAACTATTCAACATTCAAATGATGTTGTCCAAAGATTTGTCATAATATTTATAACATGCACCTATTAAGTAAATATCAATCTTATTTTGCTATTGTTAAGGTTTAGGAAGCGTTTGGTTTATGGGTTTTAAGGTGGGCCTAGGGAATTAAAATATAAATTGCATGTTTGGTTGATTTTAGTGGGCCCTCAAATTGGGTTTTTATCCTATATATTTTCTGTCTATAATTCCTTACATGAACCTTAGGATTGCAATACTTTTTGATTTTTTTTTGTGTTTATGTGGGTCCAATACTTACCTCCACCACTTGATTTATCTTTTTCTTGTTAATAATAATAATAGATTATCAGTTTTAAATATTATAATAATTTATACAAAAAATAATAATTAAATTTTTTATATTTCTTTTTTATAAAACAATATATTTTATCTCTCCTCATTAAATCTAACCCACATTTTAAATCTAAATCTAATCTCCTACTTTATAAACCTACATCTAAAGTAAAACTTAACTTCGAACCAAACGGACCCTTAGTTAACCATTGGTATAAGATTCATGTACTAATTGGTTAAATAAACCTTAACAATAGAGAATTAAGATTGATCTTCAGTGAATAGGTTTAAGTTATATATATTAAGAAGAGTCTTTCTGACAACATCGTTTGAATATTGAATACTTTTAGAAGCAATTAATTTTGTGTATGATCATAATTGGGCTTCAAAATGAAGATTTTTTAACAACGAATATTTTTACAGTCCTTTAGGAGATGGTGACATTAGATACTTAAATATAACACTTTTAATAATGATATATTAGTAGAAATTATTGAAGCTTGATATGCTTTTGATCGTGGCTACTGCAACTATGGAAAGATGTTTTTACACAATGAACTTGATCAAGTCGAATATTTGTAAGCATAATGGATTCTTCAACCATGCTCTAGTTTTTAGCATAGAGAAAGAAATATGTATCAGTTTGTAAAATGTAGATATAATGATGTACTTTCAATGCATGAAAATATGAAGGGGTAAACTGATAGGACGATCGAGATAACTTTGTTAATGTCTATATAAGTTGTTTAGCTATGGTACTTTTTATTCTTTATAAGTTAGAACTTGAGCTAAAATATTGCCACACATATTTAGAATTCCTGAATCCACGACTTTATAGGAACACTGTAATTTTTCATGGTAGTATTCCCTCCAAGAAGGAAGCGTAAAATTTAAGTGCACGACCTGGTTGGTAACTTGGGACGGTGTGTCCTGCTCCTCTAATAGTCACAAATGTTAGATTTTGGTATTCCACCACATATCCACCAACCTGAATAACAAAAGTGAAATTTCTATGAATTAGTCATTTACGTATCATTACAAATTTTTATCAATTATATTAAAAGGTATAATTTATACCTCCCCTTCGTACATCCATGGATACCATGACGTCTTTACTTTTGTTTTTAGTTTTTTTATTGAAAGTCTTGTTGAAGTGACTGGGCATTTCGCATCTGTATCTCCACTGCATATTATTAATAGTTGTTTTTTTAGTGCTTTTAAATTGTTTAGCATCCAAAAGCTCATGCATCAGATAGAAAAGTGAGTCTAGAAAAATGAGTCTATGTACCTGTAGATCCAAACACGGATTCCACTTCCCATTAATTCCTTAATCACAGGTAAAACAGTAAATGGCATGTCTTTCCAGTCAGTTAACAGGCTCCAACTATATTTAATAAAACAAATGTATAGTAGAATATTGAGAAGTATGATGTACATGTCAAATGTTCCGAAACTATGAAGGGTTAGTGTTTACTTGCAATGACACCAGAAACCGGGTTTTGCATGAAGCGACTTCTGCACAGCAGGAGTGTTCAAGTAATCGTGAATATATGGTTGGCTACATGGATCAAACCTTGATATCTATTTCAAACATGTGAATTGATGTCAATATAAAAAAAAGGAAAATTCAAAAAATTCATAACATGGTGGTTTTGGTGAACCAAAATGCATTTTGTTATCGATATGCATAACTTACTTGTCTAAATATCACTAATTTGTATAATTTGTTGACATGATATCATTTTAGCTTTGTTTAAGCTTTATCCTTTTAGGCTTTTAGCTGGTAAAAACATTTTTTCTCATTTTCTTTAGTTTTTCTTAGCTTCTAATTACTATATACCTTTAGTAGGAAAGATATTTCAAAACATTATTCAAAACTATCTTTCAAGTAACGACAATTAATATGTACTTTTAGTTATTTGCGGGTTTTTTTTATATATCTAAGTAAATCTATCAAGTATATAACAAATATCTAAAGATTTATTTATAAAATAAATACATTTGGAAAGGTCTTCAAATTGTCAACAAAAATGAACTAAACATTGCAATGGTTTTACTTAAGTGTGATTTTAGAAGTGAGTGACGAACTTTAATATATGTCTTTTGCAAAAATATATCATTTTCAAAACATTAAAACTTGGGTTATAAATTTTAATAAAAAATTTAAAACATAACTTTAAATCGTGTATATTTTTATAATTTCTTTATATAAAAAAGCTATTATGTCGTTTAGCTCATAAATATTCAACTATTTTCTTATAAAGATACACCAATAAGAAAGAATTTAAATTTTAAATCAAATGAGCCTAATATTACAATAGATTCGAGTTACAGACAATTTTATTAGATAATTATATAAAAATATTATTAAAATTATATCATCAAAAGGTTTGCAATTTAAAGTTTTGAAAAGGTTCTCAATTTCAAATTTCATCAAAAATATTATAAAAATTATATCATCAAAAGGTTCTCAATTTCATCAAAAGGTTACCAATATCAGCCTACAACCTGAAGGTTAGACTACGAAACCCGAACTTGTGTAGAACCTAGCATCTTTGCACAGCTTATACTCGATAGAAAAGTAACACAAGGTATTTGACCTAAACGATTAACTCTTGTTAATGTTTATAATACTTGAAAAATGTCGTATTAAACCCTTCCGATCACTTCCTTTTGAAGAGACCAGAGGAGGGAAACCGACTCCAACATGGACTCTAGTCGGCTGTGAATCCAAAATTAAAATAGAAAACTAAGAAAACATCAAACAACAATTTTGGTATTCTAGTCTATTTAGCTAAACATGAACTTGACACTAAGACCCATAGACCAATATAAAGACTAAAAACATAATGAGTCTCACCATTCGCTTTATATTAGCATATACAAACACTCAACAACTCCAAGTAATGTTGTACTTTGACTCCACCTTTGTCAAAGCATATGCAGCATTGTGTTCGATACCCACCTTTAGAACTTCAACCGTCTTTGGTATTCCTCTCATGAAAAACATGAAGTTGCGATAAGTGAATCAAGTCCTGATTATGACAATTAATTGCCACAGTGTTAAGCTCTACGCCCAACTCTTTCAAGGGCCCCCTTAGACAAATAGCTTCCTTCACAGCCTCCGTAAAGGGCCATATACTCCACCTTTGTAGTTGAAAGAGCCACTACAAGTTGTAGCGTTTCCTTTCGCCTTACAACATATCCATGTACAAAAAATGTGTAACAAGTGATAAACCTATCTTTATCCAGATCCTTATCGTAGTCTAAATCAACAAAGATGTAATGTCTACCTTGTTGCCACGATTTGTCCCATACAGCATACCCATGTTTACAGTGCTCACATATGCTATATTTAGCCTCGTGATCACCATTTAGTACGTTAAGCTCCCAACCATATTTTTATACGGCACCCTACTCATCCTTTCAACATCATAAGCACTAACTGGGCAATCCTTTATTGACTGTTTGAAGTTCCCATCTAGCGGCATCTGAATGGATTTCCCGATGTATATTATAAATTTAATTAAAATCTTAGAACTGTTCTGGATTGTGTCACACTCATAATCTTGCGACTATGATCATAGTTGATCTTCATACCAATAATTTTTTTTGCTTCCCTTGGCTCCTCGTGTCGAACTCATTTTTAATCCAAGACATGATAGACCCGATCTCAGCCTTGATCTTACAAGCAATCATCATATCGTGTACTTATAACAATAGATAAATATACTCACCTGGTGCATAACTTATGTAATATACGCACATGTCATAACTCATACTCTTGAACCCGTTGCTCAACATGAACTCATCAAACCTCTTATACCATTGTCTAGGTGACAGTTTCAAACCATATATATATATATATATATATATATATATATATATATATATATATATATATATATATATATATATATATATATATATATATATATATATATATATATATATATATATATATATATATATATATATATATATATATATATATATATATATATATATATATATATATATCAAGAACCCTTATATAGGAAGGATGGTGAAACAATTCCTTAAATACAAAATTCTATTAAAATGACACATGTAATTCATTAAATGGTTTCCATAAATGCTTCAAAAAGAAAATAGGAATTACAAAAGACGCCTTAAATACAAAATTCTATAAAAAAATATAAGGAAGGATGGTGAAACAATGCCTTAAATATAAAATTCTATAAAAATGATTCCATAAAATGCTTCAAATATAACATATGAATTACACATGATGCCTTAAATACAAAATTCTATATAAATATATATAGGAATTACAAATGATGCCTTAAATACAAAATTCTATAAAAATATATAAGGAAGGATGGTGAAACAATGCATTAAATACAAAATTTTATAAAATAATTAAATGCTTCAAAATTAATATAGGAAGATAGTGAAACAATTCCTTAAATACAAAATTCTATTAAAATGACACATGTAATTCATTAAATGGTTTCCATAAATGCTTCAAAAAGAAAATAGGAATTACAAAAGATGCCTTAAATAAAAAATTCTATAAAGAATATATAAGGAAGGATGGTGAAACAATACCTTAAATACAAAATTATATAAAAATTATTCCATAAATGCTTCAAATATAAAATAGGAATTACACATGATACCTTAAATACAAAATTCTATATAAATATATATAGGAATTACAAATTATGCCTTAAATACAAAATTCTATAAAAATATATAAGAAAGGATGGTGAAACAATGCCTTAAATATAAAATTTTATAAAAATGATTCCATAAAATGATTTAAAAATAAAATAGGAATTAGAAATGATGCCCTAAATACAAATTCCATCAAAATATATATAGGAATTACAAATGATGCCTTAGATACAAAATTCTATAAAAATATATAAGGAAAGATGGTGAAACAATGCCTTAAATACAAAATTCTATAAAAATTATTCCATAAAATGCTTCAAAAATAAAATAGTAATTACAAATGATGCCTTAAATACAAAATTCTATAAAAATATATATGAATTATAAATGATGCCTTAAATACAAAATTCTATAAAAATATATAAGGAAGGATGGTGAAACAATGCCTTAAATACAAAATTTTATAAAAATGATTCCATAAAATGCTTCAAAAATAAAATAGGAATTACAAATAATGTCTTAAATACAAAATTCTATAAAAATATATTTAGGAGTTACAAATAATGCCTTAAATACAAAATTATATAAAAATATATAAGGAAGGATGGTGAAACAATGCCTTAAATACAAAATTTTATAAAAAATAATTCCATAAAATGCTTCAAAAATAAAATACGAATTACAAAAGATGCCTTAAATATAAAATTCTATAAAAATATATATAGGAATTACAAGTGATGCCTTAAATAAAAAATTCTATAAAAATATATAATGAATAATGGTGAAACAATGCCTTAAATACAAAATTTTATTAAAATAATTCCATAAAATACTTCAAAAATAAAATAGGAATTACAAATGAAGCCTTAAATACAAAATCTATAAAAATATATATAGGAATTACAAATGATGCCTTAAATATAAAATTATATAAAAATATATAATGAAGATGGTGAAACAATGCCTTAAATACAAAATTCTATAAAAATGATTCCATAAAATGCTTCAAAAATTAAATAGGAATTACAAATGATGCCTTAAATACAAAATTCTATAAAAATATATATAGGAATCACAAATGATGCCTTAAATACAAAATTCTAAAAAATATATAAGGAAGGATGGTGAAACAATGCCTTAAATATAAAATTCTATAAAAATGATTCCATAAAATGCTTCAAAAATAAAATAGGAATTACAAATGATGCCTTAAATATAAAATTCTATAAAAATATAAATAGGAATTACAAATGATGCCTTAAATACAAAATTCTATAAAAATATATAAGGAAGGATGGTGAAACAATGCCTTAAATACAAAATTTATTAAAATGATTCCATAAAATACTTCATAAATAAAATAGGAATTACAAATGATACCTTAAATACAAAATTCTATAAAAATATATATAAGCATTACAAATGATGCCCTAAATAAAAAATTATATAAAAATATATAAGGAAGGATGGTGAAACAATGCCTTAAATTCAAAATTCTATAAAAATGATTCCATAAAATGCTTCAAAAATAAAATAGGAATTACAAATGATGCTTTAAATACAAAATTCTATAAAATACATATATGAATTACAAATGATGCCTTAAATACAAAATTTTATAAAAATATATACGGAAGGATGGTGAAACAATGCATTTAATACAAAATTTTATTAAAATGCACAAGAATAATATTAATTTCAAAAAAAATTAATGTAAAAACCTTATTCATAACATTAACATATACAAAATTTTTTACCTCATAAAATTCAAAATTACATAATATATTTATACACTATTATTAAAATTCTAAAAAAAATTTATGTAACAAACTTATTCATACCGTTAACGTATCTAAATTCAATTAACTCATAATATTCTTAAATAAATAAAATATCTTAAACTACGTTATTTTTGTCTATTCTATGCTACATTATTAAAATATCAGTGCCATAACTAACACTATATACTAAACTTCTAATACAAACATACATAAATTCGATTTTCATTAAAAATATATATACATAAAGCTTCCCCGTCCACCGGACGGGTCTAAAGGCTAGTATATATATATATATATATATATATATATATATATATATATATATATATATATATATATATATATATATATATATATATATATAGAGAGAGAGAGAGAGAGAGAGTAGGGATCCAGTAAGAAGAAAAATTAAAATAAGAAGAATAAGAAGAAATCCTGACCACAAATTCCACAAAGGAAGGAGAATTTTAAGGGGAAATGCATCTGACTTTATAGGTGCATCTGAAATATGTGGCTGTGGTTTCTTCTCATTCTTCTCATTTTACTTAATCTTCTTATTAGATCTTAACTCTATATATATATATATATATATATATATATATATATATATATATATATATATATATATATATATATATATATATATATATATATATATATATATATATATATATATATATATATATATATATATATATATATATATATATATATATATATATATATATATATATATATATATATATATATATATATATATATATATATATATATATATATATATATATATATATATATATATATATATATAGAGAGAGAGAGAGAGAGAGAGAGAGAGAGGAGCGTTATTGTGAGTACCAACCTTAAAATAAAAACAATAAGAACTGATCTGGACCATTAAATGTATCAATGATGATCTCACTTGATCATAATGAATTAGGTGGCATGTTCGTAATTAAGTTTAAATTAAATGGCAAATTAAAACAAACAATTATAGAGTTTAAACTAACACGTGCTAGTATTTCCCTTAACCATTTAAATGTCACCTTTTTTTACATTCATTCCAACCGTTTATTACCTCGTGACCTTTTTTTAGCATATCATATCTTACTTTTTATTTACTTAGTCAAACATTGATAATTACCTACTTTACAAAATGACGTGCATGAAAAAAAACAACCAACTAAAAAACATAAGTAATGCATATTTGAAAAAAATGTACAACCGACTAGAACACACATAAATGATACCTATTAGAAAAAATATACAATTAACTAAAACAAGACTCAAATAACACGTATTCAAAAAAATAGACAATAAAATAAAAATGACTCAAATGATACACACTCCAAAAATTAAATAAACAACTAAAAAAACGCAAATAATACGTCCCAAAAAAACACAACCAACTAAAAATGACACAAGTGATACGTTTTCTAAAAATTACAAGTGATACATATAGAAAAATATATACTACACACTAAAAAAGACTCAAATGATACGCATCTTAAAAAATGCACAACCAACTAAAAAAACTCAAATGATACGTAAAAGAATACGTAAAAGAATACAGAACCAACTAAAAAAGGACACAAGTGATACGTATCCTAAAAAATTACAAGTGATACATATAGAAAAATATATATACTACCCACTAAAAAAAGACTCAAGTGATACGCATCCTAAAAAATCACAACCAACTAAAAAAACCTAAATAATAAATATTAAAATAACAACCAATTAAAAATGAGCCAAGTGATATGTACTCAAAAAAATGCGTAACCATCTAAAAAAGACTCAACTTATACGTATCTAAAAAAATACACAGCCAACTGAAAAAGATGCAAGTGATACGTATCTGAAAAAAATACATAACCAACTAACAAAGACCCAAGTGATACATATTCGGAAAAAATAAAATACTCAATCAACTAAAAAAGACTCACGTGACACGTATCCGAAAAAAATACACGACCATCTAAAAAAGCTCACTTGGATACGCATTCGAAAAAAATACACAACCAACTAAATGTTTTTTATTAATACGTATTTTTAAAATACACTACCAACTAAAAAAAGGTAAATAATATATATCTAAAAAATGACCAAAAAAAATCACACAACCTACTACATACAACAAATTGCCTCGTCAATTACATGTATGAATTGTGTTGGCGTCATACTGTTGCAAATTGAATGTGAGAATGGTTGTATTTTACAATCTAAAATGTGAATTAAGAAAGAGCGTGTGATCATTTAATGGTATTTACTTTTACATTTATACATGCAAGAGATAATGAGAAATCAAATACCTAAAATACCCTTATTATTTAGCTAATAGTGTTTAGTGAGTTTTAATGATTAATATCCACGTGTCACTTTTTAATTGGTTCTTATCGTTTTTATTTTAAGCTTGGTCACTACATGAACGTAAATCTATATATATATATATATATATATATATATATATATATTATATATATATATATATATATATATATATATATGGGGAGAGATCAAATAAAAAGACTTTTTTTGTGAGAAGGATAAGAAGGATTTTTAGCCATTGATTTAAAATCAATGGATGAGATTAAATCAAAATCCTAACAAACTAACTAACTAACTAACTAACCATCTAAACGTGTTTTTTTTAAAGTTCTTCAAAAATTATGAAAAAATTCTAGTAGATCGGGTATGTTGGTGCAAAAAACTTTTGTGAAAAAAGTTTTTTTAATTTGAAGTTTTTTACGCTTTTTTAATGCACAAAAACGGAATTTTGATGCATAAAAACGTTTTCTTTTACGTTTTTTAGGTTTTTTGTGCATCTAAGAATTCATTTTTATGCCCAACTTCTTTTGACTTTTTGCTTTAAAATATGATTCCGCATCAAACTATAATAAATTGAAAATTTTTTGAATGAAAAAATTTTGTACACCAAAATTCACGTGTTTGTGCATCAAATTTTGTTTTTTGTGCATCAGAAAAACGTAAAAAACTCAAAATTAAAAAACGTTTATTCACAACTTTTTTAGGCACCAACAATTCCGACCATTTGGAATTTTTTCAGAATTTTTTGAAGACTTTTTTAAAATCGTGTTTTGGTGGTTAGTTAGTTAGTTAGTTAGTTAGTTAGTTAGGAATATGGATTTATCTTATCCATTGATTTTAAATGATTGGTTAAAAATCCTTCTTATCCTTCTCACAAAAAAAAGTCTTTTTATTTTAACTCTCCCCATATATATATATATATATATATATATATATATATATATATATATATATATATATATATATATATATATATATATATATATATATATATATATATATATATATATATATATATATATCTTTAACCAACATTGATAGCCTTAGAATGTGAGCACCATTTATGAAATTGTAATATTTTAGTAAAGTCGGGCACGTAAGGACTTGTATTGACAAGTTAATATAGTTAACTAGTGTCGAGGCCTTTAAATGCCCCATGTACACTTTCATGTAAGGGTGAGAATTTATATTGTACCATTTGAAGTGTGTGTTTCTTACTTTCTCTTTCAAGAACACACACATCCTACCTTCTATTTTTATCTTTTCCGACCTCCGGATAAATCCAAGTTAGTGTTAACAATAGCCATCAGATCTAAACGATCTAATCACGGGTGTTTTGTTTCGCTTAATTTCGTGGCTCGTTCAGATTATTTTATGCTTATTATTAAGATGTGTCATGGGGTATTTGAGCTTCTTATTTCAACAAAAGTTTAAAATTTTTTCCTTAAATTTTTTTTTCTTATTGTTGAGTATTTTTGTGGTTAAGTTTGATGGTCTAGCAGACTATTTAAGCTTATTTTTAAGCATAGAAGGTTTCAGCTTATTTTCCTATATTTTTATGTTATACTTATTTTAGAACAAAAAGCCTTAAGCTTTTCGTTGTAAAATCAAAAGATCTTGTTATAGATCTTCTTCCATAGCTTATTTGGAGCTAATTTTAGCCAAAGTTTGTAAGGGTTTGAAAACTTTGAAAATGTTTACTAGATACGTTTTTTTAGAATAAAAGGATATAGTGTTTCTTGGCACAATGACTCTTGGCATAAAATTTCCTGGAAAAGCGTTTCTAGACTAGGCTAGCGGTTCTTGCCAGCGACTCTTGCAAGCAACTTTTGCCAGTGTTTCTTAACAAATAAGTTTTGATGAAAAAAATTGATAGCGTTTTTTTTATCAAAACGCTGCCAAAATTTTGTCAAGAGAGCGCTTCTTTCTTTCACACCATTCTGATGTAACTCATTGAGTAAGCGTAAAAACAAGACCGAGTTGACCGAGTTAACTCACTAAGTCGAGAACGAGTTAACAGAGCTGAGTAAACCGAAAAAAGAGATAAAAACGACCAGCACATGTATAAACCTAACCCATTTCTTACAACCCAACTCAACGAATCCAAATCCAAATATTGTATATAACCCTTCGTCACAAATCCACAACTCCATTTCCTTCACCAATCAAAGAATCAAAACATATACATAACCATGATATCATATTCGTTCTTTCGTGGTATACTATTATAATTAGGAGCTCAAAGTATCAATACCAAATACCACGAAAAGAAACACTCATCACATATCGTTTGTAAAGCTTTATGGTTCATTTATATAGGAATTGAAAGAAGGAATTATAACAAGGTTGTTATATTCTTTTTCTTTGAGTAGATGCTACACGCGCAAATCAGTGGAGATACCAAATATGTATTTTTCATATCGTATCTTAAAATCAATTAGATATATAATTTAATAATTATTCTAACCTATGGAATTACATTAGATAAGTACATAAGGGTCAACTTTAAAAAATTGGTTGTGATCATACACTTGACACACAACTCATCCTTGATTTCCATCGATATTTCCTCCCTAACATAGATGTCAACACCCAAGCGTGTTTTCACTACCAAAAAGGCTAACTCACCTTTACCTTCCTCGCTCAACATATATCCCCAATTATCAAATAACCCTCTTTAAAAACCCTATTTCCTAATCTCCTATGTTTGTTTTCAATTTATTTTTATTTTATCAAATTGGTTAAAGATTCTTTCGATTCACATGTTCCTCTACCAATTAAGGTCTTTATTGAACTCTGACGTTTAGTGAATTTGTTTCTAGGTTAGGGTTTCGGTTTTATATATCGACAAAAAAGTAGCAGATCAACGTGGTAAACAGAAATTGGTGAGGATGGAGGTGGTTAGGAGGGCGGTGGTGAGGACGACATCAACACCGGTCTTTCTATAACAAGTAAAGGAAAGTGTCTGGATTTTCAGAATTTCTAATTAACGAATAGACCCAAATGATTTATAATATAGTATAGATTCATTTAGACTACACGATAAAATGAAAACCTATCCAAGACCTTTTGATAAGATCTTAAAGACATGCACCTTGACAGTCACATGAATATTTAAAGGTTTCTGAGCTTAGTTTTGGTTTGTATTTCATCTCGTTCGATTAGATTACAACAACAAATCTAATCGTGAGTTTGTAGTGGTTGGTTGTAATTGGATATCTTGGTTGTGCAGTAAGCAAAAGGGATTTGGTTGTGCTTTGTATACTTCCTATGGTTTGGAAAGAATAAGGTAAGAAAAAGAGGCGATGGATATAATACTGATAAAGTGATAATGGTTACGTTTTATTAACATCGTCCACAATGCTTAAACTACCAAAAAAAATTCATTTTAAAAAGCTTTTATAAAAGTTTTTTTCACTATAGAAATAGGTTTCACAAAGACTTTTGATGAAATACTTTTCTAAGCCTAAACTTTTGTAAAAAGCTATAGTCATTTTTGAGTTGGATATTAAATGCATTAAATGTAAATACACTAAAAAAAAGTCATAGAAAGTTATTTGCATTTTAGATGCCTTAAGGGAATATTTAGTTAAGCTTATTAATTGGTTTATATTTATGTTATACGAGTTATTTATAACTTATATATTATAAGTTTATAAGCCTTTTTTAAGTGTTTGGTTTAACTTTTTTTTAATGGCGAGTCATTTGAGCTCGTAGTGACAACCAATTGGGTAGTATGCAAGGCTCGAACCTTCTACTTAGGGGATAAGCCCACTCTTGGTTATATATTATTTTCGCCCCTGAAGGTCCACAATGAGACTCGAACTTGAGAGCTCTCCAATAACACCTCCCTAAGATTATTTTTGGTGGCTAACTGAGCTAACCCAGTTGGTTAGTTTAACTTCTATAATTAATATTGTGAAATGACAAAAAAAAACGTAAAAATAAAAAGGATGTAATAATTAATGTATGAATAAAAGTCTTTTCAGATAGTACTCTTATAGAAGCCTACTCATCCTTATATAAGCCAAAACGTTTTGACTTACCAAAACTCTCTTCTATAAGCTTATAAGCCTAGTAATATAAGCTTAAAACAAATGCTTATTTCGGCTTATTTAACACATACAGATTAATAAGCTTATTTGCCTATCTTCTAAGCTTAACCAAACATCCCTAAGGCTTTGTGATCTTTTATATCCTTTAAAGTTAGGTTAACAATTTCATAGTCGGGGTAATTGGTACACGCATGGTGTATGCAACAGAACATTCGAATTTTACTTGGAGACTGTTTTTTTAACTTAGACAAAATATTATGACAAGCTTGTATCATTTGAATTGTCGTGATGTTATATTATTTGGTCGGGTATTTGTTATCATCGTGAACAATAACAAAGCAAACAATGTACGATAGTGAAAAGTTATCTAAACAAATCATATCTCCTAATGGATATTCTTTTATCATTTTTCCTAGATGACGTCAATCTAACAAACACCAAAACAAACAAAAACACTTAACGCTTAAAAGATCTGATATAAAATTTACTTGAACGAAAATGGCTAGTTTTAATAATTCAAAGACAAGGTATTACGGAGTTAATTTGGTATTTCTTATCTAAAGTTGAAGAAAGATTTTACGAAAGCGTCCACTTATTTCATCATCGAGACATCCTTCTACAATCAACCCCTTTTATTTAAGCCCCCTCTATCGATTGATGAATTGCTTGAACACATAAAACTTATAACTGATACTTATATATAATTTTCATTAGTTGGGGTCGTTCGTTGAAGACATGGAGAACTAACACTTAAGGAAGTTGTGTTGTGATGATCAGTGTCACACGCAGTTGCAGATGTAGATACTTTCTAGGTGTTTTGTACTTCTTATACATTGTGCTTGGGGTATAAGTTAATCCAACACATGTATATTACAATTGTCCGTCAACAAGCAAAGACAAACAGGACTCGAGTTGGGATAGAAGTTATGAAGACTAGAAGACTTAGAAGAAGTCCTCTGCACTGAAAGCGCATTCTAATACTTTATTTTGTTATATTTATACTTGTTAGGAGCATTATAAGTTATTTCTTATGTCTCCACATAGCGAGAAGATTGTTAGCCCTATAATGTGAGCGTCATTTATGGAACTACAACAGTTTGTAAAGTTGGGCACGTAGGGAGGAGTATTGACAAGTTAGTATACTTAACTAGTGTCGAGGCTATAAATACCCCCTACATATTTCTATGTTATATGTACCTTGTTACCTTGTTTGTATCCCGGTGGTTTCCTCGTGGAGACCACTTCTTCAAGATTACCATGTAAAAGTTGTGGTATGTACATCAAGTTGCTCCAGCTCATAATCTTTACACATTGTTAGTGCAAGTATAACCCGAATAGATGTGTGTGAAACTACCGGAGTAATATTGCATTGTAGTAAATACATGCCCGCTGTGTGAATCCAAGAGCCACCAACCTTGCCTTATACGTATGCTTTTGAACACCTTCAGTCCCTTCCTTTATCTTGATCAACCATTTGTAGCTCACCAGCTTTTTCCCAAATGAATGATCTACCAACTCCCAAGGTCTTGTTCTCCCTTAGAGAATACATCTCTTCTTCCATAAAAACTTTTGACTAATAATTATCTTCACAAGCGATGCCTCATGGTATGTCAATGGTTCATGGGTATCTACTTCCTCTACTGCACCAACTCTCATCTCGAAACCTCAAAGGTTTTGTTCTTGTCTTGGCTCTCTATCCCAAACCAACTGATTATCTTTAAGATCTGGTGTCTGATCTATTTCTTGATCCCCTACAGTTTCATCATAGACATCTTCCTGATCCTTCTGATCTTCCTCAAGCGTACGACTATTTAAACTCTACATTTCCGCCTTATTTTGTAATTCGTCAACATGCTAATAAGTACTTACACCAGAACTCTTCAATGTGTATTTGTACATGACACTTTCATTAAAGACCACGTTCCTACTAATGACTACATTAGGTAATTCATTATCAAGTCTATATAGTTTAACCCCTTCACACCTTCGTGATACCTCAAAAGAACGCATTTTATCGCTCTCGGCTCGAGCTTACCTTGTTTCATGTGTGAATATGTGACAGATCTGGAAACCCTCAACATCCTATAATCACCTAGATGTCCATACCACATCTCCATATGTATTTTTCTCAATCGATGTCGATGGTGACCTATTGATAAGATATGAGGTAGTACATGTCGCTTCCGCCCAAAAGGTCTTGGGCATATAGACTAAATTAATAAACACCATACCTTATCCATGAGAGTTATGTTCATCCGTTCTGAAGTAGAGTCTTGGAAATTGTCAAATGTCTAGCAATCCTACTCTTAGTGCTTATTTCCTTAAATTCTCGTTTATAAAATCAAGAATATTATATGTCCTTAGTTTTTTAACCATCCTTCCATTCTGATTATCTACTAATTTCTTCACTCTTTGAACTTTCCAAATGATTTTTGTTTGAACCTAAGAAAATAAACCCATACCCTCATGGAACAATAATCAACCATATATATGATATACGTATTACATCCTAATGATTTCCCTTTAGACTAACCCCACAAGTATGAATGATCATAGTCTATCACTCATTGTGTAGTGTGCTTTACTACACAAAAATTGACTCGATGTGACTTTCGCATAGCACAATTATAAAAAAACTTAAGCTTACCTAGGCTCCTCTTGCAACCCGACCTATGCTTTTCCAACACCTATAGTTCGCCCTTAGTGATATGTCCTAGTATTTTGTGTCAAAACTACACAAGACTGTCTATTTCTTCAACACTAGCATTACTCACTTGCCACTACATGACCATCCAAAGAGTATCTATAGTTATCCCTTTTCTTTCCAAATAAAACAACTTGAAACAACCGATCACCATCGTTTTTCCAAACTGCAATTCAACTGTATATTCCTCTTTTGCAAGAGACCCATCGATATAGTTTCTTCTTAATTCAGGAATATACTTGATATTATAACACAAAACTTTACATGTCTTGTCACCCTACAGTACCCTGCCCCATCGCATTCTAGAAATCAATAAATAAATATAACCTAGGTTTCATGTGGTATAAACCTCTTCAATCCATGGTCTAATCTAGCAAATCCTCTGCACCCATCACCAGAGTTATCATAAATTGAACCACTAGATCTTGGCTGATCTTTTGACGAAACCTGTTGACTTCTTTAGATTATTCTTCAAATAATTTCTCTTATGTACTCCTTGGATTGGAAAATATATCACTTGATTCTTCCACATCGAACTTCGATCTTGACTATCCCCTTAAATGATGCGAATCAACTTGATTCTTCCACATCGAACTTCGATCTTGACTATCCCCTTAAATGATGTGAATCACTACGATAAATTCTTCCTCTCAAGTATAACCCTTCATCATTACCCCCACTTGAGTTAGACCTTTCTTTGATTTCCTTCGAATTTAGTGTGATCATCACGTCCCCGTCCTCTGCAGTCAAAGCTTCCCATTCATAAAGAATGGTATCCACTAAGTCTTCATATGATGTTGGCAAAGAAGTGAGAAATAATAAAGTAATATTTTCATCTTCGAATGTTACCTCAATGTTTGCTAAACAAGAACGATTCTATTGAACTCACCTATATGCTCGGAAATCTTTCATCCAGTCGGCAATGTTATTCAGTTAAAATTTATTGGATACTGAATTTGTCATGTACAAAGTCTCGAGTTTTGACCATCCCCTCCTTGCATCGTCTCCCCGGTAACATCTCTCAAAACCTTGTTACATCAACACAAAATCAAGGCACTATGAGCTTTCTTGTTTAGCTCAGCTTTCGCTTCAGCTTTGATATAGAGTGTAAAACCTCAAGAGTGCTTCATATCCGCGTTGGATTAATTAAACATGCATCTTGATCACCCATAACTTGAAATCACTAGTTTCGTCGAATTTTTTGATGTCAAACTTGGCACCCGTCATTCTTCATCCCTTTATAAATCTACTAAACCTTGCGAAACAATCACAAATGAACAAAATCCTTGTGTGAACACCTCAAAGTAACAACCTTTTGTTTAATAAAAAAATAAAATCCAATCTCTTACAACGTTGGCCCAACGATGTTCTTCAATTCTAGACTTCTTGGCCTAACATATATAATGTAGATTATACTAAAAACCATTTGAAGTATCAATTGACACTGAAATAAAAGCGACAACCTAGTGTTCTTCTTCCTCTATATACTTTGGCGTAAAAAAAAAAGAAAAAAAATAGCACACACTCAAACCTTGTCGCTGAAAAACAATAAACCCTTTTAAGTCGATAACCTTGCTGCTCATATGTTACTAACTTATTTAATAAAACTAGAAACCCTTCTTGATTCATTGTTAAATTGAAAACTCAAACTGATAAACACGATCTGATTTTCTTAAGAACGAACAACAGAGACCTTTATCGATCGATCCTAACTTCTAGGAGATCTTCGAACCAAGAGCTAGCTCTGATACCACTTGTAGTATTATCGGCCTACAATCTAGATGTTAGATTGCAAAATCCAAGCATGTAAAGAGCCTGACACACTTTGCACAACATATACTCGATGAAAAAGTAACCTCACGTATTTGACCCAAACCTTTTATTTATTTTTGTAATGAGATGGGGAAAGAAAAACCGATTCCAGCATGGACTATAGTCGACAGTGAATACAAAAATAAAACAGGAAACCAAGTTGTGTTTGACTTGAGACTTAAGAAAATATCGAACAACAACTTTCTTGTTCTAGTATATATAACTAAACATTGACTTAACACTAAAACCCTTAGACTAGTATAAATACTAAAATAAAATGAGTAATAAGTCAAAATGCAAATATTTGAATTATATACATTGTAAACTCATTACAATTATTAGTTTATGGAAAAGTTTTAAAGACACTTTACTCAATACAAAGTTTAATAAATAATACTAGTTTTAATGCTCGTGCTCGCACTAGACTTATAAATAAATGATGAATTAAGTAATAACTTTTTTATTATGATTTTATGTATATTGTATTTGTTTAAAAACAATTTCGTTTATGTATTTCATTATACTATTTTTTACTCTGCTTCGTATAAATTAATATAAACTCATTTCAATTCATATTGTTTGACTTTCATACTCTTTCTATTTTTAATATTATTATTTTAAATAGTTAATTTTAAAATATTAATCAACAAATCATCTATATTAAGTTATTAACCATGCACACATAAAATTTAAATATTTTTATAAAAGTTAAATATTATGACAACTAGTTAATTCATAATGTTTTTTATTAGTTAAATAGTTACAATATCTATGCACGCACAAGGTTTACATGGTTTTTTAATTATTTGTTTATATCGATTAATACTTGTATAGATTTTTGTTGCATAGATGGTTAGACTTTTTTTAAATGAAATTTTAGTTATCCTGTTATAGACAAATGAATTTTTATCATAATATGTTGCATCATGTCTATATTTATTTTAACCTGAAACTAACATCTAAAGTCATCCTTTCATTTAAAATATAGATTCATGTTAATAATAATTTATATTGATCGCACTGTTTAATTCTGATAAATGTCAAAATAGAAATATATTGATATTTATAAATCATGTGCGTATAGTTTGTTCAATTTTTAAAACAACATATATATTTTATTTTTAAAGTATAAAGTACAGATAGTATAAAGTTTAGGAGGTATTTTGTTTAATTATAAATTTACACTAAAATCCATATCATTTATTTAAAATTTCATCATTACAGTTTTATTAATCACATCTTCTTTTTTAAAATTTTTATTTTCACGAATTTGACACATATTTTTGTGTGTATTTTTTTGTTTTCATCAAATTCCTTCACCAATTTTTTTAATTTTTACTAAATTGTATTCGTTTTTTACTTTTTCTTCAACCTATTATATCGCTCGATTTTGCCTACGTGTCAAAATCAAACCACTTGATTGATCCAATTTTTTTCTATAACCTCTACTTTTGTTTAAAACTCTAAAAATAACCTAATTCTTTTATTATATACCAATAAAAAATATTAGTTTACACTAAAGTTCATATAATTTATTTAAAATTACACCAGTAAAGTTTAATCAATTACTTTTTTTAGGTTTTTATTTTTATAAATTTGACACATTTTTGTGCCTTTTTTTGTTTTCCTCAAATTTTTCCACCAAAATTGACTAAATTGTATTCAATTTTGTCTTTTTTCAATCAATCATATTGTTTGATTTTGTTTACGTGTCAAAATCAAATCATTTGATTGGTCAATTATTTTTTTCACAACTTTCACTTTTGTTTAAAACTATAAAATGATTTAATTTTTTATTATATATAAAAAAACTAGTTTTAACACCTGTGCATGCATAGAACTTAAACATAAATAATAATTTAAGTAATAATAATATTATTATGATTTTAAATAGACTATATATTTTATAAAAAATTATTTATATGTTTAATTTTATATTTTATTTTACTTTGCTCCGAGTAAAGTAATATAAACCCAGTTCAGTTATTACATTTCTAATTTCAAACTCTTTTTACTCTCAGTATTTCTATTCGTAATAGTTAAATCCTAATTATTAGTATAAGAAATTACATCCACCCGTGCGTGCAGGCACGCAATTTGAACAGTATAAAGATAACGTCGAAACCTAAAAAAACTAAATAAGTAAAAGCAACAAAAAAAAACTTTAGTTAATTATATCATAAAACTTTATTATATAATGTATCGCCGCAATATGCTCATATATATTTACCTCGTCACAGCTTGTAATGGAATGGGTCCTTTGAGCCTAGTACTAAAAGGAATTATGTTATTTAGGCTAGGGGGAGTGGTAACATAAAATCCCACCGCCACGTCAGCTCCATCTCAGCTTTCTCTTTCCTCTCACTAACTCACTCAAAACTCACATTTCAAGGTTCTTAAGGAAAAAAAAAACCCACCACCACCTCACCTCCACCTCATCTTTCCACTATCATTTTTATCTTTTTATATATTATTTTTAAATTAAAAATCAACTATTTATAAAAACTTAATACATTCTAAAACAACTATTTATACAAAAATAATTAATCCTTTTTTAACCCAACCCATTAAAAAACACAGCCCATTTTTATTATAAAGTTAATTTATTTTTATTAACACAGCCCATTTAAAAACATTTTAAAAACTTGTAAAGCCCAACATAAATTAAAGAAAAAAAATACCTAGCCCACCATTTGCTCACCATCTTTCTCCAGCGTCTTCTTAAAACACCCAGAAGAAAAAAAAAGTTGCAGGTTTTTTCCTTTTTTTTTCTTTTGTTTCGTTAATAAAATAAGATGGGCCCACATATTTGTGTTAACCGAGTGGTGAGTTCTTCACCTGTAGCGAGTTTTTTTTGGCTTGGGAACCTCAACCCACGCGTGGGTTTTTGAGGTGAGATTGTGAGGTTCTTGGTAACCCACGTGTGGCTTTTTGCCACATCAACCCCACCCGTGGGTTTTGAGCACCACTCCCCCCGGCCTTAGATCTTTGATGTTATTATTTTGAAGATTTTGGTTTTTGAAATTTTAATACTAACTTTTTTTTTCAAGCACATTTAAAATTTTTACTTTTTTGTACCTTTCTAAACTCTGTACAGTTAGTATTTTTGTTGTGGTGACATTTATGCGAACTTGGTTCAAATCTTACCGAGGGAACGCTATTGGCTGATGGTGCGCATGAAGGAAATGAATAGATATCATTGAGCTCGATGTTGCTTAAAGAAGCTCTTGCCTCAGTTATATAGTGATCACACACATCTCTATATTTTGCACCCTCAGAAAAATTACAATGAGACACAATTCCGTCATGGATCTCATCAGAAATGATGGCGTGCGTCCAAAAATACTCATATTTTCCAGTTGCTAATGTTCCACTATCATCGAACATATTTCCCAGCTGATAATTATCAACATGAATATGTCAGTTCTGTTTGTCTACATACAGATATATAGAGAGTATAAATTTGATACAGATTGAGACTTACAGCAATTCCTTTGATGTTAATAACAGCTTGATTAGGGCTCTTGTTTTTTTTAAGAATTAATTGTGCAAGCTGAGAAATGTAATGCGCCGCATATTCTTCTCCCGCTATATAAAAATCTCTTTTTTTGTATTCTGGAAACCTTTCTAGCCAATTTAGTAGAAATGCATATGAATCTTTTGCTATTTGTTTGTCTCCAGTTATATAATCTGAAGAAGTGTTTGAGTAAGAAAACCCAATCCCAACAGGGGATTCTAAGTATAGGACATTCGAAACTGCAAAGGTAGCGAGGAGAAGCAATTATAACGCGCTCTTCATAAAACATTCTATATCTGCTTTGTATTTAATATCTTACTGTTGTTCCAAGCATATTTGTTACGTGACAGGGTTTTACTATCAGCATTAACTCGAAATGGCCCATGTTCCATCATGGCACCATAACCCAACGAAGAGCAGCCCTGGCCTGCCCGATTTATGACTATTTAGTTACTGAATACTCCGTATAAATGAGGAAAATAAAGATAATGTTACCTCCTTGGAGCCACAGCAGAAGAGGAAGAGTCGAAGAGTTGGTCGGTGACTCTGTAAAATAGTAAAAGAGCGCTTTACCATGGCGGGGGTCAACAGTCACATACCCTGAGTACTGGTCAAAGTCCACTCCATCTGGCTGACCTGGCAACTCTGATATTTTGTCGGCATCCTTCAACCCATCTTGTGGGCCCACATAGACCGGTGAGTATGTGTTTTCATCTTTGTGATCGTTATTGGTGGCATGATCCATGAGTGATCTTTCAAGATGTGTAACTCTTAAAGCCCTCTCAAGAATATCATATCCATTTCCACCATAATAATGCATAGAAAACAGAAGAAATAGATATATTGATGTGGTCATATTTCAACGGTAAGACTGTGTGTTCTTGTTGCATGTTAAAGAAGTTAGTGCTATATATATACAATATAAATAAGAGGAAGTTAGTTCAAATATTTCAAAAATTTGTTACATAAATATACTACTTTAGGACTAAAAGGATAGGTATATAAAAGCAAGTTAGTTCAATTATTTCAGCAATTTGTTACATAGATATACTACTTTAGGACTAAGTTACCGTAATCATCAAATAAGGTTAGTAAATTTCATGTTTTGTCATTGTGGTTTACGATACACCCACTCTCACCTTTCGTCCCCATTTCAAACTAAGTACACCACTTGTCCCCATGGTTGACGAATCTTGCATACTTAGTCCGTGGGTGTAACCGGCGTTAACAGGCTTCTGTTTGAAGCTACACGTTAGCCCTTTTGGCCAACGGCCTTTGCAGCGTCTATCCTTTATGCTAACAGCTGCTTATAATTTGAAATTTTCCATTACTTTTTTATACGTCAAATCAATCGGTGAAGACAAATACAACAACCCATGTCTGACCATTATTTATATCTTTGAAATATCAGGAGTAAACTCAAGAATTGCATGAATAGTTGAAATGGAGAGTCCAACTTGTTGCAATACTTAAATGTTAAAAACGGGCTGCCTCTAACTAGATAAATTATTAAACTGGGAAGATCCAAAGTGACACTAAGATCACTGAATCAAGATATGATCTGGGTTTGTTTCAGGTTGGGTGACTTGACTGCAGAGATGGTGAGATGAGTGACCTCACCTCGCGGGTAAGATACATAAAGCAATGAGGATGCTAATTTGATCAAATCCAGAAAGGAATGAGGATGCTGATTTGAAGACTTGAGTAGAGAATGTGGTGATGGTGAATAAAGATGGTAAAATACAGAAAGCAACGAGGACGCTGATTTGATCAAATATGGATGGATGTATTCGGGTTGATCACCATTTTTCAGGACAAAGTATTGAAAACATGGGCTCGTGGGAAGAGGGGACGAAAGGAGATCAGGTGAAAAGAATGTCGAGGGGTCAGGGAAAACATGAAGGGGTGTGTGGGTTGGTCATAAGAATAAACTTTTTATTTAGTTTTATTTTGTGACATCTTTTATTTAGTTTTCTTATTTTGTGGTATCTTTTATTTAATGTTTTTATTTTGTGTTTTCTAGGAAGAATATTGTTTTCTTTTTCCCTAAGTTTAGTTTTCCTATAAAATTAAGACTTTGGTTCATTGAAGGATATTATTGAGATATGAATAAAAAACACAGACTTGTAGTCTTTTGTTAATCGACTTAAATCCGAGTTAGGGTTTATTGTTTGATTTCATCCAAATAATCGGGTATTCATTGAATCAACGATTGTTGGAGTTTACCTGATTATCGGTATTCTTTTTGAATCAACGATAGTTGGAAGAATTGTGTCTGGCATTCTTTGGAATCAACAGATTCAATTATCTATCTTTGTTGCTTTGTTATTTCCGCTACATCAGTTGGTATCAAGAGCCGAAGTTCCTGATTAAGATGTTAGAATATCCCTTTTTTGAGGTTGATGGTTCATCTTCTGATGAATGGGAAGATTATGATGCGACTAGTGATGATTATGAAGGACCTCCAATATTTGATGATGATCAATATGAAGAAGAATCTATGCTAGTTTATAATACTGATATTAAAGATGTCATTGGGGAAGAAGAAGGATTTATCGGAAAAGAAGAATTTGGTCGGAAAAAAGATGACATTGAAGACATTGTAGTTGTGGCTAATGATCTTAGTGTGGAGTATTCAAAACCCGCTGTCTCAAACCCTTATGAGTTACTATGGTTGCAGAAAAGTAAACGGGTGGATGTTAGTATCTTGATTGAAAAAAACATATATCAAGTAGCCGCACCCATGGTCAATAAGTTTGGTTTAAAGACGATCAAGGTTCGAGGTAGATTCATTATAAATAAAGGGAATTTGATGCAAGGGATACAAATTTGGATGCTACGAGTACAAGAGACGAGTGAGACAAACTCGAGGACGAGTTTTTTGAAGTGAGGGAGAATGATGGAGGAGCATAAGAATAAACTTTTTATTTAGTTTTATTTTGTGACATCTTTTATTTAGTTTTCTTATTTTGTGGTATCTTTTATTTAATGTTTTTATTTTGTGTTTTCTGGGAAGAATATTGTTTTCTTTTTCCCTAAGTTTAGTTTTCCTATAAAATTAAGACTTTGGTTCATTGTAAGGATATTATTGAGATATGAATAAAAAAACACAGACTTGTAGTCTTTTGTTAATTGACTTGAATCCATGTTAGGGTTTATTGTTCAATTTTCACCCTAATAATCGGGCATTCGTTTGAATCAACGATTGTTGGAAGAGTTGTTTCTGGTATTCTTTGTGAATCAACAGATTCAATTATTTATCCTTGTTTTCCGCTACATCAGTGCCTTATGGTGGCTTCGTCAAGAGAATACAATGAAGAGCGTGCGTGTTCATAAATGACGGCGCAATAGCTATTTCATACTTTCATTTTTAACTTTTTGTGCAGTTCTCATGGATGTTTACCACAGATAGAGAAAGAATCTTTACATGAACTCTTGAAAGAAGCGCTAGTGGGTGCGATTCATGATATTGATCAGAAATTTTCTTTGGAAAGTATATACACAAGTGATTTTTATATGCTTCAGATATTCTTAAAACTATGGTATTGTCATTTACTCTTCATTTATTATCAAGCAGGAAGCGGTTGAGAAACGTTATACTGCTGGTTCAACAGCTAGTGTCGTCCTTTTGTTGAATGATGAAGAATTGATTGTAACACCCCATTTGCATAAATGGAATGTCACAGGATAATCATGGCGTGATATCAAAGCATAAGGTAAATGTCGTAAAACATTACATGACCATAGGGATAACCGGAATCAAACATCGGTCCCCAACATAAACTCATAAACAAGCATAAAGTAAAAGTAATGCAAATGAAATAGAAACATAATATAGCTCCAATCCTATGCATAACCTTTCCCATGCTCCTGACCTTGTGTACCTGCCGTTTGGGACATGAAAAGAGAAAACGGCTGAGCGAGACGCTCAGTGCGCGGATATATATAATAACATGGAATAGCATAAACATAAGTAAAGGATGAAATGAAAGCATGATAATGAAAGTGCAGCGGAATAATATAAGTCCTGGAAACCTGGTGACATGAAATAAACTGGTTTATTCTGAAAAGAGTCTTATGTTCATGTTAATACTGAAAGTCTGCTGTTTAATCATGAAAACTGTAATTTAAATGCCAAAGAGCTCATATAGGTCATGAAATATATCAACGTGCATGAATACATGGAGGGGTGACCTCGTCATGCTATTAGAGGGGTGACCCCTAAATAACTATAGAGGGGTGACCTCTAAATAACAGTGATGGGTGGAGGGATCAACTCCAATGTCAAGGATGTAGAGCACACATCACATTCACCCTGATAACTTGTAAACTGATAAGCCTAGGATGCATCCATACGCCCCACTAAACATACATATAAAAATGGCCAAACTGAACATGAGTGGGACGATGCAGGATATCACTCTCCTGCATGTGAGTCACGACACCGGTGCCTCTAGTGCCGTGGTTACGGTACCTTCGTAACTAGTACATAAACTGGTCATGCTTGTATATAATGCTCCGGCAATTTATTTAGTTATTAACATGATTACTGATACATATACTAGGGAAAATATTTGGCTGAAGATGGGGAATCCTAAACATGCATAGGAAAGAAAGTCCTTACTGAAAGGACGGAAAATCCGTACCTCACGTCCAGTAACGCAACGAAGAATAACGTGAAAGATGAGAACGCGAAGAAGATCATACTCCATAAATGCTACATAATAAAGAGGGACGTGCATGATTCGCTTGGTTAAGTTATACTTAATAATTATTAATTACTTGACGTCAACTTAACTTGTTCTTGTATTGTCTTATATGTTTTTGAGTTAATTTACGGTTTCATATTAAATCATGTATTATGCTTAGTGTATTTTATGTTCTTATGTTTTAATTAGCATAAAATATATATATAATCGTATAATAAGATTTAGTAAATAAATACCTTATTCTAAAATAATAACAATTAGTAAATACTAAAATGCATGGTTTTACTTGAAATCATAATTTAGATCATAACATGATAATTTAATAAACCTAACGTTAACTAGATAACTAAATAATTAAAATAAGTCACGTTTATTAATTTAATTTCGTAAATAAAACACTAGGCAAAATCTATTAATTAAATCTAACTTAAGTCGCGTGAATTATTTAACTATAACATGCAATTAATACTGAAGTTAATCATGTTTAGTAACGTATTCTAACGTACCCAAGCCTACCGAGACACCCGCGTCTCGGTCGCACGAAACAACCAACAAAATTTATAAAAAGACCTAAAAGAACATGATGTCCAATATATCTACTGTTTATGTGTTGTCCGATAAATAATATCAGTACTATCCAAGATATAAACTCATTGTGTTGTCTGATAAATAATACACGTGTTACCCGAGATATAAATCTCCTTGTCGTCCGAGATAACTGGGAAGCTAAACCTAGTTTCTGCTATTTGTTATATGCCTAAACGCTACCCACTGTTAACCGACCAAACGCCCCTGTTTGTGTATAATTAACCACCGAGACCCACAACAGGCCTCGGTTCCCACTGTTAGAACAAAACCCCTGCTGGGGGTGTTTGGATTGCCACCGACAGAAACAAAACCACACAGCCCTAGCGGCTGTTGGAACATAAACACCACCAGACCATAGGTCTCGGTTTGTGTGTAAGTCGAACACAACAGATCTAAAACGTAACCCCCTAAATCTTAGTTCTAACATGTTTTACTCGTTATATACTGGATTTTGAATTGATTAAACGAAGAGCAAAAACAAAACGAATTAGGGTTTAACTTACATATGTTTTAGGGTTTTTGGAATCGGATCACACGAACACACAATCCTGTTTTTATCTAGCTTCACGACCTGTTGTTTCCTTGTACTTGCTATTGACGTTGGGTCGACGGCATGAAAGGGATCCCAAAAAAAAAACAACGATCGCATGTGTTGCTTGTTTTAGGGTTTTGTGTAATGTCGTAAAAAATAAATTATGTACTCCCCCCGTCTTGTTTTATTTTAACCGGCCTAGGAAGCCATATGGGCCACGGCCCATTCCCTCTTCTTTTTTTTTCTTTTTGGCCCTTAACTTTCATAACAACACACACCTTTTTTATTAGTTTTATTTATTTCGCGACTTGCTAAAACCTTACGCGTACTCGTGTTTTAAACTTGTAAATTTCCTTTGCTATCATTGTATGTATTAAACGTAATAATTATATACATAATGGCTTGTCATGTTATTTTGATATACGTAATAAATAGTCGTGTTAATTATTTGTGTCGCGTGATTTAAATGGCGTGATTTAAATGTCGTGAATTTGTATTTTGTGATTTTACTGATTATTCGTAACTAGTGGTCGTGTATTAATAATAATAGAATACGTAATTATTTTTCGTACTAAAATAATATACGTAATAAATATATTAAGCGTTCTCAATATTGTCGTATATAATTAAATCATGAGTTTTTAATTTATACGTAAATTTCATGTACGTGATATTCTAGGGATTTTTATGCGGGTTTTACAACTCTTCCCCTCTAAAAGAATAATTCGTCCTCGAATTATAGATACGATATCTTGGAAAGGACATGAACATGACGTGACAGTAGAGAACATGGAACATGACGTGACTGAAGGGAACATGGAACATTAAGTGACTGAAAAGGAATATATCTGAACTTATGGAAAAAAATTTATAACATGAGAAGATACATGAAACGATATGATACTAAGTATCATACTTACTGGTGTAAGTACACACAAAGCATTGGTGTACGAGACATATGGAGACGTAGTGCGTGATCAATTGTGAAAGTGATACGTGAACAATTGTGAACGTGGTACTTGGAGATATGGTAAATGAATTATGAGACATATGGTGAATGATAATACGTGCAAAACATATCATGAACGTGATATTAGAACGTAGGATAAACATGACATGGAAACATATAGTGGGCGTGTAAATAACTAAGGAGGTAACGTCAAACGATACGAGATAAGATGTGAAATGTGACGTGAAACGTCTGTTTGAGGATAAGGTCATACTAAGCTTGAGTCTGGTCTCCCAAGTTTTCTGCAATTCTTTCCCGAATGAAAGTGAAACTGTAAGATAGGACATGATCATGAACGTGAATGCTATCATGAACGTGGAAGTGAAATCAAATCATGAAATGAAAGAAAATATAGACGTGGATAATTTTGTGAATGATCACGTGAAACATAACTTGAGAGCTGAAATAATCATACAGACGTGAACGCAAATAACAAATGATAACATAAACCTTTATCTGATCTGATAGCTAAAAGAGTGTCGTGTAATCGTACGATCATTGGCTGGAAAATAGATGATAGTCTGCTAATGTGCACTCCTTTCAGATGAAAGAAGACATGTAGGATTGGTTAAATTTTTGAATGACGATTCAAATATTTCTAAAGGTTGAAATGACTATAAGCGTGTTAGTGTTCTATCTTAACCTGCTAAAAAGTCAGGCATTTAGATATGAACGTAACTGCATCTTGTTTCATACCTCACCACCAAATGTGGTTAGGATCGTGAATATATAGCAATTGGAAAGCTATGAGTTTGGGTAAAACTTAAACATCTCTTAGCGTAGGATTTCCTGAAACACATAAGTTGGATGTAGGATTTTATCCCTTACGCGTAGGCATAGTCATGGTAAAAAAAATTTTTACCGTGAAAACCATGTGATTCAGCGTGTCACTGTGATCAACTACATACGTACAGGAAAAATTTCAGTGTGAAATTCTCTTGCTGTAAACCTTGTAACATAGAGTGAAGATGGCCTTCGTGCTCTTCTATAGACTTAAAGAAAGTCTGAATGTTAACAATGAACATAATGATAAACTTGTCCAGAATTCATGAAAATTTGATTTCTCAAATCCTCAATTACTTCTGGGCATTCATGAACTAAAAGGCACCAACATGGATTCATACTGAACATAACATGTGTGAAGAACAGTCACGGAAGTGTCCTGCTCTTTCACTCACAACTATTGATAGCCTAATCGTAACTCGATCTTGGAAAGTGTTTGGGGTCTGGTAGCTGATTGGATGGCTTAATAATAATACCTGGAAAAACAAATACAGCTATAAATTGTAGTATGATTGGTAGTTCCTTCTGGTAATATATTTGGGAAGATTCTGAAGTAATCGACTGGTTAATGAATAGGAATATCAGAAGTCGTGTCATAAAGGTTAGCTAGACATGCTTGTCAGACATAAGAAAAAAAATTCACCGATTTTCCTGGTGGAAAACCCATGCTGAGTGTATTCAGGAATCTGAACATTCTTGAATATAATGAGGATCTTTTCATCAACCTGAATTGAAAGTCTATATATACATGGATGATATAATGGCTTCTAAGATGGACATGAATATCCGAATATGAAAACGTGAAATAAAAGTGTCATGACAGCACACGAAATAAACGTGGCAGATTTTACTGAATGTGTTTCGTTCGTCTCACACGGAACGAACACTACGTGACCAACTATGAACAATAAGTCAGAGATGGTACTGAAATTTTAGTGGCTTGATTTGTACATGACATAACAGAATAAGTATACCCTTGGAAAGGTACCTTGAATCACTGAGGCTGGGTTCAAAAGTTATGCGTAAGTATTCGTGTGTCATGTGTCTTGACTGGTGTCTTGACATGTGTCTTTAGTACATATACATGAGAGGATGTGTCTTGAGGATGTGTCTAACGCCTTTGTCTTCGTCTTGTAAGATCTCTAGGTTGTAAACAGCATCAGCATCTCGTAGCGTCTCCAAATAATCAGCAACATCAACATTTAGTAACATTCCCAAGCTATGAGCGACATCATCATCTTGTAGAATATCAACAAGTGGAATACACCTGAGATGATTTAGAATCGACTAGCAAATACTCGTGGAGTATTTGTAGATGAAATATACATGTATTACGACACGCGTAGTGCAGTGGAATACGGAACATGGAGTACACGTGGAACGTGGTACAGGGATTACACATGGAATGTACATGAAATGATCGGTATGGGGTCGATCATCTGACTTGATTTTAAAGGAAAATAATTGGTTAAACGGTTAGAAAAACCGAGCTGGAATGAGCATCATGATAGCCTAGCAATTCCAGCATAGACATCAATCTGGTTGCATAGAGAAAGAACTAGAAGTGTGGTTAAATAAATTTCAACGATGATTTGCATGAAAACATGATTAATGAAAACCAACCATGACTATCATAAAAGCAGGATTAAATGAAATCCATCATTGTCTAGCATGAGGGCATGATCAACATGATGAAAACATAATTTACATAAAGAGGCATGGAACATAATCATCATGAAGATGAAACTATCATGAAGAAACATGGAAAAAAAATTAACATGAAGGAGCATAAAACATAATCAGCATGAAAACGAAGTTAACCATGAGAGTATGAAAACATACTTGACATAAAGGAACATAACAAATATATGAGAGGACATGAAAAGTTATGACGATAGTGTGGACGACTATGAGTCGTTTCACAATGTAATTTAATGCAACATAAATGGTAAGTCGGACACAATATAACATGACCTAAACATAAAAGATGCATGAAGTTTATAAAGCATGAAACAGTTTATAATGCATGAAACGGTTTAAAATGCATGGTTAAGAAATATGATGATATGTACATGAGTGAACGCCTATGGGTCGGTTCACAAAACAAAAAGGCAAGTGTGGACGCCTATGGGTCGGTCCACTAATCAAACAAAAAGTTTCGATAAAAGCACATGCGACTAAATAGAGCCAGTCCTGTACCAACCATTATTTAGTCAAAATTCCTGCGACAATGAGATGCATGCATGAATGAATGCATGAAATGAAAATAAAATGAATGCGTGAAAACCAACTGTCTAAACCTAACAGAAAACGTATGATCAAGTATGAACTACGGTGGTTCAGTCCGTATTAGCCAAAGTTCTCAAGGAACATCATGTAAAACAATGACATGTAACTAAGTATGGATGACAGTTGTTCAATCCATATTAGTAAAAAAAAAAATTTTTTTTTGAGAAAACATCATGGTTAAACATCAAGGTGCTGAAAATATCGATACATGGAATAACAAGCGTTGACCTAGGAAGGTCCTGGTGACTACCCACTAGTCACAGGTCAAGTTTTAGAGCCTACAGGTCGAAACCTTGCGCTCTGATACCATAATTGTAACACCCCATTTGGATAAATGGAATGTCACAGGATAATCATGGCGTGATATCAAAGCATAAGGTAAATGTCCTAAAACATTACATGACCATAGGGATAACCGGAATCAAACATCGGTCCCTAACATAAACTCATAAACAAGCATAAAGTAAAAGTAATGCAAATGAAACAGAAACATAATATAGCTCCCATCCTATGCATAACCTTTCCCATGCTCCTGACCTTGTGTACCTGCCGTTTGGGGAAAAGAGAAAACGGCTGAGCGAGACGCTCAGTACGCGGATATATATAATAACATGGAATAGCATAAACATAAGTAAAGGCTGAAATGAAAGCATGATAATGAAAGTGCAGCGGAATAATATAAGTCCTAGAAACCTGGTGACATGAAATAAACTGGTTTATTCTGAAAAGAGTCTCATGTTCATGTTAATACTGAAAGTCTGCTGTTTAATCATGAAAACTGTAATTTAAATGCCAAAGAGCTCATATAGGTCATGAAATATATCAACGTGCATGAATACATGGAGGGGTGACCTCGTCATGCTATTAGAGGGGTGACCTCTAAATAACTGTAGAGAGGTGACCTCTAAATAACTGTGCTGGGTGGAGGGATCAGCTCCAATGTGAAGGATGTAGAGCACACATCACATTCACCCTGATAACTTATAAACTGATAAGCCTAGGATGCATCCATACGCCCCACTAAACATACATATAAAAATGGCCAAACTGAACATGAGTGGGACGATGCAGGATATCACTCTCCTGCATGTGAGTCATGACACCGGTGCCTCTAGTGCCGTGGTTACGGTACCTCCGTAACTAGTACATAAACTGGTCATGCTTGTATATAATGCTCAGGCAATTTATTTAGTTATTAACATGATTACTGATAAGCTTAAACATATACTAGGGAAAACATTTGGCTGAAGATGGGGAATCCTAAACATGCATAGGAAAGAAAGTCCTTACTGAAAGGACGGGAAATTCGTACCTCACGTCCAGTAAGACAACGAAGAATAACGTGAAAGATGAGAACGCGAAGAAGATCATACTCCATAAATGCTATATAATAAAGAGGGACGTGCATGATTCGCTTGGTTAAGTTATACTTAATAATTATTAATTACTTGACGTCAACTTAACTTGTTCTTGTATTGTCTTATATGTTCTTGACTTAATTTACGGTTTCATATTAAATCATGTATTATGCTTAGTGTATTTTATGTTCTTATGTTTTAATTAGCATAAAAAATATATATAATCGTATAATAAGATTTAGTAAATAAATACCTTATTCTAAAATAATAACAATAAGTAAATACTAAAATGCATGGTTTTACTTGAAATCATAATTTAGATCATAACATGATAATTTAATAAACCTAACGTTAACTAGATAACTAAATAATTAAAATAAGTCACGTTTATTAATTTAATTTCGTAAATAAAACACTAGGCAAAATCTATTAATTAAATCTAACTTAAGTCGCGTGAATTATTTAACTATAACGTGCAATTAATACTGAAGTTAATCATGTTTAGTAACGTATTCTAACGTACCCAAGCCTACCGAGACACCCACGTCTCGGTCGCACGAAACACTCAACAAAATTTATAAAAAGACCTAAAAGAACATGATGTCCAATATATCTACTGTTTCTGTGTTGTCCGATAAATAATATCAGTACTATCCAAGATATAAACTCACTGTGTTGTCTGATATATAATACACGTGTTACCCGAGATATAAATCTCCTTGTCGTCCGAGATAACTGGGAAGCTAAACCTAGTTTCTGCTATTTGTTTTATGCCTAAACGCTACCCACTGTTAACCAACCAAACGCCCCTGTTTGTGTATAATTAACCACCGAGACCCACAACAGGCCTCGGTTCCCACTGTTTGAACAAAACCCCTGCTGGGGGTGTTTGGATTGCCACTGACAGAAACAAACCACACAGCCCTAGCGGCTGTTGGAACATAAACACCACCAGACCATAGGTCTCGGTTTGTGTGTAAGTCGAACACAACAGATCTAAAACGTAACCCCCTAAATCTTAGTTCTAACATGTTTTACTCGTTATATACTGGATTTTGAATTGATTAAACGAAGAGAAAAAACAAAACGAATTAGGGTTTAACTTACATATGATTTAGGGTTTTTGGAATCGGATCACACGAACACACAATCCTGTTTTTATCTAGCTTCACGACTTGTTGTTTCCTTGTACTTGCTATTGATGTTGGGTCGACGACATGAAAGGGATCCCAAAAAAAAACAACGATCACATGTGCTGCTTGTTTTAGGGTTTTGTGTAATGTCGTAAAAAATAAATTATGTACTCCCCCCGTCTTGTTTTATTTTAACCGGCCTAGGAAGCCATATGGGCCACGGCGCATTCCCTCTTCTTTTTTTTTCTTTTTGGCCCTTAACTTTCATAACAACACACACCTTTTTTATAAGTTTTATTTATTTCGCGACTTGCTAAAACCTTACGCATACTCGTGTTTTAAACTTGTAAATTTCCTTTGCTATCATTGTATGTATTAAACGTAATAATTATATACGTAATGGCTTGTCATGTTATTTTGATATACGTATATAATAGTCGTGTTAATTATTTGTGTCGCGTGATTTAAATGGCGTGATTTAAATGTCGTGAATTTGTATTTTGTGATTTTACTGATTATTCGTAACTACAGGTCGTGTATACGTAATAAATATATTAAGCGTTCTCAATATTGTCGTATATAATTAAATCATGAGTTTTTAATTTATACGTAAATTTCATGTACGTGATATTCTAGGGATTTTTATGCGGGTTTTACATTGATGGTTGCCAATGTTGGCGATTCCAAAGTCATCTTATGTTCAGGTAAATTTACGCCTAGGGGTAGTTAGGTTGTAAAAGATTCCGGGACTCCTTAGAGGGTGTTTGGATGTGTGTTAAAACTGAATTTTTAACATATACAAAAAAATTTCTACAAGTGTGGGATTTGGAAGTTAAATGTTCGATTAACTAAATAAAACTGCAGAATATGCTGAAGAATTGACTAGTGATCATCATCCAGATAGAGATGATGAACGGGCCCGAACAGAAAGTGTTGGTGGTTATGTTCTCGATTGGGATATTCCACGAGTCAATGGTATACTTGTTGTATCTCGTGTCAATGGGATATTACTACGTAGTACAACAAAGCTCACTTAATAAACGTATAGAAGTATTACACGAATAATGTGAATCTAACTCAATGTTAATTTTCTAAGTGTAACCAGATCATTAAATTACACATGAAATGTCTGATAAATATGATATCTGAGTGTTCTAAAAACGATAATTATAGTGTTATGATATTAGAAAAAGAAATAATACATTATTTTGTATTTCAAATGTATATTTGAAGCTTTAAGTAAGTACTAATTTTCATACTAACACAAACGTTATAAAAAGTATATCAACAATATGGTGTCGAATTTGAAAGATATTTCGTGTGAGTTAGCCCTCCCCTTGCCTACTTATAGGTCAGAGGATGCATTTGTATTTGTATTATTCTCCATTAAGCTTTAATATCTTTGATTATCACATTAGAGAGAAAAAAAATGGGTGAGATTAATCATTTTAGCCATGTAGAACATTCACTGAAGCTAATCGGAAATTGGGAAACGATTGTTGATGATCATGATGACAAGAAGGAAGCTGTTGTCCTTTGTGAAGGATGTCGAGAACCCATATCAGTTGGGGGTGGCTCTGCATATGGGTGCATCTTGTGTCGTTACTTTTTGCACAAGACATGTTCAGAGCTAACACCCACTATCAATCATCATATTCATCCTTTCCATCCTCTTACCCTCATTGTCCGCCGTTTGAATAATTGGAACTGTAATGTTTGTCGTACGCTAGGCCTGTCAAGAGGCTTCAGGTATTACTGCTCAGAGTGTGATTTTGATGCATGCACAAAATGTGCAACTGCCATCGCACCATAGGAGGAAACTTTGATCAAATTGAATCATGATGGTCATTCACAACATACTTTAACCCTCCAGTCAAGATCTGCTTCCTTTCTTTGTGATGCTTGTCATACTAAGGATGAAGACTTTTTCTACCAATGCGATAGCTGTGACTTTTGGATTCACAAAACTTGTGCTTCCTTAGCTCCCACCATCAACCTACCTGGTCATCATCACCCTCTCGTTCTCGTCTATTTACTTCCAGACAAATTTTATAATTTTAGCTATTATTACGAATTTTGCGAAGCATACATCCTACGTAACGATTGGTTGTATCATTGTGCAAACTGCAGATACTTTGCCCATATTAAGTGTGCTTTGAATGCACAACTACGTTCTACTCCAAGGTTAGTCTTTTCTTTCTTTTTTATTCTTCTTTTCTTGTGATTTGATAGTTCACAATCTAAATTACAACTGTGATTTTCAGAGATGATCCAAGTGCTTCTGTTGATGAAGAACATGTAAAGGATGATTTGTTACATTTCCCCATGCCATACGCATTTACCGACCCACTTAAGCTGCTACATTCTGGAAAGGCAATTCATGACAATGATGAAACAAATGAGATCAACCATTGGAGTCATCCAGATCATCCAATAATCCTTAATGTTGAACCCCAAGATAAAAGTATGACCAACGTTAAATCTGGTGATCTAATAGAGGTATGTTACGCTTGTGTTCGACCCCTTTCCTTTCCATACTATAGCTGCTCCAAAGATGGATGTTCATTCACGCTCCACAAATATTGTGCCTAATTACCCCAAATATTAACACATGAACTTCATCCACATCTTCCTCTTAACTTGGACCACAATCTCCTTTTATAAGTGTCGGGGTTGTTCTAGCTGGGGCAACACATTTGTATACAGATGTATTTATCTTCGTCAGTTCAAAATATGTGTAAATTGTGTATTTTTACCCACTGCCATCAAACATAAATCCCACAACCATCCTCTCATCCAATTTATTGATCCCAAACCACGGTGTAAGGCATGTAACAAGATATTTCGAGGTATAAGCTATGCCTGCAAGGCTTGTGACTTTCAACTAGACATGTATTGTGCGATGAGGTCGCCACAATAATTTGCTCATAGGTATAGCAAAGGACATGAAGTCCTGTTGACGTATCCCCCTGATAACTCGATTTTACTCAGGTTAAAAAGTTCTTTGTCGTGTGTCTCTTCGAATTGAAAAACTTGTGTTTAATGTGTGACTCAGTCTTATTTTGGTGAAAACAAAGATGTGTCGTTGTAGTTTTTTAAATAAAAGTGCGAAACAATTAAAGTAAAGGTGTTCTTAAAGTAAATCTAAGTCTAATTAAAATAAGGTGCAAGTATTTAAAAGCGTGACTGAAATTAAAGGGCACTAAAGTAAAGACGTAAACTTAAATCTAACTAAGGCAAATCTTAAAACGCACTAAAACTTAAACTAAGGCAAGACTAAAATATAACTAAAGCAAATAAACTTAAAGTGCAATTAAAATAAAGGCGGGAAAAATAAAGCTTGAAAATAAAAATCAAAGACAAAAACTAAAAAGAACCTGAATACAGCTCATTCGGAATAATCCTTCGTTTGGAACAATCACTCGTCCGGAATGTCACCTTCGGTTGGAATGATTCTTCTTCGCTCGGAATATTACCAAAATCCTTGATCCGGAACAAATTGATCTGAATATGTCACTTATCCAAAACAATCCTTCGTTCGGAACTTTACTGATTCGGAACTTCTCAAACTTGCCTTGATTCGGAACTTTTGATCAACCCTTGATTCGGAAGACTTTCGAATGAAGCTCTTGGTTCGGAACTTTTGAGTTCCGAATGAATCTCCTTGATCCGGAACTTTTTGAGTTCCGAATAAAGTATATTGATCCGGAACTTTTAAGTTCCGAATGAACAATTGCTGATCCGGAACTTTCCCTTCGTTCGGAAGTTTGAGACTTCCGAATGAATGAAGCTTGAGTCGGAAGTTTCCCTTCGTCCGGAACTTTGAATGTTCCGGATGAACAAGCTTGACTCGGAAGTTTTGCTGATCCTAAAATCTTCCGGATGAAACCCTTGACTCGGAACTTTGAAGTTCCGAATGAAAGCTCTCTCTCCTTCTTGGTTCGGAAGTTTTCCTGGGAATACAGAAACACAAACAAACACCCCGAAGAACAAGGGAATCACAGGAACCACAAATCTAACCACAAATCAATCAAGATCGAACAAACGAATAAGCTAAACTAATAACAAAACATTTAATAATCATAAACAAACAATTTAAATAAAGAAATCAAACAACTTTAACCATAATAATCAAAAACCAACTTGATCAAAATAAAAGCATGAACATGAACATAAACATAAACACAAAAATCAAAGATTAAGAAAGGTAGATGAGAGATTAACAAGATAAAGTAAAGATTGACAAGAATTAAATGGAAACTTACTTGAAATTAAAGGAATTTAAGGTGCAAGACAAGGTATTTAAATTGGACAAGTATTTAAATGTGCATAAAATTAAATGACAAGGTAAAGAAAATGGAAGACTAATTGTCACTATTAGCCAACAAGAGAAAATGATTACAACTAATCTCTATATATAGGGGAGGATTAAGGAAGCTTCCTCCCCTCTTTCCTTTTCTCTTAATTACAAGATTAGGTCCCTCCTTCTTTTAATCTTCATTAATTGCATAATTAGTCCTTTTCTTCTAATCTTATTTAAACTTGGACTTAAGGGACTTTTGGCTTCGGGATTTCTTTGAACTCGTCTTTAAATTCTTCAATAGAATAGACTTGAATTCTTCGGCTTTTGATAAACTTCCGTCTTTTGACTTTTTCTTCGATAAATCTTCAGAATTGGTCTTGGACTTCCGTTCTTTTTGCACTCTTGACTTCTTGACTTCGTCTTTCATCTTTTTCTTCAATGAAAGTACGTAAATGCCCGTGAATTCCCGTGTTTTCTCCACTTTTCACCTTTTCGTCCTAAATCACAACAAAAACACAAACCACGCATAATTCCGACATAAAAGACATAAAATACACGTTTTGGTCCGGTTATTATTGTAATTAAGTGGTAGAAACGATGGGTGTTTACACACCTATCAAATCCCCTACACTTGACCATTGCAATGTCCTCATGCAATGCATTAGTTACAAAGCACGTTTACACTTTTCATCATAATCAATCCACGTTGGCCTTTATTAAAGAGATAGAAAATTAAAAACATACAAAATAAAGAAATCAAAAACATACCTTGGGTTTTGGAAATGTTATGAATAATCGTCATCCTCAAGTTTTCACTTTCTCCAAACCAAGCTTAAAAACGAGATCATTGTTATTATAAGTTAGTAAACTAACACGAACTCATGTGGGCCAATTACTCACTTAGACTCCCTTATTCCTAGGGGTAACTCTTATAGTTTATTGTTGTCTTGAATGATCACTAGGATGCATTGTTTGACTTATTTCGATAGTTTATTAGGCCGAAAATAAAGTGCACGATTTAATCAATAGTTAGCTAAAGGACAAAACCTTTTAAAACTGCTTCTCGGGACCTCATAAAGTTCATATCTTGGCTAACTCGTTTCGCGATTTGAGACCTTTCTCGGACCGATATTTGGCAGCGACTTCATACTTCAAACCTTGAGAGACGTTCATGAAATAATGGTCTTCTCTTCATAATGGAATTTCTTCACTTGAAGTTTTGAGAGATTCATACTTGGACCACGACTTCTTCATTTTTCTCCAATCTTTATTTTGGATTTTGATATACAACGATCCGCCTCCTTTTATGACTTGGATCTATTTATCCTCATACCTTGTTAGGGTCTTTTCGGATACACTTCTCCATGACTTTTGGGGAGTTTTGCTTTACGTCGTGTGTCTCGATCCTTCATATTGATTTTTGATAAATGATTCTTCACATCACTTTGGATCTTTAGCAACAAAATATAGCCCTCATGCCTTGTTAGGGCCTTTTCGGACTCGCCAATCTTCGCATCCCGCTTCAATAAGTTATGCCTTGGCTATGAACTCTAATCCATACCGAGCAACTTTTAAACGATCTTGGGCTAGAAGCTAAGTAACTTTTCAAATCGTACAACCTTATTTATTAGCAGATAAATTTATTAGCAAGCGATGGGAGAATAGGCTCATAATTAACTCACATAAATTCACGAAAGAATACCGAACTTATAATTGGCTCTATCATCTCTCGTTCTCCACAGTTTAAAATCTCAAGTAATGAGACTTGTGGATACTTAGCCTATTAAATCAAAGTTTTGGGTTTTCGAGTCGCCTATAGGATCTTGCAAATTCTTAGACTCTTTAAAGTTTAGAAATCGCATCTTAAAGTCCCCTTGATAAATGACTCTCTAGGATCAATTATAGGAACTTGCGAAAAGTTCTTGTTCTTAACCCGTGAGAGTTAAGACTTTCGCGTTTTATAGCTCCCTATATAAAAGCCTAGCAAAACTTGACTTAAACATGTTAAGGATACTGGCTAGAGTAACTTAGATAAGTAAACTCGGGTTGAGTCAAAAGATTCACAACGTTTGAAAATTAAAACACCTTATTAAACATTTATTCTAGCAAAGAAAGAAAATAACTATACAAAGGGAAAAATAAATAGGCCAAAATAGATCAAAAATTTTGAAAAATGTCGAAAAATTGATTTTCCGGTTAAAATGAGGACAAATACAAGGAAAAGACCACTTAACTTCGATAGAAGTCCCCCTACACTGAAGATAAACATTGTCCTCAATGTTTAAGCATGTGGGAGTAAACTCCCCTACACTTAGGACATTGTGCACTTTGTTTAAATCTCGCTAAGGAAGACAACTAAAGAGATTCATATTTTAATATTGAGAAAATATAAAATAGTGAATCGAAAAGAGTTTAGGATAGAACCGGGAAGAAGTAGAACATGGAATCACGGGTCGTCAAGAATCATCAAAAGTGGATCTTTGAAACTCGAATCCCTAGTGAGGAGAGGAAAGCAAACCAACGGGTCTCCCCTACACTTATGATAAAGAAAGCGAAAAGATAGATGCATGGGTTGCCTCCCAAGAAGCGCTTGGTTTTTGTTTACCGAGTCGTGAGCCTGACTCGACCTTGATCATCAACGGAAGAAACATGAAACATATCCACCAGGATCAAAGGCATAGTTTTCATCCATCAATAAGCACAAGCTTAAGGCGAACAAGGCAAGCCAAAGAAGGATAGGCAGGGTTCCCTTAAGCAGTGATGGAGCACGGGGGGAGCAAGTATGGTGAGGTGCAAGCATGTCTTCAATGGTTCCA
This sequence comes from Glebionis coronaria, assembly GCA_025667525.1. Taxonomy (NCBI): domain Eukaryota; kingdom Viridiplantae; phylum Streptophyta; class Magnoliopsida; order Asterales; family Asteraceae; genus Glebionis; species Glebionis coronaria. The sequence continues at coordinate 425,102,048 of CM046879.1, read as the reverse complement.
AAGATTTTTCCTTTTATTTCATCAGGTGGATACTGAGATGGCTTAAAGACTTCAATACCGGGGTCGAACACCTTTTCCTTTAGGGGAAAATAGCACTCAGGGTCAGCCGAGTGTGAAGAAGATCCGCAAAGAAGCACAACCTCGTCCTCAGAAGGGGGACAAAGAGGTGTCAAATCATATGTGCAACGGATTTCGGTGTCGACCGGTTTCTTCTCCTTAGAAAGAATGTGCTTAAAATCCAAAGTAGGATCAAGACGATAATCTTCAAAGTCATAAGGAGGAGCATCACTCTCATGAGGGAAGTAAGTGTTGAGAAATTCAGAGAAATCTTCCTCAAATGAGTAATCGTCCAAAGTAGGATCGAGTGATGGCGGAGGATCTTCATCATGTGAAGAATCGCTCGAGAGAGTATCGGCCTCATCAAAATCATCGAAAGTGGGCATCTCGGGATACTCAGAAGTACAATCAAAATCATCCGAATCTGAGCTAGAATCATCATCATAAGCATCAAAGACCGGTGGAGAATCATAAATGGGAGAAGGTTCCAAAGTGGAGTGAGAATCATCCACATTATCTTCAAAGAGTGGATTATCGTTTGAAGAATCGAATAGAGGATTGTCATAGACGGTAAAGTCATCGAGCACATTAATCATATTCACTGATTCTCGGCTTCCAAAGGATTTGCCTGTAAGCTTCCCCATTTTAAAAACTTTTGAATCATCCCCGACTCGTAAGATTAACTCACCTTCGGCCACATCAACTAAAGCTCGTCCGGTTCTCAAGAATGGCCGACCAAGTATTAAAGGAATACGAGGGTCCATTTCATAATCAACTACGACAAAATCGATCGGGAAAGTAAATGTGCCAACTTTGATAAACACGTCTTCGGTTATACCAACGGGGTAAGCGAGAGTGCGATTTGCAAGTTCGAGAGTCATCTTTGTTGGAATGAGGTCGGGCAATGATAGTGTTTTCCAAACACTCAAAGGCATAAGATTAATACTAGCCCTGAGATCAGCAAGGGCAGTAAATTCTTCAGTTTTGTTGAACACGCAAGGCAACACAAAACGACCGGGATCTCCAAGCTTTTCCGGTAATTCTTTAAGAATAACTGCTGAGCAGTTTTCATTTAAGCGTGTGTTGACGAGTTGAAGCAGCTTCTCCTTCTTGCTAAGCAATTCCTTGAATGCTTTGACAAATTTCGGCATGTGGCAAAGTGCTTCAACAAGGCTAATGTTGATGGTCATTTGAGATAGCATATCCACATATTTCGATACTTGACAGTCATTCTTGGTTAGCTCGTTGGTCTTGCCTATGCGAGAAGGGTATGGGATTCTAGGTTTATAGGTGGAAGGTGAAGGTGTAGTCGGTAAAGGTTGGGATGTTGAAGAGTCCTTCCTAGAGACATCGTCATGACGAGGCGGAGACGGTAATGGTGTACTAATACTAGGTGTAGGAGGATTAGGGATACATGGTGGTGGAGGAGGTGTAGATGATGGTGGTGGGATAGGTGGATCGACAATGGTAATTCCACTACGCGTAGTTATAGCACTCACATTAGCTCGCGGATTGGTGACGGTGTTCGAAGGTAGAGAACTTGAAGTAGAAGGTTAAGTGGTGGGCAAGAAACTAGCCAACAGATTCTTTAGTTCAGTCGTTTGTGTGCTGAAGGAGGATTGAATATTATCACGAACCTCGGTTCGAATGTCATTACCTTGCTTCAGGATATCTCCTTTCAAATTGATTATTTGGCTCTGTAGATTCTTGATTTGCTCACCTTGGGTTCTCATTGTGGCTTCAACATCGGGATTAATGGGTGGGTTTTGTTGGGTGGGTGGTTGATAAGGTTTAGAAGCTCTTGTTGGGATTTGGTTGCTTCTATTATAGTTGTTGGCGGGGTTTTGGTTTTGAGGAGAAAAACCGGGTGAAAGGTAATTGTTGGATCGGTAGCTCAGCAGATTTCTATCCCCTTGTTGTCTAGCTTGGTAATTTTCCGGTGAATAATTACCGTAAGCAGCATACACATTTTCCGGATTTCCTTGAGTTGAAGGACAATCGGTGTATGAGTGAGGACCTCCACATGTTTCACAAGGATTAGCAACCGCTTTAACTTGTTGTTGTTGTTGGTTTGAAGCGAGAAGCGTAATACTTTTGCTCATTTCAGTCATCATGCGGGTGAGTTCGGTCATCTCAGGGTTTGCTGAGGTAGAAGAAACATTGACTCTCGGGTTGTTCCTAGAAGAAGCAGAGGAATCTCAGTTCTTATGATGAGTAGTCATGTTCTCAATTAACTCTCTACACTCCTCGGGTCTCCTTTTCATGAATGTGCCACCGGCGGCTGCATTAATCGTATCACGATCTCGAAAAGTCAAACCTTTGTAGAAAGTATCTATTAAGGTCACAGGGAGCATGTTGTGGTTTGGACATCTATCGATCAAGACATTATATCGCTCCCAAGCGTCAAAAAGAGATTCATCAGGGTCTTGCATGAAACCGCTGATCTGATTGCGAAGGCTTGTGACCATGGATGGTGGAAAGTAGCGCGACAAAAAGTGTTGAGTCATGTCATCCCAAGTGTGAATAGAATTCTTCGGGAGACGATCAAACCATTTCTCGGCATGATGTAATAAAGTGTGTGGAAAGAGTTGTAGGCGAAGTTCATCCATTGTGGCACCGGCCAACTTCATGCTTTGGGTGATTGTAATGAACTTGTCGAGGTGTTTGTTGGCATCATCATCAGGCACTCCACGGAATGGGTTTGTTTGTACTTGCTGAATCATGTGGTGCTTCAACGAAAACTCAGGAGCGTTGATTTGCATCGGCGCAATCGGTCCTCCTCGTCCAAACATTGTTGGTTGACAAAGTTCCTCTATGGTCCGAAGATCGGGCTGTGGAAGAGCATTGTTGTTATTATTAGGGTGCGGTGGATTATTGTTGTTTACACCAGACATAGCTAAATCTTCTTGAGGCTCGGGCTCTTGATAATTAGAAGATCTAGTACGCATGCACCTACAAAGACAAAAGAAAAAGAAACCAAACACAAAAACAATATATATACACAATAAAGATAAAATCTTTTTGGATTTTTGAAAATTTTAATTTTTATGTATTTTTATCAATTTTTTATTTTTTATGATTTTTTGAATTTTTATGCAAGAAAAATAACGCTCACAAGTGAACGGATCCCAAAAAGCAAAGCGTCTCTCACAGAAAACCGTTAATCTTTACGAAAAGAGCCGGCAGCAGCGCCATTTGATAACTCGATTTTACTCAGGTTAAAAAGTTCTTTGTCGTGTGTCTCTTCGAATTGAAAAACTTGTGTTTAATGTGTGACTCAGTCTTATTTTGGTGAAAACAAAGATGTGTCGTTGTAGTTTTTTAAATAAAAGTGCGAAACAATTAAAGTAAAGGTGCTCTTAAAGTAAATCTAAGTCTATATAAAATAAGGTGCAAGTATTTAAAAGCGTGACTGAAATTAAAGGGCACTAAAGTAAAGACGTAAATTTAAATCTAACTAAGGCAAATCTTAAAACGCACTAAAACTTAAACTAAGGCAAGACTAAAATTTAACTAAGGCAAATAAACTTAAAGTGCAATTAAAATAAAGGCGGGAAAAATAAAGCTTGAAAATAAAAATCAAATACAAAAACTAAAAAGAACCTGAATACAGCTCATTCGGAATAATCCTTCGTTTGGAACAATCACTCGTCCGGAATGTCACCTTCGGTTGGAATGATTCTTCTTCGCTCGGAATATTACCAAAATCCTTGATCCGGAACAAATTGATCTGAATATGTCACTTATCCAAAACAATCCTTCGTTCGGAACTTTACTGATTCGGAACTTCTCAAACTTGCCTTGATTCGGAACTTTTGATCAACCCTTGATTCGGAAGACTTCCTAATGAAGCTCTTGGTTCGGAACTTTTGAGTTCCGAATGAATCTCCTTGATCCGGAACTTTTTGAGTTCCGAATGAAGTATATTGATCCGGAACTTTTAAGTTCCGAATGAACAATTGCTGATCCGGAACTTTCCCTTCGTTCGGAAGTTTGAGACTTCCGAATGAATGAAGCTTGAGTCGGAAGTTTCCCTTCGTCCGGAACTTTGAATGTTCCGGATGAAAAAGCTTGACTTGGAAGTTTTGCTGATCCTAAAATCTTCCGGATGAAACCCTTGACTCGGAACTTTGAAGTTCCGAATGAAAGCTCTCTCTCCTTCTTGGTTCGGAAGTTTTCCTGGGAATACAGAAACACAAACAAACACCCCGAAGAACAAGGGAATCACAGGAACCACGAATCTAACCACAAATCAATCAAGATCAAACAAACGAATAAGCTAAACTAATAACAAAACATTTAATAATCATAAACAAACAATTTAAATAAAGAAATCAAACAACTTTAACCACAATAATCAAAAACCAACTTGATCAAAATAAAAGCATGAACATGAACATAAACATAAACACAAAAATCAAAGATTAAGAAAGGTAGATGAGAGATTAACAAGATAAAGTAAAGATTGATAAGAATTAAATGGAAACTTACTTGAAATTAAAGGAATTTAAGGTGCAAGACAAGGTCTTTAAATTGGACAAGTATTTAAATGTGCATAAAATTAAATGACAAGGTAAAGAAAATGGAAGACTAATTGTCACTATTAGCCAACAAGAGAAAATGATTACAACTAATCTCTATATATAGGGGAGGATTAAGGAAGCTTCCTCCTCTCTTTCCTTTTCTCTTAATTACAAGATTAGGTCCCTCCTTCTTTTAATCTTCATTAATTGCATAATTAGTCCTTTTCTTCTAATCTTCTTTAAACTTGGACTTAAGGGACTTTTGGCTTCGGGATTTCTTTGAACTAGTCTTTAAATTCTTCAATAGAATAGACTTGAATTCTTTGGCTTTTGATAAACTTCCGTCTTTTGACTTTTTCTTCGATAAATCTTCAGAATTGGTCTTGGACTTCCGTTCTTTTTGCACTCTTGACTTCTTGACTTCGTCTTTCATCTTTTTCTTCAATAAAAGTACGTAAATGCCCGTGAATTCCCGTGTTTTCTCCACTTTTCACCTTTTCGTCCTAAATCACAACAAAAACACAAACCACGCATAATTCCGACATAAAAGACATAAAATACACGTTTTGGTCCGGTTATTATTGTAATTAAGTGGTAGAAACGATGGGTGTTTACACACCTATCACCCCCAGTCGAGAATCACCCTGAAGATTTCTACTGTGATATTTGTGAGGAAGAAATGCACCCCAAAAGACCACTCTATCATTGTTCAGAACACAAAAACTCGTTTCACCTTCAATGCCTTAGCCGTGTTAATCGGTATGAAAATATATGGAGGGAGGGCACTGTGGCAGTTTCCTATCACAAACATCCATTAAAATTTGTTCGAAGAAAGAAAACGCCAAAGTACATGTGTTCAAAGTGTAACCAAGATATCAATGGTTTTTTGGTACTTGAATGTCGGGCTAGAGTTTGCAATTTTAATCTTTGTTATAGCTGTCATCCAGATTGGTAATTGTATTGTTAACTGTCAATACAGTAAACATGTACATTCTCAAAAAATAAAGAATGTTATGTAATTGATTTTTTGTTTAGGAAGTTTTTTCACATCAGTTTGTGTTTTGTAGTTTTGTTCAAATTGTAAAAATAGTGACCGAATAAAATTTTGTCACCAAATTCTCGTCACTAAAAGCACTTTTTCTTGTAGTGGATGAAAGTTCTAAGTTCTAATACAGTGCATAAGAGAGGAGAAAAACTAATCCCTGCATTCGTCACTATACTTTATATTCGAGGACCTTTTAGAGACAGTGGTCGAAGTAAGCATATAATTCACTTTCAAAACGACAAAAATATGATATACATTTAGTCACATTAGTCTCAATGCGCCATGATTACTGAAGATTTGGGCATATGAAGTTGGAAGGAAATACGTGATCATATTCTGTAACATTATCATTTACAGACAAGTTTCAAAAACGTATGCAAGACAATAATATCAACTCATTGTTCATCTAAGTACATTATTAAAATTCCATTGATATCCGATTGGTTGAGCGTATAGTAAATTAGAATTACACATAACGAAAATCAATACATCTGATTAAGGTCTCCAATACAGGTTGTATAAATAACCAAAATCAATCACAGTTAACATTGTCGTCTACTAGATAACCAACACTAATCCCATACTTGAATTCTTGCTGTGCACACTATACCCTTTGGCCTCCACCATGCATCTCTTCATCTTCATCGTAAGCTTCTTGTTGAGTTTGTTGTTGTTTCCTTCTCATCTCCTCTTCAAGGTTGACATCGTGCAAAGTTGTCTCCTCACATTCATCCAACTCCATATCAGTCATCTGCATTGAAGGCTTTGGTGGCAGCACTCCTTCTAAGCCTTGCACTGCATTGAAGGCTTTGGCGTTTGTCAAGTCCTGTCTTCTGATGCAGCATAGTATTGAATAAAACAGGTACAACTTCTACATTTTCTTTTGCATCAGTAACACGTTGCTTAAGCCGATTCAATTGCCCTGCCAAATGGAAAGTAATGTAAAATCTATAATCGAAGCAAATCGACATATATATGTTTTTAGATACGTCATACCTGTGATCAGATTAGAGGTGGCAACTTTCAACAATTTACCGATAAATCTCTAAAGGGTCAAAAAGGCAAAACCAAAAATTTGATTTTGAAAAGGATACACGTCAAAGCCACCGAAAGTACCTTTTTAACTGTATAAAACCTCCTAAACCATTTTCTTCAGAAATGATAATGTTAAAGAAGTAAAAATTTAGTAAATTACTGTATATTTTAATTTTGACACACTAACTACTATTTATTCAGATATATTAAAAACTAATGACAAAAAGTGTTTCGGGTTGACCTAATGCTACTAGCTTTAGCCCCCATTTGACCTGCTCATCTAGCCACATCTATCATATAGCAAAAAATACAGGTGTTTTGACAACATACATTGTGTTTCAACTTTCATGTATTCAGTGTGGGATTCGGTCCCTCGAACCCAAAACGACAATCTTGCTTAACGCCAATCAAAACTGCAATATGGATTGAAGTGATTAGATATTCAAAGATGAGCTACTAATGTTTGTAACATGAGGCTTTATATAGCCTTGAGAGTACATCAGACGTGTCTACATGTCATTTCTAAAAATCAGGCACAACTATAACCTACTATCCTTAACACTACCTTTGACTTACTTCCTATCTCTACCCTTGATCCAAGGTAGCCGAAGGACGGATTTTGACTAAGCTTTGCTGAAAAAAGTTGCAAACTTCAGTTCCGAAACTTTAGTCTTAACTTCGTTTAGTCAGAAGAACTTAGAACGGCGGTAGCAGGCTAGGACTGATTCTATTGCTCCTCTTCGGAAATCAAGGGTCTTACCACGGAACTGAGGTGTGGCCTAGTATGTCTGTCATTCCTATACATGATCTTTTACCCTTTAAAACTACCTTATTTAACTAACTACATACTAACTATAATACTTGAAATACCAAAATCATTAAAGCCAACATTCAGTAAAGGAAATAAAGACCATGGAGCATGTGTGATATACAATCGATGTAACCTGCAGAATAACATACGCATATCATTCATTATTGACCTAGATCAAGAAACAACCAAATAATTATGAACTTCAAATTTGTAGGCATACCTAGGCAGTGGGCATACAAAGACTACATGACAAACCTTAATTTTGTGTTGGGCATAACTTAAAAGACATACGAAAACTTTTTAGAAAGCCATATCATCTTCATATCAGTAAATGAAGTAATTTCACCCCGAAATATTTACGATATGACCAGTAAAATATAAAAACATGAAAATCACTCAAGCTAATTAAAATGAAACTAATTAATACCGAATGAAAGTTTTTGGTTAGCACCTCCGCAACATTGTCGATAAGTTCAACGATGTCGAGCCTAAAGGGATTGAGGTCCATTGTGTCTATGAATTATTGGTCTTTACAAAGGGGTAACAAAAGTCACCTGTAAATCAGATGTACGTATATTCATTAACTTAGCCCAACACCGGATAAGGTTACATGCATCCTAGTGCCAGAATCTACGTGGGCAAGAACCGTCAATATCCTAGTGTTCATTCAACATTTTCTGCTTTCAAACTAAATGCATCAATGCACAAGAGAGGAGGCATAAAATTAACTTCCATAATAAGAAAACTATATGGCCATTAACATCAGCATGGTTCACTAAGGCTATTCGCGTAAACCTCAAACTTAATATCCCAAAACGTATCACAGAATCATATAACTTCTTATCGTTAAAGCGCGTCCACCCCTAAAAGCCAATTAAACCTTCTTTTACATAATTCACGTTTCAAGCCTCACGGGTACTATGAACATCATTACAAGTGTCACTAAGCTTAATACATATTGGAACATCAATACTGGATGCCCCACGTCTCCCATCGTTCAAAATCATAGCATTATTTATATACAACCACTCGATTTATATACTAACTTACCAACTCTTACATAAACTAAACTTATTTCTCCATATTATTCTACCCTTTTAACATTTTTATGTGGCACGAACTGCATTAGATAAACTAAAACTACACATATTCTCCATCTATTGTTATTAATTTCTATCATTTTGGCATAAAAACTAGCAAGCACATCCATATAGCGTTATCTATATAGCTGATATAAGTCTATAACACAGCTGTAAATAACTGAACGCGACGTGTATTATGTTAGCCCGTATATCATGTTTCCTGATTTAGTTTATCACAATTAAGAGTACAGATCACGATAAACAAAATAGGTAAACATAATAATCTACAGCCCATAACCGAGCATGAGTCAAGTTTTAACAACAACTATCCAAGATGTCGAGTATATGCATACAAGAGCAAATATTAACAAAAGCTAGCAAATATTAATAGCAAGCGAAAAAATGAAAGTGTGCCTAGGGATGTTCTGACTGAACCAAACCAGCATGTACCAAGGGACCACAGGCTTGAACACAGACCAACCAGACTTGACAGAAAAACGACCAATACAATGACGGAATATCCCAAAAGTTTCTTCCATTATAACACCCATCTACTAACCAGAAGAAACTAACCCATTTTACCCATAACGGGTCCTTCAAGACCAGAGGAATCCCCTCATCAGCTGCAAACATCATCAAAAACGTTTACGATGACAAAAACTAAGCTGAAACAACAATGACATCTTAAAACAAACCCTTCGCATCTCAAATCTAGCAATTCATCAAAATCAGTTAAAAAAACCTCGATCTATTTGAATAACTACACAAAACCTAATCAAAACCACATAATAAGTTGTACCTCGTCATCAAAAGCAAACATCATCAAAAAAGTTTACGATGACAAAAACACAACCACAGATGGCTGTCCCAAACCTCATAAAAACGACAGAAACCTCATCAAAATGACATACGATTTAGATAAAGCTGTAAAGACAAACCTCATCAGCAGTAGGGGCTAAGTTAGGCTGGTTCACGATGTGCGTGTACTTGTTGTCCTCCTGTGTAAAAATCAAATAAGTAATAATTAGCAATTTTTATATTATATTTATAGAACAAAATAAGATATAAAAAGGAAAAGAAAGTTATAGTGATGTTGCGTATGATGGCCCGAAAGCCACCAACAATATCCACAAAACAAATAGAACATTTGCGATCATTAGTGTTTTCGGTATTAGCCATTTGATTGAGTAGCTGGTTTTGATTTAGGTGTGGTGTGTTTGTTTGAAGAAATTTCTAGAGTAAAAATGAAGGAGCGGAGTGGGGGTATCTGCAGATGAATAGTTGGGTAAGGATTGGGGAAGAAGGGTTGATTGTTAAATGTGTATGTGTGTGTGTGAAATGGTGGGGAGTTTAATGTGGGTAAACAATAGAGTTTTAGAAAAAATAGTCATTTTCAGATATTGTGTCAAAAGTTAGTACATGGTACAGTAGCACAAGTTTAGAAAAAGGTTGCATAAAAAAATCAAGTTTAAATAAAATATAAAATATTTTTTTAATGATTAAAATAATAATAAAATTGAAATTTAGTTAATTAAAAAAAAGTCGCATAAAAAAACTACCTTACACAAAAAAGAGTACTTTTTTAAGATGAATAGTAATTTTTTTAATTTAATATTAAAGTCGCTTAGGTAGTTTAAAGTTGCTTAGGGTAGTTTAACGTAATATAAGGTGGAATAAGGTGGCTTGAGGTCGCTTGTTCTATTTATGGAACTTTAAAGTAGCTTAGGGTATTTTGATAAATGCACTTGAAAAGTGGTCTATTTGAGTAATTAGCCTCAGGGAAAATGTTACAGGTGTATCCATCAAATGTAAACAGGAAGTATTCCTTTTTCAATTTTTTCTTTCATCTCTTATCATAAACACATACAAAAATAGATTTTATCTTTCTTTTTCTTGAAAAAATAGATTACATGAATATTATGTTCTGATTTGTAGGTTTCGAATTACGTTCTTTTAGGTTATGTTATGACTTTATTAGTTTATGGTATGTACGTTAAATTTAATAAGTTTTGGAGATTGATCATATATGTGTTTATGTAGTGGCATAGAAGATTTAAGATACGAAGAAGATGTTCATGGTTAAAGATGAAAATAATTGAGGTGATTTTATCGTGCTGTTATTTATTTGCTTGAAGATTTTAAAAAATTTAAGGTATCTTTATAAATAATTCTTCACATACGTTTGTACACAGAATACTCAATTTTTGGGTTGTATGTATTTTTTTTTTGTTATTATTTTTTTTTCTTCAGATTTTTGGTTTGTAGTTTGTGGTATTTTCATATCTTATTTTGAAGTTAGAACTTTTTATATGTTTAGAGAAACTTAGAAATTTGCCTTGATATTTTCTAATTTTTTTAGGCATGTATTGAATGTATACATTTTGAAACTCATAATAGTTTATAAATACTGTTTTGTCCAGCATTAAAATTTTTGTATAACGCTTTGTAATTTGTCAAGTTAAGTGTATTAACTTTAAATTTTAATAGTAATTGTTACATTTTCCGTTTTAACAATTATTTCCTTTTTTTCTAATTGTTATGGTTGTTTATACACCAGTGCAGGAGCAAGAGGGTTTGTTTTTGGAACATGAAGAAGGAGCAAACAAGGTGGTTTCTTTTTAGCAAGTGGGAATGTAAAATTCTATTGTACAGTATGGCTAGCTATCCCATGTACAGTATTTATCTTGGAAATGTAAAATGCTAATGTAACTCTTTAACTTGAAGATAAAGTGATAAACTATTGAAATTTTTTTAAAGCAAAACATCACAATTTACAATGAAAATATTAAATCAATGTGAAAGGTCTTTGTAGGTTTTTTTATAAAATTATAATAAATTACATGAACTAAAAATGATACTTTAACAAATAGTAATTGAACTTAATACAATTATCTTTCATTGTTTTCTTGTGATGTCCGTGTTGAACACGGGTTCTAATCTAGTTTTGTATATAAAATGGTTTGTATATTTATTTTTTTTCTTTATTGGGACGAAAAGAAAAAAATTAAAAATTAGAGAAGAGAAGAGAAAGAAGAGAAAGAAGAGAAAGAAGAGAAGATGAAACCATTTTTTACCTAGGATAGTTTTCGTCTTTGCAAGATCGAGAACGTAAAGTAGGATCGGGATCGTAAGATCCTACTATAATGTAATTTTCTTAATATTCTTTGCAATATTTTACAACTTTACAAATTAATATACATCTTAAACGCAAAATTATACGAATATTTCATAAAAATGTGGTCTTAAATTATGATTATGAAATATCAGAAGATTTACACCTTTTTTAGATTATACAAAATAGAACGTATAAATTTGTAATTTTTTGTTTGTCGTTTGAGAAAAAGTAAGATCGGATAGTAGATCTTAGGATTTTATGAGCAAGATCGGGATCTTATAAGATCTTAAGCATGGAAATATCCTATGTAAGATCTGGATCGGTTTTTCTTTAAAGTATTGTAAAATCGTAAGATTCTAAGATTAATACCGGGATCTTGACAACCTTGGATGAAACATCTCAAAAATAGGAAGAAGATTTTGTATATAAAATGGTTTGTATATTAATTCTTTTTTTTCTTTTTTGTTATTTAAAAATCTTAAAAACACAAATAACTTTTAGTTTTTTTAAATCATTTCTTTTCTCCTCAAAATAAATCTCGAGAAAATAGCGGTAGTGGAAACAAATATAAGGTATAAGGTATAAAGAAACAAAGATATTTTATACTATAGATCTATTTAATGGAAATTTTGTTGGCGTCTCAACTAGGTTAAGATAATCAATAGTCTAATTACGTATTAATGAAATGACTATCGAATATCACTTGAAATTGTTTAATCATTTTTCAAAAAAGATTATTTGATCGCCGCAGGCGCGAAGCGTGGTAGGCCTGCGCCGGGGGAGCATAGGGGGAGGAAAGGGAGCCCGGACGGTGGAAGAGCCAGGGAGGCCGGGTAGTTTATGCATGGGCATTAGAATGGTCTTAGCTCCTGAATATTCAGACAATAAAAAGAAAAAAAGGAAAAAATTGAGATAGTTATGAATTCCATTGAGGTTTTCCTTATTTCATCGAACAACCAAAATGCTTGGGTTAACACAAATACCTCATTGGGATAAATCAAATATTTGTTCTTGTTTTAGGCATAAATCAAGAACCCTACGCTTCCAAATGTTTTTGTTTTCTGTACCTTTCTCATGTAAGTATTATCTCAATATATAAAATAGAACTCTTAAGAATGTAACTCAAAGTCAAAGGAAAAGAAGTTTTGAGCATTAATCGGCCAATTAATCTCATAACTTCCTTCATGAAAGGATAGTGGTCACATGCCCATAAACATAGTCATTAAGTCAATAATAAACCCCTCATAAATCGGTCAAAAAAGTTACAAAGACTTCTAGCTAAGTCAAGTGTTTATCATCATGAGTTTCATTAGCAGGAGCTAAAGAACTACTTCCTGCTGATGAACTCTTTCCTCTTGTTGATGAACTCTTTCCTCATGTTGATGATACAACCATCAACACAACCACTATAATGAGTCCAGGGAGGTCAGAGTCTTAATTGGTGTACACTCCGTACCTCTAAACCCATTTACAAGTCTGACCCGATCCCATAATTGCACTAAATTTCTAAAAATCCTCCCCAATTTAGTACAATTTATTTTGCATGAAAATTAACAAAAAACAAAACATGTGCATAAACGAAAATATCCCGAGGATTGAATTTCCATCTTTGTACATTACACGTTCAAATATTCGAGAACCAGGGAGTTTTAAGAATTGAACCCTTCGGCTACTTTGAATGCATGAAGATAAAATACACACAAGTTTTTAAACATTTAACGCTCCTGACACAACTAGCCATGTGTCCATATCCAATTCATAAATGTTGTAAGATCCAAAGTCCATGCTCCCTGAGGCGACGAAACCTCAACATTTACATAGGTGCTTCCTCTTTTGTTCAGCTCCTGCTTTAGCACTTTTTCAAAGAAATTAACCATTGAGAAGTTTACAACTTCATCCTACTTTCAACAAGTACAAGCACATCCTTGGGATGATATGTTCGACATGTGCTTCAGTCACATAAATGTTCAGCTTTCCACATTGAACTCAACTCCCAATTTTTCTCATGAGGGAGTTGGGTGTCTTAGCATTCAGTGACTAGATTGGACTTTAAACCCATCCCTTTAGCAGACTTTAAAACCAAGTCTCTAGCGAATACCTTCGTAAAGTGATTAGCTAAATTTTGTTGAGACCTCACAAACTCTATTGAAATCACCCCATTCATGATTAGCTCACGAATCATGTTATGTTTAACACATAAGTTTCTATACTTACCATTGTACATTTGACTATATGCCTTAGCCAATGTAGTTGCACTATCACAACGGATAGATGGGTGCCATAGGTTTGACCCATAATGGAATCTCAAGAAGCAAGTTTCTCAACCATTAAGCCTCTTTATGAGTAGTTGCTAGAGCCACAAACTCATATTCCATTGTTGAACTAGTAATGCAAGTTTCCTTCTTGGATGCCCAAGAAGTTGCACCACCACCAAGCATGAATACCCAACCTGTGGAAACCTAAGTTTCCTAGATCTTTTAGCTACTAGGAATGATCATTGTTCATATGATTAACATAATCAAAGCGGAATTAGAACAATAACCATTAACAAGGTGCTTAGGCACAAAGAACACATGAATTAAACAATTGGGTTGCTAATTATATTAATAATCAACAACCACTAGGTGTGTATACATTAAATCCCACACCTAGTCGACACACGCTTTAGGTTTACATTGTATATGAAAGTTATGAATAAAACCTAATACCATTGGTTCCTTTTATAGTGTAAGAAATAGGGTTTACAAGAGATAATGATGAATAAACATGTAAATCTTCTATTTAAATAACTAATACAGAATAATATTCTGCATACTTATCCTAAATAGAAGCTTCCAACAGCGTTTGAGTTTTGTTGACTTCTGTCAACGCCTGATTTGCTCTTGACAACGCATGGATTACACTTGTCAATGCTTAGACAAATGCCTTCATATTTTCTTCGTTTTTGAATTTCTGCCACATCAACTTTTTGACCCAACAATCTTCCCCTAGTTGATGTCGGCAAAACACTGTGTGTATCTCTTGTAAGTTGTATATCATCTTCAAATTGCTTCCCCTTAATTGTAGCATGTATGTCTTCCCCTTTTTGTCACATCAACAGGGAAGTAAACAATTTACGCAATCTTGAAGATTCTCCAAATGTAGGCTCTATATAATGATGTTGAAGAAAAATAACTATAATATTCTTGATGTAGAAGTAGAATAACCCAAACCTATGTTCTATGTCTTGTACTATCCACGTGATAAAGAACTTATACCAAATTGAGAAAAATATAAGTAGACCTCGATCTCTTGTCAATATTATCATCCTTTGTGAGACTCTAAGCACGATAATGTAACTCCTTCAAGTGTTATGACAAGTCTTCGTCACCAAACATTTAAAGCACGAACAAGTTATCTTCAAACCAATGGGATGCTATCCACGATTTAAAGATATGATAAAACACAAACTCGCGAAAATCTACTTCGAACATCAAACTTACCATAAGAATTCTTCCCCTTAAGCCAACACCTCTTCATGATGATTCTTACTGAACCAGTATCTTCGTATGTAAAAGCCCATATGGATAACTCTTTCACAAGGCTACCCCGATTACATAATAAATATTACTTCTAATAATACTTCACGAATTGTTGCTAACTCGCATTAAAATCATTAATCCCTTTTAAAAATATCCGAGCCATAAATATCAACTTGATATTTTAAATAAAAAAACGGAGATTCCATGTACCTTTGCGTGTAAATACCTCCTTTTTGTGTGCAAAATCGTATCAGTTTTCTCAAACAGCAGCTATTCCTTTGTTATCCGAGAACCTTCACTGTCCAACATCTTAGTCACATGCATTGTCCAATATCGGACAAAGCCTATCAACTCCTGAACAAACCTTTCTCGGACAACACGTGTCAGCGTTTTCCAACAACGCTTAACTTATTCTTGTCAGCGTCAAACTTAAACCTTGTCAGCGTCTCATTACTGTCAACGTCTGCTACTACTTCTTTTCTTGTGATTGTGAATGGGGTTGTAAATCCTTGTTTGAACCCACCAATCACCAATACTGATCCACGTTCCTTTGATAGTAGCATTCATTGACCAATCAAAAAGCTTAAATAGCTCAATCACACGTGAATACTACCGCCTAGATTTAGTACTTTTCTTTGAGCACATACGTTTCATCCAATCACAATTCTATCACCGTGTGAACACAAAGACTTATTCATGTGAACACAAATCAATATATGATCGTGTGAACACAAATTCAATCAACAAATATCTTTGTTGGTCATTGCGTGATTATCAATGCTTAATGATTATATTCCTGTCTTGAAATTCAATCTCATGTAATATACATGTTGTAGATATCACGTATGACCATACAGGCATATAATGGATGTGTCACATTAATCCCAAAACAATCAGCATGTGAATAGTTCATTCATGCATTCAAGGTTACATGCTATTCTCGTCCAGTAACAAATATATCACAACCTTAATAATTCATCTTCATAGCAGCTTGTTACATCGATCTAGAATTCTGCCAAACCCTAGTTACCAATCATGATGAACATCTTGCTGCAGTTCTAGGGTTTTGAATGAAACCCTAATTCATTATCATGTTGCTGCTATCAAACCTTAACCGATCCAGGCCTTGATCAACAACAGCAACAACCATCATATGTTTTAACAACCGCACACTTCATAACCTTCTGCTCTTTATGTCGATCTAGGGTTTGAGGAACCCTAGTTCATGATTTTATGTAAAAGAGCAAAAACATTAATACCATAATCAGCGAATTTCGACCTTGAATAACTTCTTTATTAGAGCTCAGATCGAAGATCCCTTCAGTGAGATTCTAGACACGAGTTCCAAGAATCTACAGTTCAAAAATCATGATGATCCAACGGTTAACGAAGGAGAAATCGTGTTTTGAATATGGCTGCTTACAGAAAACTGCATATACTCACTGCTAACTTCGATGCTTAATAACTTTTTCTTGGGGATAAAGCTTGACAATCCCTATGGTGGATGTCTAGATATATGTGTATAAAACATACACAAGATATTTCGTGACGATCCAACGGTCCAGTAAAAAGTTATGACCTTCTAAATACTGCTGCGCACACAAAAACGCCCAGAAAAACCCTAGACGGATTTTTCTTTTCTTCACAATACACGAACACCTTGTTGGTCCTAGCATCACGAGCCACGAGGCTCTGATACCAATTGTTGATCCCAAACTTAGATCAATTTAGCTTGTGTAAACGAGATTAAATCAAGTTAAACACTTAGAGAAACTTTGTTATGTATACTATGTTGGCTGATGCTCACTTTCCCATTGCTTTTTGGGCTGAGGCTGTGAATACAACTTGTTATATTCAGAATAGGGCATTAGTCGAAGGAAACCTAATACTGGTTTTCTTAAACCTTTTGGATGTCATTTAGTTGTGCTGGATACTAATGATGCCTTAGGTAAGTTTAGTGCTAAAGGTGATGAAGGTTACTTCATGGGTTATTCTGTGCAGAGTAGAGGATATAGAGTTTATCTTAAGAAAGAAAAACGTATACTTGAAAAAGTACATGTAAGGTTTTTAGAAAGTAAACCTAGTGATCCTGAAAGTGGTCCAAATTGGTTATTTGACTTGGAACCTCTATCTAGGACTTTGAATTATATGCCTGTTACTAATCCAAACATTGTGAAGGTAACTTCAAATGTTGTGGAAGAATCAGTTGTTGATGTTTCAGGTAAACAGGTTGATGAAGAGGTTGGATCACAAGCAGAAAAATCAGCACCCATACTTGAGTATGTTACCATTTCCATATGGACAGATGCATTTGCTGCTGCTGGAAAGGAAAAAGGTGGTCCCTAAGTATCACCAGTTAACAACATGCATGATCTTTCAGGCGCTGACTAAGGAAATTTTGGCGCTGACAAGACAAATTCAGGCGTTGATGGCTCAAACGTTGACAGCTTTGGTCCAGGCATTGACAGATCTTTTGACCATATTTTCTCTTCCAATAATTTTGAACAAGGTGAACCTTCAAACAGAAATGGAGAGGTTCATTCAGATGATGATGGAAGAGAGTCTGAAGAGGATATTGGTAACATGGAAGATTAGATTAAGGACAACACACTTATTGAGGGAGGAGTGCTTACTTATACAATCAAAAATCACCCTCATTCTCTAATTATTGGTGATGTGATGACTCCTATGCAAACTAGAAGATCTCATCAAAATCTTGGTGGATTTATTGCCAATATTCACAAGAAGGTTGATACCCCACTTGTTCAAGCATGTTTGTTTGCCTGTTTTCTGTCACAACAGGAACCCAAGAAGATTTTTGATGCTCTCAAAGAACCAAGTTGGGTGGAAGCAATGCAAGATGAGCTTCACCAATTTTCTATCCAGGATGTTTGGGAGTTGGTTGATTGTCCCAGGTATGTCAGACCTATTGGGACACGATGGGTTCTTAGGAACAAAAAGGATGAAAGAGGCATTATGGTCAGAAACAAGGCAACGTTTAGTGGCTCAAGGATATACATAAGAGGAAGGGATAGATTATGAGGATGTCTTTGCACCTGTTGCAAGGATTGAGGCTATAAGGATTTTTCTAGCCTATGCATCCTGCATGGGCTTTATAGTCTATCACATGAATGTGAAGAGTGCTTTTCTTTATGGCACAATTGCAGAGGAGGTTTATGTTATGCAGCCTCCTGGTTTTGAAGATTCAAAACATCTAAACAAGGTGTATAGAGTGAAGAAAGCTATGTATGGACTTCATCAAGCCCCAAGAGCATGGTATGACACATTGTCCACCTATCTGGTGGAAAATGGATTCAAAAGGGGCACCATAGAGCAGACCTTGTTTACAAAGAAGACTGGTAAGGATTTCTTACTTGTACAGGTCTATGTGGATGATATCATCTTTGGCTCTTCTACTCCAAAGATAAGTGAATACTTTTCCAAGCTTATGACAGACAAGTTCAAGATGAGTGTAATGGGAGAGGTGAACTTCTTTCTAGGATTACAAGTTCAGCAGAAAGAAGATGGTATCTTCATCTCTCAAGATAAATATGTAGCAGAAATCTTGAAGAAGTTTGGCTTTTCTCCAAATGAGAAAAGGGCTAGCACACCAATGGATAGGGAACACCCTTGGGGAAAAGTTGGAGATGGAAAAGAGGTGGATGTCAGGCATTATAGGTTAATGATTGGTTCATTGATGTATCTCACAGCTTCAAGACCTGACATTATGTTTGCTGTGTGTGCATGTGCATGCCATCAAGTGACTCCTAAAGAGTGTCATCTTCATGTTGTCAAGAGGATATTTAGATGCCTTAGATGTTATCCAGACCTGGGATTATGGTATCCAAA
Source organism: Glebionis coronaria (assembly GCA_025667525.1). Lineage (NCBI taxonomy): Eukaryota > Viridiplantae > Streptophyta > Magnoliopsida > Asterales > Asteraceae > Glebionis > Glebionis coronaria. The sequence continues at coordinate 425,083,010 of CM046879.1, read as the reverse complement.
AGATTCCCCATTGGAGCTTATTGCATATTCAGGCAGTGATTATGGTGGTGACAAATTTGATAGAAAATCCACAACTGGTGGATGCCAGTTTCTTGGGAGTAGATTGATATCTTGGCAATGCAAGAAACAAACAGTGGTGGCCAATTCTACAACTAAAGCAGAGTATGTAGCTGCAGCTGCTTGTTGTGGACAAGTCTCATGGATTCAGAACCAGCTGTTGGATTATGGGTATAATTTCATGCATACCAAGATTTTTGTAGACAATAACAGTACTTTATGCATTATTAAAAATCATATACATCACTCTAAAACAAAACACATAGAAATTAGACATCATTTTATAAGAGATTGTTTTGAAAAAGGTTTAATACAACCAGATAGGGTTGACATAGAAGAAAATGTGTCTGATTTATTAACTAAACCTTTTGATACTGGAAGATTTCAATACTTGGTAACAAGTATTGGGATGATCAATCTCACTTAATATGTGTTTTGGGGTCTTATTATAAAAGTATGTATAGGATATGCATTGTTATTGGTCTTTATGTGAAATTAGATTTTCCACTTTATTTGTCTAACGCTGACAAAGGTTATCTTAACGCTGATGTGTGTTATCGTGACGTTGTCAGCAACATGTTAGTTTTGTGGTTTTTGATCTAATCATGCAGGCGTTGTTAGCATTGTACCATTGGATACATAGTTGCTTATGGATCCTTGGAGCATTATTGGAGCATGTTTCAATTTATGGATGATGGTTGGAATATTTATATTCCTATCTTGACATAAATTTTTATTTACATGCATATAATTTGGCAACTTATGTGTCATAGTTTAAGGGGAGGTTTAGGAACCTTTTAGGACTTTTTGGGTATTCTTATAATGCTCTTATCACAATTCTAGATTGTGTCCACTGGTGAGTATGACTTAGTTTACTAACTCATGAGGCACTGTAGCATGCAAAGTTGATATACTATGCATCCTGCCAAGACTTTTTGGCCTAGAATTGGGAGTGGTCTGTTGGGAGACTTGGGTCTGATTTATATTGGGCTTACCTAGGAAGTTACAAGGGATTTTATGATATAACTTAACTGTTAAGAAGCTTGGTTAGTAAGGGACACTAGAGGACTGTTATGTCTATCTTACATAAGTAAGTGTGCATGATTGGACAGTGCTTGCCACCCTATGGTAATTTTCAGTTTATAGGTTATCTTCACTAGGATAAATTACTTTGTTAAGGTTCTTTTTCATTTTTATTATTTTTATTTTTCGGACGTTGACATATATATTTCCAAACGTTGTTGTGACCAATTTAGACGTTGACATGGCTTTTTCCAACGTTGACAAGAATATAGCCGTTGGGCGTTGATAGGTTATTTGACCGTTGACACTCATTGGGTCCTACCCAGTTGTTATTTTTGACGAAAATTTGGGCCATAATTTTGGGAGTTGATAACTTTTAATTAATGCAAAAGATAACTTATTTTCTTTTCAATATTTTCATCATTATATTTTGAAAATACTTGCCTCATTTTTGACCAATCACATGTGCCTATCTCTCCTATAAATTTGGCTCCTTCTTTTTAAACAAGGTACTCTCATATTCTTGTCTAACAACTTTTCTCCTACAATTCATCTTTTATAACCTTCACAAACAGCTTTCTACATCAATGGCGCCTAAGTTTAAACCAAGTGACTTGGTATTGGGATTCAGAAGTCAGCATAACATGGTTGCCTATTTGGAGGCTGATGATGCTTTGTTTCCTCAATAAACTCAGATGGTGGCGTATTTGAATGCATCTCCATTACGGTATGCCCTTTCTCATGCTCCTCTCATCCATGTCACTCATATTAAACAGTTTTGGAACACTGTCAGTTCCTCAACACTTAATAATGTGACTACATTAACTGCTATTATCCATGGGCGTCCGTGGGTGGTTACTAAAGCCTTGGTTCGCCAGGCTTTGCATCTTAATGATGCAGATGGTATAACCACTCTACCCATTGGTGAGATAGAACAGGGACTTCAAGCTTTGGGGTATCCTTTCCCTGAAGAGGGTACTTTAAATAAATATAATAAACAAGAATTCCCCCCAGCTTGGAAGTACTTAATACATGTCATCCTTCAATGTTTAAGTCCCAAATGTACTGCACATAATGAAATTAACAAATCTATTGCTAGTGCAATTGTGTGTATTAGAAATGGGAAAAGTATAATTTTTCTAAACTGATTTTTGATGGCATGTGTAAAAACAAGGGTAATTAGATGACTTTGGCTTACCCAAGATTTTTACAAATGATTTTTGATGAGCAAAGGTATTGCACCAGGGATCATGATGATTTTTATGCGATCCATGTGCAAAAGAAAGCTATTTTTAGTAAGATGAATTCACCTCCTCACAGAGATTTACCCTTTACCCAAGCCATGCTTGCTGTTATTGCAGCAGCACAACCTCAACCTGACCCACAACCACAACTTGACCCATTACCTGAACCATCACCTTCACCTCAACATATGGAACTTGACCAAGATCCTTTCAACGCTGACACATTAAATGTTGGCATTGACACTTTAAATCCAGACGTTGACACCTTTCTACAACATACCCACACACCCATTAACCTTCAAACTACTACCCAATCCACATCATCTTCTACACCCCCTGAATTTAGGTTGGTAAAATGCCCAAGGACTACTAGAGTGTTCTCCTCTGGTGGTCCTAGCCATGTTGTAGAGAGAACCACCATCACAAGTGTGGTTGGTGACATGGATGAGGCTGGGACTATTGGTGCTCGCTTAGATGTAGGCCAAGCCAGTCCTAACATCATTAAGACCTCATCCATGCCCCATGACTCTATTTTGGGAGGTCAAATCCCCACTCTAGAGGAGGGCAGATTGGAACCATATACAATGTTGGAATTGACGGCTGTTTGCATTAGCTTGCAAAAGTAAAATGCAGACCTGGTACAAACAGTCAGTACACAAGGCCTTGAACTCAAGCAATTGAGGGAGAGGATTGTTCTTTTAGAAGATGCTAACAATAGGCGTGGTATGGAGGATTCTTCCAAAGGGGAGGATGAGCAGGTACATGTGAGTGACAAAGGCTCACATGATGGAGAATCTTTGGGTGTAGCTGAAGCTCTTACTGAATTGAAGAAGCAACCAGTTTTTGATGTATCTTTGGTTACTCCTACAAATTTGAACTTATCCTTTACAGCAATGATGGAGCAGTTCACAAGAAGCGCTGACAAGAATAAGGTGAGCGTTGACAAGCAGATCTTGGACGCTGACACACCAAGCGTTGACAAGAGTAAGTTGGGCGTTGACACACATGATTTGAACGTTGACATACCTACAGATATGGGTGATGTATTCTAGTCATCAGCTATCATCAAGGAAATGTCTTCACAGGTACCATCATCATCTTTACCCATCCTTGATCCATTAGATAAAGGGTAAAGGAATCATGGTAGAAACAGAGGTTCCAAAGGATGCAGCATAAGTACAATTTAATTCAATGTTAGCTGCACAACTTATGGAACAAGAAAAGAAGAAGGTTGGTGAGTCACCATTTGTAGTTACTTCTGAGGAGCAAGAAGAAAGTAATGATGAAAGTTCAGATTCAAGTGTTATGATCATTGAAGAACCAGAAAGACTTGAATATGGTGATGAATTGGCAAGGGAGAAACTTGCAGAGTTGAAGTTGAAAGTAGATTATGATATGCTAGAAGTTGCTTAGATGTACCATGCTTGGAAGAATAAGGTTATGGAGAATCCAGATATGACAATTTCAGATCAAATTTGGGGTTTGGAGATTCTTCTAAGAGTTCAAAGAGATTGCAAGGTGATTCTGAAGTATAAGGCTAGCAAAGTTTTCTCACAGTTGAAGAGAGATAGAAGGGAGCTTTATTATATGTTGCTCAGATGTCATCAAGGAGGATTGACTTTTCAGAAGTTGCAGGGTTTGTCCTTTGAAGAATTGGAGTATAAGGCTTATCCTATTTGGGCAAGAGTGCAAGAAATGAACACTATCAGACTTCTTTCAGATGAAAGGAAAGAAGAACTTGTAGAAGAGATGGAGATTCAAAAGGCTATGATTGTTTCAAGGCCATTGAAGAAGGGAGTTCCACTTGAATTTCCTAAAGATTTGAATAAAGTGAATCCCAGTGAAGCTGTTATTAGAAAGAGCATTAAGCTCTCACCCATGGAAGCTTCAGATATGGTAAAAGTATTACCTCATGATGCCAGAAACCCTCTCATTAGCTATGAAGAAGATGCAAGTGGGTTTTGGATGATTGGCAGATATGGGAAAGAGGTACACACTTTTACTACTCTTATGTCTTTGTTTGCAAGTATGGATAGGGAAGACTTGGCAGACCTTTGGAGGTTACTACTGACCAAGTATGAGACTGAAGCACCTACGTTAGTCAATGGAATAAAGCTTTGGTCAACATTCAAGAGAATGTATGCACCAGAAGAAGAAGATCCTGTTTGGAAGGATCTTGAGGATGATATCAGTGGACTTCAATGGCGTTTATATTCAGCAGCTGGTGTGTATCATTTGAGTTCTACAAAATTTTCTGAGTATCTTCTTGTGGATGCTGAGTGTCCCATGTCCAAAGAAGTTTTTGAAAAGATGAAGACAACACAGCTGGAGATTGACTACTCAAGTGACGTGGCCAAAGATTTGATTAGACATGTTTATAACCAATTTGATAAGATTTGTAAGAATCCTCCTAGTTCTTAGTTTTTATTCAGAAACTTGATTGCTAGAGTAGATATCAAGTTTAGGGGAGGATTGTTGGGAATAAAATGTTGCCAGTACACTTGGACGCTGACAAGAGCAATGGAAGCGTTGTTAAGAAGAAATCAAGCGTTGACAGGACAAGCGTTGACAGGAAGAAGTCAAGCGTTGATAAGAAGAATTCAAGCAATGATAGAAGACTTAGTCTACACGTATTATGTTTCTAGTTTGTTTCTAGTAAAGATATGATCAACAATGTATTTTCTATGTTTATCTTTACCTAAAATAGCTGATACGTAGACTCTTGTACAAGGCTTCTTATTCTATAAAAGGAGACCTTTAGGTTTATGTTTTATATACGTTTTAACACTTTCATTGTACGCAAGTTTGATTTATCAATCAAAGTGAAAGTTTGGTTTATACTGTTTGTGTGTTCTTGTTTGAGTATTAATTCCGCATAATACTTAAATTGTTTTATACATAACAAAGTTTCTCTAAGTGTTTAACTTGATTTAATCTCGTTTACACAAGCTAAATCGATCTAAGTTTGGGATCAACACAACCACTTGTGGACGAATTGTCTTCAGTATTGCTGATCCAACTTGCATCAGTGTAACCTTCCAACACTGAAGGATATCTAGTATATGAAAGACTATAATCCATTATTCCTTTCAAATACTTCAATACCCTCTGAATAGCTTGCCAAATGCTGAGTACTAGGATTACTAGTGTACCTACTTAGTTTACCCATTGAAAATTCTATGTCAGGCCTTGTACCAGTCATGGCATATATCAAGCAACCAATTACCTTAGAATACTCAAGCTGGGAGACAGCCTGACCATTGTTAGGCATCAGTTTCTCACTTGTATCCATAGGTGTACTTACTAGAGTACAATCAAAGTGATTGAATTTCTTCAGTACCTTCTCTATATAGTGAGACTAAGAAATTTCTATACTATCGCTATCATGTTTGATCCTTATACCAAGGATAACATTAGCCGCCCTCATGTCCTTCATGGAGAACCTTGATGACAAGAATTCCTTTGTCAAGTCAACTTGAACTTGGTCAGTACCAAAGATTAACATGTCATCAACATAGAGGCAAATGATGACTCTTTTACCAGATTCATCATATTTTCTATATACACATTTGTTAGCTTGGATAAGAAAATAACCATTAGACAAAACAACTTCATCAAACTTTTGATACAATTTCGTAGGTGCTTGCTTCAGTCCATACAAGGACTTGATCACTTTACACACCTTGTACTCATTACCAGACATGATGAGCCATACGGTTGGTTCACATAAACCTCCTCTTCTAAATCACCATTTAAGAATGCCACCTTCACATCCATCTGATGAATAATCAAATTGTGAATTGATGTCAAGGCAATCAACATTCTTATGGTACTGATACGTGCTACTCGAGCATAATTACCAAAGTATTCTATCCATGAATTTTGTTTAATGCCTTGAATGACTAACCTTGCCTTGAACTTTTCAACAGTTCCTTCTACCTTAATTTTTCTTTTGAAATTCCATTTGCAACCAAGTGGATTGCAGCCTAGAGGTAGACCAACCAACACTGTTAGAATATTTGGAGTAATATTAAACATACGTTAGGGACTTAAGTGTACTTTGTAATATAGATTAGGAATAGACTTATATTTGGAAGTATTTAGGCTAACCTCCTTAATTTGGTTTATAGGAAGTTTCCTATTTAACTTAAGGAGGTGCCTACCCCCTCATCTCTATAAATAGGGATGAGGGGGATCCTAATTCATGGTATTCTTCTTCCCCAATGTAGTATTTATTAGGGTTATTAATAAAGAGCTAGTTGAGGGTATACCGTGTGCATATATTTGTCGGTTCTTTGTAGTCTCTCGTGTTCGCTACTTGTGCTCGATACAACTCGCGATCTAGCGGTTCCACGTTATCGAACTTCGGGTTTGTTTTCGGTATCGTACAACAAGTGGTATCGGAGCTACGGTTATTGTACTCATCGAAGTTCGAGTGCTAGGTGTCGAGGTATCGAATTCGTTCGAGGTTTTTGATCGAGCAAAGAAAACGATTTAGGGAATCGTCCATTGGTGTTGCGATAATCGACGAGAGGGATATAAAGATTTTTGGAATCTTTTTACAACCCCACACGTGAAGAATACAATAAATAACTAGTGGAAATTGTTTTCTTTATTTGTATGTATATTACGTCAAGGGTGATACTACAAAGGTGACAACTGATTGGAGGTTTTAAAAGTTCGAATTTGAGGTATGATCTTTAGGTTATAAAAGATTATTCGGTTCGAATATATTTAAGGGTTCTTTTTGTGGTTTTATTTTTTTGTGGGACAAGTTTTGATCGTGGTTTGCTTGGGTTTCAAGTTAGCGGTCGGGTTTGCTTGTTCGGAATCGAGGGTTTAGGGTTCTCTAATAAATTCGATTTGCAAGAGGGGTTTTTCTTGTGGTTCAAGTTTGATCGTGGTTCGCTTGGGTATTCAAGTTTACGATCGGGTTGCTTGTTCGTGATCGAGGGTTTAGAGGTTTTCTAATAAATTCAATTTTAAAGAAAAGTTTATAGCAACAACGGGTATATTGCACACGGCTTGCGAGGCTTGTCGGTAAAGTTGGTTAAGAAATAACTTGACAAGGTTTGTAGCAAGGTTAAAGAAGATTCAAGACTTGTTGAGGTTGCAAGATTTCTTAGGTTATTAGAAATCGGTTTTGCAAAATTAAAAGTACGACAAGGGTTACTTCAAAAGGAGTCGGGTACTTTTTTGATTCAAGGGTTGTCGATTTGTTGGATAGGTTAAATTCCAAGGCTCAATCGATATTTGAGTAAGAAAGGGTGTTCTTTTGAAGGGTTACTTGGTTTGATCGATAAAATATGAGAGAAGTTTTTCTTAGGGTTATATCGATAAAGCAAGGGTTTTTCTTTACACAAAGGGACTTCGTAATTCGTGATTGTGAGGTATAGTATATCACAAGGTTTAGCGAATTATCGGAGGGACTTTGTCGGTTTGTGATTGTGAGGTTTTTCACAAGGTTTAGCAAATCAACAAAGGGATAAAGAAGAATGGCTAGTTCTATAACTAGGTTTAACATCGAAAATTTCGATGGGTTTAACGTACATAAGCATGGAGGTTCAAAACAAGTTGGGTTCAAACAACTTGGTCCTGGTGTTAAAACAGGAGTCCATGGAGTACAGGTAAATAAATGTGTTTGGTTTGAGGTGGAACAGCAGGGAGCTCAAGGGGGTCATGAAGCTGCGGTTTTTCAGTTAGTAACGATCATGTTGCAGTGGCTCAAAGACGGTTTGAGGTGGAACTGCATGGAGCTCAAGGGGATTGTGAAGCTGAGGTTTTTCAGGTTAATAACAATCATGCTGCAGTGGCTCAAAGACGGTTGGAGGATAAACAACCTGAAGAAAAGATACACCTTGGTATAAAGGTGGGGGCAAACATTACGGTAACCGGAGTACCTGGTCAAGAGGGTGCGGAGGATAATGTTGCTGAGAAGAAGAACGTGAAGGAGTCTATAGAAGCTAATCTAGGGACATTACAGAAGTACAATGCCTGGTTAACAAGGTGGTCTCAGGTTCGAGGTTCCAACACCGGTAAAAGGTGTTGAGTATCGCTTATGTTTAAGTGTTACTCCTAAGGTGGAAATGGTTAGTTTATTGAAAGAATGACGTAATTGGTTTGTTCCCCCTCACCTCCTTTTATAGAGATGAGGGGGAACCGACTATTACAAGTCCTACGGGTCGGGTTGGGCTTAGACATTGCCTACCGGCCTTTATTCTTAGCTATTAGGAAACTAGGCTATTCGACACTCTCCCTAGACACGACTTAGGCGAATATAATGACTAAACATAACAATTTCCACCTTAGGCATATATTAGCCTATCCCAACACTCAACAATTCCAGGCAGTGTTGTAACTTGCATCCAGGTACCACCTTCGTCAAGGCATCCGCAGCATTGTGTTCAGTACCCACCTTCAGAACTTCAACCGTCTTTGCTTCCAAGACTTCTCTGATAAAGTGATAACGCACATTAATGTGCTTAGTCCTTTCATGAAAAACATGATTCCGCGATAAGTGAATCGCGCCCTGATTATCACAATTAACTGCAACAGTGTTGAGCTTCACGCCCAACTCTTCCAAGAGTCCCCTTAGCCAAATAGCTTCCTTCACAGCCTCGGTAAGGGCCATATACTCTGCCTCTGTAGTTGAAAGAGCAACCACGTGTTGTAGCGTTGCCTTCCAGCTTACAACGCATCCTTGTACTAAAAATACGTAACCAGTGAGAGACCTACCTTTATCTAGATCCTGAGCGTAGTCTGAATCAACAAAACCTGTTACGTCCACATGGTTGCCACGATTTGTCCCATACACCAAACCCACATTTACAGTGCCCTGCAAATATTTCATAATCCACTTCACTGCTTCCCAATAGTGTTTACCCGGATTCGCCAAATATCTGCTAACTACACTTACTGCATACGCTATGTCTGGCCTCGTGCATACCATTAAGTACATTAAGCTCCCAACCGCATTAGCATACGGCACCCTACTCATTCTTTCAACATCACAATCCTTAACCGGACAATCCTTCAACGACAACTTGAAGTGCCCATCCAATGGTGTCTGAACCGACTCCCCATTGTCCATTCTAAACCTGTTTAAAACTTTAGAAACGTACCCGGATTGTGACACCCTCAAAATCTTGCGACTCCGATCCCTGAAGATCTCCGTACCAAGAATCTTCTTTGCTTCCGCGAGCTCTTTCATGTTGAAATCCCTTTTAAGCAAAGACTTGGTAGCCGTGATCTCAGTCTTGCTTTTACAAGCAATCAACATATCATCTACATATAACAATAGATAGATATACTCTCCTGGTGCATAACTCCTGTAATATACGCAGCTGTCGTGACTGCTACGCTTAAACCCGTTGCTCAGCATATACTCATCGAACCTCTTGTACCATTGCCTAGGTGACTGCTTCAAACCATAAAGAGATTTCTTTAACAAACATACCTTGTTACCTTGTTCAAATCCCGGTGGTTGCCTCATGTAGATCACTTCTTCAAGATTTCCATGTAAAAACGCCGTTTTTACATCAAGCTGCTCCAGCTCATAATCTTTACACGCAGTCAATGCAAGTATAACCCGAATAGATGTGTGTCGAACTACCGGCGAAAATACTTCATTGTAATGAATATCTGCCCTTTGTGTGAATCCACGAGCTACCAACCTTGCCTTGTACCTAGGCTTTTGAACACCTTCAATCCATTCCTTTATTTTGTACAACCAATTACAGCTCACCAGCTTTTGCCCAGATGGATGATCTACTAACACCCAGGTCTTGTTCTTCCTCAGAGAATCCATCTCTTCTTTCATAGCAGCTTTCCACTTAGAACTGTCTTCACAAGCAACTGCTTCCTGGTATGTCAATGGTTCATGAGTATCTTCTTCCTCTGTTACAACAAACGCGTAAGCAACCATATTACTCTTACCCCGAACCCTTGCCGGTTTCGTTCTTGTCCTTGGCTCTCTATCTCGAACCAACTGATAATCTGCGAGATCCGGTGGATGATCAATTTCTTGAACCCCTGCACCTTCATCATCTCCATCTTCCTGATCCGTCTGGTCTTCCTGATCTGACTGATCTTCCTGACCTGTTTGATCTTCTTGACCTGTCTGGTCTTCCTCAGGCATATGATTATTTAACCTCTGCAGTTCCACCTCAACCTGTAATTCCTCAACAGACTTATCTTTACCTGCACTAGTATCCTTCGACGTGTCTTTGTACATGGCACTTTCATTGGAGACTACGTTCCTTCTTGTGACTATTTTAGGTGATTCATTATCAAGCCTATATAGTCTGTACCCCTTCACACCTTCAGGATACCCCAAAAGAACGCATTTTACCGCTCTCGGCTTGAGCTTACCTTGTTTAACGTGTGAATACGCGACACAACTAAAAACTCTCAACATCCCATAATCACTAGGATGTCCCAACCACATCTCCATAGGTGTCTTCTTCTCAATCGCTGTCAATGGTGACCTATTTATAAGATATGTGGACGTACATGTCGCTTCCGCCCAGAAGGTCTTGGGCAATCCAGACTGTATTAATAAACAATGTACCTTATCCATGAGAGTTCTGTTCATCTGTTCTGCTAACCCATTCTGCTGCGGCATCCCGTGAACCGTCAAATGTCTAGCAATCCCACTCTCAGTACATAGCTGATTAAATTCCCGGTTACAGAACTCAAGACCATTATCCGTCCTAAGCTTTTTAACCGTCCTCCCAGTCTGATTCTCTACTAACTGCTTCCACTCTTTGAACTTCCCAAATGCTTCGTGTTTGAACCTGAGAACATAAACCCATACCCTCCTGGAATAATCATCAACTATAGATAAGAAATACCTCTTACCTCCCAATGATTCCACCTGAGACGGACCCCATAAGTCTGAATGAACATAGTCTATCACTCCCTGAGTAGTGTGCCTTCCTACACCGAAACGAACTCGATGTGACTTTCCTAGAACACAATTCTCACAAAAATCGAGCTTACCTAGACTCTTCTTGCCAAACAAACCCTGCTTTTCCAGCACGTGTAGTCCCGCCTCACTGATATATCCCAGTATTTTATGCCAAACCTGCACAAGACTGTCTTTTTCTTCAACACTAGCATTAAGCTCACCGGCCAATGCATGGCCATCCAAAGAGTACACACAGTTCTCCCTTCGGGTTCCAGATATAATAACCCTAGAACCATCAATCACCTTGACTTTGCCTGACTGCAATTTTACAAACCGATTTCTAAACTGAAATCGAACCTCGATACGATCGAACTTGTAACCTCGATCTAGCAATCGATCTTCAAAGTGTTGTTGTCCATGATAGAATCCATCTCAACATTTATTGCTTCTTTCCAGAAAGCAACATCCTGGGACTTCATTGCTTAATCAAATGTTTCGGGATTATCCTCAACATTAAAGCAATAGTAGTACTGGTCAGAGACCTCATCTCTTGTACCTTAAATTAAATATAATTGAAATTCAGGTCCAAAGGTTTTTAGAGTCATGTGCCTTTTTCTTCTTCTAAGCTCAAGCTCAGGTTGCTAAACCACAACCTCATCACTGACCCTTTCAGGTTCCACTGAAGCACCAATCTCCTCAGCTCGACTAGGAGTCCTGAGGTTTGGTCTAGGGACTAATGAGAACCTAGTCTCATCAAAGTTAGCATCCCTTGATTCAATGATTGAGTTTATAGAAACTGAATCATTAGGTTCAATAACATAGAACCTATAAGCCTTGGAATGCTCAACATATCCAACAAAGATGCATTCAATGCCTCTTTCACCCAAAGTTTTCACCTTTGGATCAGGGAGTCTTACAACTGCCTTACAACCCCAAACCTTGAGGTAGTTCAAGTTTGGTTTCCTTTTAGTCCAGAGTTCATATGGGGTGATCTTGTTCCTTTTATTAGGAACCATATTTAATTAATAACAAGCTATTAACATAGCTTCACCCTAGAATCCTTGACTCGGTCCTGAATAGGACAACATGAAGTTAACCATTTCTTTGAGTACTTTATTTTCCTTTTAGATATATCATTTTGTTGTGGGGTATAGGGGGTAGTCGTTTCATGGATTATTCCAACAGAATGAAAGTACAAAGTATCCATGTACTCACCTCCTCAATCAGTCCTAAATCTTTTGATTTGGACTCCTTGTTGTAATTCAACTTCAGTTTTAAATACTTTAGATTTATCTAATGCTTCATTCTTAGCATGTAATAAATATACATAGCAAAACCTTGAAGCATCATCAATAATTGTTACCAAGTATTTCTTATTCCCATGAGGGAGTTGCATGCAAATCACATAGATCACTATGGATTAGCTCCAAAATTTTAGTTTCATATTACATCCAGAAATGGTTTCTTAGCAATTTTGTTCAGTATGCAAGTTTGACATTTTTTGGTGTCCATGTCAAATCTTAGGATTAACCCATCCTTAGACATATCTTGCATCCTCTTATAGTGGACATGGCCTAGCCTCAAAATATAAGAAAAAATTGAATAAGCTCCTAATGCGTGCTTAAAAGGAAAATATACGAAATTACAAAAGGTACAATATGAAAATAAATGGAAGTCTAAACAAAAAACTAATATAGAGCATATGGTTATTATCCTTTGGTGTCTGAAGTGTTAACTTTGCGAACTGGAGGTCAGGGGTTCAACCCTGCTCCAAGACAGTTTGTTGATTTTTTTTTCTTTTTCTTTAAAATTGACCACTTTTTAACCACCAACACATTTACTACTTCCCTATTTTGTTTCTTGATGCGTTGGTAAAATAAAGAACAGATGCTGGGCTTAGGCCCAACCAAATGAAGATCAGCATACTAACTTTCATATGTAAAAAGAAACAAGAATGTAATGCTAGAATTATAATATCAAACAAAGACAACTCAATCTCACACCCAGGAACAAGTATCACACATAAACAAAGGAATTCAAAAATTTGCAAAGAATGGACAGTGACTGAATATTGGTGCACTAGGACTTATGAGGCTACTTTTAGCTTTTTCTTTTGTTTTTACTTGGTTACCAATAGCACAAACTCAAACCCAAATCACTGAGACATAACCAAGTATCAGGAATAAAAAAGAAGACTTGGGCCAAAAGCATTCAGTTAAGAATAAAACACAAACAAGCACCTTTATCTTCTTGTTTTCTTTGGTTTTTTCTGTTTGGTGTCTCGGTAGCTTGTTCGCTGTGGGGATCACAGGCACACAAAACACAACCAACTCAATTTGCACATGAATTCACGCCACATAATCACACTCATCCATCAAAGAAAGATACAAAAAAAAGACAGAAACTACACATATACTAGCTTAACTAATGGGCTTACAGGAACATGAACTTAGGCTAGGAGCTATTGCTGATATAGTTGGCTACTAGGCGAATTAAGAGCTACAACAATTAAACCAAAAAGCTATCACACTAGAAAACATAAACTAAACAAGCCAAATGATCATTAAATCCTAACAGGTTACAGGTTTCAAAGGTTAATATCACAAAAAAATAAGCAAGAATAAGACCACTGTATGCTATCTACCTTTTTAATCAAAGAAGCACAAATCAGGAACTTAAAAATGACAAAATGGTGAGCTTCTTTATGGTTTGCCTTGATGCGCAGGCAAACAACACGTAACCAAAACACACACACGCAAAAATTAAACGTCACTATCTAGCCAGAATCAACAATAACACAAAAAAAAGTAATGCACACAGATATGCAGTTATGAGCAGATAAAAGAGAATCCTCTTTTTTTGTATGGTATTGAAACACGAGGCACAGGCACACAACACAAACAAATAAACAGACACAAAAACCAATTAGACTCAAGCTAAAAAAAATGAGCAGACTTTATGCAAACAGTGTATTATGGTATACTTAACAGATAATCAATAAAGTCACAAGATTGAGGAAACTGACTTTTATCAACTAAACCACAAAGTTGCACTACAAAAAAACCCGACTAGTATTCGACCAAAAGCTGACTGATGAGAGTTATGCTAAGATTTCTTGTTGAACATAGTACATACTACACTTGCAAAACACAGACCTCAATTACACAAATGGCAGATTGTTAACATATAGGTACCACAGAGATCTCAAACTTGCCCTTTTGGTGAATTTTCTTTAACAAAATCAGCTCTAATAGGCTACCGAAACTTATCCTACACTACTACAAGACTAAATAACAAACTTATACTAGCAAGCCTACGAGATTTAACCCTATAACATCTCCTAACTAGTGATTTAAGAAACCAAAGTATTTTGAGCTGTTTTGGTGTTCAGAAGCTTGCACAGTTGATCAACAACTTGTGCAAGTTTGGGACCACATCAAAACACCACCAAAAACTTATGTTGAGTAAATCCATAGCTAGAATACAAAAGCAACAAGATAACAATAGTCAATGCACAAGATTAGGCAGGAAATCAATAACTTTCCTCAAAACACAAATCCAACTGAAATTAAACCCAAGTTATCCTAGTTCCATCAAACCTACAAGATCTCACAGCCTAAACTAAGAAATGCACAGATTGTGCAAAGAACACACAGTGATCAAGGAACCTTCATCAAACTTGCATATTCATTTTTTTTAACTAACACCCCAAATTTTCTTTGCAAAAACCACTAATCCTCGACTACTGAGTATAGTGTAGAGCTAAACCAGTGGCTTTGGTGTTAATTGACCTAATCCCCAAGCTGTCCCAAACACCAATTAAAGTCTATGAAAACCAATTTTTGCACAGAAATTTTGAGCAACACACTCACAAATACCATAAACTTTTCATGCACACATAAGGTAACATCTAACTAACAAGATACAAGCATCAATCTTTCAAATCCATAGTACTAAACAACAATCACATAAACATCAATTTGCGCATAAACAAGAAAAGGAAGAAAAGACAAACCTCTAGGGTATACAATCCATACCCTAGAGTATTTGAGCTTATGTGACAGCTTAACAATCACAAGCTTCCAACAAACCTGCTAAGAAACAACAAACATGAAAAGTAACCAATATCACCCAATCTGATTTTTATACTTTTCTTTCTCAAAAAATTTCAAAACTTAAAACTTGACAAACATAAAATCATAAACCTTGAAATCCTTTTTGATAAAACTAAAAAGTAAAATTTGCATAACGTAATCTCGGACAAAAAATCGAAATTGCAATGAATGTAAATAACAAGAATTTAAAACTTGGAACTCAGTTTATTTTAATCAAAATTCGAATCATACAAATGTTTGAAAAATAAAACTGGAACAAAAACTTAAAGAAAAGACCCATGCCTCTTATATATGGGGCTTACAAGATTCTAGAAATGGAACAAAAAGCAAACCCTAATGGCCTTGATAATCCGAAAGTGCCCTTGGTCTTGGATTCTTGTTTTGGGTCAAAAGCCCTCTCATGTGATTTCTAAGCAACCATGTGAACTCCAGCTGTTGAAGCTGAATCAGGGACGTTCATTTAACCCTTAACCAACAAGAAAGAAGCTTGGGTCGTTGATATGCTGTACAACCTTTGTTTTTTAGCCAAAACGCAGCAGGGGAGGGGACCAGGGGTCACATGGGTTTGCTGGAATCGAATCTCAAGGTGGGGTTGGGTTAGTTAGGGTGTTAATCAAATATCTGGAGGAAATTAGGTTATAATTTAGGGGATTTAGGGATTTGGTAATTAGGGTTCATGTGGGTAAGAAAGGGGGTTTTGATTCTGGGTTAGGGGAGGGGATGGTGTTACTCGGTGTTTTATATTAATTAAAAAGGGTTTTAAAAATTTATTAATAATAAAACATGGATGTGTTAAGGGTTTAGGTTGGATTGGGTATTTGGATCCGGGTTTGGATAGTTGGGTGGGTTTAATGAGGTGGCAGAGTGTGATTGGTGGAGGGAATGGGTATGGGTTTTATGTCTTGGCAGAAAATACCCCCCATGTTCCAAATATTTTTCAAACGAAGTCTTAGCCAGAATAAGTGCTTATTCCCCTTATAACAACTTTGAGAAAGTTTTCAAATTTGGCACAACCATCTTCATAACTTTTCACAAAGGCTTAATGTGTAATTTTTACCATTCTTCAAGGGTATTTCTTGACAAGTCTTTATTCTTTAAGGGTCAAACTTGTATATATGACTTCTTCAATGACCAAATGTGACAAGTCTTCAAACTTGGACGACTAAACTTGTATTTTCTTCAAACTTCAAGGGCATTTTTTCAAATTCCACAATCAGGTCCGGTTCATTGTGCGACTTTGTTTCCCGTGTTTGTTTTTCTTTGTTTCTTGTGATCTTTTTGTCTTTTTCTCGATATCCATACCTAAAACATACAACAAACGAATACAAGTATATTTTCTGGTATTTTAATGATATTTTAACCGTTTTAAGCCCGTTTTAGACGACGAGACCATGTGTAATTGCGGTCTCATCACTCCCCCATACTAAACCATTGCCGTGCCCTAACGCAATGCTAGAATAAAGTATCGTAGCATCTCCAAAATTCATTTTTATTGAATTTTATTGAAACGTAAACTTTATAAACTACTACTACTTGTGTTTTAGACATAATGTAGGATTTTCATCGCAAAATGAGACGTTTAGGTTCATAGAACAAGAACACGTGAATGCTTCGTTAGAAATAATTTCGTCGTCCTTTATTTTCACCCAATTCCATGCTAAGCGTGTAACGAGATCATTGTCATTATAAGTTAGTAATGCTAACACTACTCATATGCCCTAATCACGTACTTAGAATCCCTTAATCCTAATTTGTATCTCTTTTATTTTATTTTTGTCTTGAATGATCACGAGGATACATTTTTTACTTATGCGTAGATAGAGATTAAGGTCCAAAAATAGAGTCATAACGATGTAACCAAAACCATCGAATTAATAACCTCTCCTAATAGACAAGATGTCAAAAAATTAAGTCAACAAGAAGGATCGATAAACACGGTTTTATAACGGTTTTGAACATGAGACTTATTACCAATTTGGAATTGGCTTACCACCACCTTTTATTTAACTTCACAATTAAGTGTTTATTATGGCTTTAGTATTGACCTTGTCTTTTATTTAACCTCACCATGAGGTGTTTATTATGACTTGACTTATACCCTCACGCTAAGGCGAATTTTGGATCTTTAAGGCTTCGAGATTTAAGACATTCACTTTCAATTTTTCAGAGATTTTTCGGCCTTGTGAGCTTGAAGTTTTTGCTTGATTTAGGTGAAGAGGAGCTTAAATTATTATTGGGGAAGCCTTTGATTATTCGGGTTGCCAATACTTCAAAACCGTGACGCTGGCGATACCTTAATGTTTTCTCAGTTTAATTACATGGAAGCTACTAGAAAAAATTAGAAACCAACAATCAAACTAAACCGCTAAGTCAATATTTATTAGCAAAATTATTATTCAAGCGAAGGAAGAATAAGCAAACAATTAGAACACATGAGTTTTTGAAAGAATCGCGAATTCTACGTTTAACATAGTAACTTATAATTAACTCTATCATTTCTCGTCCTCATTTAAGAGACTTAGCCTAAAAATAGTTAAGGAATCGAAGCTAAGTGCTCAACACGCACGGTCGAGTAAAAAATTACTCTTATTCTCGCCATCGGAAAATCTACATTCGTGCCTTAAACACTTATGAAAACATGAGAAATTTTTTAAAATTTGGCCATTTTTAGCCTTATTTGCAACAAAACGATAAACAAAACGATAAACTTGGAGAGCGCGAAGGTTTAGCAAGGCAAGTATCTATTCACCCACATACTAAAGTTAAACATTGTCCTCAATGTTTCGAGTCTAAGGGTAAAATACCCCTATACTAGAGACAAAAAGTCAAATGCTTAATATAGCATGGAAAGAGTGTAACAATTAAATCTATAGCCGTTTATGAAGTGTGCTAAAAGACCTAATGTTAGAGCAATAAAGGATATATCATTGGATATCAAAAAATCTTCAAAGCAACGATCGAGTCTCACGTAAAATGAACACGAGAGGCTTGAATCATGAATATGATGATCTAATTAACCACAATTCACAAACAACCATGAAAAAAAGGTTGGAAGGGCACAAATCTCCTCACATTAGGATTAATTAAAAACAATAATATTTATAAGGATAAACATGGGAACTCCCCTACGAGGCACCTTGTTTTTTATCCGAGTCAAAAGCTCGACTCGAATCCCCATAAATGTGATCATTTAGGGATTATCATGGTATGGTCATTTTTGGTGGGACTTACATGTAATTAAGGTCTAA
Organism: Glebionis coronaria; assembly: GCA_025667525.1. Lineage (NCBI taxonomy): Eukaryota > Viridiplantae > Streptophyta > Magnoliopsida > Asterales > Asteraceae > Glebionis > Glebionis coronaria. The sequence continues at coordinate 425,064,415 of CM046879.1, read as the reverse complement.
AAAGCAACCGATAATAAAGGCAAAGCCTTTATACCGGGGTCAAAGATCGTGTCTTCGTTTTCAGATGATAAACGAAAGAACACGACTTTAAATGACATCGTCCCAAAGGGACACAAGAAAATAGTATAAGAAGAGAAGGGTGAGACATTGGGTGGGCATATAAATCGAGTTACTCGAGGTAAACTCATACCGTAAGTGTAGAAGGATCTTCTAGTGACTACTTCGGTAAAAGACTGAATTTTTATCTTAAAAGTGATACCGGGGTCAAAAATCTCATCCTCGGTGGAGATGTGTGAGGAAAGAAATGGGGCTCCCCCCACACTAGATCCACACAAAACGTTGTCAAAAGAAGTAGACGCGTTTGCAACAAGTTCAATTAAACGAGGTGATGACGGAGTTAAGTTTGGAAAATCTTTAAAATTAATTTTAAAATCATTTCTTTTTTCGTTTTTTAACTCTTTATTACAAAAACCCAAGTTGATTAAATTGAAAATATTTGGTGTTTCTAAAATAATTCTAGGCACACTTAAAATTTTCACATTTATCTTGAAGGCGGGAGGAGGATTTGAATTAAACGTGAATCGTTTAATAAAACATCCCCTTCCGTGCTAACGCAACGGTCCTCATCTAACTCGAAAATCGAAGACGGATCATCAAGTATACGTTTGATCTCGAAAAAATCGCCATCGGGATCAAAAACGTCTTGTCTTCCTCGTGGAAGAGGTTGGGAAATCAAATTGTCGATAGTCGAGTCGCTAGCTTCAACCGTCGTGAAACTAGGAATAGAAGGCTCTTCGATTGAAGATTTTACCTTTGTCGTTTCGAGCTCGACATCGAAAACGTATCAGTGTGAGTAAGGCCACCGGCGGACTTCTCACACGATAAATCCAAAATCTCACTCGGTGTGGGATTAGGAGTAAAAGGCTCGTCACGTGACGATTTTGCCTTGACGGTTTCAACAATTACTAACACGTCCCTTCGGAATTAATTTTCGTTCATCTTTTAAAAACGAGGGGTCAACGATTTCCTTTAAAACCCTGTCACATTTTTCCTTTTCAAAATCATTTGATGGAATTTCTTCGTCAAAATTAAGTGTATATTGATTTAGAAAATCCTCAATAATTTCATCCTCATTAGAAAAATTAGGTTCAAAAGGTATAACATTCCACGTTCCTAAGTATCCTACGAGTTTTTCTTTTTGTTTATTTTCAACAACATTTTTCAAAACTTTGTTAGATGACGTTTTCGTTTCCTCTATGTTTTTACAAGACGACGAAGGTAGCACGACTCTAAAATTCGAGAGATTGGGATCAATACGAGTCGTACGAGTCTTAGGAGTCGATATGGCTTGAACCTTTCCTTCGGAATTAGGATCGGTAACGTCCGATGAAGAACTCGACTCGTACAAAGCAAATTTTTTCAGTAAGGTCTCAACCACTAAAAGAATTGTATTTCGCTCATTAGTGTGACCTTCCTCAATTGTTTCTACATATTTTTCCTACTTCTCTTGAGTTAGGTCAATTAAACGATCTTGTTCTCTAAAAGCGACATCAACTTCATTTTTTAACTCGGTTTTTAATGAACGCGCTTGCTCCATGAGAGTTTCCATTTGTTTATTATGAGTTTTAAATTGAGTCTTCATTTGTTGTTTAAGCATTGTTATAATTTCATCCTTACGTCTCAATAAATCACAAAAGTCGTCTTGATTCATTTCATCTTTTTGATTGTCATCACGATTCTAAGACGAATCATATGGCGAATAAGACGAAGGCGATTGGTGATCTTGGTCATATGATTGAAATTCGTTACCATGATCATGTGGAGTGAAGTCATAGATATAACTCTCTCGTCCTCCACAAACCTCACAATTAAAACAATTGGCACCATCGGGCGGGCCTCCACAATATGGACACGAGTAATAACCACCATTATCTGACATGATGTAACGAGAACGTCGTTTCCAGAATTAGACGGTTTAGAGGGCGAAAGAAAAGAATTATGAAATAGAGGGGAAAGTAGAAGATACTTTTTGTTGTTTTTGGTTTTTTAATTTTTTTTAGAATTTTTGTGTATTACGTAGAAATTACTCTACAAAAATTATCCACTAATCAAAGGTCTCGATTAATGAATCCAAAGGGAGTGAAGGTAATTACGTGAAGTAAAAACCTTCGATCAACTTTGAAACGTTGGCGGAACGCCAAAACGTTTCGAGGGTTCAATAATGTAAACTCGCAAAAATAGATTAATAATACTTGATTTGGCAAACCTCTAATTAATCGTCACTTTCAAAATACGCACAAGCGAGCAGAGAAAACGAGGCGACGCGAAGCACTTAAGAGCCTTTTTTCTTTAGGTCGTGAAATACAACCGCCTTATACCCACCTTATAGTTTGAATTTATCGATATTAAGCCAATTAAGAGTATTTATCTATTTTGCCTTTGATTTCGCTTGAATTCGATACACTTAATAATGACCGGAACGCCCACAATTAAGGTGCGATTTCTCGCGTATTTAGATAATTATTGTGAGTTAATTGTTCTACGTAAATACAATATATTATTCACAAGAAAACAAGAAAACGATTTTGTGTTAATTGAGTTCAATTTAACACGATTTCTTTATATGGATACTAGTATTAAAAAATAAAAAGAAGTATTTATGATAAAAACGCAAACACTCAAACAAACACGATAAATAAATATGGCTAAACACACCTCCCCGGCAGTGGCGCCATTTTGATGTTGTGGTTTTTAGTCGTTTTACATACCTTTAGGGAAAAGTAGGAAAATACTAAAGTCGTGGTAAGTATTAACCGATACGATTTAAGAAAACCGTAAAGACGAATATTCGAGTTCGTTCTCGAGGAGGTATGGTGTTTAGCCAACAATTATAGACGTATTTAATCGAGTGATTACGTTTTTGGAAAGAAGGAAATAAAAGAAAACGAAAGCGGACTACGCTCAAAACGGACGAACAAGCGCGAACGCGCGAACGTAAAAAACGCGACCAAACGAAAAGCTTCACCTAAAATATTTTTGAAAAATACTAAAAACTCCTAAAAATTAAAACTAAGAAAATTAAGAAAAGTAAGAAAACCAAAAAAATTGAGAGAAAGACCTAAAAACAAAACTAATTAAGAAAAAGACAAAATCCTAATTTTAAAGTATGTAAACCTTAAAAACTTTATGTATAAACTAAAAAGTAGTTTTTGGAAATTTTAAATTACCTTTTCCTATTTTTTAATTGACTTTACAAAAAGGAAAAAGAAAAAAAGAAAACCAAAAAAGTTGAAAAGCTCTAATCCTAATGAAACTACAACCAAATATCGTAAAACCTTGTAGACGAGTAAAACTAGTATGTAAAATGATACTGGACTAAAAACTTAAAGAAAAGACATACGCCTCTTATATAATGGGGCTTACAAGATTCTAGAAATGAAACAAAAAGCAAATCCTAATGGCCTTGATAATCTAAAAATGCCCTTGGAATATTCTAGAAATGAAACTAAAAAGTAGTTTTTGGAATACCTTTTCCTATTTTTAATTGACTTTACAAAAAGGAAAAGAAAAAAAGAAAACCAAAAAAATTGAAAAGCTCTAATCCTAATGAAACTACAACCAAATATCGTAAAACCTTGTAGACGAGTAAAACTAGTATGTAAAATGATACTGGACTAAAAACTTAAAGAAAAGACATACGCCTCTTATATAATGGGGCTTACAAGATTCTAGAAATGAAACAAAAAGCAAATCCTAATGGCCTTGATAATCCAAAAAATGCCCTTGGTCTTGGATTATTTTTCTTGGTCAAAAGCCCTCTCATGTGATTTCTGAGCAACCATGTGAACTCCAGCTGTTGAAGTTGAATCAGGGACGTTCATTTAACCCATAGCCAACAAGAAAGAAGCTTGGGTCGTTGATCTGCTGTACAACCTTTGTTTTTTAGCCAAAATGCAACAGGGGAGGGGACCATGGATCACATGGGTTTGCTGGAATCGAATCTCAAGGTGGGGTTGGGTTAGTTAGGGTGTTAATCAAATATTTTGAGGAAATTGGGTTATAATTTAGGGGATCTAGGGATTTGGTAATCAGGTTTCATGTGGGTAAGAAAGGGGGTTTTGATTCTAGGTTAGGGGAGGGGATGGTGTTACCCGGTGTTTTATATTAATTAAAAAGGTTTTTAAAACTTTATTAATAATAAAACATGGATAGGTTAAGGGTTTGGGTTGGATTGGGTATTTGGATCCAAGTTTGGATAGTTGGGTAGGTTTAATGAGGTGGCAGGGTGTGATTGGTGGAGGGAATGGGTATGGGTTTTATGTCTTGGCAGAAAATACCCCGCATGTTCCAAATATTCTTCAAACAAAGTCTTAGCCAGAATAAGTGATTATTCCTCTTATAATAACTTTGAGAAAGTTGTCAAATTTTGCACAAGCATTTTCATAACTTTTCACAAGGGCTTAATGTGTAATTTTTACCATTCTTCAAGGGTATTTCTTGACAAGTCTTTATTCTTCAAGGGTCAAACTTATATATATGACTTATTCAAGGACCAAATGTGTCAAGTCTTCAAACTTGGAGGACTAAACTTGTATTTTCTTCAAACTTCAAGGGCATTTTTTCAAATTCCACAATCAGGTCTGGTTCATTGTGCGGCTTCGTTTCCCGTGTTGGTTTTTCTTTTTTTCTTTTTCTCGATATCCATACCTAAAACATACAACAAATGAATACAAGTATATTTTCCGGTATTTTAATGATATTTTAACCGTTTTAAGCCCATTTTGGACGATGAGACCATGTATAATTGCGGTCTCATCACCTAGCATGCCATAGTGATGAATCATTTAGTTAGTTGGTAGACATCAGGACTGAACTAATATTCATACTAGCAATACAAACTTAATTAGTATTGTTAGTTATCTCATAATCAATATTAAGCCTGAACATCTAACTACACAAATAGCCAAAATCAATAAACACACCATGTTTAGATAAAACAAATTTATTAGATTCACTCACTTGTTTATAACCACAATTATTTAAAACACTACTAGAAACCAAATTCTTACTAATATTAGGAACATGTAAAACATTAAACAATGAAACAATCTTTTCCAGAACTAAATCTAAGATCTACACAACCACGTCCATGCCTTAAGGTTGTTGACTCATTTCCCATGTGAAGAATAGATCCATCATTTGGTGACTTATAAGTCTTGAACCATCATATATATCTTTTTACACATGAACAGTTTCTCTAGAGTCAACCCACTACGCAACATCATCATCCTGCACAAAATAAGCTTCAGATACATATGTAACGTAATAAATCAGAAGAGATTCATTAAACATATTCTGTCCTTTCAGTGTGTTGTTATAACCAATCACTGAACAATTTGTGCCTGATCCACTGGCTTTGTTGCCAATACCAACACCTTTGCAATCCCTTTTCAAGTGTCCAGGTTTCCCACACTTCTAATAAGTCACTAAGGACTTTTTGTTAGGATTTACTTTGGTGTTATCCTGGTTCTTACGTTTGCCCTTGTTGTCATTGTACCTAGAGGAGTTGTTATGCTCCACCATATTGACAACAATGAATTAGAAACATTGTTGCTCTTTGGCTTATCAACAGTGAACCAACAACATTGTTGCACCCTAAGAGACTCCTCAATGCGCAGACGACTGCCCAACTCAACAAGAGTTAAATCGTCCTTCTTATGTTTCAAGGTGTTCTTGAAATATTTCACATTTATCTTGAAGGCGAGAGGAGGATTTGAACTTTTAAAACGTGAATCGTTTAATAAACATCCCCTTCCGTGCTAACGCAATGGTCCTCATCTAACTCGAAAATCGAAGACGGATCATCAAGTATACGTTTGATCTCGAAAAAATCGCCATCGGGATAAAAAACGTCTTGTCTTCCTCGTGGAAGAGGTTGGGAAATCAAATTGTCGATAGTCGAGTCGCTAGCTTCAACCGTCGTGAAACTAGGAATAGAAGGCTCTTCGATTGAAGATTTTACCTTTGTCGTTTCGAGCTCGACATCGAAAAACGTATCAGTGTGAGTAAGGCCACTGGCGGAATTCTCACACGATAAATCCAAAATCTCACTCGGTGTGGGATTAGGAGTAAAAGGCTCGTCACGTGACGATTTTTCCTTGACGGTTTCAACAATTACTAACACGTCCCTTCAGAATTAATTTTCGTTCATCTTTTAAAAACGAGGGGTCAACGATTTCCTTTAAAACCTTGTCACATTTTTCCTTTTCAAAATCATTTGATGGAATTTCTTCGTCAAAATTAAGTGTATATTGATTTAGAAAATCCTCAATAATTTCATCCTCATTAGAAAAATTAGGTTCAAAAGGTATAACATTCAACGTTCCTAAGTATCCTACGAGTTTTTCTTTTTGTTTATTTTCAACAACATTTTTCAAAACTTTGTTAGATGACGTTTTCGTTTCCTCTACGTTTTTACAAGACGACGAAGGTAGCACGACTCTAAAATTCGAGAGATTGGGATCAATACGAGTCGTACGAGTCTTAGGAGTCGATATGGCTTCAACCTTTCCTTCGGAATTAGGATCGGTAACGTCCGATGAAGAACTCGACTCGTACAAAGCAAATTTTTTCACTAAGGTCTCAACCACTAAAAGAATTGTATTTAGCTCATTAGTGTGACCTTCCTCAATTGTTTCTACATATTTTTCCTACTTCTCTTGAGTTAGGTCAATTAAACGATCTTGTTCTCTAAAAGCGACATCAACTTCATTTTTTAACTCGGGTTTTAATGAACGCGCTTGCTCCATGGGAGTTTCCAATTGTTTATTATGAGTTTTAAATTGAGTCTTCATTTGTTGTTGAAGCATTGTTATAATTTCATCCTTACGTCTCAATAAATCACAAAAGTCGTCTTGATTCATTTCATCTTTTTGATTGTCATCACGATTATAAGACGAATCATATGGCGAATAAGACGAAGGCGATTGGTGATCTTGGTCATATGATTGAAATTCGTTACCATGATCACGTGGAGTGAAGTCATAGATATAACTCTCTCGTCCTCCATAAACCTCACAATTAAAACAATTGGCACCATCGGGCGGGCCTCCACAATATGGACACGAGTAATAACCACCATTATCTGACATGATGTAACGAGAACATCGTTTCCAGAATTAGACGGTTTAGAGGGTGAAAGAAAAGAATTATGAAATAGAGGGGAAAGTAGAAGATTATTTTTGTTGTTTTTGGTTTTTTAATTTTTTTTAGAATTTTTGTGTATTACGTAGAAATTACTCTACAAAAATTATCCACTAATCAAAGGTCTCGATTAATGAATCCAAAGGGAGTGAAGGTAATTACGTGAAGTAAAACCTTCGATCAACTTTGAAACGTTGGCGGAACGCCAAAACGTTTCGAGGGTTCAATAATGTAAACTCGCAAAAACAGATTAATAATACTTGATTTGGCAAACCTCTAATTAATCGTCACTTTCAAAATACGCACAAGCGAGCAGAGAAAACGAGGCGACGCGAAGCACTTAAGAGCCTTTTTTCTTTAGGTCGTGAAATACAACCACCTTATACCCACCTTATAGTTTGAATTTATCGATATTAAGCCAATTAAGAGTATTTATCTATTTTGCCTTCGATTTCGCTTGAATTCGATACACTTAATAATGACCGGAACGCCCACTATTAAGGTGCGATTTCTCGCGTATTTAGATAATTATTGTGAGTTAATTGTTCTACGTAAATACAATATATTATTCACAAGAAAACAAGAAAACGATTTTGTGTTAATTGAGTTCAATTTAACACGATTTCTTTATATGGATACTAGTATTAAAAAATAAAAAGAAGTATTTATGATAAAAACGCAAACACTCAAACAAAAACGATAAATAAATATGGCTAAACACACCTCCCCGGCAGCAACGTCATTTTGATGTTGTGGTTTTAATCGTTTTACATACCTTTAGGGAAAAGTAGGAAAATACTAAAGTCGTGGTAAGTATTAATCGATACGATTTAAGAAAAACGTAAAGACGAATATTCGAGTTCGTTCTCGAGGAGGTATGGTGTTTAGCCAACAAAGACGTATTTAATCGAGTGATTACGTTTTTGGAAAGAAGGAAATAAAAGAAAACGAAAGCGGACTACGCTCAAAACGGACGAACAAGCGCGAACGTAAAAAACGCGATCAAACGAAAAGCTTCACCTAAATATTTTTGAAAAATACTAAAAACTCCTAAAAATTAAAACTAAGAAAATTAAGAAAAGTAAGAAAACCAAAAAAATTGAGAGAAAGACCTAAAAACAAAACTAATTAAGAAAAAGACAAAATCCCAATTTTAAAATATGTAAACCTTAAAAACTTTATGTATAAACTAAAAAGTAGTTTTTGGAAATTTTAAATTACCTTTTCCTATTTTTAATTGACTTTACAAAAAGGAAAAAGAAAAAAAGAAAACCAAAAAAATTGAAAAGCTCTAATCCTAATGAAACTACAACCAAATATCGTAAAACCTTGTAGACGAGTAAAACTAGTATGTAAAATGATACTGGACTAAAAACTGAAAGAAAAGACATACGCCTCTTATATAATGGGGCTTACAAGATTCTAGAAATGAAACAAAAAGCAAATCCTAATGGCCTTGATAATCCAAAATAGCCCTTGGTCTTGGATTCTTTTTCTTAGTCAAAAGCCCTCTCATGTGATTTCTGAGCAACCATGTGAACTCCAGCTGTTGAAGTTGAATCAGGGACGTTCATTTAACCCATAGCCAACAAGAAAGAAGCTTGGGTCGTTGATCTGCTGTACAACCTTTGTTTTTTAGCCAAAACGCAACAGGGGAGGGGACAAGGGGTCACATGGGTTTGCTGGAATCGAATCTCAAGGTGAGGTTGGGTTATTTAGGGTGTTAATCAAATATTTGGAGGAAATTGGGTTATAATTTAGGGGATCTAGGGATTTGGTAATCAGGGTTCATGTGGGTAAGAAAGGGGGTTTTGATTCTAGGTTAGGGGAGGGGATGGTGTTACCCGGTGTTTTATATTAATTAAAAAGGTTTTTAAAACTTTATTAATAATAAAACATGGATGGGTTAAGGGTTTGGGTTGGATTGGGTATTTGGATCCAAGTTTGGATAGGTGGGTAGGTTTAATGAGGTGGTAGGGTGTGATTGGTGGAGGGAATGGGTATGGGTTTTATGTCATGGGTATGGGTTTTATGTCATGGCAGAAAATACTCCCCATGTTCCAAATATTCTTCAAACAAAGTCTTAGCCAAAATAAGTGATTATTCCCCTTATAACAACTTTGAGAAAGTTGTCAAATTTGGCACAAGCATTTTCATAACTTTTCACAAGGGCTTAATGTGTAATTTTTACCATTCTTCAAGGGTATTTCTTGACAAGTATTTATTCTTCAAGGGTCAAACTTGTATATATGACTTCTTCAAGGACCAAATGTGTCAAGTCTTCAAACTTGGAGGACTAAACTTGTATTTTCTTCAAACTTCAAGGGCATTTTTGCAAATTCCACAATCAGGTCCGGTTCATTGTGCGGCTTCGTTTCCCGTGTTTGTTTTTCTTTGTTTCTTGTGATCTTTTTGTCTTTTTCTCGATATCCATACCTAAAACATACAACAAACGAATACAAGTATATTTTCCGGTATTTTAATGATATTTTAACCGTTTTAAGCCCGTTTTGGACGATGAGACCATGTATAATTGCGGTCTCATCACCTAGCATGCCATAGTGATGAATCATTTAGTTAGTTGGTAGACATCAGGACTGAACCAATATTCATACTAGCAATACAAACTTAGTTAGTATTGTTAGTTATCTCATAATCAATATTAAGCCTGAACATCTAACTATACAAATAGCCAAAATCAATAAACACACCATGTTTAGATAAAACAAATTTATTAGATTCACTCACTTGTTTATAACCACAATTATTTAAAACACTAATAGAAACCAAATTCTTACTAATATTAGTAACATGTAAAACATTAAACAAGGGAACAATCTTTTCCAGAACTAAATCTAAGATCTACACAACCACGTCCATGCCTTAAGGTTGTTGACTCATTTCCCATGTGAAGAATAGATCCATCATTTGGTGACTTATAAGTCTTGAACCATCATATATATCTTTTTACACATGATCAGTTTCTCTAGAGTCAACCCACTACGCAACATCATCATCCTGCAAAAAATAAGCTTCAGATACATATGTAACGTAATAAATCGGAAGAGATTCATTAAACATATTCTGACCTTTCAGTGTGTTGTTATAACCAATCATTGAACAATTTGTGCCTGATCCACTGGCTTTGCTGCCAATACCAACACCTTTGCAATCCCTTTTCAAGTGTCCAGGTTTCCCACACTTCTAATAAGTCACTAAGGACTTTTTGTTAGGATTTACTTTGGTGTTATCCTGGTTCTTACGTTTTCCCTTGTTGTCATTGTACCTAGAGGAGTTTTTATGCTCCACCATATTGATAACAATGAATTAGAAACATTGTTGCTCTTTGGCTTATCAACAGTGAACCAACAACATTGTTGCACCCTAAGAGACTCCTCAATGCGTAGACGACTGCCCAACTCAACAAGAGTTAAACCGTCCTTCTTATGTTTCAAGATGTTCTTGAAATATTTCCAAGAAGGAGATAGTTTATCTATGACACAAGAGACTTGAATGGTCTCATCCATGTTCATTTTGTGCTGTATAAATCTACCAAGTATAGCCAAAAGTTCATTGTATTTTTCCATGACTGGTCTTGAATCAGTCATTTTGTAATTGGTGAAATCACTTACAAGGAACTTCTTACTTGATGCATCCTCAGCCATATATTTGGCTTCCAAGGAATCCCATAGTTCTTTACCAGATTCAAAATTTTGGTAAATATCAAATAAGGAATCAAACATACCATTCAGAGTTATGCCATGACAGACATAGTCATCATTCTACTATTTGCTCCTTTACCTCATCCTTCCAGAGTAGCATCATCACTACCATCTGGAATAGGAGTAGTCAGCTCGTACACCACGTTCATGGTAGAAAGAAGAAAGTGCATTTCTTTTGCCTTCTCCTAAAATCCACCCCTTCAAACTTGTCCAGCTTGGAGAAGTTAGCCACCATATGCTTCATTGATGTTGATCCCAAAGTCAGATCTTAAACCTTAATAGCTTGTTTAAGGTTTGTGATAGAGAGAAAGAATTCAATCTAACACTAGAGAAACTTTGCAAAGCAAAGTAACTAAACAAGATGCGGAATATAATGTTTAGCACAAGAACAAATGAGATTCAAACGTTGAACTTTAATATATCAAAGATATACGAATACCCAAAGTGGTATTAGGGTTTACAAAACCTTAAAGTAATAATAATGAAAAACGAAATGAGAAAGACACCTTTTGCATGCTAACCTAGTGAGTCCTTTTATAGATGCAAGGACCCACGTACAAGATCACTACTAACAAACTATGGAAAGTATTAAGGAATAATAACTGAAACGCGTAAAAATCTATTCCATGTTTATCTTGACGGCAGGGCCTTTGACTCCAGCAGGGGAACGGATCCCCCTGCCTTTGTTATATAGCAGGGGGAACTTTCTCTTAGCAGGGGTATGAATAATCAACTAGCAGGGGAATAAAAGATAAAAGCACTTTCTTTCTCCATTCCTTCCTTAGCACTTGTTGTTTTTCCATGCTCCCTACCAGGATATGAATAATACTCAGTAGATCCTTCTTTGGTTGGAATTTCCTCCCCTTTGGAAGCAGGGTAACGGTATTGTCGGTCAATGGTCAAACAGGGGAATGTTGTGAAGGCAGGGGAATAAAAGATAAAAGCAGGGGAAACTTTCCTAGGGATATTGAACTAGTCATGGAAGAACTAATGCTAACTAGCTCTGCTCTAATGCACACACTTGTATACACAAGATAGATACATAGAATCTCAAGAGTCCTCTATTCAGCAATGGTCCCAACACAAAGAGTTAATACATAAGTCCCCCTACACCAGGTAATCCCAAGAAATCATGCATACCCCAGTCACCATCCCAACCTTGTCCCTGACCTATGGTCATTTAGTCTTGGCAATGTGTGCCACACATCTGTATTTTGAGCAGCAAGCTGCTTGAATAAAGAAATGTAAACACACACTACAGTGCCTCAAGGTTTCAGAATTCTGACAAGCTTTGCAGCAAGTCATCATTATCCTGAACCCTCACTCACCAGTGGATATGATCTAAGATCATATATGAGCATTCTAAGAATACCCTGAATCCTAAAGGTTTGACCTAACCTCCCCTGAAACATAGAGTATATACCTGATCCACCAAGGAGAATAGTATGCACCATATGAATCTCTGCATTGTTAGTCTAAAACCACATAAAACCACTTTTGTAAAAAAGAACACACCCAGCTTAAGAGAAAAATTCTCTTGGCAGGGGAATGAACCCCATGCAGGGGAATCAGTGTTAAAAAGCAGTGGAATGAAAGAAATGGTAAAATGACTAACAATTATACAACAACAGCAGTGAAGTAACCCTGATAACACATGACAAAAATAGACATCAGATTTTAAGGAGTAACCATTCCAATACCTGCAACCAGATACTGAAACCTCCCTACCTCAAAAGCTTTTGTTAAAAGATCAGAAACATTAAGTTCTGTATCAATTTTCTCAGGGACAATCAGTCCTTTTTCAAAACAATCTCTGATAAAGTGATGTCTAATTTCAATGTGTTTTGTTTTGCTATGAAAAACAGGGTTCTTTATGATGCAAATAGTGCTGTTGTTGTCAATAAATATCTTGGTTTTAAGAAAGTTGTACCCATAATCAAGCAATTGATTTTGCACCCAAAGAACTTGACCACAACATGCAGCAGCTGCTACATACTCAGCTTCAGTTGTGGATGTTGCCATGATTGTCTGCTTCTTACATTGCCAAGATATAAGTCTGCTCCCTAAAAATTGGCATCCCCCTGTTGTAGACTTCCTATCATTGTTGTCACCAGCATAATCACTATCTGAATAAGCTATCAGCTCAAATGGTGACTCCTTTGGATACCAGAGTCCTAAGGTGGGATGACATTTTAGATACCTAAAAATCCTTTTCACAGCAAACAAGTGACACTCTGTTGGTGACACCTGGTATCTTGCACATAAGCAGACTGCAAACATGATGTCAGGTCTTGAAGCAGTGAGATACATAAGAGACCCAATCATAGACCTGTAATTCCTGACATCTATAGGCTTTCCAGGACCATTCTTGCCCCATGGATGTTCCTTGTCCATGGGAGTGGACACCTTCTTCCCATCAGACATGCCAAACTTCTTTACAATCTCAGCTACATATTTGTCTTGTGAGATAAATATCCCATCTTTCCTCTGTTGAACTTGTAACCCCAAAAAGAAGTTTAGTTCTCCCATAGCACTCATTTGAAATTTATCCTGCATCAGTTTGGCAAACTCTTTGCTAAGCATGGAGTTAGTTGATCCAAAAATGATGTCATCCACATAGACTTGTACTAGCAGAAGGTCACCCTTTTGTTTCTTTGTAAACAGGGTCTGATCAATCTTCCCCCTGCTGAATCCATTGTCTAGGAGATATTTGGAAAGAGTACCATACCAGGCTCTGGGAGCTTGGTGAAGGCCATACATGGCCTTTTTCACTTTGTATACTTTGTCAGGATGTTCTGGATCTTCAAACCCTGGTGGTTGCATGACATAGACTTCTTCATCAATGGTTCCATATAAGAAGGCACTTTTCACATCCATTTGGAAAACAGTGAAGTCCATGAATGAGGCATAAGCAAGGAATAATCTAATAGCTTCAATCCTTGCTACTGGAGCAAACACCTCTTCATAATCAATCCATTCTTCCTGAGTATACCATTGTGCTACTAACCTTGCCTTGTTCCTGACAACTATACCCCTTTCATCCTTTTTGTTCCTGAGCACCCACTTGGTCCCAATAGGCCTTGCCCATTTGGGACAATCAACCAGAATCCAAACCTCTTGTATGTCAAATTGTAAGAGCTCCTCTTGCATAGCTTCAACCCAGCTTGGGTCATTTAAAGCCTGAAAAATCTTCTTTGGCTCTTCTTGTGACAAAAATGCAGTAAACAGACAACATTGCATGTTGTCATGATTGAACTTCATGGTGATGTTAGCAATGAAGCTGTGCTCCTTTGCTGTATACCTTGTATGTCTGGGAGCTTCAGGATCACCAATGATCTGAGAGATAGGATGATCCTTATTGATTCTATAGGTAGGCTGCATGATGACTTCTGTTTCATCTTCTTCCAAATCAGAATTGATGGGGCTATTTTGATTAGGAAAGAAGTCCTCAAAGGAACTTCCAAATGAGACAGCATGACCTAAAGATGGATGCTTGTGAGCAGAATGAAGCTCTGAGTAACTAGGACCTCCACTCCTGATGATTCTGCTTCCACTGCTGGATATGATAGGACCATCATTTATGGGTGTAGATGATGAGATGAGTGGGGATTCTCTTTCTGCATCAGTAGTCTCATTAGCATCATGATCCTTTGTGAGAGAGGAATCAATTCCTCTAGCAGGGGAGTCAAGGATTCCACTGCTTTCAGCCATTCCAATGCCTTCAGTCATAGCAGGGGATGAGATTGGCTATTCTTTTTCTGAAGCAGAATTGTCTTCTTGTTTATCAGCTTCACTAGGAAACAATGAGGGTACATTCATGTACCTCAGAGGTGACTTCTCAGCATCACTTGTTTCTTGAGTACCTGAAATGTTAGTGTTCTGCAAGACAACAGGTACATAATTCATGGACTTGGAAAGTACATCTATATCAAAGAACCAATCTGGACCTGTTTGAACATCTTCAGGTTTGTCTTCAAGAAAATTCACATGAAGATTTTCTGTGATTTTGCTTGTCTTCTTGTTGAAGACCCTATATCCCTTGCTGTTTAAGGAATAACCCACAAAGTATCCATCATCACCCTTTTCACTAAACTTACCAAGATTGTCAATGGTGTTCAAGATGATAACATGACACCCAAAAGGTCTGAAAAAGTCAATTAATGGAGGTCTTCCATTAAACAGCTGATAGGGGGTCTTGTTGTGTGCCTTGACTACCAAGGCCCTGTTTTGCACATAGCAAGCAGTGGATACAGCTTCAGCCCAAAAGATAACTGGAAGTTTAGAATCAGACAACATAGTTCTTGCAGCTTCAATGAGTGTCCTATTCCTTCTTTCTGCTACTCCATTCTGTTGAGGTGTTCTAGCAATGCTAAATTGCCTCTTGATGCCTTTGTTTATGCAGAAAGAATCCAGTTTCTGATTTCTGAACTCACCACCATTGTCTGATCTTATGGTAACTACCTTCATGCTTTTTGATAGTTCAATTTGATTGATAAACCCAATGAGTATACCTGCATTTAGAAGAATGGCTCTAGGTTGCATATCCTTTAAGGGATTTGCAGCCACCATCTCCATTGGTGCCTTACACTCTTGATAAGTGTGTTCAAAACTGCCACATGTGAAGCAGGGCTTGGTATTGATCACAAAGTCTTTTCCTAATTGATGAGACTTTTGGTCATTCCAATTTCTTTGATTACCTCTGACATTCCTATACATACCAGCATATTTAATGGTAGGTTTAGGAGACTGTGGCCTGGCCTTAGATTTAGAAGAGATGCTCTTAGAGTTTGGGTTGCTGCTAGAAATTCCTTCTTTTGAAAATCTAACAGGGTTGTCAATTTGCTTTAAGCCAACCTGTTCCTGTTTAACATCCCTAATGACACTAGTTTTAACTAGAGACTCTTCTGTATCAAGGTTATTAGGTATGTAAGCACTCAAGTCAAACTCAATGTCATCCTGTTTTTCAAAACAAGGGAGACCAGTCCATGACAAATCTTTTCTAGGATAGGCAGCATGGATGTTAGCAGGGGGTGGAGGTATAGTAACATTCATGTTCTTAATTCCAAACCCTGTTTTGTCCTTAGGAGATTGACCAATTTCAAATGCCTTGGTTAAATCTTTTGAAGCTTTTCCAAATTTTTCAACAGTTTCCTCATCTATCTTTTGGTTAGCTTTGAAAATTTCAAGTTCAGCAGTTAAGACATTTATAGATTGGTTATTCTCCTTGGCATCTCTTTCTAGAATCACAATGTGATCCCTATAATCACTTTCTCTTTGCCTATACTCTCTTATGGTGGACTCTAGTTGTTCTAAAGCACGTTTGTAATTATCCAGATCATTATCACAATTGATATAGTCAGCTTTTATCTTTCTGATTTGATCATTTAAAGATTCAGTATTTTTCCTACAAGCTTTAGTACAGTATGAGTCATCATATACCTCATTGTCAGAGCTGGAACTTGACATGGCCATAAGTGCAAAGTCTTCTTCCTTCTCCTCAGCCATCAAAGCTTGATTTCTTTCCACACTTTCTGTCATAGCACTCCAGTCCCATCCATTTGCTCCATCTATCCCCTGCATTGCTACCATGGCTTTAGCACCAGAGTCCTCATCCTTTCTATGGCTATTTCCAGACTTAGGTCCTCTGCATTCCCTGGCAAAATGACCCTTCTTGCCACAATTGTAGCATTCAACTTTTGCTTTATCAAACCCAGCCACATCAGATGGATTAATTGTGATCTTCTTCCCATATTTCTTGTGGAACCTGTTGGCTCTCATGCTTAGCAGAGCCATATTCCACTTGATATCCAATTCTTCTAGTGCTTGCTTACTGATTTGATTCAGATCTTCATGTAACACTGTAGATCCTAGTGGCCCTTGAGATGCTATGAAGGCACATGCAGTATCAAGGCTGAATGTAGCTGGTCTTTCTTCATCATAGGAAGGTCCAGACCTGGTAGCAGGGGAATAAGTAGCAGGGGCTACTTCTATTCCACTGTTCTTGGCGATTCCACTGCTTTGTGATATGAATGCCATGTTAGCAGGGGGATCAGCCACTCCACTTGAGTTGGTGGGAATTGTACCTTTTGACTTCATTTCATTGACAATAGGTTCAAAAACTTTTAAGTTATTGTATATATCATCAATATTCTTGTTGTCCAAGTCATCCTTATTCTGCCAGATTGCCTTATAGACAAACCATTCTTTCTGGAGGCTGTTAAGAAACCTGGTATTCACCTGCTCTCTTGTCACCTCAATATCAAAGAATTCCAAGTGGGCCACCATGTCTTGAAGCCTATTGTAAATAGCTCCAATTGATTCATCACCATTTGCTTTGAAAGAAGCAAAATCATCCAGCATTTGGTTCTTCTTTTTCTTCTTTGTGGCTTCATTTCCTCCAAAGGTTGTGCCAATGGCTTCCCATAGCTCCTTAGCTGTTTTGTATTTCCTGAATCGGAGTTGATGTCTATCAGGTAGGGCCAACAGCAAAGAGCTGTGAGCCCTGACATCATGCCTTCTAGCCAGTATTTCCTTATCACATAGAGCAGCAGACTTCTTCTTGTCCTTACCTTTGGAACTTTCACCTTCATCCTTTCCTTCTTCAACAGCCACCATTTTGTTGAATTGATCACCAAACTCTATGATCTCCCAGAGAACATAGTGTTCCATTTTCAGGTATTGTTGGATTCTGAATTCCCATAATTCAAAGTTTTCAGGATCCAACATGGGTAACTTGAGGTTATTGTGGTTGTTGCTATTTGTGGATGAATCTGAAGACATGTTTGCTATAAGGATTTTGTTCTTGATTTAGACAAAGTTTCTCAACAAGCTCTGATCCCACTTACCTCCCATCTCTATAAACCTCTAAACTATTTTCCAAATTCATCATGACTCTTAAAATTGCTCCTAATCATAACCAAATTGCTTTGCTTCATGATGAACCAGCCGAGTTTGCTGAGGCTGTGGCCTTTCTAAAGTCCTCATACTTCAGAGTGGCCCTTCTCATCAATCCTCGCATTTATACCTCGCACATTCAACAGTTCTGGTCTAAAGCCATGACCAAAACATTGAATGGAGAGGTCATAATTCAAAGCACAGTTGATGGTCATTCCAAGGTAATCACACTTGCCTCCATCAGGGAGAATCTCCTCCTTGATGATGAGGATGGAATAACCAACTTTTCTGAGGCTGAAATTTTTGACGGTCTTGAAAAATTGGGGTATAAACTTTCTGAAAATCAAAAATTAAAGTTTGCTAAAGGCCAGTTTGCCCCTCATTGGAAATTTTTGATTCATACTATTATGCAATGTTTGTCACCCAAAACCACTGCTTTTAATGAGGTTGGTAGTGAGATAGCTTCTGCCCTGATCTGCTTTGCAACAGGAAGGAAGTATTGTTTTTCTCAAATGATTTTTAAAGGCATGGTGAAAAATGTTTCAAGCACCTCAAAGTTTTGTATGTATCCAAGGTTTATAGAAGTTTTGCTGAATATGAGTGATCATGGTCCCATTACACACATAAACTATTTTTCAGCAACCAAACACACAACCAAACTTTTCACCACATTACTTGCACCATCACCTTTGTTTTCTGGCAGAAACACTCCATTCACTTCAATTATGCTAGATCAAATCAGACGGGAAGAAGCCAAACATCAAACAACCACAAATCAACCTGCTGAAACCCCTGCCAGGAACCTACCCCCTGCTGATCCACAACAAGAAAGGCGTTCAAAATCCAGGTTTGCCAGGTCTCCCTTGCCTGGTGAATCTTCACAAGCAGCAGAAAGGAGAGTCTCCAAGAGTTTGGAGCAACCTGGGGGTTTGGCTGCCACTACTGTCTCATCCTCAAGGGGTGAGCAGGATAGTGACACCATCAATAAGTCCTCTCCCCCACTCCATGATATCCAACAAGGGGAGCAATCCCCTTCTAGGATTGAGAGCAGTATGCAACCTTTGACAAATCTGGAATTGACGAAAATGTGCATGAGTCTGAAACGACAGAATGCACAACTAGTACAAGATGTCAAAAAGCAAGGTCTGGTTATCTCTCATCTGGAAACCAGACTTGCTACTCTTGAGGGGAGGAGAAAGCCCAGACTGATTCTTTCCACAGATGAGGATGCTTTCAAAGGGGAGGAAATTCCAACCAAAGAAGGATCTACTGAGTATTATTCATATCCTGGTAGGGAGCATGGAAAAACAACAAGTGCTAAGGAAGGAATGGAGAAAGAAAGTGCTGATAAAGTGCTGATAAAGGAAACAACAAGTGCTCTGATACCACTTGTTGATCCCAAAGTCAGATCTTAAACCTTAATAGCTTGTTTAAGGGTTGTGATAGAGAGAAAGAATTCAATCTAACACTAGAGAAACTTTGCAAAGCAAAGTAACTAAACAAGATGCGGAATGTAATGTTTAGCACAAGAACAAATGAGATTCAAACGTTGAACTTTAATATATCAAAGATATACGAATACCCAAAGTGGTATTAGGGTTTACAAAACCTTAAAGTAATAATAATGAAAAACGAAATGAGAAAGACACCTTTTGCATGCTAACCTAGTGAGTCCTTTTATAGATGCAAGGACCCACGTACAAGATCACTACTAACAAACTATGGAAAGTATTAAGGAATAATAACTGAAACGCGTAAAAATCTATTCCATGTTTATCTTGACGGCAGGGCCTTTGACTCCAGCAGGGGAACGGATCCCCCTGCCTTTGTTATATAGCAGGGGGAACTTTCTCTTAGCAGGGGTATGAATAATCAACTAGCAGGGGAAACAAGTAAGCATAGATTTATTCCCAACAATTGATTATCACAAAATAATCTTTTTTGACTTGTGTATATTCGTCCCAACCAAGGCAAGATAATCAATAGCCTAACTACGTACCAATGAAATGGTTACCGTATATCACTTGAAGTCATGTAATCACTTTCCAAAGAGATTAATCAACCGTATGCCTGGGTTAACACGAATACCTCCTTGGGATAAAACTAAACGTTTGTTCTTGTTTTAGGCACAAATCAAGAAACCTACGCTTCCAAGTGTTTTTGTTTTATGTACCCTCCTCATGTAAGTATTATCTCAATATAAAGAGATAATATTCTTAAGAATGTAACTCAAAGTCAAAAGAATAATGAGCATTGATCGGTCAATTAATCTCATAACTTCCTTAAGTAAGCATAGTGGTTACATGACCATAGACATGGTCATTAAGTCAATATTAAACCCCTCATAAATCGGTCAAAGAGGTTACAAATACTTCTAGCTAAGTCAAGTATTTATCAGCATGTGTTTCATCAGAAGGAGCTAAAGAACTACTTCTTGCTGATGAACTCTTTCCTCCTCCTGATGATACAACCATCAGCACAACCACTATATTGAGTCCAGGGAGGTCTAAGATTTAATAGGTGTACACTCAGTACCTCCAAACTCGTTTACAAGTCGGACCCGATCCCAGAATTACACTAAATTTCTAACAAAATTAACTCTAATGGTTTCCATAAAGTTTAGGTACAAAGAATTAGTTGGCCATATTTAGATATGTTTGTAAGGATTGCATGTGTGCTACTAGTTTCCTAATGTAACTGTTGGGAATAAAATTAGCTACAATACTATGCCACTGACAAAGGGATTTCTGACGCTAATAAGAGTTATTTAGGCGCTGACAGATTGGACGCTAACAAGAAATATTCAAGCGTTGACAAGAGAAATCCCAGAATACTTAGTCAACACGTTTTTATTTGTTAGGAAGATATGCATTGTATATTGTATTTTCTATGTTTATCTTAATATATCTTCCTAGAGTAGTTGACAAGTTTTCTTATTGTACAAGACTCCTTATGTTATAAAAGGAGGTCTTAGGGTTTAGGTTTGATATACGTTTTTCACTTTCATTGTATGCAAAGTTTAATCAATCAAAGTGAAAGTTTGGTTTATATTTTGTTTAACACTGTTCTTTGTTCTAAGTGTTAAATTCCGCATAACACTTAAAGTGTTGTTTACACAAAGTTTCACGTATTATACTTGATTCAATCTCGATAATACAAAGCTAAATCGATCTAAGTTTGGGATCAACAAGTGGTATCAGAGTTTTTTGAGGAACTTTGATCAAAAGAACCCCAAAAACCCTAAATCGCTAAAAACCCTAATTTCATCCGAACATCATGTCCACCTCAGACGTATCACAATCTTCAAATTGCAATCTCAAAATTCCCATACTCGATCCTGATAACTTTGAGCTTTGGAAATTAAACTTTGAGCAATACTTACAAGTTGATAACTATGTTCTTTGGGAAGTTATTGAGTATAGAAATCAATTCAATAAGGAAGCAAAGATTCAAGCTGCTATTGAAACACGAAAAACAGCTGGACAGACTGGTGATGATCTCAAAGCAAAGCCTGAAGATGGAAGAGCTGTTTCTGCTGCTGAAGTAGCAGATAGAAGGAATGATATGAAAGCCTTAAGCACACTCAAACTTGCTCTTGGTCCTAAGGAGCAACACAAATTCAGAAAGTATGAGTCTGCTAAGGATCTTTGCAAAGCTCTTGAAGTTATCTATGGGGGTAATGAGGAAACCCTTAAACAAAGTAAGAAGAAATTGATGATTGAGTATACTGTCTTCAAAGCTCTCCCTAATGAGAAGCTTAGTGAGGTAAAAAGTAGTCTACAAGACATCACTAGCAAGTTGGCATTCATGGGAACAGAACTTGAAGAACAAGATATCACAACTACCTTTCTTGGAGGTCTTGGTGATGCATGGCAGATTCATGCAAAATCTATCATTGCCTTCAAGGCTTACAGGAATGCCTCCTTTGATGATATCTACAATCAGTTAAGGACCATGGAACTTGAAGCCATTCTCAAACAAGGAAGCAGTTCAATATCTGGAAGTGTGGCATTTATCTCTCACAATGACTCACAAGCCGCTGACAATGTTTCACATGTCAGCGGCTTAGATATTCTTCCAGTCATTGGATCAACATATGTCAGTGGCTTAACTTCAGCCGCTGACAACTACAATGTTGGTTCCTCAAGTCTTAAACCAGTTGGTACTGACTTGGATACTGTGTGTGCATACATTGCTGCCTTGCCTAATGGTTCTCTAGTTACTTATGAGGATGTTGAGCAAATCAGTGATGCTGATCTTGAAGAGATGAACATCAAGTGGAGTATGGCACTTGCTAGCATAAGGGCCAATAGATGGAACAAAAGGTTTGGAAGGAGAATTACTTTCAATGGCAACGAGACTACTGGATTTGATAAATCCAAGGTTGAATGCTACAACTGCCATAGGATGGGATACTTCATGAGGGAATGCAGATCTCCACGTAGAATTGATGCTAGGAAGAACTCAAGGCAAATCCTCAAGGTTGAAGATGTTGGATCAAAGGCTATGGTAGCCATGCATGGGATTGATGGACTTGGATGGGACTGGAGTTTCATGGCTGATGAAGTGGAACAGAATCAAGCTTTGATAGCTAACAAAGAAGAAGAGCATGTGCAATATGCTCTCATGGCCAATTCTTCCTCTTCATCAGATAATGAGGTATATGATGATGCCTTTTGTAGTAAGGGTTGTAGATTAAACACTGAAAAGCTTAACAAAGAAGTTTTAAAATATAAATAAGATGTTTTTGATGTTGAAATCAGACTTGCAAACTATAAAAGGGGACTTGCTCAATCTGATAGGATGGTTGGGGAGTATAAGAAAATGGAATTTGACCTAAAAGAACAAATTAATGTTTTAACTAGAGATCTGAAACTTAGTAATGAAGCTAGGGATTCTTTAATGAGATTTAGAGCAGACTTACAACTTAGGTTAGATGAAGCCATCAGGTCTAAAGAAAATGTATTGTTAAAACTTGAAAACTTTATAAAAGCTAGCCAAACCCTAAAAAAATGTGTCAGTGAGCAAAGACAACATGGGGACATATCTGGGATTGGGATGAAAGAGTATGCTGCTATCCCACCACCTGCTGGAAACTTTTATGGTGTATTTAAAAAGGATCTCTCTTGGACTGGCATACCTGAACTACAAGAGGAGGAATTCATTCCTCCACCACGTATGCTTAGTCCAGTTGAGGAATATAGGAAAAAGGTGACTGACCTAGAACAATGAAAAGCAGCCAACCCTTTTCTATTTGTTAAGGGTGGACTGCTCAATAATGAACCAATTGAAACTAAACCCATTGTTGTGACCAACCCCACCACTGGTAAAACTAGTGATCTTGGCTCAACCCCAAAAATTAAACCTAGTGTCAAGTATGCTGAAATGTATAGAAAACCTAGCTCACCTCAAAGCCAAGTGAGTGTTAATGGGACAGGGTTTTATCAGTCAAAGCCTAAATTTGTGTCTAAAAAGGCTTGTTATACATGTGGGAGCTTCTCACATTTGGCATATAACTGTGTTAGTGGATACAAGTCATCCACCGACAATAGGTCAACCATGGTCAAACCCAGACCTTTTGTCCAAACACGTCCTCAGACCACTAGACCAGCTCCTTTCTTTTATAGAGGGACTAATGCTCATGGACAAAGAACCTTTCAAAAGACAAATACCTGGTCTAATAGACAATGGGTTCCTGTAGCAAACCCTAATTCACCCGCTGACAAGAACAATTCAGCCGCTGACAAGACCAAATCATCCGCTGACAAATCTACGTTTGGTATGAAAATGCTACAATTGGCTTCTGTCAGACCTTATGTTAGACCAAGCAATATGTATTTAAAACCTAAGGGACAAGGGTCTAAAGCTTCATCTAGTTTAACATGGAGACTGTTGGAAATACGTTTTACGTATTAGAAAGGATCGGTCACTCCAACAATAGATTAAGTAGTAGCTCGTAGTCTAGTTAACTTGATATTAAACAAACAAGGCCAAGCCAAGCCTACAACATGTGTAGGACGGCGGCCCATTGTAAGCCCAAGCCCATCTCATGGGCTTGGGTATACAAACCCTCTCCTTAGTTGGAGAGGGTATGGTTCACTTCATAATTTCACATAGTTAAAGTATGTTTTTCATACTTTCTCTCTCTAAGTGTTTGTGTTCTCACTATCTTTATATCTCTTTCTTTCTCTAGAATATAACCAAGATTTACAATATCCTACAAATGGTATCAAGAGCCATGGGATGATGTTAGCCTCAAAATATTGAGTCAAACAAGAATGTTCGGTCATAGGTTTTTATTGTAATATTTATTAGAACGTTGTAATAAGTAGTTATTTAGTCGTGGTTTACACGCTTGGATTTAAACTAATTTTAGTCCAAACAAAACAAGCCCGGCCCAATATATAGTCCATTAAAGCCCGCATGTGGGTGGACTATATATACTACCCTCCTAGCATGTTAGGAGGGTGGATGATCATTTGTAACAACTTCTTTTCTGAATCTAATCTCACCAAGTTAATCATCTCCTCTCTACTTTCTCTCACTACTTTCTCTCTCTAGGAATTTATCTCTTCTTCATCTATTTTCTTTCTTTATTCATTGATTAATCATCTCAAATACATGGGACAACATTTGGTATCAATCGCCATGGGGTAGTTTTGTGATTCTTTGTTGATTTTACTTGGTTCGTGTGATTTTCTCTTATAATCATCTCGAATTCAAGATTCTTTTTGTGTTTCTATGCTCTAAATCTTGATATAAATCTTCTACATAGCTGTGGTAGGGATTTGGTCGCATTTGGTTGGTTAAAATCACGGATTTCTTATCGAAAAAATCATTTTTTTACCCCAAAATCTCGTAACAGCACTATATATTCCGATCAGTGCAATCGGAAAAGGGATTGTGATTCCGATTACTCCAATCGGAAAAGGGTTTTAACATTCCGACCAGCTTTTCCGATCAACATTCCGATTGGACTTCGAACATTCCGATTGGACTTTGAACATTCCGATTGGACTTTGAACATTCCGATTGGACTTTGAATTTTACGATTGGACTTCGATCATTCCGATTAGACATTCCGACGAAGGATTCCGATTAGTCATTCCGATCATACATTTCGATCATACATTCCGATCAGACATTCCGACGAAGTGATTCCGATGACATGTTTTTGCTAATTTTTGTTTGAGTATTTTTTAGACTTAGCCACCATCTAGACTAGTTTCGGAATATCGTTTCCACGAAGATCAAAAAAAAAAAAAAAAGAATTAAAATTTTTTCGTC
Organism: Glebionis coronaria; assembly: GCA_025667525.1. Taxonomy (NCBI): domain Eukaryota; kingdom Viridiplantae; phylum Streptophyta; class Magnoliopsida; order Asterales; family Asteraceae; genus Glebionis; species Glebionis coronaria. The sequence continues at coordinate 425,039,309 of CM046879.1, read as the reverse complement.
AAGTAAATTCAAATTTTTTCCATACTAGTTTTAGGACATTTCTAGCTCGATTTCAAATTTTGGTGATTACAAAATTTTTTGTCTACCGTTTTGTCGGACTGGAGAATTTATTGTCGCCCTGGAGAAAAATTGCAATTTTTGGAATTTAAACCACAACAACAATCACAACAAATCTACTTAAGATCCATATTCACTTCATCATTTCAGAGAATATTGAGATGGATTCTACTGCCGAATATCGTGTGACGAACAACAACATAATGGTGGCGGGTAACAAAGAGAGACCACCAATGCTTGTATCTGGTCGGTATGCTCAATGGCAATCACGTTTCATACGATATCTTGATACAAGACCTAATGGTGATGCCTTGAGGAAATGTATTACTCATGGACCATATATATTTAAGAAGATCTCAGTTCCTCCAAGAGCAGCCACAGATACTACTGATCCAATACCTGCAAGTGAACGTGATGAAACAAGAGCTGATCTCACACTTGAAAATTGTGCTTGGCATGATGCGGAGAAGGAAGCCATCTATATGGTTTTAAGTGGGATTGGAGATGATATTTACTCCACGGTTGATGCATGCCCGACAGCACATGAAATGTGGACTGCTATTGAACGCTTGCAACAAGGAGAATCACTCAACAAACAAGATGTCAAAACAAACTTGTTTTGGAATTTTGGCAAGTTTACTTCAAGGGATGGAGAATCAATTGACTCTTACTACTCCAGGTTTTATAAGATGATGAATGACATGACAAGAAATAATCTGCAAGTCTCCACCATGCAAGTCAATGTTCAATTTCTTCAACAACTTCAACCCGAGTGGACACGATTCGTCACTTTGGTGAAACAACAAGAAAAGTTAGACGAGGTCTCATATCATCGACTCTTTGACATCTTGAAGCAATTTCAGAATGAAGCAAATGAGATTCGAACTGAACGTGTTGCCAAGACGGCTAATCCACTTGCTTTACTGACTACCACTCAACATGTTCAAGATCCTCACTCTCGTGCTCCTAAGCCATACTCCAATACATCATCTTCACCACGATATTCCACATCATCTAAGTCTTCATCTTCCACAAAATCTCGAGGTAAAGCGCCAAGAGCACCATCACCACCATCTGAGTCCTCATCTGAAGAAGATAGTGATGAAGACGAAGCTCAAAAGAACCGAGAGATGAAACAACAAATTGCTTACATAATGAAGACTTACAAGAAAATCTACAAACCCACCAACAACAATCTTCGCACATCATCTAACACAAAGAACCGATATGTTGAGAGTCCTCCAAGGTATGACACACGTCGACGTGGTGAAAGTCCTTCTAGGTATGATCGACATAATCCAACGCATGTTGAGGGTTCTGCAAGATATGATCGACAAACTGCAAAGTATGATACTCAAAGGATTGCTGCTGCTACTGGGAATAGGGAAACGGTTGGAAGTCAAGTGGTTCAGCAAAGCGGGATTCAATGTTTTAATTGCCAAGGTTTTGGGCATATGGCAAAGGAATGCAGGAAGCCGAAAAGGGTTAGAGACTCCAGCTATCACAAGGAAAAGATGTTGCTATGCAAAAAGATGGAAGCAGGGGTTAAATTGTCAGCTGAGGAAGGAGCTATGCTTGATGATACTGATGATGAAGATTCTGATCAAGAGCTTGATGCACATTACTCGTACATGGCAAAGGTTGAAGAAGTTCTCAAAGTCACTGAAGATGACAATGGCCCTATCTTTGACACTGAGCCAATCGATAAGGTACACACTACTGATGAATATAATGTGTTTGGTGATATTCCTGAGCATAGTGATCTACCCAATGCCATTAATGACACGTGTATGATGGAAACGGTTGATAGCAATACCACACCCGATTCATCAGACATGTGCAATAATGAGTCTGAGGATGATCAACATGCAAATGAATATGATGAAGAGGAACATATTGCGCTTGCTAATTTAATTGCTACTTTACAAAAAGATGTCACTGAAAATAAAAAGAGTCAAAAGCAATTAAAGAAGGCAAACGCTACGCTCACTCAAAGTTTTGAAAAATGTAAAGCTGCTCTTATCAAATCTACTGAGATGACTGAAAGCTATAGAGATGAGCTCCTTCAGAAAACCAAAGAGCTTGAGGGGTACAAGGGAAGTGCGTTAAAAAATCAAAAGGACGATTTTGAAAACAAATATAATACAACTCTTGAGTTATTAGCTAAAGAGAAGCGTCAATATAATGTTTTCTTAATGGATGAACGTCAAAAAACGTACCTTGCCAATACCAAAGTTAATGAACTTGAACAAAAGCTCTCTATGACCACTACTGATTCTGCTAAAATTCTAGAGGATAAGAAACAAGAGGTAGATGCGTTAAAACAAGACTTCAAAAGTAGATATGATAAATAAATCGAAAAGGTTACGAAACTAGAAGCACAAGTCGACTTTTTGAATAACGTTGTTTATAAAACGTATGATTCTATTCAATCCGTAAGAATGCTAGCACCTCCATAGATGTTTAAGGGTCAAGCTAGCTTTGCAAGTCCTGAGTACCTTGCCAAAGCTCAAGCTGCGAACCCGTGTCTCTATCTTGATGAGACTGAAAGGACAGATCTTGATTGCATGCCTGTTAGTGCCAATAGTGAAGAGACTGCCCTTTGGGACGATGATAGTCAACCACTTGTTAATAAGGAATTTGTGAAACCATATAATTATGCTTATGAGAATAGTCTTTATGGCCTGTTTAACAAACAAACTCGGAAAACTCGTGAGGAAGTGTTCTTAGAATGCAAACAAAAGAGAATTCAATGGAAGAAAGCATTTGCCCCTAAGAAATCTAATGTTTACAAATACATAAACTACCTCCTTCTAGATGAATCTAAAAGCAAGAGTAGGAAAACATTAGGTATTCTTAAACACCACATAGATAATGTTAAATCTATTGTTGAAAGAGACTGGGCAAAACGTGAAAATGCTGAGTGGACACGTCCGATTCCTCACGATATTACCTTGCTTGTCAAAGAACTCTTAATTCCAAACACGGCGTTGATTAAAGAAACTGTTCTTCAACTTGAGGAGTTCATTCGGACTGAAATGTTTGATGATTTAAAATATGTTGAATCAATTGAGAAACACATTGATGATCTTCAAATGGAGAAGTCTGATTTCTCAGATGAATATGATTTACTCTTGCAAGAATGCGTTTCTAAAGATGTTATGTGTGCTTATTTTACATCTTGTGCTGATATTGATGAATATTCTGAAGTTGCATGCCAATATCTTGATAAGATCAAAGAATGTGAACGTCTTGAAATTGAGCTTTCGAAGCGTAAAGAAAATGTTGACAAAAAGGCTTTTGAGTTCTTCAACACAAAACTGATTTCCTTCAAAAACATTGTCATTCACTTGAACTTGCTTTGCAAAAAGACGTTGGTAGTTTTCCACATGATAATAAATTGCAAGAAAAACTTTCCTAAACATTTCGAGAAATGAATGAACAGAATTTGGAAATTAAAGGGTTGAAAGCTCAATTACAAGACAGGGACAGAGCGATAGCTGAGTTGCAGAAACTCATTGCTAAAATGGGTGGGAAAATTGTGGAACCTAGCATTAAGAAAAATGTTGTTAGACAACCCAATGCCTCTAAAGAGAATAGATCCTCTATCTTGGGAAAACCATCTGCTTTATCTAATTCCTCGTTTACAAAACCTGTGTTTGCCCCCAAGATGGATGGAAAGGAAAGGTTACCACAAGCTCAACCCATAAGGAATCCTGTAGCACCAAGCGTTAAGCACAATAATGTGATTAAACCAGGGATGTATAGAATGCCCACTAAGCCCACAAACAAAGATACTCACTCGCCTCAGACTTCTAGAAACACTAATATTCGTGTGTCTTCTACTACAGGAATAGTCTCCACTACTAGTGTTAGCCGGCCTCAGCTTAAGAGCACTCAAGAGAATGATAAGGTCTGGAAACACAAGAATCAAGGGAAGATGAAGCAAGTAGAAGAACACCCTAGGAATTTGAATGTTTTTAAGAATAAAAAGTCTGTTATCGCATGTAATGACGATCTGAATGCTGTGAATGATTTGAATGCTATGAATGTGAAATTTGTTTGTGTCAAATGTGGCAAGTGTGCTAATGCTAATCATTCTATGTGTGCTTTAAATAAAGTCAAAGGCGTAGATACTAGAACTAAGAAGCAAGTTGCAATGCCTATTAGAGCTAGTAAACCCAAACGCAAAGTGAACCATTCTGGTGCAACCCCCACTAAGAAAAGTAATGCATCAGACTCCACCACTAAGAATCCTAGAAGCAAAATTAAGGAATTATATGAGTCTGCCAGTAAGTCTTGGAAATGGTGGTTTGCTAATCAATGTCCTCCCGGATATAAATGGATGCCTAAAGTTAGGACAGAAAATGTGAAAACGAGTGTTAGTTTGCCTTTAAATGTTGATAAGGACACTAATGATTCTACTATCACAACTACTGTGGTATCCAATTTAGCAAATGCTCCATCGTGCTCTAACTCTTCTGCAGGTGATACAAATAATTCTCTTCATAATGGACTCCGGATGCACGAAGCACATGACGGGGAATCTCAAGCTTCTAATTAACTTCGTGGAGAAGTTCCTGGGTACGGTCCGATTCGGAAATGATCAATTTGCACCGATCCTAGGATATGGAGATTTGGTTCAGGGGAATATCACGATTAAAAGGGTATACTACGTCGAAGGGCTCAATCACAATCTTTTCTCGGTTGGTCAATTCTGTGATGCGGATTTGGAAGTTGCTTTCAGAAAGAAGACATGTTTTGTTCGTGATTATGATGGGAATGACTTACTTACCGGTACACGGGGTACTGATCTTTACACAATTTCACTTCAAGACACAACTTCATCAACTCCAATTTGCTTCATGGCAAAAGCTTCAACGACTCAGGCATGGTTATGGCATCAACGTCTTTCTCATCTCAACTTTGATACCATCAACTTGCTTTCCAAGAAAGATATTATGCGAGGCCTTCCAAGTTTGAAATTCATCAAAGATCATCTTTGTTCTTCTTGTGAACTTTGTAAAGCTAAACGAAGTAGCTTCAAAACAAAGACCACACCAACCTCTAAAGGACGGTTAGATCTTCTTCACATGGATCTGTGTGGTCCCATGCGTGTTCAGAGTATCAATAGAAAGAAATATATTTTGGTAATTGTCGATGATTACTCAAGGTACACATGGACTCACTTCTTGAGGTCCAAGGATGAAACACCTGAAGTTCTTATCAGCTTCCTTAAATTGATACAACGTGGTCTTCATGCTCAAGTTAAAGTGGTTCGTACTGACAAAGGTACATAATTTTTGAATTAAACACTGAGAAAGTATTTTGAAGCCGAAGGGATTGAACATGAAACATCTATTGCTCGAACACCCGAACAAAACGGCGTTGTTGAAAGACGAAACCGTACTTTGGTTGAAGCTGCTCGAACATTATTATCCGCTTCAAAACTTCCACTATATTTTTGGGCCGAAGCCGTGTCAACCGCATGCTACACACAAAACTGATCCTTAATTATCCCAAGACACGAAAAGACACCATATCACATAATTCATGATCGAAAACCTTCACTCAAACACCTTCATGTTTTTGGATGTACTTGTTACATCATTCGAGATGGTGAAAACTTGGATAAGATGAAAGAAAAAGGTGATGCATGTATTCTTGTGGGATATGCAACTCAGTCTAAGGGATATAGAGTGTACAACAAGAGAACAAAATTGATAGTCGAGACTATTCACATCCGATTTGATGAATTACAAGAAATGGCACTTGAACAAAATAGTTTAAGTCCCGATTCACAACGACAAACGACTTCCGTTCACAACAGCATGGAACTCGAAGCTCAAGACCACAGCAATGAACCGTCAAGTTCAACGCTGGTTCCAGAAAATGTTCCTAGAGCTGATATGACAGTCGACACGAAAATTGAAGAGTTGGAAATGTTATATGGACCAATGTACGATGAATATTTCACGGGGGAGAAACAAGTTGTATCGAAGTCTTCCGCTGTCACTCATGATAAGAATGATGATACTGATCATCATCAACAAATGGATACAACTTCATCTACTTCAACACGGGTTGTTGCAGATTTACCTCCTCAGAATATCAATTCAACAATCGATCCTACAACATCCACAACTACTGTCATTGCTCCAGAGAACACAAATCAAGCAGACAATGCATTATCTGACGAAGACGAATTCATCAACCCATTCGGTACACCGGTACATGAAACTGGAGAGTCTTCTACTCACCATGTTGATCCGTCAAATATGCATACGTTCTATCAACGACATCCTTCAACACATCATTGGACTAGAGATCATCCTTTGGTTCATGTAATTGGAAAACCTTCACAGCCCGTTCGCACAAGACGACAGCTTAACACCGATGCTGATGTTTGTAAGTTCGCACTCGCCGTGAGTTCAGCTCAACCGAAAAACATCAAAGAAGCATTAGCTGATCATGCTTGGATTGAATCGATGACGGATGAACTTCAACAATTTGAAAGACTTAAAGTCTGGGAACTTGTTGACAGACCATACGATGTAACACCATTAAATCTTCGATGGATCTGGAAAAACAAGATGGATGAAGAGAACACGATCATCAAGAATAAATCAAGACTAGTGGCTAAAGGGTATGGACAGAAAGAGGGTATTGATTTTGAAGAATCATTTGCACCAGTAGCTTGAATGGAAGCGGTCAGGATTTTCCTGGCTTATGCTGCACATAAGGGATTCATCGTTTATCAAATGGACGTAAAGACGGCGTTTCTTAACGGCCCTTTGAAGGAAGAAGTTTATGTCACGCAGCCGGAAGGATTCGTCAATCCTCATTATCCTGACAAGGTGTATCGTCTCCACAAAGCACTTTATGGACTCAAGCAAGCTCCAAGGGCGTGGTACGACGAGCTCTCGAAATTTCTGGTCTCCAAAGGTTTCTCAAAAGGTTCCATTGATTTAACTTTGTTCACTTATAAATATGGGGATGACATTTTGCTTGTGCAAATTTATGTTGATGACATTATTTTCGGGTCTACAAACCCAAAACTTTCAAAATGGTTTGAAAAAGTAATGCACAGCAGATTTGAAATGTCTATGATGGGCGAACTAAAATTCTTTCTAGGAATTCAAGTTCACCAATCTCCAAGTGGTATCTTCATTAACCAAGCTAAGTATTGTCAAGAGATAATCAAAAAGCATGGTATGACATCATGTGACCCCGTTGGGACACCATTATCAACCACATCCCTAGATGCTGATTTGGAGGGATTACCCATAGATCAAACGAGATATCGTTCCATGATCGGGTCCCTCATGTACTTGACAGCAAGCAGACCTGATATTCATCATGCTACGTGTTATTGTGCACGATATCAAGCACGACCAACTGAAAAGCACCTCAAGGAGGTTAAACGGATCTTTCGGTACCTTAAGAATACCATTCACATGGGACTCTGGTATCCGAGGGAAACCGATTTCTTTCTAACGGCCTATTCAGATTCTGATCATGCAGGGTGTCTTGATACACGTAAAAGTACTTCTGGTGGTGCACAATTTCTAGGTCAAGACAAGCTTGTGGGATGGTCTTCCAAGAAGCAGGATTGCACGTCACTTTCATCAGCCGAAGCGGAGTATGTGTCTCTATCTGCGTGTTATGCTCAAGTTCTTTGGATGAGAACACAACTCACGGATTATGGCTTCCATTTTGATAAAGTACTTATGTACTGTGACTCAAAGTCGGCCATAACCATCTCCTGCAATCCGGTTCAGCATTCCCGCACGAAGCACATCGATGTCAGATATCACTTCATTAAGGAACAAGTTGAAAGAGGTATTGTTGAATTATACTTTGTTGGAACTGATTACCAATTAGCTGACTTGTTTACAAAAGCTCTTTCGAAAGAGAGGTTTGCGTATCTAGTTAGGCAAATTGGTATGAGATGTTTGACTCCAGCAGAACTGGAGGTTCTGGCAAAGAAGCCTGCTTGATTCATCTATCAAACATCTACCTGTAAATATTAATCAAAAAGCAAAATACAAAAGTAAAAAATCTTTGATAATCCAAAAATATTCTTCTCGACATGTCTTTCAGTATCGATAATATGGACGTACCTAGAAATGTCGCTCAATAACGACACGGGTGTGTACATAAAGCTCGAATGAAAGTTGTAAATATTTTTCAAAACATGTCATTTCTATCTTTTCAAAAGGAAATTGTCTATTTTGGACAATATTTCCAACAACGGGTAGAGCAATCTATCTTGGGTTGAGCTTGTCACAAAACATTTAACGTTTTGAGCTCAACACAATGGCTTGTAATCACTTTCAGATTGCAACCCGGATCTAAATTCACGGGGGAGTGTACGCTTTTGTACTCTTACCCTTAGCAAAAGAAGTTAAATCTTCTTACACTTGAGTGGATTCGTCAAGACATTCAAAGTCTATGAACTCAAGTTTATGCTTAAGAAAAACCTTTTCGACAAAAAGAATTGATTTTTCAAACAGCGTTGAACACAATTTTTTCAAGAATTTCTCAATGATATTCAAAATCTTTCAAAAATTGTGTGTTCAACAACTCCTATCCTCAAAAAGTTTAATGTGGATCAAATCCTCGAAATGACAATTCCATTGGATCAATTTTTGAGGGGGAGCGTTCCAAAATTCATGCTAAGTTTGACACATTTTTATCCTGAAGATTTTCAAGACTATTTTTCAAAATATATTTTAATCAAATTTGGTATCTCTAATATCAAAAGATTTTATATATTAGAGATAGGGGGAGAAAATGTGATTAAAATGTGATCTATAAGACTCAAGCACTTTAACTCTTACCCACATGTGCGAAACACTTTCGATTATCGATGCACATGTGAAGGGGGAGCTTTTCTGAAACGACAAAACTAGCAAGGTGTTAAATGTTTTTCAAACACTTTGTTAGAATTTAAAGTGTTTTTCATGGTTACGATCAAATACCCACAACATCTTTAATTCACGACGTTATTGGTGTCAAAAGGGTGGTTAGGTTTAAGTCCTATGATCCAACCAGAACCGGAGGGATCTTCCCAGGGACAATCCAATAGATTATTAGAAGTCCTTAGGAAAGATGGAGTAGAATGTGAACGTAGCTGAATGCCGACTAAGTACTGATGATAGCACTGGAACAATCACAACAAGGTGCTATTAATGATGTCTTGGTAAGCATTGAAGGGGTTGAAGAATGAAAAAGAAATGTAAGGATAAAGGGTGTAAAGAAAGAAGCTCTCCATACAACTTAGGCAGAAACCGGGTCAACCCATCATGAAGACAAACTCATCATGGACCCAGTGATGTGAAGCACAACCCTTTCCTAGCTACTCAGACTTCTCTAAAAAGAAGTTTGTTTTATTGTCACGGAGATCAACACGACTTCTATTGACTTTCTCACTCCGAGATTGTTGATATTGAATAGGTGGCATCTGCTCCAGCCTCCGACCACTAAAAGTGCACAAATCGAGTCTAGAGCCAAGAGATCAATCAAATCTCGTTAGGACACACGGATGAAGATCAAGAGAGTCCTACGCTATATCCTTGTGATATTGCTAGAACACTCAGAGTGATACTACTTAGTATTCACAATGATGAGTGGAAATCCTTCCAGTGTTAACATCAAACAGCACTGCGGTAGGTCATATGCAAGATTCTTTATGAATTGAACATATGTAAAACTGAAAAGCAACAGTGGTTTGATTCTGAATTGACTCAAACTCGTTTCAGGTTTCTACGCAATATCTTTATGGTCTTGCCAGAACATTCAGAGTGATATTCATTAATATTCACAATGACGAATAGAAATCCTTCTAGCGTCAACATCAAACAGCGCTACGGTAGGTGACTTGTGAGATTCTCATGAATCAAACTTGTGTCAACTGGAAAGCAACAATGGTAAGATTCTTAATGAATCAAACTTGTTCCAGGAATTTTAATTGACGACTTTAATCAAGCGGATATTTATCCAATTGATTCACTCTTTATGTTCGCAGTCTTGCTTTGAGACGGTCGAGTAAAGAGAACGGCTAGTACTGCCGCGAAACCCTGTCAAGGAGATTCTTAATTGAATCTACCTGATCACAGGTACGATATTTAATATCGTATAACGGTCTTCACCGACCGGAGGTAAAACGCTACCGATTTAGGACGAATGTCAAAGCCATTCAGTCCGTGTCTATGTTTTGTCTCGAGAAGGTGGCGTCACGGTGTACTCAGCAAAGTCAAAGATTCACAACCACATATTCATGCCCAAAGACTTATCCAACAATTGATAGTGTGAGCATGTGGATAAAGACACAAGATCACAAGATGGCAAAGACAAGTCAAGAATGATTTGAAGATCTCAAGACTTAAAGACAAAGTCGAAAGACAACGACAAAGGCTCAAAGATCACAGCATGAAGGAACAAAACTACTGTTACACGTTCAAGACTCATTTATGATGAAATTTATAAATCTCCATTGGAATCCAAATATCAAAGAGGAATGACCTCACATTGGGGGAGATTGTTAGCCTCAAAATATTGAGTCAAACAAGAATGTTCGGTCATAGGTTTTTATTGTAATATTTATTAGAACGTTGTAATAAGTAGTTATTTAGTCGTGGTTTACGGGCTTGGATTTAAACTAGTTTTAGTCCAAACAAAACAAGCCCGGCCCAATATATAGTCCATTAAAGCCCGCATGTGGGTGGACTATATATACTACCCTCCTAGCATGTTAGGAGGGTGGATGATCATTTGTAACAACTTCTTTTCTGAATCTAATCTCACCAAGTTAATCATCTCCTCTCTACTTTCTCTCTCTAGGAATTCATCTCTTCTTCATCTATTTTCTTTCTTTATTCATTGATTAATCATCTCAAATACATGGGACAACAGATGATTGTATCGTTCATGTGTTTGTGTTCTTGATTTTTTGTGTCTTTTTTTATTCAAATCATTCGATCCAATTTTTTTTTGTGTTTTTATGGTTTTTTCGTGATACAAATCATCTACATAGTTGTGGACTGTGGTAGAGATTTGGTATATTTACTTTGGCTAAAAACACAAAATTTTTGGGTGTTTGGATCATTTTTTGGCTCAAAATCTCGAATTGGTTGGGTTTTATCCGAGAAAAGTGGAAGTTGGAATCCCTTTTGTACTATTGTGACACTAATTCCATCTCAAAGGCTAGGGTTTCTGATATTGCGACCATTATTGCGACGCATATTGCGATAGAGTTGTGACATTGCGACAGTCTTGTGAATTGCGACAACTTTGTGGTATTGCGACAGAGTTGTGATATTGCGATAGTTTTGTGGTATTGCGACAAAATTGTGACATTGTGACAGATTTGTGATATTGCGATAGCTTTGTGGTATTGCGACAGAAGTGTGACATTGCGACAGATCTCTGATATTGCGATAGTTTGGTGATATTGCGACAGGCTTAGTGATATTGCGACAGGTTTTGTGCTATTGCGATAGATTTGTGATATTGCGACAAGTTGTGATATTGCGACAAGAGTTATTGCGACAGACCTTTGCAAAATTATTCCTTAAAAATTTCGTGAGTTTTTGTTTATCTTGAAATTTTTTGGTTTATTGAGAACATATTTTAGGGGATTTCAACATTTTTTTGACTTCTACACACGACAACAAACACATTTACTTTCTCTCATTGTTCGATCTAACGTTGTAAATCTTTTCTTATCGAAATGGAGTACACATCTCTTACGGATAAGTCCATCCTCTCGGGTACGAATAATCGTCCACCAATGTTGGTGAAGACTATGTACGAGGATTGGGATTCCCGAATGGAACTTTATATGTTGAATAAAGAGAACGGACATCTCATTTGGGCTTCAGTGCTCAATAGACCATTGGTATATGGTACTATGACGGAAGGTGCAGTTACTCGTCCTCGCACAACGGGTGAATTAACTAGAGATGATAAGATTCAAGATAAGTGTGATAAACAAGCTACAAACATCATTCTTCAAGCTCTTCCTCTAGATGTCTACAAACTCATCAGTAAACATAAAGTTTCCAAAGAGTTATGGGATCGAATTCGTGTTCTAATGCAAGGCACCTCGTTAACTAAACAAGAACGAGAGTGTAAGCTATATGATACATTTGATAAGTTTGTCTATGTTCCCGAGGAGACTCTCAATGATTACTACTTGAGATTCACTTTATTGTTGAATGAGCTCAACATTTATGGTATGGCAATTCCGACGTTTCAGTTAAACACCAAGTATTTGAACACTCTTCCTTCCGAATAGAGCAAGTACGTGACGGCTGTTAAATTGGCTAAGGATTTGCATCAAACCAACGTGGATCAACTTCAAGCTTTTCATCAACAACACGAATGCCACGTGAGTGAGGCTCGGTTGTCAACACCTCAAGTTCATGATCCACTTGCCATGTATGCTTCTAAACAAATGACTCCCCAACAAAACATGGCTTACACTTATCAACAACCATCATACTTGCAACAACAACCACAACACACCTATCAACAACCACAACAACCATCTTATCAACCACTAATGATTCCACAACCTTATCCACATCAACCAACACATCCGGCATTACCATCACAAGCTATCACTTCTCCAATGGGCTATAATCCTCAATAAGGATATTTTCCAATTGAAGCACCACAAGCACAAGCCTTCTACTCCAATGAACTTCCACCAATTTAAGCACCAGTCTTTACACCAAATGATACGCCTACTGATGTCCTAAAGCATCTCACTGCCTACTTGTCAAAACTTTTTGCAAGTAGAGGTTTTCCACCAACGAACAATCAACTTCGCACTTCTTCAAATCCTCGACAACAAGCCACTATTCAAGATGGTCAAGTGACGGTGCAATCTATTCAAGGAAGGCAAAATTCATATGGACCCACTACAAGGACCGTAAACGCTCAAGCTGTGAATTCTCAAGCTAGTGGAAATAGAAGCACTATTGGTCCTCAAAAGGTTGTGACTTGCTACAATTGTCGAGGACAAGGTCATATGGCTAGGGAATGCACTCAGCCAAAAAGGAGAAGGGATGCAACATGGTTTCGTGAGAAGATGTATTTGGTCGATGCTCAATCTAAGGGAAAGATTTTAGATCATAGGAATTAGCATTTCTTGCAGACCCAGGGGCAGCTGATAATGAAGGCATTTCAGTCGTCTATACTTCTAATGCAGTATATCAAGCAGATGATCTTGATGCATATGATTCGGAGCGTGATGACATTCACTCAGCCCAAGTTGCTCTCGTTGCTAATCTCTCTCACTACGGTTCTGATGTCGTCAGTGAGGTACCAACCACATCTAATATTGTTCATGATAATCCACATCAAGTTGAGCATGAAAATGACAACCTCGAACAACATTCGGGAACTAGTAACTCAAATGATGTGGTATCCAATCCAACACATTTGAGTGAACCTTAACCAAATGCTACGACGGGTGTGGAATCTTATGATCAACATGATTTGGTAATGGTGCCTAAACATATTATTGATAACATGAATGTGGCCGTCTTACAAACGGTATATTTAAATGCTAATCTAACCGCTGAGCTTGCAGAGAAAATAACTTGTTCTGAATTTGACCAATTTCGTTTTGAAACGATAGAACACTTAAACGAAATATTATCATTAAGAGCTAATCTTTCCAATGAATCTAAAGAAAAATTGTCGGTTGTAAATGATTTTCAAAAACTTATAAGGATTTCGAAACTCTCGAGACTAAAAAGTTTGAATCAGAAATTAATGCTACCAAACTTCTTAAATTCAAGGAACAACAACTTTTAAAACAATACGCTTCCACAGAAAAGATTCATCTTTTAACTAAATCGTTTTAAGAAATAGAATATAAGCGTCTTCAAGTTTTACCACCTAATCCTGGTTATGCAAAACAAGCTCAGGAATATACTCCGTGTCTTTATGATGTGACCCTAATTGGCAAATCGAAAGAAGAACCTTATGTTCGTGACACTGAGGAGACAATGTCACTTGCGGAAGAAACTAGATCTAAAATACTTTCAACATTCCATAAGCTTGATTATGTTAAGCATAATAAAGATCAATTTGATAAAAAGACCCGTATTCGCTTACAAATGGAATTAGCTCAATTATCAGCTTTTGTGCCCCAAAGTTTGTCAAAGGAAAACCTTCCCAGTACGTCTCCTACACTTGTCAAAAAGGACTTAACTAAGTTAATTCCACCGGTAAGTAAGGTGTCAGATAGCTTAAATGCGGTACACCAACACTTTCCCGATTTTGACAAGGTCATTAAGGAACGTATGACGGCTTCGGCCATAACGGAAGGTGAATGGAATTTTGAGCACACTAGAGCTGCATTTCGAGATGAAATTGTTCCGTTTATAAACAATATTAAAGCTTGTCTTAGCAATATTTATCAAGATTTGCTTTTGGAAATAGAAGAAGTTAGACGTGTTTTTAATGAAATGGGTGATGCTTATGAAAACAGTTTACTTGAAATAGAACGAATTTCACGCCAAAATGATCAACTTCTGAAGAAAGTGATGTCGTATGATATTGTTTCCGTCTGTGTGAATAATAGTGTTGATAATGATTCTATTGTGCATAATGTTGAATCTGTGGATAATGTGGTAGATAGTACTTGTCACAAATCTGACGCTGAATTTTTAAAGCTTCAAGATTCTTATTCTTCGCTTTCAAAACATTTTGATGAGATTCAAAAACATTGTCTTTCACTTGAAGGTGAGAATCAATCTATTAGGAAGATTTTTGCAACTCCACAGCGTCATAGATGTGATAAGGATGCTAAGGAATTAACCATAGATACCGTGGTAAGGACACTAGAGGCTGTTGACACTCAATCTAGTGTTCCTACAGTGAAACCACCCATTAGTCTCATTGTCTTCACACCATTAAACAAGGGCCCTAGGACTAAAACATCTCAAACATTGGTCACTAAGGATAAGGAAAAATCAAAACATGCTTCTAATATTCCTATGTTGCCTTCTACAGGAGTAAACACCACTACTAAGGCAAAAAGATCTAAGCTTAAAGGAAACTCAAAGAATGATAGGATCTTGCCCCCATCTAGTAGTCAAGTGAAGAAGAAAGTAGAAGCCCATCCTAGGAATGTTATTTCTGTTTTCAATAAAAAGAATCATGTAGCTAAACCTAAAGGGTCTGCGGTTGTGCAACGTTCTAAGCCTACTGTGAATTCTAATTTGAAATGTTTGAATTGCGATGAATGTATGTTTTCTAGTCGTCATGATTCTTGCCTTATTGACCATGTGAATGAGATGAATGCCCGAAAAATGGTTTGGAATGGAAACCGTCTGGGAAAGTGTTAACCCAAGTTGGTTGGATGTGGCGCCCCACTGGTAGAACTCTCACCATAGTAGGAAATGCGTGCCCTTTAACTAGGATCACTCCCACTAAAGCGAAGAAAGCGTGACATTTAACTAGGAGTACCAAGGCTACCAAAACACAAGCGTATCCTTTAACTAGGAACACCAACACTACTGTCGGAACCAAGTTCCCGTTAACTAGGTCTACTCCCACTATAGTGACTGATACGACTCTAAAACCTCAGAATGATCGAATGTTAACACCTGATATTGCTAAAACAAACATTAGAAAATGCCAGAAAACTAAGGATAACAAAAATGTTAGCAATTCTGATAAAATTATATACGTATCTGCTAACACTTCGGAACCAATAGTTTCTAATGCATTGTCTACTGTTGTTGCTAAAAACAGGTTGTCCAGATTGTTCTCTGGTATTTGGACTCTGGTTGCTCCAAGCACATGACCGGAGACCGCTCTCAGCTCAAAAATTTCGTCAGCAAGTTTCTTGGAACAATTCGATTCGGAAATGATCATATTGAGAAAATAATTGGTTACGGTGAATATCATATTGGGAATGTTATAATTTCAAGAGTGTATTACGTGGAAGGTCTCGGTCACAACTTATTTTCTGTGGGACAATTTTGTGATTCAAAACTTAAAGTTGCTTTTCGTGAGCATATCTGCTTCATTCGTAATTTGGAAAGGGTTGATTTAATGAAAGGTACTCAAGGGAATAATCTGTACACTTTGTCTCTACAAGATATGATGGCCGCTTCTCCCATATGTCTTCTCTCCAAAGCATCGAAGACTAAGTCATGGTTATGGAATCGACGGTTATCTCATCTTAACTTTGACGCTATTAATCATTTGGCAAGAAAGGAACTTGTTCGTGGTCATCCTAAACTTACATTTCACAAGGACCATTTGTGTTCTGCATGTACAATGGGGAAAAGCACTAAGAAGTCATACAAACCCAAGACTGAAGACACCAACCAAGAGAAACTTTATTTGTTGCATATGGATCTTTGTGGGCCAATGCGTGTTGAAAGTCTTAGTGGTAAAAAGTACATCCTCGTCATTGTCGATGATTACTCTTAGTTTACATGGGTGAAATTTCTTACAACAAAAAATGAGGCACCTAAATTCATCATCGGATTTCTAAAGATCATTCAAGTGCGTCTCAACACTACTGTTCGACGCATTCACACAGATAATGGAACCGAATTTGTGAATTAAATCTTGCGTGATTATTATGAAGAAGTTGGCATATCTCAAGAAACATCTGTTGCTCGCACTCCACAACAAAACGGTGTCGTTGAAAGGCAAATCGCACACTTATGGAAGCTGCTTGAACGATGTTAATTTATGAAAAGGCTCCATTGTTTTTATGGGCAGAAGCAGTATCTACAACAGTTTTCACACAAAACCGGTCACTAATTCGAAAACGCCATGGTAAGAAACCTTATGAGCTCCTACATGGAAAAGTACCAGATTTATCATATCTTCATGTACTTGGTTCTCTCTGCTATCCAAATAATGATGGTGACAATTTGGGAAAACTTCAACCAAAGGCTGATATTGGTATTTTCATTGGTTATGCACCCACAAAGAAGGCATACCGAATCTACAATCGTAATTCTCGTAAGATCCTCGAAACTATGAATGTTGATTTTGATGAGCTGACGGTAATGGCTTCCGAGCAAAGCAGCTTGATAAGTGTGAAAACACTCATCAATTATGATCCAAAAACCACTTAAAACACAGCCAAATACATTATCTTTAACTTTAAATTATCAGAATTACGTGGGTATTTTGTGTTTATGTGTTTTCAGGTAAAAAGATACATTTTGGAGCAAACACGCGTTTTAAAAGGATTTATTTGACAAAAGACGAAGAAAAGACAAGACAAGCCTCCAAGGACCTTATTTGTCAAATTTTCAAAGATCAAGGACTTAAATTGCTGAAATTACAAAGATTAAGTTCAGGGACTATTTCGAAATTATGTTTGTTACTTGACTTAATTAGTAAACGTTTTACTTTGAATTGAACGCGTCTTCTTCAGCCTGGGCTAATCACACTCCGGACATTTGACTGATGGATTGATAGCCATGTTGTCCATTTGCGTATTAAATATTGTAGTGAATATGGTCAAGTTGTTTGGCACATTTGAAACATATTATATAGTAGAAGAAAAAAGCAAGTGGATGTTTTTTTTAACATTTGTAGTATTTCACTAGCTTGGGTTTTTCAAAATGTTTACAACTCACGTATGTATATACATATGATTATAAGTTTATTTTTTACATCACGTACCATTATAAGTTCTATCTATACGTATAATATATAATAGCTTTATAAACTGTTAAATTTTAACGTTATTATTTTCGGGTCACATATTGACCACTTAGTATGAGCGATTTTAACGTTAAATCGTCACGAGTTTGATCATTAAGTCAACTCGATATAAACCATTGGATCATTATACATAGTCGTGCGGTGGTTGATGCTGCAAAACGTAAACGTGTTAAGTATTTGACTAAGTGTGCAACTATCCGATATGGGTTTCTTTCTTTTTGTTTTCTTCTTTTGGGAAATTAGATGAATATGCGGTTACCTTACTGAAGCAGAGTCGGAAGTTCTCATTCGTCTAAGAGATTGAAGCTCGTGCTGCTGTTCATATATTTACCAGGACTAGTTTTGCTATTGGTAAAAGAGTGAGGGCCCAGATAGTTCTGTAATAAGTTTTATCCTAAAGGTAAAAAATATATGGAAAACTTTTAGGGTTGAAATTCTTCCTAACGTTCCCTCAATTTTCCAATTTTTTTACCAAAAATTCAGACAACCCGGCAAAAAAAATAAATGGAAAAACCTTAGTATATCGACTCGTAAGTTGAACGTTTAACGTATAACCCTAATATATCGACTTATCTGTTGAACCTTTAACGTATAACCTGAAGGTTTATATAGTTCATAACAATTATACAAAACCCAAAATAATATCAAAGCACACATAGCAGAAGCAATTTAACAAGATCATAATTAATAAAACATTCATAATTAATCGAGTTAGGGTTACATACCTTTTAGCTAGAGCAAATCCATAAGAACACCAACGAATCACCAATTAGGGTTTGGACGAATAATACCAAGATATGGTTTAAAGTAAAACTATATTACGCTCTTTTCACGCGTAATGCAACGGGGTAATCGTGAGTCTAGCACTAATAAACCGGAGCTACAACACTTGTGGAATATAGCCAAAATCAATAATCGAAAAAACAAACCGAAACCCTTAGTTTAAATTTAGTAAATATAATAAATACATTTATTAAATTAAATTAACTCTTTACGTATTGTGTGCAATCCCGTAATCCCGAGTTCGATCCTATCACACGACTATTTAATTTTATGTCCATAAACTTTCATAACCTTAACATATCGACTCATCGGTTGAACTTTTAATGTAGGAGTTTAGATAAAGTAATAATAATAATAATAATAATAATAAGTATCATCTGTTGTGGGGTTTCGTTTCTGTTTCGGTGGTGGGGGTGTTTTGGTGGTGGGTTGTTTCGGTGGTGGGTTGTTTGTGGTGGGTTGTTTATGTTTCGGTGGTGGGTTGTTTCTGTTTCGGTGGTGGGGTTGTTTCGGTGGTGGGTTGTTTCAGTGGTGGGTTGTTTGCGGTGGGTTGTTTCTGTTTTGGTGGTGGGTTGTTTCTGTTTCGGTGGTGGGGTTGTTTTGGTGGTGGGTTGTTTCGGTGGTGGGTTGTTTGTGGTGGGTTGTTTCTGTTTCGGTGGTGGGTTTTTTCGGTGGTGGGTTGTTTGTGGTGGGTTGTTTCTGTTTCGGTGGTGGTGTTGTTTCGGTGGTGGGTTGTTTCGGTGGTAGGTTGGTTGCGGGTTACTGTTATGGGTTTCGTCTCAGTTTCAGTTTCGGGTTTCGTTTCAGTGTCGATACTGTTCAGTGTTGAGGTTTGTGGCATCAAGGGTTGTTCGCCTGTAGCATTAGGTTGGGGTTTCGTTAGCGCGTGGTGAGTTTGTTAGCGGAATAGTAGGTTGTTTGGCAGTGGCTCGTTTTAGATTGGGGTTTTTGAGTGGTTGGTTGTGAGTGTTGGTTTTGAGTATTAAAACCTGCAAATATCCTACAGGGGTGGTATTACAGGTTGATTTGCGGCATTTGGTTTGTTCATTTACTTGTTGTTCGTTTGGTGGTTGTTTTGGGGTTGTGTTGTGGGGTTTGCGCGTTCTATTGGTTGTTTTGTGTTGGGTTTTATTGTGTTTATTATGGGTGATTCGCTTAGAATTTCTTGCCCTTTGCAAGGGGGAGAAGGGTGTGGAGCTGGTAGAGGTGGGCGGGGGCATTCTAAAAAGTATTTTATCGACCACTTGGGTACTCGTCATTTTAAGACGGATGTGTTGAAGGTAGTTTACAAAGCGCGTATCGCGAATGATTTTTCCTTGTTTTCGGCCCTTGATCTTGCTTTGCATCAAGCGGGGATTTGGCTTTGTGGTGAGTGTCTTTGTACGCATACTTTTGGTAAGAATTGTAGACACATGGATGGTGTTGTGGTTGAGTCTCCAGATTTTGAGGATTGTGCGACTCGGGGGATTGTTTTGCCGGTTTGTTCGCCTAGTGTGGATGTTGATGTTGATCGAGGTCAGGTTTCGTTGTCAGGTTCTGGGCCTCCTACAGATTGTGACGAGGGTTCTGTTAGAACTGGCTTAGGGGTGGGTTCACTTTGTTTAGATGTTGACCTCCTTGACCGTTTCTTTTTGACGCGCATACGCACGGTCAAGTGCATCCCGCCTAAGTTGAGGCTTGGTTTTGCTAGGATTTTTCTTAGTGCTCTTGACAAAGTTTTATCTAGCCCAAGTGATATTGCAGCGTGGGTGGAACTTCTCATCTTACCGGGTTGTATTTTGGCGGTGTTCGTACCGTCTTGCAGGGCTCAGCGGCGATCTGGTGAGAGGGAGCGTGGTCAGTTTGTTAGTATTTCTAGTGCCATTGCTCGGTGGAGGGATCCTGGGGAGAGGATTGGTTTGATTAGAGATCGTTTAGGTGGTCTTTCCTTTTCTTCGTGTAGGTACTTGAGGTCGAAAGATGCTATGGCGGCTAATATTTCTCAGTGCAAGCGTAAGTTGAGTGATGGCCACTTTTCAGCGGCTATTAAGGTCCTCACTTCTTCGGGTGTTGCCCCTGATTCTCCTGACACCCTGGGGGATTTGGAGGCTAAGCATCCCTTTGCTTCTCCTCTTGTTGTGCCTTCTTCTTCCTGTGGGATGGACACGCTTTTTGTTCGCAAGGATCTGGTATTGAATCGGATTCGAAGTTTTCCCAAAGGTACTTCTTGTGGTCGAGATGGGCTTAGAGCTCAACATTTTTTAGATGTTTTGGGAGGAGCAGCTTTTGCTGTGGCTGATGATCTTTTGGTTTCTATCACTGGTGTGGTTAATCTGTTTCTTTCTGGTAAGTGTCCTAGTCTGCTTGGTGAGTTTATTGCCAGTGCCCCTTTGACTCCGCTTGTTAAGCCTGGAGGGGGCATTCGGCCTATTGCTATTGGTACTGTATGGAGGAGGCTTGTCTCTAAGGTTGCATCTTCTTCTGTTGGGGAATCGATGACCTCTTATCTGCATGATTTTCAGTTTGGTGTGGGGGTGCCAGGTGGGTGTGAGGCGGTTCTTCATTCTGTCAGCAGGTTTGTGGAGGAGAGAGGGGATGAGGCCGGACTTTCTATGCTTTTGGTGGATTTTCAGAATGCCTTTAATCTTGTTGATAGGAGCACCATTATTCATGAAGTTCGGCTGAGGTGTCCGGCTATCTCGCCTTGGGTGGAGTTTTGCTATTCTCGGCCAGCTCGGCTTTATTATGGGGATTCTATTTTTTGGTCTTCTCAGGGGGTTCAGCAGGGTGATCCATTGGGTCCCTTATTATTCTCTCTTGCTCTGCATCCACTTGTTCATGCTATTCATCAGGCGTGTGAGCTCTCCCTTCATGCATGGTACCTTGATGACGGCACTATTATTGGTGATACTCTTATGGTTGCTAAGGCTTTGGATATTATTAGTGTGGAGGGACCGGCTCGTGGGCTTCATCTAAACGTTGATAAGTCTGAGCTTTTCTGGCCGGTGGAGGATCCTCGGGGGTTGGTAGATGGCCTCTTCCCTGCTTCTATTTCTTGTCCGAGGTCTGGTGTCAAGCTTCTTGGTGGCTCTATTAGTCGTGATTTAGGTTTTGCTGGTAATTTTGTTGCGCGTCGGGTCTCTAAGGCTATTTCTTTGTTAGAGGCTATTAGGGGGCTTGATGACCCGCAATGTGAACTTCTTCTCCTTCGTTACTGTGCTGGTGTTTCAAAGTTGGTGTATGCTTTGAGGACTTGCCCCCCTGGGTTTCTTGAGGGTGTTTTGTCACAGTTTGATCAGGCCTTACGCGCGTCTTTGGAGTTGATTGTTACGGGTTCAAGGCCTGGGTTTGGTGATTTGCAGTGGCGTCTTGCTACTCTTCCTATCAGTATTGGTGGCCTAGGGGTCTTATGTGCTGAGGATGTCAGGTGCTTTGCCTTTATTGCTTCTCGTTTACAGTCTGGTGATTTGCAGGATCGGATTTTGGCGAGGTCTGGGATTGTTTCGCCGGGCCCTATTTTTCAGTCTGCTCTTGATGCTTTCTCGACCTGTTGTGGTGTCGACCCTCTCTCTGTCACCACTAGCTCTCCTGTCCCCTAGTTTATGAAGTCTTTGGCAAAGAGTTACTTTGGTTTCATTGATGGTTGTTTGACGTCGCGTTTCAGGTTGAGTCGTCGTCAGGAGGCACTTCTCAGCTGTGTGCGTGCTCCTCATGCGCAAGATTACCTCTTCGCTATTCTGATTTATGGGCTGGGACAGCGGATGAACCCGCCACAGTTTCGTGCGGTATTGTGTTATCGTTTGTCGATTCCTTTATTTCCTGATGGTCTTTGTGCTCGGGTTGCCATGTACATCGGATGGATCTGTGGGGTGATCATGCTGTTCATTGTGCTAGTGATTTGGGGGTTAAGTTTCGGCACAATCTTTTTCGTGATGTGTTGTTTGATATTTGTTCTAAGGTTGGTGTGTCGGTGAGGAAAGAAGCTGATATGGGATTTGTTTCTGATGGTGGGCGTGATCTTCGGCCAACAGCTTTATTGCTACACAATTGGTCCCAGGGCAAAGATGCGTGTTTAGATGTTACAGGGGTTTCTCCGTTTGCAGAGGCGGGGTTGGATTCGTGGGTTCCTGGGAGTGCTTTGCAGTCGGCTGTCCAGAAGAAGAAGAGGAAGTATTCTTCTATTTGTGCTGAGCATGGTTACTCGTTTATTCCATTCGCCTTCTCGACTTTCGGGGAGTTTGAGGAGGAGGCGATGGGTACTCTCTCGCGTCTTAAGCGGTTAGCTGGTTGTCATTCTAATGATGCGAGGAGTGGTGGTTTTTTGATGTCTAGACTTAGTTTTTGTATTCAAAAATGGGTGGGCGCGCAGCTTGTTTCGCGGCTCCCTTTCAATTTTGTGTGATTAATAAAATTGGAATTTCGATTAAAAAAAAAAATAAAAAAAAAAAAAATAAAAAATAAAATAATAATAATAATAATAATAATAATAATAATAAAATGGATGGGAGCGCAGATAGTATCTCGACTCCCATCTAATTTGTTGTAAATCTCTTTTTGTTTCTAATAAGTGACGGTTAAAAAAAAAATAATAATAATAATAATAATAATGATAATAATCAAATTAAAAAAAATCAAATTAAAAGTGAGAGTTTAAATAGTATCTTAGGCTTCTTACTAATTTTTTTAAATCTTTTTATTTGACAAGCTTATCAGTAATATTCGATGTGTGTATATGTATAGTTGACACAAGTTGATAATTAATACCAGTAACACTTGTGATAATTACAGTAATACTAGTAGTAATACATGTGAATACACAAAATCTTATTTTAAGGGCTGACATGTTTTCATTCAGGTCACTTCATACGTCCCGAGTGGAGATAGCAGCACCCAAGAAAATTGGTTTGGAAAAGTGGTTTGTTCACACTGTAAGTCAAAGGCAACAATTAGTTTGTTCGACATGACATTGGGAATTGGTTACGTGGGTACACGACTAAGAACAGAATGATGGTACGTTTTTCACAGTAGGATATAATTTTTAATTGCCTTTGTTTTTGTTATTTCTTTCACTGTTATAAATTTATTTCCACTTTGTGTGGGTTTGGCACAGTTAATAACAAAAACAGTGGTATTAAAGGTTCCCCATGCTACAATCCCCCTGATTTCATTAATTTCCACTGCTTTCATTAATGGATTCCCACTGTTTTTGAAAGTTCCCCCTGCTGTCAGATTTAGGTTTTGGGACAACAATGTTTTGGAGTATGGTTTATTCACAACAACTGGTCGAAAAAGTATAAAATGTTTTCATATTGATTGTTTACATGATCATGAAGGTAATTGACTATTAGCTATTTGAAGATGAAGTAGAATGGTTCGAGTACGTGTTTTATTCATGCTTTATTATATGACGAAGAATTGACAATAAATACTGGCAAGTGTATGAGATTTTTCTTATGGTTCTTTAGGCTCATACTTGCTATCACCGTGGTCGTGTCTCCAAGAAGTTGAGGTATTTGTCAAGGGCATGTAGACCCCTTATACATCAATGGTTGGTATACATTCGGCGTCATATGGATAGTTCACATTATAACTCATGGATTCGGATTTTTCTACTACTACATCAAATAGGTGATACTAAATTTTCTTCGCTTATGATTATTATTTTCAAAGCCTACAGAATTGAAGATTCATAAATGATTAGCACACTTTCAGGGGGAAGCTCATTTGATAAAGTGTTAGTCATTCACATATGACATCAAGGTGAAGATTTTTTTCTACTGCTCATTAGTATTAATACAACTAATGTAAGTTTCTACTTCTCAAATTCATTTTAAGATGTGGAAAGCTTCATGGAGGGTAATTTGGGGTGCATACTACTTGGGGTTGATGTATGATATTGGTTAAGTAGTAGTTGAAAATCAAGGTTGTTTACATATCATGTCAAAAGGGGAAGATGTCTAGGGGAAGATTGTTGGGTCAAAAGTTGATGAGTCAAACACCATGGAAACAAGAAGGACCAAAGTTGTCATTATGAAGATCTCCAAGCTGGTGGAGAAAATGAAGATTTGGTCTTATCACTATTGATTCTATGCATTACTTTTATTATTTCGTTTCCATGTATATTTGGTTTCCTTATGTTATAAAAGGACCAACCCCATATGTAGGTTTTCATTCATTCCAGTACTTTATAATGCAACCTACAATAAACTTTGATCTCTAGGTGTTGGATTCAATGTATACACACCTAGAGTGGTTTGTGTTAATCATTAATACAAGCTCTTTGGGAATCATTCATCTTGTTAAACATCTTGTTCATGATTATCATTCTATTCCGCTATGTTAATTCATAAGGATGATGATCATCCTAGATAAAACGGTTTTGACTGTTTGAGTCTCAAGATCTAGGACTCCACAGTTATTAAGCATCGAAGTCGGCAGTGGTCATATGCTGTTTTCTGTGAACAGTAATAGTAAAAACGCGATTTCTCCTTCGTTAACCGTTAGATCGTCGTGAAATTCGCCCTGTAGGTTCTTGACACTTGTGTCTAGGATCTCATCGAAGGGATCTTCGATCTGAGCTCTCGTGAAGAAGATATTCGATGTCGAAGTTCACTACAGTTTATGGTTTTCACATAAAATCATGATTTAGGGTTTGTAAAACCCTAGATCGATTAGCCGCTGACATGTGTTATGTAGACGCTGATAGATGTTGGTGTAACGCTGATAGATGTTGGTGTGACGCTGACAAGGCATGGATGAGACGCTGATGGCCAGGCACTGACAGGTTTAAAGATGGCGCTAACAATGTTATACATAGGCGTTGATAGGAAAATCATGTATCATCCGATATAATGATTTTCAAACGCTGATAAGTGTTGTCTGATATTGGAAAACACACACTGATGAGATCTTGGATAGTGAAGGATCTTGGATGACAAAGGAATAGTTGCTGTTCGGAAAATTGGTAAGGTTTTGGCACACAAAACGAGGTATTTACATACGAAGGTACATGGGATCTCCGTTTTTATACAGAATATCAATTTGATATTAATGGATCGGATATTTTTAAAGGGGTCAATTATATTTCTAAGTTAGCACCAATTAGTGAAGTATTATTAGAATAATGTTTATTATGTAATCGAGATAGCCTTGTGAAAGAGTTATTCAGTAACAGCTTTTACATATGAAGATATTGTTTCATTAAGACTCGTCGTGAAGAGTTGTTAGCTTAAGTGGAAGAATTTTTATGGTAAGTTTGATGTTCCAAGAAGATTTTCGAGAGTTTATGTTTTATCATATCTTAAAGTTGTGACCTCCCAGCCACTGACTTTTATGATAACTTGTTTGAGCTTACATTATTACTGATGAAGTGATACAAGATCTAGGAATATGTGATTTTTCTTATGGTACTCTATGCACATATTTTTTATCACTTGAAGGAGTTATATTATCGTGCTTAGTGTCTCACAAAGGATGAGGATTTTTGTATAATGATGACACTTCGTCACATGGAGAGTACAAGATATGGAACATAGGTTTGGGTTACTCTACTTCTACATCAAGATTAATTTATTTATTTTTCTTCAAGATCATTACACAGAGCCTACATTTGGAGAATCTTCGATTACATACTTTGTTTCCTTCCCTATTTGATGTGACAAAAAGGGGAAGACATGCATGCTACACTTGAGGGGAAGCAATTTGAAGATGATGTACCACTTACAAGAGATACACAAAGAGTTTTTCCGACATCAACTAGGGGAAGATTGTTGGGTCAAAAAGTTGATGTGGCAGAAACTCAAAACGAAGAAAACATGAAGCATTCACTTCAACGCTGACACATTGTGTCTAAGCGTTGACAAGTGTTAATGCAACACTAACAGAAGTCAACAGAAGTCAAACTGTAACACCCCCAAATATTCATACTTTTGTTCAGCGGAAGAGTCGTTGGT
Organism: Glebionis coronaria; assembly: GCA_025667525.1. Lineage (NCBI taxonomy): Eukaryota > Viridiplantae > Streptophyta > Magnoliopsida > Asterales > Asteraceae > Glebionis > Glebionis coronaria. The sequence continues at coordinate 425,012,817 of CM046879.1, read as the reverse complement.
GTTACGGGATAGCACATTACTCAAATCATAGACAACGCTTAAAAATCGCGTCGTTTAATAATAAAGCATTTTCCATTCATGAATATCAAATTTACATAGGTCCCAAGTCATAGTATTTCATACAATTTTACAAAACATTTGAATGGAAATTGTTATTTAAGTGCGGGCCATAAATTCTTGTCGTCTTCCCGACAATTACCTTCAAGTACCTGAGATAAAACATGTTAAAAGAAAAGGTCAGCGAAAACGCCGAGTGAATTCATAGACTTTAATAAAACCATTAATATATCATCGGTATAACTATTACCGAAAATCATTTTGTACAAATCTTTGTTGTAAATCATAATATAGGCTTTTGCCTTCAAAACAATTATACGAACCATTGTCGTAAAAACATCATACTATAGGTTTTATAACGTTGTATAGCGTTTAATAAAAACCGTTATATAAATCCAAAACACGAACATAGTATCAGTAATAAGACCCTGTATTGCTAGTCAAGCAATATATTGTAATTCAGTGCGTATATCAGTATTTTCGTTATTGGATTATTATAAGCCGCATAACATTGCTACCTTACTATAACAAACAATGGGTAGCTAACCCGTAATTCAATTTGCCCATCTAAGTTAGCGTATCGTCACAAATATCACGTTTATATAAATCTTCTCATACATAAATTCTCTTACCACTCAAGGCGGCACGACGGGGATCAACCGTCACATCGCGAACTGGGGTGATCTTCCCCAAATAGTACTATCATATGCATACGTGTCTACCAAATCCCGGTATTTCACAATTCATGCTAATGGGACTTTTAGAGACATAACCTAACTAATAATAATCCATCTCATTTCATTCATCGAGTCATATAATCATTCATCGGGTCGTATAATCATTCGAGTCCATATCAGCAAGCAAATAATCGGGACAACTGGTGTCCTATTTTTATTAAAACTAACCTGTTATCTCCCTCGCGGGTTTATAAAAAATTTCATAAAACATCTAAAAGAGTGCGAGGCTATGAACTCACATTGATTGGGAAAGGCGGGTTATCGGCGATTCAGATGTACGGTACGCGCTTCAATCACGGAAACCTAGACAAATAGTACTCGTTTTAGACTCTTGTCCAATGACTTTATAAAAACAATGGCTATGTATATATGATGACATTATAAGTATGATGATGATCAAGTGGGATTTTATCTCTTCATACACATTATAGTGTTACGTGTTAGTCAAATTTTTGACTAGTTACACTAGTATCACTTATTTATATATTAAGGCCCAATAAGCCCATTAAAGTCCAATACATTACGTTAGTCCAATTATACTTTTAATATCAGGCCAATACTCATATGTTGGGCCCAAGTTGGTTAAGCCCAATGAGTAAGTCCATTAGTGTTTAGCCAAACTGGTTGGGTTAATAGTCCAATAAGGCTACTTTGGCCCTTTAATGTCCATAAGTCATAAAGCTCGGATTTTATCGGTTTTCACTTGTCAAATGTACTTACATATCAGTAGATGAGTTATAAAAAGTTTACATTAGACGGGTCCGACCGTCTAAGTTTTATTTGGCGAAAACGTTAATCTTTCAGTTTTAGCCAAAAAGACGTAAAACTTATGTATATAGTTTTATAACTTATAAAACATATCAATTTGTAATTTTTATAAAATGTCACATTTACTTATCAAAGTATATACTTATTTATAAGTCATATATAACTTAGTGGGTTTTAGGTATACATTTTATATTAGTTTTACTTGAGTGCTAATTTTATAATATATACTTTTATTTTACAAATCTGATTATGAAATTCACTTTCACCATTTTTACCATATCTTGAGTTCTACAAGGAGATAGAAGCTCATTTTGGGCAGCACAAACTACATAATATGTTCTACAATTAACTCATATTTTAGCTACTGCTCAATCATCCTCTAAATGTCTCTAACAATTATTCTAAAACAGACTATACAAATTTGAACTTCAATAATATTTTGATCATATCTCACTCATTTTATGAATTCCATTGAGTGGCCAACTCTCACATATGTAAAAGTCACATACCTTACTGTATATTAAATTATCCAAGTCATTTTAACAAGTTATCATATGGTTCTTTACTGTTTTATACAGCCTACAATTCTAGTCATGATTTTAACATCTTTTCATGTAGCTTTTAATCTTTTTAACCAAATTTATCAACACCAAATCCCCACATAATATTTTGATCATCATTCATCATCATATACATATACATAAATGAAGAAAATGCAATATTACATTTACAAAATAACAAGAAAATGGAAGGAATGATCTTGTTACCAACCAAGATAGTTAAAGTCAAGATCAAGGCTAGGTTTTTGATGACAAATCATGTGATAAACCAAGACCATCTTAAAGATCACCCATCTATAAGAACACCTTGTGGAAAATCAGCCCTTGAACCTCATGAAAACTCCTTTTCATAGGTTAAGATTACCTCCAATCTACAAGTCTTCAAAGGGTTTTCATCTTGATCAAGTTTAAACACAAGATTTATGGTAGAAACTTGATCAAATGATGGTGTTTTGTGGTGGTGAAAGGGACGGCCGTGGGAGCTAGAGAGAGAGAGAGAGAGAGAGAGAGATTGATTTATTTTCATGTGAGAAATGAAAGTAATTAGTTTATGTTTAGTGGCTTTGAAGAGTTTGCTAGTAGTTTAGGTAGTTTAAGGACATGTGTCCTTAGACATGTATAAAAGTGGCACCTTGTGAGGTGTGTTGGCCAAGTTTGCCGCCCATGGTGAAAGGGTGGGACAAGTATAACTTGTTTCATCCCCTTTTAATTTACGGGTACTCCTCAATTCTAGTTTCCTCGATTTGCGTGCCCTCGTGTCGTTTTACGAAAAACGTTTTTATAAATTATGAATCAACGGCACAAAATGAATCTAATAAAAATTGTCTCATCAGAAACAGAGTTCAAAAACGTAAATACGTAAACCTAGGGTTTCCGGTTTAGTCTTAGAAGACGTTAAATTTTGCACGTAAGTCCTAATCTCTTCTCGTAAATTTGTGAGTTTATGAACCAACACAAATTTAAAATTCCAAAATAATATTCAAGGATAAATTTATTTCCTGAAATATCGGACTGTCACCAAAAACGGTGTATGTAAACGTAAGCAGGTAACATAGAATTCTCCGGCTTTACACGTAGTCGATGCTACTTTAAGATGTAAACTCAAATTTCTTCCCAAAAATGAGTGATTTCATAATATAACATTAAAATAATATTTTTAAATAATACTTGAGAATAAAATATCGACCATAAATTGACGGATTGTTACAACATTTACCCCTAAACAGGATCTTTGTCCTCAACGATCAATTTATCTTACTACTCGCTTCTTATAGAGTTAGAGCCATGTGGGTATTTCCTCCACATTCGGTCTTTTCTCTCAATTGTAATTCATTACAATACGCGAGTTTCATCAAACATAACTACGGGAATACGATCAGGCTTAATGTTGACTTACTTTCTCTATCTATGATGTTCACGGGTTTTTGATGAAGGCAACTTTTCGCAGATCTAAACTTCATCAAGCAGTAATCAGATTTTCACTTGATAGACATTTTATCAAGTTCGATATACGAAACATAATTCACTCAGCCCTCGAATTCCTAGGGTAGATCCAACTTATATGCCTTTCAAACCATCTTTACATTATCTCAATGGTCCCATACAACGGGGACTAATTTCCCATGATCTTTCAGATCATCAATTTATTTTTCCAAGGTGCAAATTTTTGGCATAACTTCGCTACCCATCCTGTACTTCAAGATCTACATTTCATATTCACATAACCTCCTACCCACTACTGGCAGTCAACAGTCAAATCCTAATTTCAACAATCATTTCAGGTCTCGCAGGTCGGGTATTTTGTAAGGTTAGGTTTGTCATCATAGGCAACCTTAAACCTAAAAGACATGTCCAACTCACAATGGGTGTATGTCGGGTAACTTCATCCCAACTCTTGCCTACAGATGCTCTTATATTTAGATCCTCACAAGATTCGATCTCGATCCTAATACGATAATTATCAATGATAATATTTCCAAAGGAAAACGATTATCCCGTTCATTACCAAAGGTCAATTATCAAACATAAAACAAGACTTCTAGTGTTTTGTATCGTTACTTTACCTCGTCCCTTCGATTGGGGTGGTAAATAGTACTCTCATCAAGGTTCGTTCCCAATGACTTTTGAGCAAATCTCTAGAAATTCGATGCGAAGCGAGGATCTTGATAGAGATGACCGATATAGGCACACTATGTTTACACAACTCCTTTAAATACAAAGAATCAATTTCTTCATCAAGAATCTATCATTAACGGGAATGATATTAGTAGATTTAGTCAGTCCGTCGACGATGACCCAAATCGAATCAAATTCAGATGATGACCTAATAGTTAGACGTTTACTAATTTATGAGGCGATGTATGCCTTCATAATTTTCCATCAGTACAAATTCTTCAGATAAAGATACATTAAATCAGAAAGGACATGAATAGAATACTTAATCTTATGAGATTCCAACATAACTAAATCTCGAAATCCTCCATATTTAGGCAACCACAAGCGGCCTTTTATACATTTAACGCCATCGGCTTCTCAATTCTAATGCTTCACATTAGCCGCGAAACTCTTTACTATTTATATTATCCTTTTTACAAGCATCTGCTATTTTTAAATTGTTCGAGCAAACTATTTTGCACAGTCAATACTAAGGAACACATCCTAATTGATTCTTTATCCTTTCTACATAATGCGTCAGTATCTACATTCACCTTTCCCGATGAAATAATTATCATGACCACAGTTCACTCAGAAATTCTTTCTTCATATTTTCTAAGTTTTATTTCCTCTCAACTATTATTTTTATCAGTTTTGCTCATTCGACGTTTAAAGCGTCAATAAATATTACGATTAATTAAATAATAAATATTTTATTTTATGAAACGTAAACGTAAAGAGTTTTAAATTTTCTTAGTTCGTTCAATGATAGAAAAATGTTCAAATATAAATTTGAATTTAGTTAATGTGACACCCCGGGTAGGGTCAAAATATGCGGAAATATCCACGGAGATGTCACTAGGGTGGATCGGTAGCATATAGTCCATAGAGCATAAGATAAAGAGTTAGTCAAATCAGATTACATGTTTATTTAAACAAATAAATAAAAATTGTCTTAAACATAGTGAAGAGTGATTGTTTGAGTTTCCCAAATAGAACCCCGGACAAGTCCTACAATGCAGATTACTAAGATGTTGGAGACCATGCACACACCACGTACTAACTTCATATTCTTGTGCAAAACATACTAACGTGGGTCAACATAGAGTTGGTGAATTTATATATTTTAACAATTAATTAGTTTGGACATAAAAAAATCATAGAAGTAATAATGCACAAAGAATTCTTACTAGGATATCACTCCAAAGTGTGTGAGGTATCAAGTTCAATTCCTGTTAGGTGCAAACAAACTTGAAGTGGCCATGCAAACCTCCTGAAAAGGGAGGGCTTTACCTGGTTTGAGTCTGTGTGGCGGTGGGCTCAAACCCCGTGGATTAGTCGGCCAGTGTGTCAGAAATCACGGTTACAAAAAAAAAAATTTGTTTATTATTAGAAACAGAAGTTTAACCTCAGTAGTCCTCAACAGATGAGGACGTAGTGTCTTACAAAAAGACACCCATTCCAGTTCCAACATGGTATACGTCTATTGTCCCGGCCAAGGCACAGTGAGCATGACTCACCCAGACAGGGATGGTCAATCCCTAATAGATCTATTTATAACATTCGGGCGATTTACAACAATTTAATAGTTTCAATAATAATCAATCATACTCAAGTTTATAAAATCCAGTTTTGTCCATTATATGTTTGCATATTTTCTTTCGCAAAAGGGAAAGTTTTACAAAAAGTTTATACGAGGCTGTAAACTCACCTGGGAGTAGGCAATTACTGTTTAATACGAATATCCAATTAAAGCTCACACCAAAGTTATTCCTAATCAGATAGTACAGTCTTAATAGATAGTACAAAGAACATATATGTATGCTTATAAGGATTTTAGTCAGTTCATTTATACTACGGTATTTATCTAAATAACCGTAGTTCAAGTATCATCAATATTCATTTAACTTATTTGTATAAGTTCCATCTTTAAATAAACATAAAATGTTTAACTATTGATATCAGTTAGCATACATGTAAGTATAATAATAATTCACTTACAATTAAGTTTCTTTATTTAAGTGGACATATAAGGTCTTACTTAAAATATTAATTTACGTTTTTATGTTCAAGTATTATAATCATTCATTTACTATTATTAAGTAAACATAAAGATTTTTACTTAATATTAGTTCATGTTCGTAGTTTATGTATTATACTCATTCATTTAAACTTTAATATTAAGTTTCATATTTTAAGTAGGACGTATGATGTTCTGCTTACATATTAACATTCAATTTATCCATCGTTCTTATAAATTTTATTTTTCTAAAAGTATATAGGTTTATGTATGAGTATTACATATTCATAGTTGTTTATACAATTATTTCCTAAAGTAAATATAAATATTATAAAAAGTAATATAATATTTTATTTAACTTTAAAGTTTCCATTAATTATTTTAATATAAAATAATTTAAACTTAAGAATTTATATCCTAATTCTTATGTCCTAAGTATTTTAATTATGTTTCATTATAATTAAAATAGGTTTTAGGGTTAGGGCTTGTTAATGTTTCAGAATAAGGCAAAACTAGTCCCTCTATATTTTTAAACAATATAACTTTCGGATTTTACATATTTAGTACCTAGGGCTTGTTAAAGTTTTGGGTAATGGCATATTTAGTCCCCCTAGTTATATCTAGGTTTTGTAGCTTTACTTAAAATTACAAAAACAGCCCCTAGGGCTTCTTTAAGTTTCGGCAAATTACAAAAGTAGTCCTTAGGGTTTTAAGATGACAAAATAACTTTTAGAAACTTTCCAAAATGGTCCCTAGGGTTTTATTTGCCACGGATAGTATTTATTAAATCTTAGAATTTTGGATATTTACATTTTTAGTCCTTGTATTTACTAGTTTAACAAAACAAGTTTCATAAGTTACGGTTTTAGTCCTCAAGTTTTATCAGTTGTCATTTTTGTCCAAAAAGTTTTTATGAGTTATATTTTTATTATAAAAACTTTTATTTTAATATTCAAACTTTATATGGGCTCATTAAATGGGCTAAACACCTAATGGGCTATCTTAGTGGGCTTAAATATATTCCAAGTCCACTAATTTATTTAAATGGGCCTTTAAATCATTTATTTGTCTTAAAACATTTTTAAGTCCTTTAATTAGTTAAATGGGCCTAAGTGTAATCTTAGGTCCATTTAAGTTACTAAGATTTATCAAATGGGCTTATTGGGTCCATTAAGTTTTATATTAACATTTCATGGACTTAATTAGTCCATTAACATTATTCTATGTTTTATATATGTTTTTACTTAGGATATTCTTATAAGCTTATTATGAGCTTATTAATGTTTAGTTTTAAATATAAAAAGATGAATAAAACTTAAAGTTTGTTTTATGTGTTATACCAAATTAGATCTAGGTGTGTTATAAGGTTACAAGTAAGTCATAGGCCCTAGTAGGAGCTTATATCCGACGACCTACATTAGTTATAACATAATAGGATAAGTCAAGTCTCATTTTAAGTTTGCATGTAATTCATAAGTGTTACAAAATTAGATCAAACTATGTACACATCAAGAAAATAAGTCACAAGTCCAAAATAAGATCTAAACTATGTCTAGACCTAAAAATCAAACATAGATCCATGTACACTCATATATAGCTCACGGTTATATTTTTAGATCTTGGTATTTCCAAGATGTCACTTTAACTAGTTTTTAAGTCTTGTAAATATTTACAAAAACACATCATTATTATTTAGGTTACATGCATGTTCCCAAGACTACTATTATTCCAAGAAACAATGTATAGCCCACGGCTAAATTGTTTTCTCCCAATATTCCCATAAGATCTACTAGCTTATTTCATGTGTATCATGTTAAGTTAATACTTATCACTAGATCTAGGTTTATATAAGCATGCATGTACATTTAACCTATTTTAGGTCTTGTGTAACCCACAGCTACATTTATACACATAAGTTGTATTTGTGAGTTTTAACACTTCATTTAACATGTTACATTTCATATTCCATTATTCAAACTTAGAAAACAAATCATATAGTCACCACTAAATTTAGCCATGACCTTTAAGGTCATGGTTTTCATGATCTTTAAGTTGCACAAGTTCATTTCATGAGATCTATGGTTATTGGTTAACCAAATTCCCATAGACAAGATTTATAACTCATGTAAGGTTTAGATTTATAAAAGGTTTTATATGGTTTTTAAATCAAGTTTAAAACATAAAACATAAGTCATAAGTTTCTTATTCAAAGATTTTAAATCATGAACATGATTTGCATAAATATGTCGTGACCTATAAGGGTCATAGCTTTATCAAATCTTGATTTTAACATGTTATTTACTTGTGTTTATAGGTGTATGATGATGCATGCATGAAAGAATGAAAGAATATGATGTGTATACCTTTCTTGCCTAAAGGTACCAAGAATGATCTAGATGAATAAAGAGGTTTGAGATCTACTCAAGGTGATGAAGAAAACCTTAATACAAACCAAGTCGTGGCCTTGATGATTTAGCTAGGGCTTGTTTATAGTGATTCCAAGAGAATGATACTACTAATGATTTGTAGTAAAGATAGGGCAAGGATCTTGGTGGATTTAATACTTGGTTTTTGGATGTATATGGCTTTAAGCCGTATGATTTGAGAGAGAATAGGGTGAGAGAACAAGTTTGGATTGCATGTGTGTGAGAATGCGTGTGTTTCGGCTTAAAGAGGAGAGAGGGAAGGGAATGCAAAAGGCATGATTGCCTAGGTAAGAACACTTGTGCCAAGTGTTGGCTTTTGTGTTTCCCATGCATCCTTTCTCCTTCCACATGCCCTTGGTGCCGTGTAAGGCTATCTAAAAGAGGGGGATGGGCTTCTGTTGGGCTTACACACAATGGATGGTGATGGTCTTGGGCTAGTCCAAGGGTTTGAATATACGCTTAGTTCACTTACACACATATTGTGGCTAAATACTTACTTATAGTATATTTCCAAATTGTCTTAAGTGTGGTACACACAATGTTAGTTATAAATTCATTACTTGTTTTTCCTAGTTGTATGCTCATGGTTTTAAGTTATGAAGCTATTTTCAACAAAGATGAATGTAGAAGTATAGTTACATGATAGACATGTTTATTCACATCTTAAGGAAACATAACATATGAATAAGTGTTCTAGGATTATTGGGTGGAAATCTATTATATAAAATCATGGTAAAATCATGGATTTTATAGCACCACCCTGTTATTTTAGATTTGTCCTCAAAGCTATTAAAAACGTAGTCATATTTTGAGTGATAGATGTCCTAAGTATATTATTTGTTTCAGGTTCTCCCTCAAGTGCTGATGGCGGCATGAACACGAAGTGGTATATACCTAGGTTACTTTTATATGTCTGATTCTACATAAATGGAAACTTCTATCATTACAGGTGAACAAAAGAGAATGCAAAGAGATTTTTATCCGGGTGGCACTGCTCATCCGATTAAGCAGTAAAGGAGGCTGCTACTATGGATGGATAGGGATGGAACGCAAAGAGATCTTTATCTGGACCGCACTATACATCTGATTGAGCAGTAAAGGAGAATGTTGCTGTGGATGGATAGGCGCGGGCTTCCCAACATACGTCGTAGCCATACCTTTCCAGGATCTGGGAGAAGACCAATGGCGTTGTGGATTTGGTTAGGAGGGCAAATCCATTGCAAATGGTTCTGATATGAGGAGGACACGCCCGCATGTTTTGTATGCTGGGGAGATTGGGGATGTACTATATCGGCATCTTTTTCATGGATGAGATACAAGTTATATCTCTACACCCAAGGATGAAAAAAATTAAGGGTTGAAGGTAAAACAGAACATTTTAACTTTAACCCTCCTATATCAGTAGCTTTAAGAAAAGACTTACGATTATACCTCAAGCTGGTGGGATACAAACTTTAGTTAATAGTACTAAAGTTTCTACCCAACAAAGAGGTTAAGATTGTTGTTGATGGCGATTACGTAAGAAGTTGCAAAGGATCTGCTTCATTTTCCGCGGGGTTGAGCGAGAGGAGCGCAGAAAAGAAGTATCTCAAATGGTGGAAATAAAAGAAGATACCAAGAATAAAGAAGTGCGCGCCTTGCAGGGTGTTGTAACAAGGGTCATGCATTCACTAATACTGGTTCAAAATTTGTACAAATTCTGAGTTCTAAAGAGAGGAAATCACATCTCCCAGAGTCTAGTGGGTGATGGTATTGTCGAACTAATTGGACCCGAAGAGGAAAGAGGAATGTCTAAAATCATGGGACATTCAACATCTCCTTACGGGGGATGTCGGACATAGTCCTACAGAGTACACCCATTGTGAGTTGGATGTGCCTTTCAGGCTTAGGATTGCCTAAGTGGCGAATATAACCCTACAAAATACACCCAAGGTGAGTTGGATGTGTCCTTCAGGTTTAGGCGGGGGAGAAACAGATTTGGGAAATGGGGTATTCTTGGACCAAGTATTCTCTGGCCTGTTGGTGCTAGAGATGACACTAAATCTAGTGTTAACTATATCGGGGTTATGGCTCCCCAGTATAATCAAGGTTTCATCTTACCAAGGTACACAAACCCATTTTTTGTCATATAGGATAATTGCATGATACTTGCTAGTCAATTTGTGCTAATAACGACATCAAAGCTATCAAACCTTTCTAGGATCTGATTGGTGTAAAACGGCCGATTTGGAAAGTTTTTAAGGAACGACTCTGAGTGATGGTGTTACCCTTCATAACCTTTTCGTCGACTATTCCATAGTATAATAGGGGTCTAGAACTAACTGAGGGATTCCAATTTCTTATTAAGTTTAGCAATTATAATGCTTTGGTCTACACATGTATCAAACAAGATAGATGCATATCATTGGTTTAGTAAGAACATACCAGGTACGATGTTAGAGCCTGGATTTGCTTGGGAATTGCCGGCCATGTACACTTGCGAAGAAGTTCCCTTGTTGTCCTTCTTCTGGTTTGCCCACTTGGGACAATCAGGTCTCACATGCCCGGGGGTTCCACACTTGTAACATACCACAACTTTCTTCGGTCCGCTACTGCTCCCACCAGTGGGGTTTCGGTTTCCCTGCTGCCCACTTCCACTCCCACGTGCATTGGACTTGCCCTTGTTGTTGTTCTTGGGATCGGTATTGGGTCGACCTGGGGTGGCAACATTGGTTTGACAATTGCGAGCAAAATGGCCCTGTTGGTCACACTTGTAGCATCCTTGACATTGTTTTCATTAACATGATGGTAGTTGCACTTTGAACACTTGGGCTTGGTCCCTGAGTAGTTCTTGGTGCGGGTTGTGGGAGTAGTGTCATCTGTTTGCCCAATGTTTTGCTTTTTGGAAGGCTGTTGGTGCTGGCTACAAGAGTTTTCATCGGATTTCCTCTTGTCTATTTGCCTCTCGGACATATTACGGGCTCGCTTGTTGATCAGCTCAGTCTCAAGTTCCATAGCACCTTCAACAGTGGTGGATCGTGAAGCTAGTACACTGTCATGAATGTTGTCAGGGAGTCCGCTGACATACTTTTCAATCTTGTCACTCCTTAGAGGAAACATTCTTGTGCACATCAAGCTTAACTCTTGAAATCTTTGGTTGTACCAAAGGATATCATTGTTCTTACACTTTAGATCCCACAGCTCGACTTCTAACTTCTTCATTTCTCCCGTGGGACAATACTTTTCAGTCATTATTTCCTTGAGGTTGGCCCAAATTTAGAGTGTAATCAGCGTCATATCCAAGGATGGCGACCACAGAGTTCCACCAGGTAAGGGCACTCTCGAGTAAGGTGCACGTAGCAAACTTAACTCGGTTCTCTTAAGCACAACCACTGATGCGGAAGACTGTCTCTAGTCTTTCAAACCACTGCATCAATTCAACAACTCCTTCTTTCCCTCGGTAGTATGAGGGTTTACATTTTAAGAAGTCGGGGTAAGTGCAACCCCTGTTGGTGTTGTTTCTGCGTGCATCGGAGTTTGGATCATTGTTTGCATTTGGGTCAGCTCCTCTGGCTGCCATAGCTGCTGTGATGACTTCACTTATCATTTCCCGCAGTTGTGCGGCAGTGACATTTCGAGTAGCTTCTGGGGATTCAGCATTGTCGGCATTGGAATTGGTTGCATTATTGGGGTTTGACCTCGTAATCACCATTTGTCTATAATCATATACAGAATGAGATTATTAGTTCAAACATTAGTACATTTTTTATATTATTTGCACGAGGAAACTTATGCACTGATTTCATAACAAATTTGGATAACCTGTCAAGATCTCATAATATAATACACTGCACAGCAGATATAACAAAGAAATTGATTACATGTAATTTCCAGGAGAAATTTAACACTCATCTAGCATAACACAATCTAAGTCATAGGCCGGTCGGGCCTAATCCAAAGTAATGATGCACACAGTCTTTAAAACATCATATCCCAAAGTTACATGTCCCAAAAGAAAAGAAAAGATAAGTACATGATTACATCATCAAAAGCAGAAAAAGAGATAAAAGTACAAAGGCCCTATGTCATTATAGTCGGGATGCAACCCGTAAGCTTATCATGACGTACTAGAAGTCTAGTACGTCTATACTAATCCTGATTGGATGGTCCACTAGATGATGCCGGGGTTGATAGTGCGGATGGAGCTGGTGGGGCTGTAAAACTCCTCCTGGTGTTCCACAAAGTCCGAACTGTCATTCGGGTCTCCTTGAGCGTACGGAGTGCAGACAGTAGCTGGATCTGGAGTCTATCGACGACCCCTCGGAGATAAGCCATCTCCCCAGTAACCCCATCATGCCGGACAAATGCGAGATCAAAGAAAATGGATAATGATTGCTCCTGAGTGGCAAGAGCAGCATGGGTCTGATGCTGCAGACCCTCCATGACCTGAATGCGCTGGTGGAGGCGGTAGTTCTCATCCAATAACCACTTCAGTGCCTCGTCCGTCCTAGCCTGGATGCCCTTAGCGGTCTGGGAGTCTCCCCTCATAGTGCGGAAAAGAGTGTCGATACGATCATGGATGACAACTTGGCTTTGTTGACTGACTACCAACTGGCTGCGGAGGTCGGATATCTCACGCTCATGACGTGCAGCCAGTGCGGAGATCTGGGCCTGGACGGGATCGACACGTCCTACACCGGAGCCTTTCCTGGTCTCATAAGTAGAGACGGGTGCGGGCCCGGAGAAATAGCCCGATGATAAGGATAGAGGCATGGAAGATGGTATGCTAGAAGGGACCCGGTCCTCCTCCATAGAGGTTGGGGCCAGTGTGGCTGATGCTGAGATGGAAAAAGGGTCCTCTAGGAGTACAGCTTCGGTGGCTGGGTCATCCTCTGAATCCGAGGCTGACAACCATCTACACTACGTCGATCGTGAGGATGAACAAACAACTAGAGTAGGAGCCACTCTGGATAGAAGAGTCGTGGATGCAGTAGGCGGAGTCATGATGCTCTGAAGTAGTATTATTTTAAGTTTGAAGTGAGTATAAGCTTACAAACAAAGAACAATATTGTTTAGACTACATGCTTTATGAAATATATCCCTTTTAAACAATTATTATAATGTTTTAAGGTTACAAATATTAAAACTTATATATATATATGTATTATCATGTAAGTAGTTTATTTATCAATTTGTAAGTGTGAAGTTTGGTTTAATATTACCCATATTCTCATTTCAGTATTTTACTATATAGTGTAAAATTTTCAAGTTTAGCACGTCTAACATTTTTCATAGAAATATCTCACTAAACAGTATTAATAATCAAGTTTAATAAATATATATATACAACTAGTTCACATAGCATAAAATGCCCTAAGATCTATATGCTTAACTAATACGGTCCCATAATAAAATCCCAAAAAGATTTTTTATAAGTTATAGTCCAGTTTTAAATAAAAGAAAAATCATTTTAATTTTATTTTATTTAAAAATTTATCTGGTTCTCTATAACTAATGCTCTGATACCATTCTCTGTGACACCCCGGGTAGGGTCAAAATATGCGGAAATATCCACGGAGATGTCACTAGGGTGGATCGATAGCATATAGTCCATAGAGCATAAGATAAAGAGTTAGTCAAATCAGATTACATGTTTATATAAACAAATAAATAAAAATTGTCTTAAACATGGTTGTTGTCCCTTATATTTTGATAATAGAATAACATGAATTAAAGAAAGAAAATAGATGAAGAAGATGAATTCTAGAGAGAGAAATTAGTGAGAGAAAGTAGAGAGAGAGATGATTAACTTTGGGAATATTAGATTAGAAGTAAGAAGAATGAACAACCAACCCTCCTAACATGCTAGGAGGGTAGTATATATAGTCCACCCACATGCGGGCTTTAATGGACTATATATTGGGCCGGGCTTGTCTTTTGGACTTTAATTAGTTTAAATCCAAGCCCGTAAACCACGACTAATTAACTACCTATTACAACGTTCTAACTAATGTTACAATAATAACCTATGACCGAGCATTCTTGTTTGACTCAATATTTTGAGGCTAACAATCTCCCCCAATGTGAGGTCATACCCTTTTGATATTTGGAAATCAATGGAGATTACGAAGCTCGTCATAAATGAGCCTTGAACGTGTAATAGTAGTGTTTTTCCTTCATGCTGTGATCTTTGAGCCTTTGTCGTTGTATTTTTGACTTTGTCTTTTATCTTGAGATCTTTAAATCATCCTTGACTTGTCTTTGCCATCTTGCGATCTTGTGTCTTTATCCACATGCTCACACTTTTAATTGTTGAATAAGTCTTTGGGCATGAACATGTGGTTTTGAATCTTTGACTTTCCTGAGTACACCGCGACGCCACCTTCTCGAGACAAAACATAGACACGGACTGAATGGCTTTGACATTCGTCCTAAATCGGTAGCGTTTTACCTCCGGTCGGTGAAGACCGTTATACGATATTAAATATCATACCTGTGATTAGGTAGATTCAATTAAGAATCTCCTTGACAGGGTTTCGCGGCAGTACTAGCCGTTCTCTTTACTCGACCGTCTCAAAGCAAGACTGCGAACATAAAGAGTGAATCAATTGGATAAATATCCGCTTGATTAAAGTCATCAATTCAAATTCCTAGAACAAGTTTGATTCATTAAGAATCTTACCATTGTTGCTTTCCAGTTGACACAAGTTTGATTCATAAGAATCTCACAAGTTACCTACCGTAGCGCTGTTTGATGTTGACGCTAGAAGGATTTCCATTCGTCACTGTGAATATTAATAAATATCACTCTGAATGTTCTGGAAAGACCATAAAGATATTGCGTAGAAACCTGAAACGAGTTTGAATCAATTCAGAATCAAACCACTGTTGCTTTTCAGTTTTACATATGTTCAATTCATAAAGAATCTTGCATATGACCTACCGCAGTGCTGTTTGATGTTAACACTGGAAGGATTTCCACTCATCATTGTGAATACTAAGTAGTATCACTCTGAGTGTTCTAGCAATATCGCAAGGATATATCGTAGGACTCTCTTGATCTTCATCCATGTGTCCTAACGAGATTTGATTGATCTCTTCGCTCTAGACTCGATTTGTGCACTTTTAGTGGTCGGAGGCTGGAGAAGATGCCACCTATTCGATATCAACAATCTCGGAGTGAGAATATCAATAGAATTCGTGTTGATCTGCGTGACAATAAAACAAACTTCTTTTGAGAGAGGCCTGAGTGGCTAGGAAAGGGTTGTGCTTCACATCACTGGGTTCATGATGAGTTTGTCTTCATGATGAGTTGAACCGGTTTCTGCCTAAGTTGTATGGAGGGCCTTTTTCTTTACACCCTTTATCCTTACATTTCTTTTTCATTCTTCAACCCCTTCAATGCTTACCAAGACATCATTAATAGCACCTTGTTGTGATTGTTCCAGTGCTATCATTAGTACTTAGTCGGCATTCAGCTTCGTTCACATTCTACTCCATCTTTCCTAAGGACTTCTAATAATCTATTGAATTGTCCCTGGGAAGATCCCTCCGGTTCTGGTTGGATCATAGGACTTAAACCTAACCACCCTTTTGACACCAATAACGCCGTGAATTAAAGATGTTGTGGGTATTTGATCAAAACTATGAGTGCTTGAGTCTTTAGATCACATTTTAATCACATTTTCTCCCCTATCTCTAATATATAAAATATTTTGATATTAGAGATACAAAATTTGATTAAAACATATTTTGAAAAATAGTTTTGAAAATCTTCAGGAGAAAGATGTGTCATTCTTAGCATGAATTTTGGAACGCTCCCCCTCAAAAATTGTTCCAATGGAATTGTCATTAGGAGGATTTGATCTACATTAAACTTTTGAGGATAGGAGTTGTTGAACACACAAATTTTGAAAGATATTGAATATCATTGAGAAATTCTTGAAAAAATTGTGTTCAGCGCTTTTTGAAAAATCAAGTCTTTTTGTCGAAAAGGTTTTTCTAAAGCATAAACTTGAGTTCATAGATGTTAAATGTCTTGAAGAATCCACTCAAGTGTAAGAAGATTTAACTTCTTTTGCTCAAGGTAAGAGCACGAAATCGTACACTCCCCCGTGAATATAGTTCCGGGTTGCAATCTGAAAGTGATTACAAGCCATTGTGTTGAGCTCAAAACGTTGAATGTTTTGTGACAAGCTCAACCCAAGATAGATTGCTCTACCCGTTGTTGGAAATATTGTTCAAAATAGACAATTTCCTTTTGAAAAAGTAGAAATGACATGTTTCGAAAAATATTTACAACTTTCATTCGAGCTTTATGTACACACCCATGTCGTTATTGAGCGACATTTCTAGGTACGTCCATATTATCGATACTGAAAGACATGTCAAGAAGATTTTTTTTTTTTGGATTTTCAAAGACTTTTTAATTTTGTATTTTTCTTTTTCATTAATATTTACAGATAGATGTTTGATAGATGAATCAAGCAGGCTTCTTTGCCAGAATCTCCAGGTCTGGTGGAGTCAAACATCTCATACCAATTTGCCTAACGAGGTACTCAAACCTATCTTTCGACAGAGCTTTCGTAAACAAGTCGGCTAATTGGTAATCCGTTCCAACAAAGTATAGTTCAACGATACCTCTTTCAACTTTTTCCTTTATGAAGTGGTATCTGGCATCGATGTGCTTCGTGCGGGAATGCTGTACCGGGTTGCAGGAGATGGCTATGGCTGACTTTGAGTCACAGTACATAGGTACTTTATCAAAGTGGAAGCCATAATCCGTGAGTTGTGTTCTCATCCAAAGAACTTGAGCACAACACGCAGATAGAGATACATACTCCGCTTCGGCTTATGAAAGTGACGTGAAATCCTGCTTCTTGGAAGACCATCCCACAAGCTTATCTTGTCCTAGAAATTGTGCACCACCAGAAGTACTTTTTTTGTGTATCAAAACACCCTGCATGATCAAAATCTGAATAGGCCGTTAGAAAGAAACCGGTTTCCCTCGGATACCAGAGTCCCAAATGAATGGTTATCTTTAGGTACCGAAAGATCCGTTTAACCTCCTTGAGGTGCTTTTCAGTGGGTCGTGCTTGATATCGTGCACAATAACATGTAGCATGATGAATATCAGGTCTGCTTGCTGTCAAGTACATGAGGGACCCGATCATGGAACGATATCTCGTTTGATCTATGGGTAATCCCTCCAAATCAGCATCTAGGGATGTGGTTGATAATGGTGTCCCAATGGGGTCACATGATGTCATACCATGCTTTGTGATTATCTCTTGACAATACTTGGCTTGGTTAATAAAGATACCACTTGGGGATTGGTGAACTTGAATTCCTAGAAAGAATTTTAGTTCGCCCATCATAGACATTTCAAATCTGCTGTGCATTACTTTCTCAAACCATTTTGAAAGTTTTGGGTTTGTAGACCCGAAAATAATGTCATCAACATAAATTTGCACAAGCAGAATGCCATCCCCATATTTATAAGTGAACAAAGTTAGATCAATGGAACCTTTTGAGAAACCTTTGGAGACCAAAAATTTCGATAGCTCGTCGTACCACGCCCTTGGAGCTTGCTTGAGTCCATATAGTGCTTTGTGGAGACGATACACCTTGTCAGGATAATGAGGATTGACGAATCCTTCCGGATGCGTGACATAGACTTCTTCCTTCAAAGGACCGTTAAGAAACGCTGTCTTTACGTCCATTTGATAGACAATGAATCCCTTATGTGCAACATAAGCAAGGAAAATCCTGACCGCTTCCATTCGAGCTACTGGTGCAAATGATTCTTCAAAATGAATACCCTCTTTCTGTCTATACCCTTTAGCTACTAGCCTAGATTTATTCTTGATGATCGTGTTCTCTTCATCCATCTTGTTTTTCAGATCCAACGAAGATTTAATGGAGTCACATCGTATGGTCTGTCAACAAGTTCCCAGACTTTAAGTCTTTCAAATTGTTGAAGTTCATCAGTCATCGATTTGATCCAAGCATGATCAGCCATGGCTTCTTTGATGTTTTTCGGTTCAGCTGTACTCACTGCGAGTGCAAACATACAAACATCGCCATCGGTTGCGAGTTGTCGTCTTGTACGAACAGGCTGTAAAGGGTTTCCAATTACGTGAACCAAAGGATGATCTCGGGTCTAATGATGTGTTGAAGGATGTCGTTGATATAATGTATGCATATTTGACGGATCAACATGGCGAGTAGAAGACTATCCAGTTTCGTGTACCGGTGTACCAAATGGGTTGATAAATTCGTCAGTGTCAGATAATGCATCGTCTGCTTGATTTGTGTTCTCTGGAGCAATGACAGTAGTTGTGGATGTTGTAGGATCGATTGTTGAAGTGATATTCTGAGGAGGTAAATCTGCAGCAACCCGTGTTGAAGTAGATGAAGTTGTATCCTTTTGTTGATGATGATCGGTATCATCATTCGTATCATGAGTGACAGCCGAAGACTTCGATACAACTTGTTTCTCCCCCATGAAATATTCATCATACATTGGTCCATATAACATTTCCAACTCTTCAATTGTCGTGTCGACTGTCATATCAGCTCTAGGAACATTTTCTGGAACCAGCGTTGAACTTGACGGTTCATTGCTGTGGTCTTGAGTTCCGAGTTCCGTGCGGTTGTGAACGAAAGTCGATTGTCATTGTGGAGCGGGACTTAAACTGTTTTGTTCAAGTGTCATTTCTTGTAATTCATCAAATCTAATGTGAATGGTCTCGACAATCAATTTTGTTCTCTTGTTGTATACTCTATATCCCTTTGACTGAGTTGCATATCCCATAAGAATACATGCATCACCTTTCTCTTTCATCTTGTCCAAATTTTCACCATCTTGAATAATGTAACAAGTACATACAAAAACATGAAGGTGTTTGAGTGAAGGTTTTCGATCATGAATTATGTGATATGGTGTCTTTTCGTGTCTTGGGATAATTAAGGAATAGTTTTGTGTGTAGCATGCGGTTGACACGGCTTCGGCCCAAAAGTATAGTGGAAGTTTTGAAGCGGATAATAATGTTCGAGCAGCCTCAACTAAAGTACGGTTTCGTCTTTCAACAACTCCGTTTTGTTCGGGTGTTCGAGCAATAGATGTTTCATGTTCAATCCCTTCGGTTTCAAAATAGTTTCTCAGTTTTGAATTCAAAAATTCTGTACCTTTGTCAGTACGAACCACTTTAACTTGAGCTTGAAGACCACGTTGTATCAGTTTAAGAAAGCTGATGAGAACTTCGGGTGTTTCATCCTTGGACCTCAAGAAGTGAGTCCATGTGTACCTTGAGTAATCATCGACAATTACCAGAATATATTTCTTTCCATTGATACTCTGAACTCGCATGGGACCACACAGATCCATATGAAGAAGATCTAACCGTCCTTTTGAGCTTGGTGTGGTTTTTGTCTTGAAGCTACTTCGTTTAGCTTTACAAAGCTCACAAGAAGAACAAAGATGATCTTTGATGAATTTCAAACTTGGAAGGCCTCTCACAATATCTTTCTTGGAAAGCAGGTTGATGGTATCAAAGTTGAGATGAGAAAGACGTTGATGCCATAACCATGCCTGAGTCGTTGAAGCTTTAGCCATGAAGCAAATGGGAGTTGATGAAGTTGTGTCTTGGAGTGAAATTGTGTAAAGATCAGTACCCCGTGTACCGGTAAGTAAGTCATTCCCATCATAATCACGAACAAAACATGTCTTCTTTTTGAAAGCAACCTCCAAATCCGCATCACAAAATTGACCAACCAAGAAAAGATTGTGATTGAGCCCTTCGACGTAGTATACCCTTTTGATCGTAATATTCCCCTGAACCAAATCTCCATATCCTAGGATCGGTGCAAATTGATCATTTCTGAATCGGACCGTACCCAGGAACTTCTCCACGAAATTAATTAGAAGCTTGAGATTCCCCGTCATGTGCTTCGTGCATCCGGAGTCCAGTATGAAAAGAATTATTTGTATCACCTGCAGAAGAGTTAGAACACGATGGAGAATTTGCTAAATTGGATACCACAGTAGTTGTGAGAGTAGAATCATTAGTGTCCTTATCAACATTTAAAGGCAAACTAACACTTGTTTTCACATTTTCTGTCCTAGCTTTCGGCATCCATTTATATCCTGGAGGACATTGATTAGCAAACCACCATTTCCAAGACTTTCTAGCAGACTCATATAATTCCTTAATTTTGCTTCTAGGGTTCTTAGTGGTGGAGTCTGATGCATTACTTTTCTTAGTGGGGGTTGCACCAGAATGGTTCACTTTGCGTTTGGGTTTACTAGCACTAATAGGCATCGCAACTTGCTTCTTAGTTCTAGTATCTACGCCTTTCACAAGTTTCATAGCACACATTGAATGATTAGCATTAGCACACTTTCCACATTTGACACAAACAAATTTCACATTCGTAGCATTCAAATCATTCACAACATTCAAATCGTCATTACATGCGATAACAGACTTTTTATTCTTAAAAACATTCAAATTCCTAGGGTGTTCTTCTACTTGCTTCATCTTCCCTTGATTCTTGTGTTTCCAGACCTTATCATTCACTTGAGTGCTCTTAAGCTGAGGCCGGCTAACACTAGTAGTGGAGACTATTCCTGTAGTAGAAGTCACACAAATATTAGTGTTTCTAGAAGTCTGAGGCGAGTGAGTATTTTTGTTTGTGGGCTTAGTGGACATTCTATACATTCCTGGTTTAATCACATTATTGTGCTTAACGCTTGGTGCTATAGGATTCATTATGGGTTGATTCTGTGGTAACCTTTCCTTTCCATCCATCTTGGGGGCAAACACAGGTTC
Organism: Glebionis coronaria; assembly: GCA_025667525.1. Lineage (NCBI taxonomy): Eukaryota > Viridiplantae > Streptophyta > Magnoliopsida > Asterales > Asteraceae > Glebionis > Glebionis coronaria. The sequence continues at coordinate 424,991,283 of CM046879.1, read as the reverse complement.
TGCAAACGAGGAATTTGATAAAGCAGATGGTTTTCCCAAGATAGAGGATCTATCTACTTTAGAGGCATTGGGTTGTCTAACAACAGGTTTCTTAATGCTAGGTTCCACGATTTTCCCACCCATTTTAGCAACGAGTTTCTGCAACTCTGCTATCGCTCTGTCCCTGTCTTGTAATTGAGCTTTCAACCCTTTAATTTCCAAATTCTGTTCATTCATTTCTCGAAATGTTTGGGAAAGTTTTTCTTGCAATTTATTATCATGTGGAAAACTACCAACGTCTTTTTGCAAAGCAAGTTCAAGAGAATGACAATGTTTTTGAAGGAAATCAGTTTTGTGTTGAAGTAGCTCAAAAGCCTTTTTGTCAACATTTTCTTTACGTTTCGAAAGCTCAATTTCAAGACGTTCACATTCTTTGATCTTATCAAGATATTGGCATGCAACTTCAGAATATTCATCAATATCAGCACAAGATGTAAAATAAGCACACATAACATCTTTAGAAACGCATTCTTGCAAGAGTAAATCATATTCATCTGAGAAATCTGACTTCTCCATTTGAAGATCATCAATGTGTTTCTCAAGAGATTCAACATATCTTGAGAAATCGGGCGTGTCCACTCAGCATTTTCACATTTTGCCCAATCTCTTTCAACAATAGATTTAACATTATCTATGTGGTGTTTAAGAATACCTAATGTTTTCCTACTCTTGCTTTTAGATTCATCTAGAGGGAGGTAGTTTATGTATTTGTAAACATTAGATTTCTTAGGGGCAAATGCTTTCTTCCATTGAATTCTCTTTTGTTTGCATTCTAGCAACACTTCCTCACGAGTTTTCTGAGTTTGTTAGTTGAAAAGACCATAAAGACTATTCTCATAAGCATAATTATATGGTTTTACAAACTCCTTATTGACAAGAGGTTGACTATCATCATCCCAAAGGGCAGTCTCTTCACTATCGGCACTAACAGGCATGCAATCAAGATCGGTCCTTTCAGTCTCATCAAGATAAAGACACGGGTTCGCAGCTTAAGTTTTGGCAAGGTACTCAGGACTTGCAAAGCTAGCTTGACCCGACGGAGGTGCTAGCATTCTGACGGATTGAATAGAATCATGCGTTTTATAAACAACTTTCTTCAAAAATTCGACTTGTTCTTCTAATTTTGTTACTTTTTCAGTTTCTTTATCGTATCTACTTTTGAAGTCTTGTTTTAACGCATCTACCTCTTGTTTCTTATCCTCAAGAATTTTAGCAGAATCAGTATTGGTCATAAAGAGCTTTTGTTTAAGTTTGTTAACTTTGGTATTTGCAAGGTACGTTTTTTGACGTTCATCCATTAAGAAAACATTATATTGACGCTTCTATTTGGCTAATAACTCAAGAGTGGTATTATATTTGTTTTCAAAATCGTCCTTTTGACTTTTTAACGCACTTCCCTTGTACCCCTCAAGCTCTTTGGTTTTCTGAAGGAGCTCGTCTCTATAGCTTTCAGTCATCTCACCAGATTTGATAAGAGCAGATTTGCATTCTTCAAAACTTTGTGTGAGCGTAACGTTTTCCTTCTTTAATTGCTTTTGACTCTTTTTATTTTCAGTGACATCTTTTTGTAAAGTAGCAATTAAATTAGCAAGCGCAATACGTTCCTCTTCATCATATTCATTTGCATGTTGATCATCCTCAGACTCATTATTGCACATGTCTGATGAATCGGGTATGTTATTGCTATCAACCGTTTCCATCATACACGTGTCATTAATGGCATTGGGTAGATCACTATGCTCAGGAATGTCACCAAACACATTATATTCATCAGTAGTGTGTACCTTATCGATTGGCTTAGTGTCAAAGATAGGGCCATTGCCATCTTCAGTGACTTTGAGAACTTCTTTAACCTTTGCCATGTACGAGTAATGTGCATCAAGCTCTTGATCAGAATCTTCATCATCAGTATCATCAAGCATTGCTCCTTCCTCAGCTGACAATTTAACCCCTGCTTCCATCTTTTTGCATATCAACATCTTTTCCTTATGATAACCAGAGTCTCTAACCCGTTTTGGCTTCCTGCATTCCTTTGCCATATGCCCATAACCTTGGCAATTAAAACATTGAATCCCACTCTGCTGAACCACTTGACTTCCAATAGTTTCCCTATTCCCAGTAGCAGCAGCAATCCTCTGAGTATCATACTTGGCAGTTTGTCGATCATACCTTGCAGAACCCTCAACATGTGTTGGATTATGTCGATCATACCTAGAAGGACTTTCACCACGTCGACGTGTGTCATACCTTGGAGGACTCTCAACATATCGGTTCTTTGTGTTAGATGAAGTACGAAGATTTTTGTTGGTGGGTTTGTAGATTTTCTTGTAAGTCTTCATTATGTAAGCAATTTGTTGTTTCATCTCTCGGTTCTTTTGAGCTTGGTCTTCATCACTATCTTCTTCAGATGATGACTCAGATGGTGGTGATGGTGCTCTTGGCACTTTACCTCGAGATCTTGTGGATGATGAAGACTTAGATGATGTGGAATATCGTGGTGAAGATGATGTAGTGGAGTATGGCTTAGGAGCACGAGAGTGATGATCTTGAACATGTTGTTTGGTAGTCACTAAAGCAAGTGGATTAGCCGTCTTGGCAACACGTTCAGTTCGAATCTCATTTGCTTCATTCTGAAATTGCTTCAAGATGTCAAAGAGTCGATGATATGAGACCTCGTCTAACTTTTCTTGTTGTTTCACCAAAGTGACGAACCGTGTCCACTCGGTTTGAAGTTGTTGAAGAAATTGAACATTGACTTGCATGGTGAAGACTTGCAGATTATTTCTTGTCATGTCATTCATCATCTTATAAAACCTGGAGTAGTAAGAGTCAATTGATTCTCCATCCCTTGAAGTAAACTTGCCAAAATTCCAAAACAAGTTTGTTTTGACATCTTATTTGTTGAGTGATTCTCCTTGTTGCAAGCGTTCAATCGCAGTCCACATTTCATGTGCTGTCGGGCATGCATCAACCGTGGAGTAAATATCATCTCCAATCCCACTTAAAACCATATAGATGGCTTCCTTCTCCGCATCATGCCAAGCACAATTTTTAGGTGTGAGATCGGCTCTTGTTTCATCACGTTCACTTGCAGGTATTGGATCAGTAGTATCTGTGGCTGCTCTTGGAGGAATTGAGATTTTCTTGAATACATATGGTCCATGAGTAATACATTTCCTCAAGGCATCACCATTGGGTCTTGTATCAAGATATCGTATGAAACGAGATTGCCATTGAGCATACCGACCAGACACAAGCATTGGTGGTCTCTCTTTATTACCCGCCACCATGATATTGTTGTTTGTGACACGATATTCGAGAGTAGAATCCATCTCAATATTCTCTGAAATGATGAAGTGAATATGGATCTTAAGTAGATATGATGTGATTGAGTTGTTGAAATTCCGAAAAATGCTATTTTTTTCTCAGTCCAACATTAAATTCCTCTGTCCGACAAAACGGTAGACCAAAAAATTTTGTATCGCCAAATTTTGAAATTGATCTAGAAATGTCATAAAACTAGTATGGAAAAAATTTGAATTTACTTGACGGAAAAATTTTAACTCTTTTTTTTTAATCTTCGTGTAAACAACATTCCAAAACTAGTCTAGATGGTGGCTAAGTCTAAAAAATACTCGAAAAATTTTGGCTAAACAGATCTCAATATCCCATCGCAATTTTGTCCCATCGCAATGTTGTCCCATCGCAATGTTGTCCCATCGCAATGTCTGTCGCAATATCCTATCGCAATGACCCCTGTCGCAAGAACCCTGTCGCAATGACCTTGTCGCAATATTCCTATCGCAATCTCAGTCGTAATATCCAATCGCAATCTTCAATCGCAATCTCTAATCGCAATCTTCAATCGCAATAACCAATCGCAATCTTGAATCGCAATACCAATCGTAATCTCAATCGGAATGATAAACCCTAGCGTATTGCGATGGAAGGCAAGGGAATTCTGTCGCAATGTGGGTATTTTTTCCGAAACTTTAGCTAAAAAATGAGATTTTTCGCCAAGAAAAAACGTGATTTTACCCAAGCTAAAGCAACCAAATCCCTACCACAACTATGAAGGAGATGTGTATCAAGATTTAGAGCACGGAAAACACACAAAAACTGAATTCGTGAGATGAGAAAGAGATTAAATCTTACGAATCAAGTAAAAACACAACCAATCACAAATCTACCCCATGGCGATTGATACCAAATGTTGTCCCTTATATTTTGATAATAGAATAGCACGAATTAAAGAAAGAAAATAGATGAAGAAGATGAATTCTTGAGAGAGAAAGTAGTGAGAGAAAGTAGAGAGAGAGATGATTAACTTTGGGAATATTAGATTAGAAGTAAGAAAAATGAACAACCAACCATCCTAACATGCTAGGAGGGTAATATATATAGTCCACCCACATGCGGGCTTTAATGGACTATATATTGGGTCGGGCTTGTCTTTTGGACTTTAATTAGTTTAAATTCAAGCCCGTAAACCACGACTAATTAACTACCTATTACAACGTTCTAACTAATGTTACAATAATAACCTATGACCGAGCATTCTTGTTTGACTCAATATTTTGAGGCTAACAATGGTGAAGAGTGATTGTTTGAGTTTCCCAAATCGAACCCCGGACGAGTCCTACAATGCAGATTACTAAGATGCTGGAGACCATGCACAAAGCACGTACTAACTTCATATTCCTGTGCAAAACATACTAACGGGGGTCAACATAAAGTTGGTGAATTTACAGATTTTAACAATTAATTAGTTTGGACATACAATAATCATAGAAGTAATAATGCACAAAGCATTCTTACTAATATGTAGATAACATTTGTTTATTATTAGAAACTAAAGCTTAACCTCAGTAGTCCTCAACAGATGAGGACGTAGTGTATTACAAAAAGACACCCATTCCAGTTCCAACATGGTATACGTTTGTTTTCCCGGCCAAGGCATAGTGAGCATGACTCACCCAGACGGGGATGGTCAATCCCTAATAGATCTATTTATAACATTCGGGCGTTTTACAACAATTTAACAGTTTCAATAATAATCAATCATAGTCAAGTTTATACAATCCAGTTGTGTCCATTATATGTTTGCATATTTTCTTTCCCAAAAGGGAAAGTTTTACCAAAAGTTTATACGAGGCTGTAAACTCACCTGGGAGTAGGCAATTGCTGTTTAATACTAATATCCAATTAAAGCTCACACCAAAGTTATGCCTAATCAGATAGTACAGTCTTAATAGATAGTACAAAGAACATATATGTATGCTTATACGGATCTTAGTCAGTTCATTTATACTACGGTATTTATCTAAATAACCGTAGTTCAAGTATCATCAATATTCATTTAACTTATTTATATAAGTTCCATCTTTAAGTAAACATAAAATGTTTAACTATTGATATCAATTAGCATACATGTAATTATAATAATCATTCACATACAATTAAGTTTCTTTATTTAAGTGGACATATAAGGTCTTACATAAAATATTAATTTACGTTTTTATGTTCAAGTATTATAATCATTCATTTACTATTATTATGTAAACATAAAGATTTTACTTAATATTAGTTCATGTTCGTAGTTTATGTATTATACTCATTCATTTAAACATTAATATTAAGTTTCATATTTTAAGTCAGACGTATGATGTTCTGCTTAAATATTAACATTCAATTTATCCATCGTTCTTATAAATTTTATTTTTCTAAAAGTATATAGGTTTATGTATGAGTATTACATATTCATAGTTGTTTATACATTCATTTCCTAAAGTAAATATAAATATTATAAAAAAATATAATATTTTATTTAACTTTAAAGTTTCCATTAATTATTTTAATATAAAATAATTTAAACTCAAGAATTTATATCTTAATTCTTATGGCCTAAGTATTTTAATTATGTTTCATTATAATTAAAATAGGTTTTAGGGTTAGGGCTTGTTAATGTTTCAGAATATGGCAAAACTAGTCCCTCTATATTTTTAAACAATATAACTTTCGGATTTTACATATTTAGTACCTAGGGCTTGTTAAAGTTTTGGGTAATGGCAGATTTAGTCCCCCTAGTTATATCTAGGTTTTGTAGCTTTACTTAAAATTACAGAAACAGCCCCTAGGGCTTTTTTAAGTTTCGACAAATTACAAAAGTAGTCCTTAGGGTTTTAAGATGACAAAATAACTTTTAGAAACTTTCCAAAATGGTCCTTAGGGTTTTATTTGCCACGGATAGTATTTATTAAACCTTAGACTTTTGGATATTTACGTTTTTAGTCCTTGTATTTACTAATTTATCAAAACAAGTTTTGTAAGTTACGGTTTTAGTCCTCAAGTTTTATAAATTGTCATTTTTGTCCAAAAAGTTTTTATGAGTTATATTATTATTATAAAAACTTTTATTTTAATATTAAAACTTTATATGGGCTCATTAAATGGGCTAAACACCTAATGGGCTATTTTAGTGGGCTGAAATATATTCCAAGTCCACTAATTTATTTAAATGGGCCTTTAAATCATTTATTGGGCTTAATACATTTTTAAGTCCTTTAATTAGTTAAATGGGCCTAAGTGTAATCTTAGGTCCATTTAAGTTACTAAGATTTATAAAATGGGCTTATTGGGTCTATTAAGTTTTAGATTAACATTTCATGGACTTAATTAGTCCATTAACATTACTTTATGTTTTATATATGTTTTTACTTAGGATATTCTTATAAGCTTATTATGAGCTTATTAATGTTTAGTTTTAGTTCTAAATAGATGAATAAAACTTAAAGTTTGTTTTATGTGTTATACCAAATTAGATCTAGGTGTGTTATAAGGTTACAAGTAAGTCATAGGCCCTAGTAGGAGCTTATATCCCACGGCCTACAATAGTTATAGCATATTAGGATAAGTCAAGTCTCATTTTAAGGTTGCATGTAATTTATAAGTGTTACAAAATTAGATCAAACTATGTACACATTAAGAAAATAAGTCACAAGTCCAAAATATGATCTAAATTATGTCTAGACCTAAAAATCAAACATAGATCCATGTACACTCATATATAGCTCACGGCTATATTTTTAGATCTTGGTATTTCTAAGATGTCACTTTAACTAGTTTTTAAGTCTTGTAAATATTTACAAAAACACATCATGATTATCTAGGTTACATGCATGTTTCCAAGACTACTATTATTCCAAGAAACAAGGTATAGCCCACGGCTATATTGTTTTCTCCCAATATTCCCATAAGATCTACTAGCTTATTTCATGTGTATCATGTTAAGTTAATACTTATCACTAGATCTAGGTTTATATAAGCATGCATGTACATTTAACCTATTTTAGGTCTTGTGTAACCCACGACTACATTTATACACATAAGTTGTATTTGTGATTTTTAACATTCCATTTAACATGTTACATTTCATATTCCATTATTCAAACTTAGAAAACAAATCATATAGTCACCACTAAATTTTGCCGTGACCTTTAAGGTCATGGTTTTCATGATCTTTAAGTTGCACAAGTTCATTTTATGAGATCTATGGTTATTGGTTAACCAAAGTCCCATAGACAAGATTTATAACTCGTGCAAGGTTTAGATTTATAAAACGTTTTATTTGGTTTTTAAATCAAGTTTAAAACATAACACATAAGTCATAAGTTTCTTATTCAAAGATTTTAAATCATGAACATGATTTGCATAAATATGTCGTGACCTATAAGGGTCATAGCTTTATCAAATCTTGATTTTAACATGTTATTTACTTGTGTTTATAGGTGTATGATGATGCATGCATGAAAGAATGAAAGAATATGATGTGTATACCTTTCTTGGCTAAAGGTACCAAGAATGATCTAGATGAACAAAGAGGTTTGAGATCTACTCAAGGTGATGAAGAAAACCCTAATACAAACCAAGCCGTGGCCTTGATGATTTAGCTAGGGCTTGTTTATAGTGTCTCCAAGAGAATGATACTACTAATGATTTTTAGTAAAGATAGGGCAAGGATCTTGGTGGATTTAATACTTGGTTTTTGGATGTATATGGCTTTAAGCCGTATGATTTGAGAGAAAAGATGGTAAGAGAACAAGTTTGGATTGCATGTGTGTGAGAATGTGTGTGTTTCAGCTTAAAGAGGAGAAAGGGAAGGGAATGCAAAAGGCATGATTTCCTAGGTAAGAACACTTGTGCCAAGTGTTGGCTTTTGTGTTTCCCATGCATCCCTTCTCCTTCCACATGCCCTTGGTGCCGTGTAAGGCTATCCAAAAGAGGGGTGGGCTTGTGCTGGGCCTATGTTGGGCTTACACACAGTGGAGGGTGATGGTCTTGGGCTAGTCCAAGGGTTTGAATATACCCTTAGTTCACTTACACACATATTGTGGCTAAATACTTACTTATAGTATATTTCCAAATTGTCTTAAGTGTGGTACACACAGTGTTAGTTATAACTTCATTACTTGTTTTTCCTAGTTGTATGATCATGGTTTTAAGTTATGAAGCTATTTTCAACAAAGATGAATGTAGAAGTATAGTTACATGATAGACATGTTAATTCACATCTTAAGGAAACATAACATATGAATAAGTGTTCTAGGATTATTGGGTGGAAATCTATTATATAAAATCATGGTAAAATCATGGATTTTACAGTTAACACGATTTTTGTTGATTTATCGAAAATAATTAATAAGATCCGTAAATGTTCGAAAAATCTTTGTTTATACTTTGGTCAAAATTTTCTTAGTTGAAAAGCAAAAATTGTCGTTTCAAATTTCAAGTCATGGTTTAAATGGTTTTCCTCAATTCCTCTTAGGTTGTCTTGAGGTATACACAAACATTTACTCTTAGGTGAGTTTAGTTAATTGACCTGGGTATGAAGGAATGATTCCTTAAAAATCATTTGATAAAATATCCATCAAAACATTTTTGCACTTTCTTTTTGGTATAACCCAAAGCCTTAATGGCTCTAATCTTTGAAGAGTCAATATAGATTCCATTATCTATTAATCATATGGTCAAATAATGTAAAGGATTAAGTCTTTAATCACATGTTAAATACTGAAGGTACATGTTTTCATTGCTCGCCAACTCAGGACAGTCTATAAATGATTACTATCTCCTTCCTACTCTTATAAACAAACAGATGGTCCTTAATGATCACTAACATGAATTTATCAAATTACAGCCTACACACGTGATTCACCCAATTTATGAATGTTACATGTACATCGGTCAATCCAAACGACATAACATGAAACTCATAATGTTCATTACAAGTTCTAGATGTAGTGATTGGGATAGATAATCTTTTTCGCGGACGCGAAGTTGATGATAACCATGCCGTGGGTCAAATTTTGAATATACGCTAGAACCTTGTAAATTATCGAACAAATCTTTCATCTTGGGTAATGGATATAGACTTTGATCGTCAATTTATTCAGCTCATGGTAATAAATAAATATAATGAATGATAACACCATAGCTCTTCATGATGACGAGCTCGGTAGAATAAAAGCCTTCTCCGACAAATCTCTCAGTTTTAATGTAATTCTTTTAATTCAGATGGTGCTGACGTACATTGCACACGCCACAGGTGCAGCACCGGGAATATAATCATTATCAAATTCAACTTGCCTTAATGGCGAAAGTCTAGGTAATTCACCAGCAAATACCTCTTAAAGTTACAGATAACATAAACATCTTTTAATAAATTTACTTTAAGTTCTTTCTAGATTACAAGATCTATAACTAGTTCACAACCATTCATGGTATAATTTCAAGCCTAAATGCGGGATATGGTCATCCATCAAGAATTATTTAGATCACTTTTGATAATCAACATCTTATCTTTTAGGGGAATTCTACTCGAGTTCCCATCAATTAAGATAATGTCGTCATGTCATAATCAATCAATCCATTCTACTGGCACTACAAACTTTTTAGTTTTATTGTCGTCGATAAGATGAGAACTTCTCAAAAGACTAATAATAACTCGTAATCCTTCAAAATTCAAGGATATCTGGAGACATAACTAACATCAAAAGAGTAAGGTCAACGCATAATCTACGCGGGAGAATTTCAAATCAGATAAAGACGGAAACATTTAACGAATGTGAATATATCCCATGTTTTCATAATTTGAGTACGCATTCGAAAGCTCCTCGGATCGTTACCCAGGTCATTCAATAGAAATCTAATCAAAAGAAATGATAGAAACGTCGATGCGCCCAGTCGGGTATTAATACTCGGTAATTAGATACTTTTCCAAAGAATCTCACCACGAGAGAATTGGACAAGAAGGGAATATCAATTGTCAAATAAGACAATTTCCACAGATGATTAAATTCGATTTAGAAAATAAATGGTACGGGCACATATGTAGGTGCCCCTAACAATATGTCTCTATTTGAACTTCTTGTAGATCTCATAATATTTAATGTTTCACAACTTCAAAGAAAATTTAGTGTTTATTAATAATTTCATGGTGAGTACTAATCAGCCTTGCATGGTCCATTCCAAATTGTATGTAGGCGCGCAACTATATACAATTTTTGGATTAACGATGCAATACTCAGTTCGGCAAAACTTTTTCATCATGTTTAAAACATATATATATATATATATATATATATATATATATATATATATATATATATATATATATATATATATATATATATATATATATATATATATATATATATATATATATATATATATATATATATATATATATATATATATATATATATATATATATATATATATATATATATATATATATATATATATATATTCGTGCTTAATCATGTAATAAAATCAAATGATTTTATCAAAATGTTCATGACTATGAAAGCACTTCATTTACAAGATGTTTAATAAAACTCTTATTTCGATAGTAATTTCTTATAAAAACAATGAGTAATCTGCAAAAGGAGTGATGAAAAGTTGTTCACCAAGAACTAACTACAATATGATAGGAAATGAGTATACTCAATTAATCATGAGGTTCATGACCTCGATAGCACTCAAAAAGAATAATCCACAACATAACTCAAATCGAGATGATTACTTGTTTAATGGTTGCATCACCAATGCGAAAATTAGGATGAAGCAATAAAAGATAGATAACATTGATACATGTAGGATTTAGAAATCAAAGGTAGTCTTTTCATTTAATCACAAACAAGTCAAATTTGTACGGTAACACATTACGTGTTGCCATGTCATACAATTCCAAAAACTCATCCTACCAACTGATGTCTTAGTTAAGCTAGGGATGTTAAAAGATACCACAATGAATACTAATCTACAAGAGTCATTAGGTGCTCCACTTGTCCCAGAAGATCCATCGGTCACAATTCAGAAGAAGATTTCTTCAATTTATTTCTTAGACACTGGGCATCCTCGTCATTGGACAATGGCCAAGGAACAACCCTTAACACAAACCAACAATCATTCTAAACCTTATAATTCAATCACAGGACTTGATGACTTCCTCTTAACAATCTCATATTCCATATGGGTTAAATTTTACTTCATTCAAGTTTCGACCAAATCATACTCAATACGATATCCTACCTCATTCTCCAATACTTTTAACCTTATTCTTAGACCTTGAAAGGGTAATAAAAGCTCGATATGAAGTACACTTAATTTCCAATCGTATAGCTCTTACAACAATAGTTATCTAATGAGTCACTAGTATGAAGTGACTCACACATTCAGTTAGACTTCTCGGAAAGATACTAGTGGCATGAGGCTTTTGGGTAATGGTTCCAATGACAGCCTCAAGTGAAACATTTACCTTTTCGATTTCAATTTAAGAATTTGGTGACACCGAATCAGATGACACCTTTCTAGGTGGTAAGGTTTTGTCAAACTCCACTCTATAAGAAAAGATCGTCATGACATCGATATCAGATTTAATCTCGCCAATTCTTCTTCAATATCATAATCAACTAATACCAACATTTCTACGAATATCAACCATTTTTGGGATCATAAATATCCACAACTTGGTTTAGATCTGGAATAGCTAGAATTTCCTACATAAATAGCTTCGATTAATTTGCTAGGGGAGTTAGGGTTTCTTGTGACAATCTACGTCGTATAAATACCTCGTATAAATATTAAAATAATCATCAAACAATCATGTAATCAAATTACATCATATATATATATATATATATATATATATATATATATATATATATATATATATATATATATATATATATAATCTAAGTTATATATATATTAAAATAACATTTCTCAGTCTGGCCTTGTCGGTAACTCAGGAATTCTTCGGCACTGTTATAGTCAAAAGATTTTTAGACATTTTGAGAAAAACGTTTATAGTTATAAGATTTTGAAATGTTTTATTCAAAACCTTGGTTTTAAAAATCTTTCGTTCTCTATCACGAGAGCTCTGGTATCAAATTTGCATAGGTCCTAAGTAATAGTATTTCATACAATTTTACAAAACTTTTGAATGGAAATTATTATTTAAGTGCGGGCCATAAATTCTTGTCGTCTTCCCGAGAATTACCTTCAAGTACCTGAGATAAAACATGTTAAAAGAAAAGGTCAACGAAAACGCCGAGTGAATTCATAGAGTTTAATAAAACCATTAATATATCATCGATATATAATTATTACCGAAAATCATTTTGTACGAATCTTTGTTGCAAATCATAAAATAGGATTTTGTCTTCAAAACCATTATACGAACCAATGTCGTAAAAACATCATACTATACATTTTATAACGTTGTATAGCGTTTAATACAAACCGTTATATAAATCCATAACACGAACATAGTATCAGTAATAAGACCTTGTATTGCTAGTCAAGCTATATATTGTAATTCAGTGCGTATATCAGTATTTTTGTTATTGCATTATTAAAAGCCGCATGACATTGCTACCTTACTATAGCAAACAATGGGTAGCTAACCCGTAATTCAATTTGCCCATCTAAGTTAGCGTGGCGTCACAAATATCACGCTTAGATAAATCTTCTCATACATAAATTCGCTTACCACTCAAGGCGGCACGACGGGTATCAACCATCACATCGCGAACTGGGGTGATTTTCCCCAAATAGTACTATTATATGCATAAGCGTCTACCAAATCCCGGTAGTTCACAATTCATGCTAATGGTACTTTTAGTGACATAACCTAACTAATACTAATCCATCTCATTTCATTCATCGGGTCATGTAATCATTCATCGGGTCATATAATCATTCGGGTCCATATCAGCAAGCAAATAATCGGGACAACTGGTGTCCTATTTTTATTAAAACTAACATGTTATCTCCCTCTCGGGTTTATAGAACATTTCATAAAACATTTAAAAGAGTGTGAGACTATGAACTCACGTTGATTGGGAAAGCCGGGTTATCGGCGATTCGGATGTAGGATATGTGCTTCAATCACGGAAACCTAGACAAATAATACTCGTCTTAGGCTCTTATCCAATGACTTTATAAAAACAATGGCTATGTATATATGATGACATTATAAGTATGATGATGATCAAGTGGGATTTTATCTCTTCATACACATTATAGTGTTATGTGCTAGTCAAATTTTTGACTAGTTACACTAGTTTCACTTATTTGTATATTAAGGCCCAATAAGCCCATTAAGGTCCAATACATTACATTAGCCCAATAATACTTTTAATATCAGGCTATACTCATATGTTGGGCCCAAGTGGGTTAAGCCCAATGAGTTTGTCCATTAGTGTTTAGCCAAACTAGTTGGGTTAATAGTCCAATAAGGCTACTTTGGCCCGTTAATGTCCATACGTCATAAAGCTCAAATTTTATCGGTTTTCACTTGTCAAATGTACTTACATATCAGTAGATGAGTTATAAAAAGTTTACATTAGACGGGTCCGACCTTCTAAGTTTTAATTGGCGAAAACGTTAATCTTTCGGTTTTAGCCGAAAAGACGTGAAACTTATGTATGTAGTTTTATAACTTATAAAACATATCAATTTGTAATTTTTATAAAATTTCACATTTACTCATCAAAGTATATACTTATTTATAAGTAATATATAAGTTAGTGGTTTTAGGTATACATTTTATATTAGTTTTACTTGAGTGCTAATTTTAAATATATACTTTCATTTTACAAATCTGATTATGAAATTCACTTTAACCATTTTTACCATATCTTAAGTTCTAAAAGGAGATAGAAGCTCATTTTTGGGCAAACTACATAATATTTGCTACAATTAACTCCTGTTTAGCTACTGCTCAATCATCCTCCAAATATCTCTAACAATTCGTCCAAAATAGACTATACAGATTTGAAGTTCAATAGTGTTTTGATCATATCTCACTCATTTTATGGATTCCATTGAGTGGCCAACTCTCACATATGTAAAAGTCACATACCTTACTGTATATTAAATTATCCAAGTCATTTTAACAAGTTATCATATGGTTCTTTACTATTTTATACATCCTACAATCCTAGTCATGATTTTAACATCTTTTCATGTAGCTTTTAATCTTTTTAACCAAATTTATCAACAACAAATCCCCAAATAATATTTTGATCACCATTAATCATCATATACATATACATAAATGAGGAAACTACAAGATTACATTTACAAAATAACAAGAAAATGGAAGGAATGATCTTGTTACCAACCAAGATAGTGAAAGTTAAGATCAAGGCTTGGTTTTTGATGACAAATCATGTGATAAACCAAGACCATCTTCAAGATCACCCAACTATAAGAACACCTTGTGGAAAATCAGCCTTGAACCTCATGAAAACTCCTTTTCATAGGTTAAGATCACCTCCAGTCTACACGTCTTCAAAGGGTTTTCATCTTGATCAAGTTTAAACACAAGATTTATGGTAGAAACTTGATCAAATGATGGTGTTTTGTGGTGGTGAAAGGGACGACCATGGGAGCTAGAGAGAGAGAGAGAGAGAGATTGAGTTGTTTGCATGTGAGAAATGAAAGTAACTAGTTTATGTTTAGTGATTTCTAAGAGTTTGCTAGTAGTTTAGGTAGTTTAAGGACATGTGTCCTTAGACATGTATAAAATTGACACCTTGTGAGGTGTGTTGGCCAAGTTTGCCACCCATGGTGAGGGGGTGGGACAAGTATAACTTGTGTTATCCCCTATTAATTTACGGATACTCCTCGATTCTAGTTTCCTCTATTTGCGTGCCCTCGGGTCGTTTTACGAAAAACGTTTTTATAAATTATGAATAAAAGACACAAAACGAATCTAATAAAAATTATGTCATCAAAAATGGAATTCAAAAACGTAAATACGTAAACCTAGGGTTTCCGGTTTAGTCGTAGAAGACGTTAAATTATGCACGTAAGTCCTAATATCTTCTCGTAAATTTGTGAGTTTATGAACCAACACAAATTTAAAATTCCAAAATAATATTCAAGGATAAATTTATTTCCTGAAATGTCGGACTGTCACCAAAAACGGTGTATGTAAACGTAAGCACGTAACGTAGAATTCTCCGGTTTTAGACGTAGTCGATGCTACTTTAAGATGTAAACTCAAATTTCTTCCCAAAAATGAGTGAGTTCATGATATAATATTAAAATAATGTTTTTAAATAATACTTGAGAATAAAATATCGACCATATATTGACGGATTGTCACATAAACGCTGTTGGAAATATCTATTTAGGTTAAATATTTAGAATATTATTTATTAATATTATGTATTAGTTTATTTAAATAGAAGATACACATGTTTTATTTGTTCTTATCTCTTTTAAACCCTAATCCTTAGTCTATAAAAGGAACAAGGGTCTTAGGTTTTATATAACTTTCATTCACAATGTAAACCTAAAGCGTGTGTTGCACTAGACGTGGGATGAATGTATACACGTCTAGTGGTTGTTGATTATTAATATAATTAGCAACCCTTTGATTAATTCTTGTGTTATTGTGCCTAAACACCTTGTTTCCTAATTGTTGTTCTATTCCGCTTTGATTGTTATTCATATGAACAATGGTTATGCCTAGCAGCTAAAAGATTCGAGGAAACCAAGGTTTCCATAACGGGATAGCACATTACTCAAATCATAGATAACGCATAAAAATCGCGTCATTTAATAATAAAGCATTTTCCATTCATGAATATCAAATTACATAGGTCCTCAGGTCATAATATGTCATACAAATTTAAAAAACATTTGAATGGAAATTTTTATTTGAATGCGGGCCATAAATTCTTGTAGTCTACCCGAGAATTACCTTCAAGTACCTGAGATAAAACATGTTAAAAGTCAGAGAACGCCGAGTGAATTCATAGAGTTTAATAAAAACCATTAATTTATCACCGGTATATAATCATTACCGAAAAGCATTTTGTACAATTCTTTGTCGTAGGCCATAAAATAGGCCAAAAACAGTTTATACGAATCTTTGTCGTAAATCATAATATAGGCTTTTGCCTTCAAAACCATTATACGAACCATTGTCGTAAAAACATCATACAATACGTTTTATAACATTGTATAGAGTTTAATAAAAACCGTTATATGAAAACGGTTATGTAAAACCAAAACACGAACATAATATCAGTAATAAGACCCCGTATTGCTAGTTAGGCAATATATTATAATTCATTTCGTATATTAGTATTTTCATTATTGGATTATTATAAGCCGCGTGACATTGTTACCTTTCTATAACATATATCGGGTAGCTAACCCGTAATTCCTTTGCCCATCTAAAACAGTGTGTCGTCACAATAATAACGCTTATATAAATCTTCTCATACATAAATTCGCTTACCAATCAATGTGGCACGACGGGGATCAACCGTCAAGGCGCGAACTGGGGTGATCTTCCCTAAATAGTACTATTATATGCATAAGCGTCTACCAAATCCTGATAGTTCACAATTTATGCTAATGGGACTTTTATTGACATAACCTAACTATAATAATCCATCTCATTTCATTCATTGGGTCATATAATCATTCGGGTCCATATCAATAAGCATACAATCGGGACAACTGGTTTCCTATTTTTATTAAAACAAGCATGTTATCTCCCTCGCGGGTTTATAAAACATTTCATAAAACATTTAAAAGAGTGCGAGGCTATGAACTCACATTGGTGTGGGAAGGCGGGTTATCGGTAATTAGGATGTATAGTACGTGCCTCGATCATGGGAAACCTATACAAATAATACTCGGTCTTAGGCTATGCCCAATAATGTGACAACCCGAACCCGTGGTCATAATTTAATATTATTTAATATTATTTTACGAATATTTTTGAAGTTTTTGATGAGTTGAATGATATGAGGGTTGATGGTTTCATTTAAAACCGACGTTGGAGGTCTTATTTTTATCTTTTACTAATAGCGAGGATTATTAGTGATCATGATATCGACTGATGCCCGAGATTTTATGTTTTATTATTTGTTGTGTCGATGTTTATATTTTTGACGTTTTTATTTTAATTGCATAGTAACTCGTACCGGGATCATATTATTATCATATTTTGAGTGTGTTTTAATTTTTGAAAAGTATTTTTACGAAACCCAAGCCTCGTAAATATTTTCAAAATTGACAATTTATATTTTCTACCTTGTAAACTATTTAATTGCATTTTGGATCAAAATTATGCAAAATTGGCAAAATCTACCTCTCTACCCCACTATATAAACATTTTCCACTAACAAAAACACATAGAATATATGTGAAAACAAAATCAAACCCACCCCCTCTCTCCTCCCTCTCTTTACCGTCACCCCCAACACCCCCTTACCATCAAAATTCTTCCATTTTTATCATTATCTAATCACAAACAACACAAGACCCATCTCTAAAATTTCAAGGAGATCATTTTGGTGTAATTTTACACACATGCAAGAACTTTCAAATTTTGATGATGATCCAAGGTGGTTTGATCTATTTTCTTGTTATATAGTTGTTGTTAGTATTATTATATACATATTTTAACTATTGCATGTTTGGATTTTTGAGTGTGTAAATTTTTAAATGATTATTTAAGTGTGTTATGGGTTAGATGATTTGTTTATAATGATAATAGAATGATATTAGAATTATGAGAGTGATTAAAATGGGTTGAAAATTTGATTTAGCATGATTTTTAAAGGGGTGTTTTAGATCAGTAAGTTCAAGGCCAATTTTGGGTACCTTACTGTTTGAAAATGGTTAAACTAATTGCATAGGGTTGTAGAGAATTTTGTTAGCTTCGATTTGATATAAAGTAGAGCTTCTAGCTCCAAACGAGCGAGAAGTTATGATGATTTGATTATTCGTGTACCGGGAGACGAGTATCGACACAATCCGAAGTTGTTGTCGATATTTGGATCTAATCTCGGGGAATATAGAATGAGTTGTGAAAATGGTCAAGGTCTGATGTTTGATTCTAAGCTTACGGTTGTGAGTCTATTTTCAAACCCCCAGTGTCGGATTTATAAACAGGATTGTTTAGAATGGTCAAAATGGTTGTATGAGTCGGTGACGTAAAATTTTCCGGTTTTTGTAGTTCAAAGATGTGTCGGGCAGGGTAATAAGTGTGAAAACACTTATCCTTTTACCACTTACCATTAATAACAAGACCAAAACGTGTATTTTATGTCGTAAAAGTCGGAATTATGCGTAGTTTGTGTTTTTATTGTGTTTGAGGATAAAAATATGAAAAAGGGAGAAAACACGGGCTATCACGAGTTTTCATTGAAGAAAACGAGAAAAGACGAAGTCAAAAGATCAAGAGTGCAAAGAGAACGGAAGTCCAAGGCAAAATTTATCGAAGAAAAAGTCAAAAAACGGAAGTTTAATGAAGTCGAAGAACCAAGTCTAATTATAGAAGAAAATTATAAGACGAGTTCAATTTATATCGACAAATCCCGAGACGGCGTCGAGAAAGACAAAGAATTTAAATCAAGTCGAGACGAGAAGAAAGAAAAAGGAAGCAACACATGCACCTCCCCACCTCCTATATATACCCTCCTAATGACACATTAGGAGGGTTTTAGTTAGTTGTTAATTAGTTCATTTTCCAATTTTTGTAGTTTTAGAGAGAGAAAGTGTCTAACTTTCTCTCACTAGGAAAACTTCATCTTTTATTTTTTTCTTGTTTGAATCTAATCTTTACTTTTTAAAAAGCTTAATCTTGTTTTGATCTTAATCTTCTTCTACCTTTCTTTATTTTTGAGTTGTTTTTTATTCGTGATAATCCTTGATCTTGTTTAATCTTGATGTTTGTGATTAAAAAGTTTATCTTTTTATTCATCTATTAATTTTTATACGATTTGAGCTTTGATCTTATCATGCTTATTGGCTTATTTTGTATTTAGCTTATTTACTTTTAAATTTTCTTAAAGGTTTCGTCTTTTTAAAGTTTGTTTTAAAAAGTTGCTTATTTAGAGTTTTGAAAGTTCTTATTTGTGCTTATTAGCTCTTTTCGTTATAAATTTGGTAAAGTATTGGATTGTGCTTTTCAAAACGGAGCTTATTAAGTTTGTTTATTACGAAATACATATCATCGGAAAACGGTTTCCCCTTTCCGACCAGCATTCCGATACATACCATCGGATTAGGGTTTTGGATTCCGACGGTTATTCCGATACATACCATCGGATTGGGGTTTTGGGATTCCGATCTTCTTTCCGATCGTGATTCCGATTGTAGTGATTATTAGATATTCCGAAGGTTGTTTTTATCATTATTCCGACGCCTATTCCGACGGATCATTCCAATAGCTTTGGGTTGTCATTATTCCGATACTATCATAAATATTCTGACAGGATTTCCTTGGACATATTCCGACGAAGCATTCCGATGGTTTCATTCCGACTGTATTCCGACAGTGCTATTTCGATGGGATTCCGATCATGGACATTCCAACGAGTTTAAGTTTTTAGTTTTACAAAGTTTTAGGTTTTAAATTCACTTTTAAGTTTTTAATCATTTATTTTTAAGTCGTAATTTTTAGTTTAATTTTTAAAGCTTTTATTTTTTACTCAACGACATTTTCATATTTGCTAAAGATAGATAATCAAACCATTTTATTTTCCACCAAGAACGAATGAGTCGCACTTTTAACTAGTAATCAATTCGAAAAGACTGGAATATCAACATTTATTTTATACTTGGCTAAAACCTTGTATTAAATTGCGTCGCTGCCGGCTCTTTTCGTTAAGATTAACGGTTTTTAGTGAGAGACGCGTTGGATTTTGGGATCCGTTCATTTTTTAACGTTATTTTTCTTGCTTAAAAATTTTCAAAAATCCAAAAATTTTTTTTTTCAAAAATCCAAAAAAATAGAAAAACATAAAAAACCAAAAATATTTCTTGTCAATCTTTCTTTTCTTTTTGTAGGTGTGTATGCGTACCCGTGCTCGTAAGAAGAAAGCAACTCAAGCCGAAGTAGAAACTCCACCTATTGTCGCCATGGACAATCGGCCAATGATCGAGCTTTTGCAATCGTAAGTAGAGGGCAATGCCGATGCTATTGTTATACCCGAGATTGGAGCCAACAACTTTGAGCTTAAATTCGGCTTCATTCAAATGGTCTCTGCTCAACCATTCTTGGGGCGTACACTTGATGATCCTCATGACCATATCAAAAGGTTCCTTCAACTCACTAATACAGTCAAGTATAATGGGGTTTCACAAGAGGTGATTCGCTTGCAACTTTTTCCTTTCTCTTTAGAGGGACAAGCCCGGCATTTAAGGAACCGCCACAAAGTATTCGTGGTCGGATTTAGAGACTAAATTCATCAACTACTTTTTCCCACCCTCACGTACTACTGCTTTGCGGAATGAAATCATTAACTTTGAATAAAAGTACGGTGAGACATTTAGTGAATCTTGGGACCGCTTTAAGGAACTTTTAAGAAAGTGTCCACAACATGGTTTTATAAAAGTACATCAAATTAATACTTTTTTACAATGGTTTAAGCATGAATGACCAAGATTCACTAGATAGTGCCTCGGGGGGTAATATTTTGGTTAAGTCTTCTAATGCCGCGTGGGACATTATTGAGAATAAGTCTAGAGTGCAAACTAAGAGTGTTAAGGCTAATGTGGCTAGTGCTAGTACTAGTGATGTCGAGAAGAGAATTGATAAACATACTTCGATTGTTGAAGCACTTGCTCTACAAACCGCTAACAATGCCAAAAACATCAATGCGCAAGTTAATGCTTCGAGTCAGACATGTGAAATATGCGGGGGATCTCATTCATACACCGATTGTCCTTCGACTCATGATAATCTGGAAAATGTGTATGTCGCTACGGTAACTTTTCTACGGGAGGTTATCAAGCACGTCCTCAAGGTGACCGAAATTTGCTCAGTTATCGTTCAAACAACTTCCTTTCACCACCCGGTTTCCCCACTCAAAACCCAAACAACCTCAATCGCAACAATCAAAACCAAACTCGTGCTCCCAATCAACATCAAACCCAAAGAAACCCATATCCACCTCAAGGAAACAACCAAGTTTACCAACAACCCGCTTATCAACCACCTGCTTACCATGCACTTCATCCCACCCAACCCACCGCATTTAATCACGAGGTTGAAACTTACATGAGGACTAATGACGCACTGGTGCATAATCTTCAGCGACAAATCATCAATTTGAAAGGAGATATGGCGAAACAAGGGAATGATCTTTGAGCCGATATGCGAATCTCTTTGACTAGTCAAACGAATGACTTAAGGGATATGATGGCTAGTTTTTTCCAAAGTAATCAAGCCTCTGGTTCGGGTTCTCTTCTGAGTAACACCGTTGCTAATCCAAGAGGGGAGATGAAAGCAATCACCACTCAAAGTGGAAAAGGTTTAAAGGAACCCGAGATTCCTACACCTACACCGGTGATTGTGACAAAGGAAAACGAGTCCCTTTCTCCAATTACTCCACCTTCTACTTCCACCCCTCCACCACCCAAGGATGTGAGTGAGAATTCCATTCCAAAGCCTTCATCTCAACCTAATATACCTTATCCCTCAGGGTTGAGGAAAGATAAGTTGAAGAACAAGGATGATATTCAGGTTTCTAACTTTCTTTAAATGTTTAAACAACTGAATTTCAACATCTCCTTTGCTGAGGCTCTCGCTCACATGCCGAAATATGCTAAAATGTTTAAAGATCTTCCCAGTGACAAAGAAAAGCTTCTTGATATCACTCAGACCCAACTTAATGAGAATTGCTCCGCAGTGCTCTTAAGAAAATTACCAACCAAACTTGGGGATCCGGGTCGTTTTCTCATTCCTTGCAACTTCCATGGGGTAGAAAATTGTATGACCCTAGCCGATCTAGGTGCTAGTATAAACTTAATGCCATTAAGTGTTTGGAAACAATTATCACTACCCGAGCTAGTCCCCACACGAATGACCTTGGAATTAGCTAACCGTACGGTTGCTTATCCTGTGGGGATAGCCGAAGATGTCTTCGTCGGTGTCGACAAATTCACCTTTCCGGCGGATTTTGTTGTCGTTGACTACGAGATGGATCCCCGTGTTCCATTAATCGTTGGACGTCCATTCTTGAGGACCGGTCGCACTCTCATTGATGTAGCTGCGGGCGAATTAATCATGAGAGTTGGTGACGATAAAATCGTCTTCAACATGGGTAAACTTTATAAGCAACCTTATGAACACGAGAGCGTTAATTTCATTGACGTTCTTGATGAGGCTTGTGAAGAGCATTTCAAAGACGCTTGTAAAAGTGGTTCTTCTTCTCTACCTATTGTTGAGACCGTTTCCTCTATTGCTCCCTCAATGACTCAATTGTTGGGAATAAATTAAGGCCAGATCACTTGAGCGTTGACAAGAACAATTCAAGCGTTGACAAGAACAAAGCAAGCGCTGACAGCTCAAGCGTTGACAAGTTAAAGTCAAGCGTTGACAGATTGAAGACAAGCACTGATGGAAGATATAAGCTACACGTTTGTTATATTCTAGAATACTTCTAGTAAGGATAGAAACGACAATGTATTTTCTATGATTATCTTTACCTAGAATAGTTGATACGTAGCTTATTGTACAAGGCTTCTTAGTCTATAAAAGAAGGCCTTTAGGTTAATGTTCAATATCAAGTTTTACATAAGTTTTCGTTCATAAACATCTTTCATTGTAAGCAAGTTCGACATTGATAATCAAAGTGAAAGTTTGTTTATATCTTGTGTGTTCTTGTTTAAGTGTTAAATTCCGCATAACACTTAGATTCGCAAAGCATATACAAATGTTTCTCTACGTGCTATACTTGATCTAATCTCGTATACACAAAGCTAATCGATCTAAGTTTGGGATCCACAATTGGTATCAGAGCCTCGTGGCTTGTGATGCTAGGACCAACAAGGTGTTCGTGTTTCGAGAAGAAAAGAAAAATCCGTCTAGGGTTTTTCTGGACGTTTTTGTGTGCGCAGCAGTATTCAGAAGGTCATAACTTTTGATTGAACTGTTGGATCGTCACGAAATTTTATATGTGTGTTCTACATACATAGATCTAAACATCCACCGGAGGGATTGTCTAGTTTTATCCCCAGGCAAAAGTTATTAAGCGTCAAAGTCAGCAGGGAGTGAATGCAGTTTTCTGTGGACAGCCATGTTCAAAACACGTTTTCTCTTTCGTTAACCGTTGGATCTTCGTGATTTTTGAACTGTAGATTCTTGGCACTTGTGTCTTGAATCTCACCAGAGCGATCTTCGATCTGAGCCCTAATGAAGAAGTTATTCAAGGTCAAAGTTCGCTGGTTAAGGTAATAACGTTTTGCTTTTTCTCATGAAATCATGAACTAAGGTTTTCACAAACCCTAGATCGGCTTTAAAGCAGAAAGTTATGAGTTTTGAGGGCTGTTAAAACACATGAACCAAGGTCGATTTTCAAAATTAGGGTTTTAAAGAACCCTAGATCTGGTCTTAATAGAGCAACAGAAGGACAGTAGTTGCTTGATCACACGTTTTGTCAAAGGACGTTTTAACTATTGCTTCACATGGACGTGTGCTACAAGAAAAGAAGCAGATGTTTGTTTGAAGACAAGACGTGGGATAACTGATTTTGTGGTCACATACGCAGCTAGTATTTGTGTTCTTTTGTTCTTAATGTTGTGTTCACATGGTGCTTCACCTATGATTGGCCAAAACATCATATGTTCACACGGTAAGGAAGCCATGATTGGTTAAGCGCTTCAAGAATTTGAGAGATGAGAAACAAAGCAACAAAGCAAGTGACGTTACAAAGAAACAAAGCAACAAAGCAAGTGACGTTAAATTGCATTTACACGGTTATTAATTTGGGATTATTCAGAATGGAAAACAAATAGTGATTCTGTTCATACGATGTGAGTTTTTCTATTGGTATATCAATATTTGTGTTCACATGGTGAGTAAATTCTGATTGGATGATACAGTTATGGTCATGACGTTGAAAAAGGAGAATATACGCATGTCTGTATAAAGTGAAGATATTCACTTACTGTTTTTATGGAAAGTATTTATCTATTTACAAGGCTGCTAAGCCACTTTTGGATCCTAGATGACGTCAGCAGATAAAAGAGATGTGGACGCTGACCAGACTTACTTTAACGCTGACGCTTGAAAGTTTGACGCTGACAGAATAAGTCAACGCTGACAGCGTTGACAGTGTCGTCCGATATATGAACTTCAACGCTGATAGGTATTGTCCGATATTGGACAATACATCTGTCAAAGATATTGGACAGAAGAGGATATTGGACAACACAAGGTTTGCTGCTGTTGAGAAAATTGGATGTTTTGAGCACACAAAAAGGAGGATTATACACACGAAGGTACATGGAATCTCCGTTTTAATCTAGAATATCATGTTGATATTTATGGCTCGGATATTTTTTGAAAGGGACTAATGATCTTAAACCGAGTTAGCAACTTTTTATGGGAATTTGATGGATATTTTAAACTATGTAATCAGGATAGCCTTGTAAAAGAGTTATCCGTCTTGATGCTTTTACATATGGTATGAAGATGTTATTCCATTAAATTCATCATGAAGAGGTGTTGGCTTAAGGGGAAGAATTCTTATGGTAAGTTTGATGATTGAAGAAGATTTTCGCGAGTTTGTGTTCTATCATATCTTAAAGTCACGCACTGGTGACTTTAAAGGTAACTTGTTCGTGCTTTACATGATTGGTGATGAAGACTTGTCATAAACACTTGAAGGAGTTACATTATCGTGCTCAGTGTCTCACAAAGGATGAGAATATTGACAAGGGATCGAGGTCTACTTATACTTTGTGCCATGAGTATAAGTTCTTAGTCACATGGATAGTACAAGACATGGAACACAAGGTTGGGTTATTCTACTTCTACATCAAAATTACTATATTAGTTGTTCTTCAAGATCGTTACACAGAGCCTACATATGGAGAATCTTCAACATTGCAACATTGTTTACTTCCTTGTTGATGTGACAAAAAGGGGAAGAAATACGTGCTACACTTGAGGGGAAGCAATTTGAAGATCATGTACAACTTACAAGAGATACACATAGAGTTTTGCCACCATCAACTAGGGGAAGATTGTTGGGTCAAAAAGTTGATGTGACAGAAACTCAAAAATGAAGAAAACATGAAGGTATTTGTCTAGGCGTTGACAAGAGCATTCCATGCGTTGACATGTACAATTTAGGCGTTGATAGAATCAAGCATTGTCAAGAGCAATTCAAGCATTGTCACATGCAATTCAAGCATTGACAAAACGTAGACAAAGAAGCTTATGGAAGCTTCTATTTAGATAAACATGCAAAAGATATTCTGCATAAGTTTATTTAAATAGAAGATTTACGTGTTTATTCATCCTTATCTCTTGTAAACTCTAATCCTTACACTATAAAAGGAACCAAGGGTCTTAGGTTTTATTCATTCAATTCATTCACAATGTAAACCTAAAGTGTGTGTCGACTAGACGTGGGATTCAATGTATACACGTCTAGTGGTTGTTCGTTATTAATATAATGGGCAATCCAATTGTGTTTTAATTCATGTTTTGTGCCTAAACACCTTGTTAATGGTTGTTGTTCTAATTCCGCTTTGATTGTTTAATCATATGAACAATGATCATTCCTAGTAGCTTAAAAGATCCGAAAACCAAGGTTTCAACAAGTGGTATCAGAGCTTGTTGAGGAACTTTTGATCTTTGAAGAACACCAGAACCATACACGAACACCAAAACCCTAATTTTCTCAGAAACCCTAAAAACACCAAAACCCTAACAACATCATGTATGAAGCAATAACCTCCTCCTCCTCAGCCTTACCTAACATCAAGATTCCCATGCTTGATGCAACCCACTTTGACCTATGGAAGTTCAACTTTGAACAATATCTGGGGATCTATGACTACACACTTTGGGAGATTATTGAATATGGAAACTCATTCAATAAGGCTCAAAAGATTCTTGATGCCATCACTCAAAGATCAGCTGTTGAAGGTTGCCCTGATGAGGATAAGAAAGAAAAACCTGGAGATGGTAGAGCTGTAGGTGCTGAAGATATTGCAAAGAAAAGGGTTGTCATGAAAGCCCTAAACATTCTGAAAGTTTCTTTGGGAAAAGAAAACCAGCACAAATATAGAGGCTATGAATCTGCTAAGGATCTTTGGGAAGCACTTGAAGTTGCATATGGTGGCAATGCAGACACTAAGGAAGAAAAGAAAAAGCAACTTCTGCATGATTATGCTGTCTTCAAAGCTCAGCCCAATGAGAAACTGAGTAGTGTGAGAAGCACATTGCTTGACATCACAAGCAAGTTGTCCTTCATGGGGACACAAGTTGGTGATGTTGACACCAATGCTACCTTTCTGAAAAGTCTTGGTGAGGCATGGAAGATTGAGGCAAGATCTATTCTTGCCAATAATACTTACAAGAGCTCCTCGTTTGATGACATCTACAACAAACTAAGACTGTTGGAGGATGAAACTCTTTCAGATCATGGAAGCAAATCTAGCACCAGCAACATGGCCTTCTTCTCTCATAGTGAAGGTCAATTCAATCAGAAGGACTCTTATATGCATCCAGTTACTGGATCATCATATGTCAGCGCTGGAACAAGTCCTGTCAACGTCTCCTTTTCAGACGCTGACACATTCATGAATGACTCCCCAAGAGTTAAACCTGCTGGTTTGGATTTGGATACTGTGTGTGCTTATATTGCTTCTTTGCCCAATGGTTCAGTGATTACATATGAGGACCTTGAGCAGATAAGTGATGAGCACTTGGAAGAGATGGACATCAAGTGAAACATGGCTCTTGCTAGTATAAGAGCAAATAGGTGGAATAGAAGGTTCAAGAAGAAGATGACCTTCAATGCTAAAGACACAGCTGGATTTGATAAATCCAAAGTTGAATGCTACAACTGTCATCGTATGGGGCACTTCATAAGGGAATGCAGATCTCCTAGAAGATCTGATGCTGGTAAACCCTCAAGTCAGGTTGTTAAAGCTCAGGATTCCAAAGCCATGGTTGCAGTTCAAGGAATTGATGGTACAGGATGGGATTGGAGCTATCTGGCTAAGAATGCTGAAGAGGACAAAGCTTTGGTTGCTGACATTGAAGAAGAAGAGCATGTTGAATATGCTCTCATGGCACACTCCTCCTCTTCATCTGATAATGAGGTATATGATGATGCTTTTTGTAGCAAAGGTTGTAGGTTAAACACTGATAGACTTAACAAAGAGGTGTTAAAACTAAAAGATGATATGAGCACTGAAAGGTGTAAATTGTCCAATTACCAACTAGCTCTTACTGAAACTGAGAAAACCGTTTTTGAATACAAGAAAATGGAATTTGACTTAAAAGATAAGATCAATATCTTAAAACATGAGCTAGAGGGTAGTATGGATATTAGAAATATCATGACAAAGGTCAATAGAGACCTACAGGCTAAGTTAGATGAGGCCATTAAGAATAAAGATATTGTTGACCTCAAGATTCAAAGATTTGATAGAGCCACCCAAACCCTAGGAGACTGTGTAGCTAAACTGTTGGAAACTCACTTTATGTGACGACATTTAAGAATTCCCATTAGTTATCATAGTCACACACGTTTAGACTAGACTAGGTTCTTGTACTGTTAAGCGTTTCGTGTGTGACTATATATACCCCTCCTTAGCTTCCAAGGAGGGGTGTTGGTTGTGTCACATTTCACTTTAATACATTTTCTCTTATATTTCACACACATTCAACCTCTCTCTCTCTCTCTAAGTCAACAATGGCTTCCACCACCACTTACCACCACATTAGACCACCGGATAGCTTTTAGCTTTTCTACATTTGGCATCAGAGCCACAGTTCCATCCTTGGATCGTGTTTATGTTTTCGATTTTGGTGGTCTAATCTTTTCTTTGAGTCTCGTTATATAATCATTTTTGTCTGATTTTTGTCACAAATTTTTTTTGTCACGTATTTTTTGTTGTCCATTCTGGCCAAAAAGTCACATGTTTTTGGGTCTCTATATCATCAGTCAAACTGGTTCGCTTGTTTCATCATATCATGGTCAATGTATACAAATCTGTTTACTGTTCCTGGATTTGATCTATGATATCATCTTTTTGGTTTTCAGTGTTCTTTCTGATGATAAACTCACCCAGAAATTATTCAGTGTACCTGTCCCGGATTTTCAGGAACAAGGACCACTTTTGGACTCTGCTACATGGTACAATCGCATGATTGCGATGGGGTGTTTTGGACTCATTCCGATGGGTTCGACTTACCCATTGCGATGGGACTCATTCCGATGAGTCACATTGCGATGGGTGGTCAGATCTGTCGTAATGGCATAGACACGTCGTCATGCTGCCCGTTTACTCGTAACATTGCGATGGATTTTTTATTGCGATGGGTTTTATAGAAACCATTGCGATGAAACTTTGCGATGGACTTTATTTATATGCAAAACATTGCGACATGTTAACTAAAAACCATTCCAAAATGTGTTAAATAAATTAAACGAGCCTCATCAACACCTTATCACTCCAACCAAATCCACGTCTAATCCTATTCCCATCGACACCTAACTCCATCTAATTATTCAAACAGAACTTCATTAAAATTGATCTCAGTTTATTCTTTTTCGTGTGATATATCAATATCATAGATCTTTTTAGATCTACGCACGAGCAAGACATGCATCACAGATCCATGTTTGGTTTTTACCCAATGTTAATATACGAAATTAAAATAAGATTAATAACAAAATTGTTATAATCATTATTTTGTTTCGATTCTCTAAAGAAAAACCAACATGCAATCATCGAATATAACCCTACCCGAGAACATTCAGTTGTTCTTGAAGTCGTGATCTTTTTTTGGCCTTCTAGGTATCATATAGAAGGATTTTTGAAGCTAATCAAGTCATGTTCGTCGTGGTTAGAAGTTATTGAAATAGCTTGGATAAGAGATCCGTTTGATTTTATTAGATATTGAGATGGAGTAATTTTTGTGTGAATGGAGTTTGGATCTGTTTTTGTTTTTTTAGATAGATTGAGATGAGATGTAAATCGTTGGGATAGAGAGAAGCAAATAGTTGGATGAAGGAGATCTAGTTTACTGAGATGAAGGTAAGAAATGATGGGACGGAGCTTTCTATGTGTTTGAAAGCGGCTGTGATAATAGAGAGAGATTAGGGTTGTATCTGGGGTGTGAATTAGGGTATTTGTTATATATATGAATGTTTTGGCTTTGCTAAGACACTCATACACGTGGTCTTTCATAATATCAAATGTTTAATGGATATGGACTATGTATGGAAAGGATCATGATATGTTTGATTTTGGGCTATACCAAATTTGGTGCTGCTAGATGTCGTTACTTTAATTGTGGGCCAAATGGTGAATTATCACTACATTGATATCATTGGACAATGTTTACATGGTAAAATGGGGCCATTCACGTGATGATTTATTTATACAATTTGGTAAATGGTTCTACAAATTGTCAAAGATTGAATATATGTGTGATGACTTTATTTTTCGGATATAGATTTAATTAGTCGGAATTTATTCTTTTCCACAAGTTTTTAAGATTTGTGTTAAGAGATTTAATTTTGAAAAATTTAGTCTCTATTTAGACATCGTAATGAAAAAAAAAAGTGACGAAAAAGTGACGAGGCAATGTGAAAAAATTTATTTGAAGAGACCGAGAAGAAAAACTGGGTATATTTTTTAGTGACTACAAATTTTTTTTTGGATCGGATATTAATTATTTGAAGACGGAGACGAATTTTTCGAAGGCGTGTATTTATTTTATCTTTTAATAGATAACTTGTTCGTGCTTAATCTTAGAATGAAGACTTGGTTATCTGGTTTCCGGGTTCGGGGTGGATGGTTGATGACTCGGATAACTATCACTCAAAGGGGTTACTTTGTTGTACTCGGTGTCACGCGCATAGTCGACGTGGATAATTTCAAGAGGGGTTGTACTTAAAGACATCTTTAGTGATGCATTGGGTACTTAAAATTTTATCCACCGTTCTTCATTCAACAATAGTGCAAGCTTAAGTCACAAGATCGAAGGATTCTTATTCAGTTTCATGTTTGATGTATCTGGTTCATTCCATCAGTGGTCACTTCAAATTGCCTTCAAGTGGGTTGGTAAAGATGGCCATGGAGAGTTTATGAGAAGAGATTTTCAATCAACAGCTGATTCTCACCGAATATAATTACGCTTATTTATTATTCTCTCGAGATTTTCAGGTTTATGTGCTTACGATTTATTGATGGTTCCGAGTTTCGAAACCATCAAGGGGGAAGAAGAAGACACATCAAACGCACAACGAGTACACGTGATGAACTTCATACCTTCTTTTGATTTGAAGACATTCCGGGATGACATTTGTCATAGCCGCAGAGAAAATCAGTGTTTTAACTCGTGGCGTTATCAATCTCTAAACGGTACACTACTGATTTGATGATTAATTGTTTGGTTGTTGCAATTATTCATCATCATTATCCTATATGCACTCCCGGGACTTAATTGGCTCTGGTGCATCTCCGGAAGAAGATATGTGCATTTCCGGGACTTAATTGACTCTGGTGTTACGATGTCAACTTCATGAATGGGATAAAGTGTCTACTTCAGTATTTGAGCTTCATAATGGGGATTGATTTACTTTCTTCAACCATGTGGGGGAAGAAATGTCTTGATTCTTTCTGGTATGCATAACTTGAACTCTCGGGGGGAAGAAAAATTCAGAAGAATTATTCAAGCGTGAGAAGAGAAGTTGTTGATCTACTTGGTGTACCCCAAACTTTCAATCTCTCTTAGCAAAATTATCATGTTATATGATGGGATTTGCTTGTTAGATTCCGCTGTGCGCTTAATCATTCTAAGCTTTATTGAAAGCTTTGAAGTTGCTTACGAGGATTGTCGATTTAGGGGGAAGCTATTTAAAAAGCTTCTACATCAAGTTTATGTGGCATGAATTAGGGGGAAGCTAATTCAGAAGCTTCTCCTTAACCAGAAGTGTATGGGTTACTTAGCTCGTGCCGTTACAGTATTTCTACTACAAGTTAAAGATGAGTCGTCTAGAAGTCAAAAGCCTCAGAAGACATCATCAGCATTGGACGCTTCAAGAAAGCTCTTGTTCTTATCATTATGTACTTGTTAGGAAAAAATATTGTAAGGAATTCTACACGTCGTCCCATGGGGGAAGATTGTTGGAAACTCACTTTATGTGACGACATTTAAGAATTCCCATTAGTTATCATAGTCACACACGTTTAGACTAGACTAGGTTCTTGTACTGTTAAGCGTTTCGTGTGTGACTATATATACCCCTCCTTAGCTTCCAAGGAGGGGTGTTGGTTGTGTCACATTTCACTTTAATACATTTTCTCTTATATTTCACACACATTCAACCTCTCTCTCTCTCTCTCTAAGTCAACAATGGCTTCCACCACCATCTACCACCACATTAGACCACCGGATCCGATTTAGCATTTCTACATAAACAAAGGGATCCTAAGGACATGACTGGGATTAGGATGAATGATTACTCTCTGGTTCCACCACCAGCTGGTGACTTCTATGGTGTCCTTAGAAAGGACTTATCTTGGACTGGTATACCAGAATGCCAAGAGGAGGAATTCATTCCTCCACCAAGAGTTGTCACCCCAGTAGAAGAGTATCAACAAAAACTGACTGACCTAAATGAGTGGAAGAAAGCTAACCCTACTTTATTTGTTAAGGGAGGTTTGCTATGTGAAAGTCCCAATGAATCACCACCCATTAAGGTTACTCATCCAATCACTGGTAAAGCTGTTGACCTAGGCTCAAACACTGTTATAAGACCTACCATTAAATATGCAGAGATGTATAGGAATAATAGGTCACCCAAGAGCCAAGTTAGCAATAATGGAACAGGTTTCTTCTCTTCTAGACCTAAGAGTGTGTCTAAGAAAGCCTGTTATACTTGTGGTAGCTTTTCACATTTGGCATACAAGTGTGTCAACGCTCCCAAAGCCAGCGCTGACAGGAACAATTTCAGCGCTGATAGGAAGAAAGTCAACGTTGTTAGAAAGTCAAACGTTGTCAGACCCAAACCTTGTGTGCAGCAAAGTCCACAAGTGATTAGACCTGCCCCATTTTTTTCTAGAAGGTCCAACACTCATGGACAAAGACCTTTTCAAAAGACAAACACCTGGTCAAATAGGCAATGGGTTCCTGTAGCAAACCCTAGGTTCAACGCTGACAAGGGTAATTTCAGCGTTGACAGGACAAAATCCAACGCTGACAGAAACGTGACCAAACCTAAATATTTGCAGCCACAAGGTAAGGGGTCTAAAGCTTCTTCAAGCTTAACATGGAGACCCAAGAAAGATCAAAACCCTAATGATAATGGGATTTCAATGACTTGCAATAGATTTATTTACATTTCAAAGGTCATTACAAAACCTATTGGGGTTAACTGGGTATTTCATCCTTAAAAGGATGAGAATGGGGTTGTTGTGAGAACTAAGTCTGTTCTTATTGAACAACCTGATGAATCCAAGTCTTCTGAGACTTGGGTTCCCAAAGAAAACTAATTTGTTTTCTTTATGTGCAGGGCATTCAAAGACAGATCAATGATTATGGATATTGGGATAGTGGATGCTCAAGGCACATGACAGGAAAGGAAGACTATTTGACGAACTTCACTCCTATTAAACATGGTGATAAGGTATACTTTGGAGGGGGCTATGGCACCATTACAGGCAAAGGAACCCTTCTCACCAATAATCTGCGTTTTGAGAACGTCTTCCTGGTAAAAGAACTGGATTATAATCTGTTTAGTGTATCACAATTTTGTGATAACAAAAATAAGGTTCTTTTCACTGATACTGAGTGTTTGGTGTTAAGCAAGGATTTTAAGATCCCTGATGAGAAATATATTGAGTATAGAACACCTAGGCATAAGGACATATATAATGTGAATTTAAATGGGATTAAAGTGAATACCAATATGTCTTGTTTTTATGCTAAGGCCTCAGTAGATGAAAGTAATTTGTGGCACAGGAGACTAGGGCACATAAATTTTAAAAATATAAATAGACTTGTAAGGCTTGGTTTAGTTGATGGTTTGCCCGAGAAGGCCTTCCATAATGACCACTCTTGTGTTGCATGTCTTAAAGGCAAGTAGCACAAGGTCTCATTCAAGTCCAAACAGGTGCACACTAGTTCCAGACCTCTTCATATGCTTCACATGGACCTCTTTGGTCCAACAAATATAGAGAGTTTGAATGGTAAGTCATATTATTTTGTTGTCACAGATGACTTCTCTAGGTTTACTTGGACATTCTTTCTAGCTATGAAGAGTGACACAGCTGATGTTCTTATTGATTTTATCACTCAGATTGAGAAAAGGTCTAGAAATGAGGTTAAAATGCTTAGGAGTGATAATGGTGGAGAATTTAGGAACAAGAAGCTAGATGATTTTTGTGCCAGGAAAGGAATTACTAGGCAATTTAGCATTGCTAGAACCCCACAACAAAATGGGGTTGCTGAAAGGAAAAATAGAACCCTAATTGAAGCAGCCAGAACAATGTTGGCTGATGCTCACTTTCCAATAGCCTTTTGGGCTGAGGCTGTTAATACAGCATGCTATGTGCAAAATAGAGCATTGGTTAACAAAATTCAGAACAAAACACCTTATGAGTTACTTTGGGGAAGAAAACCTAATATTGGTTTTCTCAGACCTTTTGGTTGTCATGTAGTAGTACTAGATACTAGTGATGCCTTAGGGAAATTTAGTGCAAAAGGTGATGAGGGTTACTTCATGGGGTATTCAGTGCAGAGCAAGGGTTATAGGGTTTATCTTAAAGAGGACAAACGGATAGTTGAGAGAGTACATGTTAGGTTCTTAGAGAATAAACCTAGTGATCCTGAGAGTGGTCCTAATTAGTTGTTTGATTTGGAACCCTTATCTAGAACTTTAAATTATATGCCTGTCACTAATCCAGACATTGTGAAGGTAACTTCAAATGTTGTGGAGGAACAAGTTGTTAATGTTTCAGGTACACAGGTTCATGAGAAGACTGGATCACAAGCAGAAAAGGCATCCCCTATCCTAGAATATGTCACAATTCTCATTTGGACAGATGCTTTTGCTGCTGCTGCTGCTACTGGACAAGATAATGGTGGTTTACAAATACCACCAGATACAAACATGCATGGTTCTTCAGGCGCTGACAAAGGTAAATCAAGCGCTGACAAGACCAATTCAGACGTTGATGGGTCAGACGTTGACAACAACATTTCAAGCGTTGTTAGCCCAGACGCTGACAACCAAGATTCAGACGTTGACAACACTTATGGGCATCTTTTCTCTTCCAGTTTTGAACAAGGTGGACCTTCCAATGTTCATGAAGAGATTCCTGTTGCTCAAAGAGAGTCTGATGAAGAAGATATTGGCAACATGGAGCGTGAAGTTGAGGACACCAGACTTTTTGAAGGAGGGGCTCTCACCTCCACAATGAAGAATCACCCCACATCTCAGATCATTGGTGATATTATGACTCCAGTTCAGACAAGAAGATCTCAACAAGGTCTTGGTGGATTTATTGCCAATATACACAAGAAGGTTGATACCCCTCTTGTGCAAGCATGTTTGTTTGCATGTTTTCTGTCACAAGAAGAACCCAAGAAAATATTTGATGCTCTCAAAGAACCAAGTTGGGTGGAAGCAATGCAGGATGAGCTTCACCAATTTGCAATTCAGGATGTTTGGGAGCTGGTTGATTGTCCTAGATATGTCAGACCTATTGGGAAAAGATGGGTTCTAAGGAACAAAAGAGATGAAAGAGGTATTGTGGTCAGAAACAAGGCAAGGTTAGTGGCTCAAGGTTATACACAAGAGGAGGGGATAGACTATGAGGAGGTCTTTGCACCAGTTGCAAGGATTGAAGCTATTAGGATTTTTCTAGCCTATGCTTCCTGCATGGGCTTCACAGTCTATCAAATGGATGAAAGAGTGCTTTCTTGTATGGCACCATTGTTGAAGAAGTATATGTCATGCAACCTCCTGGTTTTGAGGATCCAGAGCATCCAGATAAAGTGTATAGAGTCAAAAAGGCTATGTATGGCCTTCATCAAGCCCCTAGAGCATGGTATGGTACTTTGTCTACCTATTTGGTGGACAATGGATTCAAGAGGGGCACCATAGATCAGACACTATTTACAAAGAAGAAAGGCAAAGATGTGTTGCTTGTGCAGGTCTATGTTGATGATATCATTTTTGGGTCTATTGATCCAAAGATGAGTGAGGATTTCTCCAAGCTTATGACAGACAAATTCAAGATGAGTACTATGGGGGAGATGAACTTCTTTCTTGGTTTACAAGTTCAGCAGAAAGAGGATGGTATCTTCATCTCCCAGGACAAATATGTTGCTGAGATCTTGAAGAAGTTTGGCTTTTCTCCACATGAAAAGAGGGCTACTACTCCTATGGATAGAGAACACCCCTGGGGAAAGATTAGAGATGGAAAAGATGTTGATGTCAGGCATTATAGATCCATGATTGGATCCTTGATGTATCTTACTGCTTCCAGACCTGATATCATGTTTGCTGTGTGTGCTTGTGCACGACATCAAGTGACTCCCAAAGAATGTCACCTTTATGCTGTAAAGAGGATCTTTAGGTACCTAAGATGCTATCCTAATCTTGGTTTGTGGTACCCAAAGGATTCACCATTGGAGCTGATTGCATATTCAGATAGTGATTATGGAGGTGATAAGTTTGATAGGAAATCCACAACTGGTGGATGTCAGTTTCTTGGGAGCAGGTTAATATCTTGGCAATGCAAGAAACAAACAGTGGTGGCTAATTCTACAACTGAAGCAGAGTATGTGGCTGCAGCAGCATGTTGTGGTCAAGTGTTGTGGATTCAGAACCAGCTGTTGGACTATGGGTATAATTTCATGCATACTAAGATATTTGTTGACAATAATAGTACTTTATGCATCATTAAGAATCATGTACATCATTCTAAAACTAAACACATAGAAATTAGACACCATTTTATAAGAGATTGCTTTGAGAAAGGTTTAATACAACCAGATAGGGTTGACACTGAGGAAAATATGTCAGATTTATTAACTAAACCTTTTGATGCTGGAAGATTTCAATACTTGGTAACAAGTATTGGAATGGTTAATCTCACATAATATGTGTTTTGGATTCTTTTTGTAAAAGTATGTACAGGATGATGCATTATTATTATTGGTCTTATTGATGATTTAGATTTTCCACTATATTTTTCTAACACTGACAAAGGTTGCTTGAACGCTGATAAGTGTTTTTGCAACGTTGTCAGCAATATAATTGTCTAACACTGACAAAGCTTCCCTCAACGTTGTTATGTGTTATCGGGGCGTTGTCAGCAACAATGTTAGTTTTGTGGTTTTCAATCTGAATGTGCAGATGGTGTTAGCAGTATACCATTGGATACAGAGTTGCTTATGGATCAATGGAACAACATTTGGACAAGTTTTTATTTATGGATGATGGTTGGAATGTTTCATTCCTATCTTGACATAAATTTTTTATGTTCATGCATGATTTTGGAAAACTTTTTGTATCATAGTTTAAGGGGAGGTTTTAGGAACCTTTAGGATTTTTGGGTATCCATATGATACTCTTATCACAATTCTAGATTGTGTCCACAGGTGAGTATGGGTTAGTTTTACTAAACCATGAGG
This sequence comes from Glebionis coronaria, assembly GCA_025667525.1. Taxonomy (NCBI): domain Eukaryota; kingdom Viridiplantae; phylum Streptophyta; class Magnoliopsida; order Asterales; family Asteraceae; genus Glebionis; species Glebionis coronaria. Next base: position 424,954,022 of record CM046879.1, on the reverse strand, counting down.
CACTGTAGCATGCATAGTATATCAACTTTGCATGCTGCCAAGACATTTTTGGCCTAGAATTGGTTGTGGTCTGTTGGGAGACTTGGGAATGATTTTGATATGGGATTTACCTAGGAGTAACAAGGATTTTATAAGGTGACTTTGTTGTTAAGAATTTTGGTTAGCAAGAGACACTAGAGGACTGTTATGTCTATCTTGCTTATGCAAGTGTGCATAACTGGACAGTGCTTGCCGCCCTATAATAATTATCAGCTTTTGGTTATCTTCTCTAGGATAAATTACTTGTTAAGATCATTTTTCACTTTTTAAAAAACTTTTATTTTTGGACGCTGACAAGATTTTTCCAAGCGTTGTTGTGACCAAATTGGACGCTGACATGGCTTTAGGCGAACGTTGACAAGATTATAGCCGTTGGGCGTTGATAGGTTATTTTTGACCGTTGACACTCAATGGGACCTACCCAGTTGTTACTTTTTGACATATTTTCAAGCCGTAATTTTAGGAGTTGTTACTTTCATTAAATGCATAAGATAACTTATAACTTTTTCAATATTTTCATGATTAGTTTTTGAAAATCTTTGCCTATTTTTGGGCCAATCACATGCATTCTTTTTCTCCTATAAATTTGGCTCCTATTTTAAACAGGGTATCTATAATTCTTGTCTAAACTCTTTTCTCTTATCAACTTCATCTTCTACACTTCAAATTAACAGCTTTCATCAATGGCACCAAAGTTTAACTCAGCAGAATTGGAATTGGGGTTCAAGTCTCAACACAACATGATTGCTTATCTTGTTGCTGATAATGATTTGTTTCTTCAATACACACAAATGGTGGCGTATTTGAATGCATCCCCACTAAGGTATGCTCTTTCTCATGCACCACTCATTCCAGTCACACACATTAAGAAGTTTTGGAACGCTGTTAGTTCCTCAACAGTTAATGGAGTGACCACATTAACTTCTATTGTTCATGGGAGGTCTTGGGTGGTTACTGAGGCCTTGGTACGCCAGGCCTCGCATCTTGATGATGCTGATGGTGTAGCCATCCTTCCCATAAATGAAATAGAACAAGGGCTTAGGGCTTTGGGATATCCTTTTCCTGATGAAGGTACTCTTAATAAGTATCATAAGCAGGAATTTCCCCCAGCCTGGAAGTACCTCATCCACATCCTCCTTCAATGTTGAGTCCCAAATGTACTGCACACAATGAGATCAATAGATCCATTGCCAGTGCTATTGTGTGCATTGCAACAGGGCAAAAATATAACTATTCTAAAATGATTTTTGAAGGGATGTGTAAAAACAAGGGGACAAAAATGACTTTAGCTTATCCCCGTTTTCTGCAAATGATTTTTGATGCTCAAGGTTACCGCTCAAGGGATCACAATGATTTTTATAAAATCCCTGAGCAAAAGAAGGCTATTTTTACAAAGATGAATTCACCACCCCATAGAGACTTACCTTTAACCCCAGCAATGCTTGCTGTTATTGCAGCAGCACAACCCCAACCAGACCCCCAACCTCAAATTGACCCTCAACCACAACTTGAACCCATTCCTGAACCTTTACCCTCACATGAACAAATGCAAATTGACCAAGAACCCTTTGACGCTGACACATCAAATGTTGGCGTTGATGTGCCTATTTCCAACGCTAACACACAACCTTCACAATCCCAAACACCCCTTAACCAACCCACATCTACCCATTCTTCCACACCATCTTCCACACCACCTGAATATAGGTTGATAAAACGCCAAAGGACTACTGGAGTGTTCTCCTCTGGTGGTCCTAGCCATGTAGCAGAGAGAACCACCACCACAAGTGTGGCTGGTGACCTGGATGAGGCTGGGACTATTGGTTCTGGCTTAGATGCTGGCCAAGGCAGTCCCACCATAATTAAGTCCTCATCCTTGCCCAATGAACCTGACTTGGGAGGTCAAATCCCCATTTCAGAAGAGGGCAGACTGGAACCAATGACTCTTTTGGAATTGACGGCAGTCTGCATTAGCTTGCAAAAGCAAAATGCAGACTTAGTACAAATTGTCAGCTCACAAGGCCTTGAACTCAAGCAATTGAGGGAGAGGATTGTTGTTTTGGAGAGTGATCATGCTAGGAGGGGTATGGAGGAGTCTTCCAAAGGGGAGGAAGATCAAAGAAATCTGAGTGATAAGGGCAGCCAAGATGGTCAATCAATGGATGTTGCTGAAGCCCTTACAACTTTGAAGGAACAAACAGGTTTTGATACGTCCTTAATCTCTCCAACCAATCAAAATTTATCATTTACAGCTATGTTGAGAGAGGTTACACAAGGCGCTGAGGGAAAATATTTGAGCGTTGACAAGACAAATTTGGACGCTGATAGAAGTATTTTGGGCGCTGATAGGATAAATTTGGGCGTTGACAGACCTGCACATGAAGGTGATGTATTCCAGTCATCATCTATCATCAAGGAAGTTTCTACTCAGGTATTACCATCTACATTACCAACCATTGCACCATCAGATAAGGGTAAGGGTAAATTGGTAGAAGAAATTGTTCCAAAGGATGCAGCCCAAGTTGAATTTGATAGAAGATTGGCTGAACAAATGATGGAACAAGGTGAAAAGGAAAAGTCACCATTTGTTGTGACTTCTGAAGAAGAAAGTGATGGAGCTAGCTCAGACTCAAGTGTGATGATTATAGAACCAGAAAGGCTTGAGTATGGTGATGAGCTTGCTAGGGAAAAGTTGAGAGACTTGAAATTACAGGTTGACTTTGACATGCCAAAAGTGGTTCAAATGTACAATTCTTGGGAAGAAAGCTGCATGGATAATCCAGACTTGACCATTTCAGATCAAATATGGGGTTTGGAGCTTCTTCTTAGAGTTCAGAAGGATTGTAAGGTGATTTTGAAGCACAAGGCAAGCAATATTCTCTCAGAATTGAAAAGGGATAGAAGAGAGCTTTATTTTATGTTACTCAGATGTCATGGAGTTGGATGGACACATCAGAAGTTGAAGGCTTTGACATTTGATGAGTTGGAACATAGAGCTTATCCCATTTGGGTGAGAGTGCAGGAAGCAAACAATCTCAGACTTCTTTCAGATGAAAGAAAGGAGCAACTTGCAGAAGAAATGGAAATCAAGAAAGCTATGATAGTTCCCAGGCCAGTGAAAAAGGGATTTAAACTTGAGTTTCCAAAAGATATGGATCCACTATATCCAAGTGAAGCAGTTATAAGAAAGAGCCTCAAGCTCTCCCCATTAGAAGCTTCAGATATGGTGCAAGTGTTACCATTAGATTCCAGGAATCCAATTGTTAGTTATGAAGAAGATGAATGTGGATTTTGGAAGATTGGCAGATTTGGCAAGGAGGTACACACTTTTACCACTCTCATATCTTTATTTGCAAGTTGTGATAGAGAAGACTTGGTGGACCTTTGGAGGTTACTAGAGACCAAGTATGAGGCTGAAGCACCAACTTCAGCTAATGGAATAAAACTTTGGACTACATTCAAAAGAATGTGTGGGACAAAAGAGGAAGATCCTGAAATATGGAAGGATCTTAAAGATGATCTCAGTGGTCTTCAATGGAGGTTATATTCAGCTGTTGGTGTATACCATTTGAGTTCTACAAAGTTTGCTGAGTATCTACTTGTGGATGCTCAATATTTCATATCCAAGGCTATTTTGGAAAAGATGAAGGACACTCAGCTGGAGATAGATTATTCAAGTGACGTGGCAAAGGATTTGATCAGATTTATTCATTACCAATATGATAAGATTTGTCAGACTCCTCCTAGTTCTTAATGCTTATTCAGAAACTTGATCATAAGAGTGGATATCAAGTTTAAGGGAGGATTGTTGGGAATAAATTAAGGCCAGATCACTTGAGCGCTGACAAGAACAATTCAAGCGTTGACAAGAACAAAGCAAGCGCTGACAGCTCAAGCGTTGACAAGTTAAAGTCAAGCGTTGACAGATTGAAGACAAGCACTGATGGAAGATATAAGCTACATGTTTGTTATATTCTAGAATACTTCTAGTAAGGATAGAAACGACAATGTATTTTCTATGATTATCTTTACCTAGAATAGTTGATACGTAGCTTATTGTACAAGGCTTCTTAGTCTATAAAAGAAGGCCTTTAGGTTAATGTTCAATATCAAGTTTTACATAAGTTTTCATTCATAAACATCTTTCATTGTAAGCAAGTTCGACATTGATAATCAAAGTGAAAGTTTGTTTATATCTTGTGTGTTCTTGTTTAAGTGTTAAATTCCGCATAACACTTAGATTCGCAAAGCATATACAAAGGTTTCTCTACGTGCTATACTTGATCTAATCTCGTAGACACAAAGCTAATCGATCTAAGTTTGGGATCAACATCAATTTGGAGAAAGTGATTTCCTTTTGAAAGAATTTGAAGCAACTTTGGGGGATGTGGACTTACAATATGACGATTCTCCCTCCAATTGGGATGAAGACATTCGTACCATTGAGAATCTTCTAAATGAGGACCATATTTCTCCACCATCTCCTAAGGAAATCTCTATCGATGATCCGAATTTGACTACGCCTTCCATCAAAAATCCTCCGGATTTAGAGCTTAAGGATTTACCGTCTCATCTCGAATACGTTTTCCTTGAAGATAATAAGAAGTTATCCGTCATCATCGCTAAGGACTTGAAAGAAGAAGAAAAATATCGACTTATCGACATGCTGAAGAATCATAAGAAAGCAATTGCTTGGAAAATTTCCGATATCCGCGGAATTGATATGAACTTTTGTACTCATAAAATTCTCATGGAAGATGACTTTAAACCCGCAATCCAAAGCCAAAGAAGGGTCAATCCTAAAATTCATGATGTCATCAAGAAAGAAGTTATCAAACTTCTAGATACCGGAATGATTTGCCCTATTTTAGATTCGCCATGGGTTAGTCCCGTCCATTGTGTGCCTAAGAAAGGCGGAATCACCGTTGTTCCCAATGAAAACAACGAGTTGATTCCTACTCGACTTGTCACAGGTTGGCGAGTTTGCATAGACTATCGCAAGCTCAATGATGCCACTCGCAAGGATCATTTTCCTATTCATTTCATGGATTAAATGCTCGAGCGTCTAGCAGGTAATGACTAATATTTCTTCTTAGACGGTTTCTCCGGGTATTTTCAAGTCCCCATCGATCCTAAAGACCAAGAGAAAACCACATTCACTTTTCCTTATTGAACATTTGCTTACAAAAGAATGCCTTTCGGCTTATGCAATGCTCCTAGGACTTTCCAAAGGTGTATGATGGCTATCTTCCATGACATGGTTGAAGAAACTATGGAAGTCTTCATGGATGATTTCTCGGTCTATGGTGATTCTTTCTCTATTTGCCTTGCCAATTTAGAACGTATGCTCAAACGGTGTGAAGACACTCATCTCGTTCTTAATTGGGAAAAATGCCATTTCATGGTAAAAGAAGGCATTGTTCTTGGACATAAAATCTCCAAAGCCGGTCTTGAAGTCGACCGTGGTAAAATTGAAGTGATTGCTAAATTACCTCCACCTTCAACCGTTAAGGGTGTGAGAAGTTTCCTTGGTCATGCGGGATTCTATCGTCGATTCATTCAAGATTTTTCTAAAATCGATGCGATAATGACCCACCTCTTGGAAAAAGATACTCCTTTTATCATTTCTAAAGAGTGTCTCGAATCTTTCAATCTTCTTAAGGATAAATTAACTAAGGCACCGTTCTTGGTTACCCCTAATTGGGAGTTACCTTTTGAATTTATGTGTGATGCTAGCGACTTTGCTATTGGAGTGGTTTTGGGCCAAAGAGTGAACAAACACTTCCAACCAATCCATTATGCTAGCAAGACAATGACGGGGGCTCAATTGCATTATAGCACTACCGAAAAAGAGCTTTTAGTTGTAGTGTATGCTTTTGAGAAGTTCCGTCCCTATCTTGTCCTTTCCACCACCATTGTCTATACCGACCATTTCGCGTTGAAGTACTTGTTAACTAAACAAGATTCCAAGCCAAGACTTCTTCGTTGGGTTTTGCTCCTTCAAGAATTTAAAATTGAAATTCGTGATAAAAAGGGAGCGAAAACCTAGCCACGGATCATCTTAGTAGACTCGAGGATCCTTATCAAGGGGAGCTCCCAAATAAAAAGATTAATTACTCTTTTCCCCTTGAGGCCTTGATGTCTATTAACTCCAATATTGATGAAACCCCATGGTTTGCGGACATTGCAAACTATTTGGCGGGTGGAATTCTCATGGAAGGGTTAACGTCCCAACAAAAAAAAGTTCTTTAAAGACATTAATCACTATTTTTGGGAAGACCCTTACCTTTTCAAACAATGTGCGGATCTTGTCATTCGTCGGTGTGTTGATGGGCCGGCAGCTTTATTAATCCTTGAAGCTTGCCATAAAGGACCCACCGGTGGTCACTTTGGTCCCAATTACACCGCGAAGAAAGTTTTCGACTCTGGATTTTATTGGCCCACCATTTATCGTGATGCACACGAAATGGTTAAACATTGTGATGCTTGCCAACGCCAAGGAAAGATCACACATAAAGATGAGATGCATCAAAACTTCATACAAGAATGTTAAATCTTTGATGTATGGGGTATCGACTTTATGGGGCCATTTCCATCATCTAAAGGGAACAAGTACATCCTCGTAGCCGTTGAGTACGTATCCAAATGGGTTGAAGCAAAGGCTCTCCCTACGAACGATGCGAGGGTGGTTGTGAACTTTCCTCGTGCTATCATCAGTGACCGCGGGACTCATTTTTGCAATGATCAATTTGCTCGAGTCATGGCTAACTATGGTGTCAATCATCGTCTTTCCACCGCTTATCATCCCCAAACAAATGGTCACGCTGATATTTCTAACCGTGGATTGAAGATAATTTTAGAGCGAACTTTGGGAGAGCATCGTGTCTCGTGGGCCGATAAGTTAGATGATGCTTTGTGGGCTTTCCGTATCGCATATAAGACGCCTATTGGTTGCACTCCATATCGTCTTGTGTACGGGAAGGCACACCACCTCCCTATTGAGATGGAACATAAGGCGTATTGGGCCTTGAAGTGGGCCAATTTCGATATCAACAAAGCCGGCGATCTTCGGAAGATTTAACTCAACGAGCTAAATGAACTGAGGAATGAAGCTTATGAGAATTCATTGATCTACAAGGAGAAGACCAAGATCATTCATGATGCAAGGATTAAGAATCGAGAGTTTCACGTTGGTGATCAAGTTTTACTCTTTAACTCTCGGTTGAAGATCTTCTCGGGGAAGCTGAAGAGCCTTGGTCTGGTCCATTCACCGTCGCCAAAGTCTTCCCCTATGGCACCATTGAGATTTCTCAACCAAATGGGCTTAATTTCAAAGTGAATGGCTAGCGTGTGAAGCTGTACTTTGGTGAGGACATGTCTCATGAGATGATTCCATCCCTCACCACGTTTCCCTTGAATTAGTTCCGGGTCGAGTCAGGCTCGTGACTCGGTTAACAAAAACAAGCGCTTCTCGAGAGGCAACCGGTTGATCTATCATGTACCGTTTTCATAATAAGTGTAGGGGGAGCCCCATAGGTGTTTGTTGTCTTGTTTCTTACAATGTGCAGGGATTAAAAGCTTCGGATAGCACTTTTGATGACATTTGACGACCGTGATCCTGTGTAGCCGTCTTCCCGGTTATATCCTAAACTGTTGTGATTCAATATTTCATATCTTATATATTCACATTGAAATCACTATAGTGTTCCTTTCCTTAACAATATTTAAACAACGTGCACAATGTCCTAAGTGTAGGGGAGTTTACTCCCACATGATTAAACATATAGGATAATGTTTATCTCAAGTGTATTGGGGACTTCTATCGAAGTAAGTGGGCTTTTCCATTAAATTGTCCTCATTTTAACCGGAAAATTTGATTTTTCGACATTTTTCAAAATTTTTAATCTATTTTGGCCTAGTAGTTTAGTAGTAGTTTCCTTTATTATCGTTATTTACTTTCTTTGCTAGAATAAAATTTTTAATAAAGTGGTTTTCATTTTTCAACGTTGTGAATCTTTTGACTCAATCCAAGTTTACTTATCTAAAGTTTACTCTAGCTAGTATCCTTAACGTGTTTAAGTCAAGTTTTGCTAGGCTTTAATATAGGGTGCTTTAAAACGCGAAAGTCTTAACTCTCACAGGTTAAGAACAAGAACTTTTCGCAAGTTCCTATAATTGATCCTAGAAAGTCGTTTATCAAGGGAACTTTAAAATGCGAATTCTAAACTTGAAAGAGTCTAAGAAGTTTCAAGATCCTATAGATGACTTGAAAACCCAAAACTTTGATTTAATTGGCTAAGCATCCACGAGTCTCATTCCTTGAGATTTTAAATTCTGGAGAACGAGAGATGATAGAGTCAATTATAAGTTTGGTATTCTTTCGTGAATTTATGTGAGTTGATTATAAGCTTTTTCTCCCATTGCTTGTTAATAAATATATTTGCAATAAATAAGGTTGTACGATCTGAAAAGTTACTTAGCTTCTAGCACAATATTGTTTAAAAGTTGCTCGGTATTAATTAGAGTTCATAGCCAAGGCATAACTTATTGAAGCGGGATGCAAAGATTGGCGAGTCCGAAAAGGCCCTAACAAGGCATGAGGGCTACATTTTGTTGCTAAAGATCCCAAGTGATGTGAAGAATCATTTATCAAAAATCAATATGAAGGATCGAGACACACGACGAAAAGAAAATACTCCCCAAAAGATCATGGAGAAGTCTATCCGAAAAGACCCTAGCAAGGTATGAGGATAAATAGATCGAAGTCTAGAAGGAGGCGGATCCTTGTATATCAAAATCCCAAATAAAGATTGGAGAAAAATGAAGTCGTGGTCCAAGTATGAAGAATCTCTCAAAAACTTCAAGTGAAGAAATTCCTATTATGAAGAGAAGACCATAATTTCAAGAACGTCTCTCAAGATTCGAAGTATGAAGTCGCTGCCAAATATCGGTCCGAGAAAGGTCTCAAATCGTGAAGCGAGTTATGCCAAGATATGAACTTTAAGAGGTCCCGAGAAGCAGTTTTTAAAGATTTTGTCCTTTAGCTAACTATTGATTAAATCGTCCCACTTTATTTTTAGCCTAAATAAACTATCAAAATAAGTCAAACAATATATCCTCGTGATCATTTAAGACAATATTAAGATATAAGAGATACACTTAGGAATAAGGGAGTCTAAGTGAATAATTGGGCCACATGAGTTCGTGTTAGTTTGCTAACTTATAATAACAATGATCTCGTTTTTAAGCTTGGTATGGGGAACGTGAAACTTGAGGATGATAAAAATTCATGACACCAAAACCCCGATGTAAGTCTTTGATTTCTTTACTTGTTTTGTACATATTTATATCTTTTTAGTTTCCTTAAAGTTTAGTATTTAATAAAGGCCAAGGTGGGTTTATGATGAAAAATTTAAACCGTACTTTGAAATTAATGCATTGCATGAGGGCATTGCAATGGTCAAGTGTAGGGGATTTAATAAGTGTGAAAACAATTATCCTTTTACCACTTATTTCCAATAATAACAAGACCAAAACGTGTATTTTATGTCGTAAAAGTCGGAATTATGTGTGGTTTGTGTTTTTATCGTGTTTCAAGATAAAAATATGAAAAAGGGAGAAAACACGGGCTATCACGAGTTTTTATCGAAGAAAACGAGAAAATACGAAGTCAAAAGATCCAGAGTGCAAAGAGAACGGAAGTCCAAGGCCTATTCTGAAGATTTATCGAAGAAAAAGTCTAAAGACGAAAGTCTAATGAAGTCGAAGAACCAAGTCTAGTTATTATAAGACGAGTTCAATTTATATCGACAAATCCCGAGACGACGTCGAGAAAGACAAAGAATTTAAATCAAGTCGAGACGAGAAGAAAGAAAAAGGAAGCAACACATGCACCTCCCCACCTTCTATATATACCCTCCTAATGACTCATTAGGAGGGTGTTAGTTAGTTGTTAATTAGTTCATTTTCCAATTTTTGTAGTTTTAGAGAGAGTAAGTGTCTAACTTTCTCTCACTAGGTAAACTTCATCTTTATTTATTTCTTGTTTGAATCTAATCTTTACTTTTTAAAAAGCTTAATCTTGTTTTGATCTTAATCTTCTTCTACATTTCTTTATTTTTGAGTTGTTTTTTATTCGTGATAATCCTTGATCTTGTTTAATCTTGCTGTTTGTGATTAAAAAGTTTATCTTTTTATTCATCTATATGTTTTTATATGATTTGAGCTTTGAGCTTATCATGCTTATTGGCTTATTTTGTATTTAGCTTATTTACTTTTGACGTTTTCTTAAAGGTTTCGTCTTTTTAAAGTTTGTTTTAAAAAGTTGCTTATTTAGAGTTTTGAAAGTTCTTATTTGTGCTTATTAGCTCTTTTCGTTATAAATTTGGTAAAGTATTGGATTGTGCTTTTCAAAACGTAGCTTATTAAGTTTGCTTATTACGAAATACATATCATCGGAAAAGGGTTTCCCCTTTCCGACCAGCATTCCGATACATATCATCGGACTAGGGTTTTGGATTTCGACGGTTTATTTCGATACATACCATCGGATTGGGGTTTTGGGATTCCGATCGTCTTTCCGATCGTGATTCCGATTGTAGTGATTATTAGATATTCCGACGGTTGTGTTTATCATTATTCCGACGCCTATTCCGACGGATCATTCTGATAGCTTTGGGTTGTCATTATTCCGATAATATCATAAATATTTCGACAGGATTTCCTTGGACATATTCCGACGAAGCATTCCGATGGTTTCATTCCGACTGTATTCCGAAAGTGCTATTCCGATGGGATTCCGATCATGGACATTCCGACGAGTTTAAGTTTTTAGTTTTACAAAGTGTTAGGTTCTAAATTCACTTTTAAGTTTTTAATCATTTATTTTTAACTTGTAATTTTTAGTTTAATTTTTAAAGATTTTATTTTTTACTCAACGACATTTTCATATTTGCTTAAGATAGATAATAAAACCATTTTATTTTCTACCAAGAACGACTGAGTCACACTTTTAACTAGTAATCAATTCGAAAAGACTGGAATAACAACTTTTATTTTATACTTGGCTAAAACCTTGTATTACAGGGAACTTTAAAAGTAAAATCTTTTGATGGGCTTTTAACAGGTCTTTCTATATATAGTAAGTGATATCTTTGAGTAGTATCATAAGTATTTTATGTGTTTAAGTGGGGTAAATGAGCTCGTACATTTGATATGTACCGGCAGATTTTTATCGAGTGTATGGACTAAAAGAATAAACATATAAAAGAAAGTAATAGTATCACTTGTGTTGTTTTCTTTCAGGATTGCCGTGATTTCATGATTTTGAGTTTGATGTTATTAAGTATGGATTTTATTCGAGTTTATTATTAATGAATGCACCTTAATTGATAGGTTGCAGTTTTTATGTTTATCGGGCATCAACTATCGTCGAAGGTTGTCTTGCTACTGCTATTACTCAAGGTGAGTCTATAGCCTCGCTTTGTACTTGTTTTGAATGATTTTAAAACCCGCGAGGGGGTTACATGCTATTTGAAAGTAAAAGGAACACAAGTCATGATTGATTGTTTGGACCAGATTGTTTCCTGTTGTTGCCTTTAATTGTATAAGTACCTAAATTGCAAAAGTCCCTAAATTCATGAGCCGTTAACTATCTTCTGACTTGATGTTATGAGTTGGGAATACCCGCTTATTCTAATGATGGTACTATTGGGCTGACGACCCTATCTAAGACTAGGGCTTTACGCTGAGTAACCTCTGGGAAGGATAATTTTATGAGAATGAGAATGTGGTATACTTGAAATTGATACCCTAGTAGGGGCACTGGAATTCATCTAGTCATGCCGACTTTAGGCGTGGGTGACTAAGTTAAGGGGTCGGTGTCATGAGCTTAATACAATTCTATAGGTATTGCTATATGCTTGAATGCCTGATTAATAGATTGTATGCGTACAATTCTATTAAATGATCTTGATTGATTTTTCTCTTGTGTTGAAATGATGATTTGAAAAACCTATAGACTAGCTCAACCATTATGTTGATGATTTTAAGCATGTATTTCAGGTGATTGAAGTTGATGAATTGCGGAGCTTCCTGGAGAAGGATTGCGGATAGCTTTTGTGGTGTTTGGTCTAAAAGAAATTTCTTTCCCTTTTGTCATAAAAATGATTATGTAAGCTCATGTACTTTGGTAAATTGTTTGTTAATTGGATGAAATCTTTGGGGGACCTAAATGTTACTCTGATATTTCTAAAATTGTTTTAAGTGGGATCGAAGGTTTTAGACAATGGTAAATTTAAATCCTTTTATATTGCAAGTGTATCATTTTGAGATCGTTTAAAGTGTTTTGTGTAATGATGTTTGAGTTTAGCACCCAAATGTGTATTTCTGCTGCGCAATGTCATTTGGGGGTGTAAGAGATTGGTAATCAGAGCTTTTTAGTTATAGCGAATTAGGTCGATTTTGAAAAATGTCCTAAACTATAACTTTGGTGTCAAAATATTTTACAAAAGCATGCAACTTATCCGCAAGGCTCCGGTAAGATTATTTGTTTTGTATTGTTTTATAGATAGATGTATCCCTTAAAACTGAAATGATTTTTAAATTATTTTTTAAGTAAATACTATGATGATGTATTGATGATGTATTGATGTTATTGAAAGTACGTTGAGTACTTGTTATCGTAAATTTCTTTATGTAATGCATATGTATATAATTTTAGATAATGACCTTATGTACTGCCGAGGGTCTAGGATAGTAGACCAGATGTTGAACGATTTTACAACTGATTTCTTGCGACTTATATCGGGTATGAGGAAGTTTGACTAGCTGATGTATGATAGATATGTGGTTGAAATTGGTTTGATTAGAAGGTTGATGTGAAAGAAAAGTTATTTTAAAGGTTGTATTTGGTATGTGGAGAATTGAGTTTGTTAGGGCTTGGAAGATGGATGAGATTGTTAGTCCTAGTTCGATTGTGATGAATTTGTGTGCTTGAATTGAAAGGTTTAAAGAGAAGTAGGTAAGTTTGAAAGGATGAGTGAGTGGGAGCCTCATGTGAGATTGATTCTGAGTCAAGCTTGGAAGCTTAGGAATGTCGAAAGTCGTACTCATATTTGCCTGATGATTAATCTGCCATGTATGAGTGAGTATTTGAATTTTAAGAGTGAGCTGCCATCATTTTAGGGATTCAACTTTGAAGTGCAAAAAGGGAAATAGACGAGTGTGATGAAGCTGGCAGCAATGTTAAGGAGGATGAGGAGCTGTTTTTAAGGAACTAATCGCGTAATGGATTTCTTTGTATCTTATTTTCTTTTTGTGATCGAACTTATTAAAACCTTGTGTCGTAGCATTATGATGGAACTTATTATCTATTAAGTTTGTTCGGTAAATGATTGTAGTGACAGACATTGCCACTGCCTTGTTGAATCCTCTACGCAATCTGAATTACCCTCATGATCTATGATGTGCTTTTATTAACTCTTTTGACTTTTGGTTGAGGAACCATTGTAGTTATGTTGTTCGTGCATGTAGTATTCATGAGATGTCCTGATAAAGAATTCTTCTTTTATTTTGATATGTATACTTATCATGTTTCTTTTCTTCTATGATGATGGAAGAAGAAGTAGGGGAACCATATTTCTGACATTAGTGGTTATTCACGTGACTAAGTGTCTTGAAATATGTCTCCAAAACTAACGACTACTACTGTGAACACTATGATCGGACAAGTTATTGCTAGAGCACATGAAGCTGGTCGTGTTGCAAGGAATCAAGATGCTGGGGTTAATTGTGCTGGAGATAATAGTACTGTAGTTGATGCTGCTGAGAATAATGATGATGCTGCTAAGAATAATGATGATGTTGCTGATCCAGATGATAGTGTTGTTGCTGTTCTGCAAGTTCGAGTGTAGTTATGTTAGTTTTCAGAAGTGTGGTTCTACGCAGTTTTGTGGTATTAGTGGTGCATTAGAATATCATAGGTGGATTGATAAGAAAGAGAGTGCTTGTGAGAATAGTGGGTGTTCAGAAACTAATAAGGTGAAATTCGCTGCTGCTACATTTCAGAATGGTGCACTAAGTTGGTGAAACAACCAAGTGACTATTGTAGGATTGGTTGTGGATAATGGTAAGTCATGGACCGTGACTAAAGGACTATTGACTGCTAGGTTTTTCCTTGAGGAGGAACTAGGACGTGTTGGTATCTGAATTGAGGTAGTTCGTGCTAAGGAACGATGTTATTACTGCTTATTGGGAAAGTTTCTTAGCTAAATTTGCTATGTCCAGATACTTTTGTGAATGACCGTAAGACAATGAAGCAGTACATTAGAGGATTGTCTAGTGATATCAAGGGGGAGATTATTTCTTCAAAACCTAAATCTTTTGATGAAACTGTTCAGATGGCGCATGATTTAATGGAGGTGAAAGTGCAAGATAGGAAAGATTGTAATGTTGAAAACAATAAGAGAAAGTGGGAATCTGCTCAGTCCAACCAGAATCAAGGTTAGAAGTGGGGATTACAGTAATAACAATAACCAAAGACAGAACTGAAATCAGTATTAAACCATGGAAGGAATGATGGGATTCGTGCTGCCACTATGTCTGGAAATAATAGAATAAATCTCAAGTGTGTTTGCTGTACTTTATACCATGTAGGTGATTTTACACAGTTGCGACTAGAGCTAGGACAACCTGGTCATAAAGCTGCTAAGTGTAGGACAAGAGAATTAGTTACTGGAATTAGTACCCCTGGAGTTGTGATATGAGTTAACCGTGGCGAGAAAGGACACAAGCAAGGGAATTGTCCAAGGAAAGGAAATTGACAAGATAGGAATGCTGCCGCTCCAGTTTACGTTTGAATGATGCTGACAAACCTTAAAGTCCGAATGTTGTAAATGGCATATTCCTATCTGATGTTCTTTATGTTAGTATGTTGTTTGATTTTAGATCAGACAGAAACTGTAGAACTGTAAAGATTTAGTTGTTTTATCAATGGAGAGTTAGTAAGATTGACAATTAACTATGATGTGGAGTTAACCGATGGAAAGGTTATTAGTATTAGTTCTATACTAAGAGTGTGTTCCTTGAATTTAAGAAGGTAGGTGTTTAGTATCGACTTGATGCTCAAAGAGTTGGAATCTTTAGATGTAGATTTTTGGTATGAATTGAATTGTTGTGTGTAGTGCTAATGCTTGAGATTGAACTAATATTCACCATAAATTGATAGCTGTTGGTTTAGATTTTGCTGAGAAGCTGAGTGTTGACTGTGAAAGGTGATGAGTAAACTTTCCGTTTGAGAATTATCTTGTTTGGAAACAAGGAAATATGTGGAAGAGGGATATGATGTATTTCTGGCTCAGGTAATTAGTGATAGGGTAGTTGAGGAGAAGTTGGGAGATCTGTTAATGATTCAAGATTATTCTGAGGTTTTTCCTGAAGTTTTGCAGAGTTACTTCCGTCTTGAGAAGAGGAATTCGTTTCGATTGAGTGTTGTAAGCGATAGGTGTAGTGCTTGTGCGTTTCGTTGTGTAGTGCTTCTATGTTTTGTTGAGTAGTATTTGTATGCCTTATCATTTGGCACCGTCAGAGTGGAATGAGCTATTCGGTCAACTGCGAGAAGTGATGGATAAGGGATGTATTAGATTAAGTTCCGTTGCAATGGTGATCATCTGTATTGTTTTTCAAGAAGGATGGATTGTTTCGGATGTGTATTGATTATCGAGAGCTTAACAAATTGACAGTCAAGAATTGGCATCCACTGCCGAGGACTGAGTTATTTGAGCAGTTGTCAGGATCCAGTGTGTACTCAAAGATCGCTTTGATTTCTAGTTATCATTAACTGAGAGTTATGGAGGAAGATATTCCTATAGTTGTTTTTCGTACTTGATGTGGGTACTTTAAGTAGCAAGTGATGTTTTTGGAATGGACAAACGCGTCTGCCATAATCATGGATTGGGTGAATCTTGTGTGTAAGATGTGCTAGGATGAGTTAGTCATTGTATCTGCTGACAATATTCTATATTATTCTAAGAGGAATGGAGGAACATAAGTAGCATATGAGGATAATTTTGGAATGATTGGAAAAAGAGAAACTGTATGTAAAGTTCCCTATGTGTGAATGTTGGTTAAAATATTTGCATTTTATAAGATAGTTGATTGACAACAAGGGTATTCGTGAAGATCTTGCCAAGATTGAAACGATTAAGGATTGGTCGGTACCAACGACGCCGACAGAAATCTGTTAATTCCTTGGTCTAAGTTGGGAATAACCGGAGGTTTATCGAAAGGTTTTCACTGATTGTTAAACCATTGATTAAAGCTGACTAAGAAGAGTTGGATGTGTGAGTCCCAATTATACATCTAAATTGTAAGTTTCGAGATCTGATCCTTATCAGATGAGGAAGCTATAATCTGAACACTGAAGGGTAAGTTGTGTTCTACACTGATGTTGTCATCGTTGGAAGGATCTGAAGTATTTATAGTCTGTAATTTGCTATGATGTGTCTCATATGGGTTATGTAGTTGTGGTGTTTGCTTTGAGATTGTAGAAACATTACATGTATGGAATCGAGTATGTAGTAATCAAGGATCAAAAGAGTTTGCTTCATAATTAATTTCCTGGGAAGGTAAAGGAGATGTGTAGAGGATTACTAGTTGTATATTCGGGTATTTGAGTATGTTAGTGGTTATGACTGTGAGTGTTTATGACTACGAGATTCGCTACCATCCGGGAAAGGAGAATGTGGTAGTTGATGCACTTATCAAGAAGAAAAAGGAAAAAGCTTTTGGGATTTGAGTTTTGGTGATGACAAAAAGTGTGGACTTGATAGAAAGGATATTGAAATTTTAAGTTAGTGGTCTGATTTGAGAAGGATGTCGAGGTAAGCGATTTCAACATTTTGTCAAACTTATGGAAAGGATTTGGTTGTAAAGTCAAGTGAGACATGGAATATTGAGCACTCCTAACATACCTTAGTTGAGCGAGTGAGACTTAGTGATGAAGAAATCTCACAAGTCAAGTAATCGATACGTTTTGGTTTGGGTAAAGGTGAAAGTTGAGTTGAGTACTGTGTATTATACAGAGAATGATGGACAGAGTGAAAGAACGATTCGAACATCAAACGGTATACTTGTGCGAGTGTGACATAGGAATTGTTGGAATTTTTATATGACGATAATTATCATGCTAGTAATGAGGCTGTACTATTGATGGTACATAAAGAACTTCAAATTGTGAATGTTAAAGATCGTGAGTTATGGACGTAAGTTAAGTTTTCGGTGTAATGCAGAAATGTACGTGGAATTGAATGACTGAACTAGAAGTGATATTGGCAATATTTATAAGATTGTATATGTTAAGAATCGTTTATTAGTAGCAAAGAGTCATCAGAAGAGTTATGTTGGCATTCGAAGAAATCGATGGAGTTTGAAAATAGGAAACGTGGTTATGCATAAGGTGCCATTATGAAGGGTGAAATTTGTTTTGAGAACAAGGAATGAATTCAACTTGAAGATAAGTTGCATTTCATAGACGAGAACTGTGAAGAGATCTTAAGAGGTTGAAACATAGTAAGAATTATATTTTGAGGATACAAGAATTATAGGAATGGATTTGAATTCGTGAAGGAAGCATGAGGATTTCTTTAATGAAAAGAGTTCTCTTTTGTTCTAAAAGTATGGAATGTGAGAATAAGAGGGGCCGAGCGCCGAGGACGTCGCTCTCTTTTAGGAGGGTAGTGACAACCCGAACCCGTGGTCATTATTTAATATTATTTTACGAATATTTTTGAAGTTTTTGAAGAGTTGAATGATATGACGGTTGATGGTTTCATTTAAAACCGACGTTGGAGGTCTTATTTTTATCTTTTACTAATAGCGAGGATTATTAGTGATCACGATATCGAAGGATGCCCGAGATTTTATGTTTTATTATTTGTTTTGTCGATGTTTATATTTTTGACATTTTTATTTTAATTGCGTATTAAGTCGTACCGGGATCATATTATTATCATATTTTGAGTGCGTTTTAATTTTTGAAAAGTATTTTTACGAAACCCGAGCCTCGTAAATATTTTCAAAATTGACAATTTACATTTTCTACCTTGTAAACTATTTAATTGCATTTTGGACCAAAATTGGCAAAATCGGCAAAATCTACCCCTCCACCGCACTATATAAACATTTTCCACTAATAAAAACACATAGAATATGTGTGAAAACAAAATCAAACCCACCCCCTCTCTCCTCCCTCTCTTTATCGTCACCCCCAACACCCCTTTACCATCAAAATTCTTCTATTTTTATTATGATCTAATAAAAAACAACACAAGACCCATCTCTTAAATTTCAAGGAGATCATTTTGGTGTAATTTTTACACACATGCAAGAACTTTCAAATTTTGATGATGATCCAAGGTGGTTTGATCTATTTTCTTGTTATATAGTTGTTGCTAGTATTATTATATACATATTTTAAGTATTGCATGTTTGGATTTTTGAGTGAGTAAATTTTTAAATGATTATTTAAGTGTGTTATGGGTTAGATGATTTGTTTATAATGATAGTAGGATGATATTAGGAGTATGAGAGTGATTAAACAGGTGTTTTAGATCAGTAGGTTCAAGGCCAATTTTGGTTAACTTACTGTTTGAAAATGGTTAAACTAATTGTATAGGGTTGTAGAGAATTTTGTTAGCTTCGATTTGATATAAAGTAGAGCTTCTAGCTCCAAACGAGCGAGAAGTTATGATGATTTGATTATTCGTGTACCGGGAGACGAGTATCGACACAATCCGAAGTTGTTGTCGATATTTGGATCGAATCTCGGGGAATATAGAATGAGTTGTGAAAATGGGCAAGGTTTGATGTTTGATTATAAACTTAGGGCTGTGACTCTATTTTCAAACCCAAGTGTCGGATTTGTAAACGGGATTGTTTAGAATAGTCAAAATGGTTGTATGAGTCAGTGACGTAAAACTGTCCGGTTTTTGTAGTTCAAAGATGTGTTGGGTAGGGAACTTTAAAAGTAAAATATTTTGATGGGATTTTAACAGGTATTTCTATATATAGTAAGTGATATCTCTAAGTAGTATCATAAGTATTTGACGTGATTAAGTGGGGTAAATGTGCTCGTACATTTGATATGTACCAGAAGATTTGTATCGAGTGTATGGACTAATAGAATAAACATATAGAAGAAGGTAATAGTATCACTTGTATTGTTTTCTTTCGGGATTGTCTTGATTTCATGATTTTGAGTTTGATGTAATTAAGTACGGATTTTATTCACGTTTATTATTAATGAACTCACCTTAATTGATAGGTTGTGGTTTTTATGTTTATCGGGCATCACTATCGTCGAAGGTCGTCTTGTTACTGCTATTACTCAAGGTGAGTCTATAGCCTCGTTTTGTACTTGTTTTGAATGATTTTAAAACCCGCGAGGGGGATACATTCTATTTGGAAGTAAAATTAACACAAGTCATGATTGATTATTTGGACCCGAATGTTACCTGTTGTTGCCTTGATTTGTATAAGTACCTAAATTGCAAAAGTCCCTAAATTCATGAGCCGTTAACTATCTTCTGACTTGATGTTGTGAGTTGGGAATAGCCGCTTATTCTAATGATAGTACTATTGGGCTGACGACCCTATCTGAGATCAGGGCTTTACGCTGAGTAACCTCTGGGAAGGATAATTTTACGAGAATGAGAATGTGGTATACTTGCAATTGATACCCTAGTAGGGGCACTGGAATTCATCTAGTCATGCCGGCTTTAGGCGTGGGTTACTAAGTTAACGGGTCGGTGTCATGAGCTTAATACAATTCTATAGGTATTGCTATATGCCTGAATGCCTGATTAATAGATTGTATGCGTACAGTTCTATTAAATGATCTTGATTATTTTTGTCTTGTGTTCAAATTATGATTTCGAAAACCTATAGACTCGCTCAACCGTTGTGTTGATGATTTTAAACATTTATTTCAGGTTATTGAAGTTGATGAATTACGGAGCTTGCTGGAGAAGGATTGCGGATTGCTTTTGTGGTGTTTGGTCTAAAACAAATTTCTTTCCCTTTTGTCATAAAAATAATAATGTACGGTCATGTACTTTGGTAAATTGTTTGTTAATTGGATGAAATCTTTGGGGAACCTAAATGTTACTCTGATATTTCTAAAATTGTTTTACTTGGGATCGAAGGTTTTAGACAATGGTTAATTTAATTCCTTTTATATTTCAAATGTATCATTTTGAGATCGTTTAAAGTGTTTTGTGTAATGATGTTTAAGTTTTGCACCCAAATGTGTATTTCCGCTGCGCAATGTAATTTGGGGGTGTTAGAAATAACTTTATAAAAGTTGTTATGTATATGTAATAATGTCATCACATGATGATCAAGTGGGGTTTTATGTCCTTACACAACATTACTAGTTGTTTAGTATTAGTTAACTTAAGCTTATCATACTAGTTACACTAGTTTTAGCCCATTTACACATTAGGACCCAATAAGCCCATTAAGAGTCCAATATCATTTTATTAGTCCATTTATCTTTTTAATATCAGGACCATACTCATATGTTGGGCCCAAGTGGGTTAAGCCCATGAGTAAGTACAATAACATTAAACCAAACTAGTTGGGCTAATGGTCCAATAAGGCTACTTTGGCCCATTATGATCCATAAGTTATAAAGCTCAAGTTTATTGGTTTTTACTTGTCAAATGTGTTTACATATCAGTATATGAGTTATAAAAATGTTACCATAGACGGGTCCGACCGACTAAGTTTTATTTGGCGAAAACGTTAATCTTTCAGTTTTAGCCGAAGAGACGTACAACTTATATATAGTTTGTAGTTTTATAAAACATTTGAGTTTTACTATTATTAAATGCCATGTTTATTTATTATAGTATACCAACTCATTTCATAATATATATTATTATTTAGTGGCTTTTATATATATTTATTTTATAATAATATCTACTTGAGTGCTCTTTTTATATTTTATAGTTTATTTATAAATTTGATTACTAAAGTCATGTCCACCATTTTTGCCATATCATGAGTTCTACTAGGAGATAGAAGCTCAAATTTGAGCAGCATAAACTACATGATGTGTGATACAAATAACTCTATTATAGCTACTGCTCAATCATCTTTTAATTATTTTTAATAATTCTTACAAAACAGACTATACAGATTTGTACCTCAATAGTATTTTGATCATATCTTGCTCATTTAAATGATTACATTGAGGGGAAAACTCACTACATATGTAAAAATCATTTATCTATCTGTATATTTAATAATCCAAGCCATTTAACCAAGTGATCATATACTTACTGTTTTATACAGCCTATGAAATTAACCAATATTTTAACATTTTTACTTGTTGATTTTAGTCTTTTTAACCAAATCTATTAACACAAATGCCCCACACAATATGTTGATCATCATTTATCATCATATACGTATACATTTATAAAGAAAATACATGGGTACATTTACAAAATAACAAGATGATAGGAAGAAATTGATCTCTATACCAATCAATATGATGAAAGATTAAGATTTTTAGATGAACAAGACTTTGTTTTGACACCAAACCTTATGAACTTAGCAAGAAAATTTTTGGAAATCTCCAAGCAACTAAACTTCTTCTAAAATCAGCCCTTGATCTTCATGAAAACTCCTTTTTACATGTTAAAATCACCTCCAATCTTCATCTTTTCAAGTAAGCTTCAACATATGTGGATTATTGCCTTTGTTTATGGCCAGATTTTTGATGATGATGATGATTGTGGGAGGGTTATGGACAGCCAAAAGAGGAAAAAGAGAGAGAGAGAGTTGGATAAATTTTGCTTGTTGTGAAGTGTATGTGAGAAGTGTGGGAGGAGTAGTTAGTTTTGGCTAATGGTTTTGCAAAGCTAGATGGACATGTGTCCATTTGGTTTGTATAATTTTGCCACCCAAGGGTTGTTTTAGCGCTGTTTTGGCGCCCATAGTGGGGGCGAGACAAGTGTATACTTCCTGAAATGTCGGGTTGTTACAAAAACGGTGTATGTAAACGTAAACACGTAACATAGAGTTCTCCAGTTTAGACGTAGTCGATGCTACTTTAAGACATAAACCCCAATTTCTTCCCAAATGTGAGTGAGTTCATAAATTAACAATAAAATAATGATTTTAAATAATAACTGAGAATAAAATAACGACCTCAAATTGACGGATTGTCACAGCAGTTACCCCTAAAGAGGATCTTTGTCCTCACAGATCAATTTATCTTACTACTCGCTTCTTATAGAATTAAAGCCATGTGGGTATTTCTTCCACATTCGGTCTTTTCTCATAAGTATAATTCATTACAATTATGCGAGTTTCATCAAACATAACTATGGAAGTATGATCACGCTTAAGTTGACTTACTTTCTCTCTCCATGATGCCCATGGGTGTTTGAGGAAATGCAAATTTTCGCCGACCCAAACTTCATTAAGAAGTAATCAGATTTTCACTTGATAGACATTTTATCAAGTTCGATATATGGAACATAATTCATGCATCCCTTGAAGTTCTAGGGTAGATCCAGCTTATATGCCTCTCGGTCTAAATCTTTACATTATCTCAATGGTCCCATACAACAGGGACTTATTTTCCCATGATCTTTCAGATCATCCATTCATCTTTTCATGATGAAAAATTCTCGGCATAGCTTTGCTACCCATCCTACACTTCAAGATCTACATTTGATATTCACATAACCTCCTGCCCATTACTGGCAGTCAACAATCCGATCCTAATTTCCACAATCATTTCAGGTCTCGCGGGTCGGGTATCTTCATCCCAACTCCTGCCTACAGATGCTCTTAAACTTTTCTTTATATAGATCCTCACAAGATTCGTTCTCGATCCTAATATAATAATTATCAATGATCATCTCTCCAAAGGAAATCGGTTATCCTGTTCATTACCAAAGGTCAATTATTCAAACATAAAACAAGACCTCTAGTGTTTGTATCGTTACTTTACCTTGTCCCTTCGATTGGGGTGCTAAGAAGTACTCATATCAAGATTCGTTCCCAATGACTTCTGAAGGAATATCTAGAAATTCTATGCGAAGCGAGGATCTTGATAGAGATTATCGATACAGGCACACCATGCTTAAACAACTCCTTTAAATACAAAAGACTCAACTTCTCCGTCGAGAATCTATCATTAACGGGAATGATATTAGCAGATTTGGTCAGTCTGTCGATGATGACCCAAATCGAATCAAATCCATATGATGACCTTGGAAGATTTATGATAAGAATCCATGGTGGCTCTATCTCACTTCTAAACAATAATTATAAGCTGTAGAAGTAATCCTTATGGATTTTTGGTGTTCAGCTTTGACCTTTGCAAGAGTTAGATGTTTACTAAGGTATGAGGCGATGTCTGCCTTCATAATTGGCCATCAGTATAACTTCTTCAGATAAAGATACATTTTATCAGAATTGGCATGAATATAATACTTAGGTGTTGTTTGTTTGTTAAGAGCCTTAAAGTCTGAATCTGATTCGCACATCTGTATCTGAATTTGACGCCTAAATGCCTGAATCTGAATCAGTTTTTAGTGTTTGTTTTTTTCTTTTCAAAGACGTCTGAATAATTCAACTTTTGCAATTTAAATAAAAACTCACTTGAGTTATACGAAGAACAAACTATCTAAATAATAATTATAGATGCATATACTACTAATATAACGTTGATTCATGAATTCATAACTCGTTACACAAGAATTTTGTTTGTTACACATATATCCGCATAAGTATTCAAAGATAAGTAAGCACATAGCCATATATTGACAAAACCTTCACGTGATACATCGTCAACAAATAATAAGGATGCTTTTGAATAAAGAAAAAAACTCCTAAATCAAAAGTGACGTCACCATATGTAAGAAAATGGAGGTTGACGGAAAATGACTGGAGATAAGTAATAATGATGGAAAACTTTTAAAGAAAACCAGCAACTTACAGGCAATGGTGGAGCAGACTAGAAAAACTATAATGATGGTTTCAATATGGAGAATTATGAACAAGAAAAGAAAGAATCTTGAATAGATAATTTCCATCGGGTGATCAGAGGTATTCAGCAGGCTCTCTCAAGTCTAGTCCGTCCAGAGTCTTTCGCCTCTGACCGCATCTGGATCGTGCGAAAAAACAAACACGTTTTTCACTTTTTGAATTTGACTCGGTCAGATTAAGAGGCTGGTAAGAGGTTTTTTGTAAAAACAAACACCACCTTAAACTTATGAGATTCCAACATGACTAAATCTCGAAATCCTCCATATTTAGGCAACCACAAGCGGCCTTTTAAACATTTAACGCCTCGGCTCTCATTAGCCACGAAACCCTTCTTCATCTATATTATCCTTTTACAAGCATCGGCTATTTCTAAATTGCTCGAGAAAATTATTCTGCACTGTCATTACTAAGGTATACATCCTAATTGGTTCTTTATCCTTTCTACATAATGTGTCAGTATCTACATTCACCTTCCCTGATGAAATAAATATCATGACCACAATTCACTCAGAAATTCTTTCTTCATATTTTCTAAGTTTTAGTTTCTTCTCAACTATTATCTTTATTAGTTTTGCTCAATCCGACGTTTAAAGTGTCGATAAAAATTACAAGTAATTAAATAATAAATAATTAATTTTATGAAACATAAACGTAAAAAATTTTAAATTTCTCAGTTCGCCCAATTATAGAAAAATGTTCAAAATAAATTTGAATTTAGTTAACACGATTTTTGTTGATTTATCGAAAATAATTAACAAGATCCGTAAATTTTCAAAAAATCTTGGTTTATACTTTGGTAAAAATTTTCTTAGTTGATGAGCAAAAATTGTCGTTCCAAATCCCATGTCATGGTTTAAATGGTTTTATCAATTTCTCTTAGGTTGTCTTGAGGTATACACAAACATCTACTCCTAAGTGGGTTTAGTTAAATGATCTGGGTATAAGGGAATAATTTTTTAAAAATCCTTTGAGAAATATCTTTCAAAACATCTTTGCACTTCCTTTTTGGTATAACCCAAAGCCTTAATGGCTCTAATCTTTGAAGAGTCAACATAGATTCCACTACCATTTATCACATGGTAAAATAATGTAAAGGATCAAGTCTACAAATGATTACTAACTTCTTCTTATTCTAAGAAACAAACGGATGGTCCTTAATGATCACAAGCATGAATTTATCAAATTACAGACTACATACGTGATTCACGAAATTTATGAATGCTACATGTGCATTGGTCAATCCAAACGACATAACATGAAAATCATAATGTTTATTACGAGTTCTGGATGTAGTGATTGGAATAGATAATCTTCTTTGCGGACGCAATTTGATGATAATCATGTCGTGGATCATATTTTTGAATATACGCTAGGACCTTGTAAATGATCGAACAAATCTTCCATCTTGGGCAATGGATATAAATTTTGATCGTCAATTTACTTAGTTCAGGGTAATTAATAAATATAAGGAATGATAACACCATAGATCTTCATGATGACGAGCTCATCAGAATAAAAGCTTTCTCCGACAACTCTTTCAGTTGTACGGTAACTCTTTCATTTCAGATGGTGCTGATGTACAGTGCACATGCCACAGGTGCAACACCGGGAATATAATCAATACCAAATTCAAGTTGCCTTATTGACGAAAGTCTAGGTAATTCATTAGCAAATACCTTAGAAAGTTTCAGATAGCATGAACATCTTCTTATTTAATTACCTTAGGTTCTTTCTAGATTACAAGATCTATGACTAATTCATAACCATTCATGGTATAATTTCAAGCCTAAATGTAGGATACGGTCACCCATCGGGAATTATTTAACTCACTTTTGATAATCAACATCTTATCTTTTAGGGAAATTCTACTCGAGTTCCCATCAATTAAGACAATGACATCACGTCATAATCAACCAATCCATTCTAAAGGGACTATCAACCTTCCAGTTTCATTACCGTTGATAAGACGAGAATTTCTCAAAAGGCTAATAATAACTCGTAATCCTTCACAAATTAAGGATATCTAGAGACATAAATAACATTAAAAGAGTAAGGTCAACACATGATCTACCCGAGAGAATTTCAAATCAGATAAAGACGAAAACATTAACGAACATGGATATATCCCATGTTTTCATGATTTGAGTACGCATTTGAAAGCACCTCGGATCGTTACCCATGTCATTCAAATGGGATCTAATCAAAGAAATGATTGGAACGCCGATACACCCAGTCGGGTATCAACACTCGATAATTAATAAATTTTCCAAAGAATCTTGCCATAAAAGAATTGGACAAGAAGGGGATATCAATTTTCAATTAAGGCAATATCCATAGATGAGTAAATTCGATTCAAAAAAATAAATGGTACGGGCACATATGTAGGTGTCCCTAACAATATGTCACTATTTTGCACTTCTTGCAGATCTCATAAAAATTCAATCCTTCACAATTACAAAGAAAATGTAATGTATATTAAGAATTTCATGGTGACTACTAATCAGCCTTGTATGGTCCCTTCCAAATTGTACGTAGGCACGCAACTATATACAGTTTTAGGATTAACGATGCAATACTCAGTTCGTCAAAATCTTGTCATCATGTTTAAAATAAAAATATTTTCATGCCTAATTCTGGAATAAGAATCAATATAAATTTACAGAAATGTTCTTCATTATGGAAGCAATTAAAGTTTCCCAAGGTGTTTCATAAACAAATTTATTTCGATAACGGTTATTTATAAGTCTCACTTTAAATAATCCATATAGTGATGAAGATTAAATTTTTCTCAAGGGATATTGTTTTAACTTATAAAAACAATGAGTGATCTGCAAAAGAGTGATGAAAAGTTGTTCACCAAGAACTAATTACAATATAATAGGAAATGAGCTTAGCCAAATAATCATGAGGTTCATGACCTCGACGGCACTCAGGAATACAAATAGAAGAATCTACAATGCAACTCTATCCGAAATGAGTACTTCCTCAATGGTTGCATCACTAATGCGAACATTAGGAAGAAGCGAGAAAAGATAAATAACATCGATATGTGTAGGATTTAGGAATCAAAGGTAGTGTTTTCGTTAATCACAAACAAGTCAAAAATTGTACCGTAACACATTACGTGTCGACATGTCATACAATTCCAAGGACTCATCCTACCAACTGATGTCTCAGTTAAGTTAGGGATTTTAAAAGATACTACACTGAATACTAATCTACATGAGTCATTAGGTGTTCCACCTGTCCCGGAAGATCCATCGGTCCCAATTCAAAAGAATATTTATTCAATTTATTTCTTGGACACTGGGCATCCTCGTCATTAGACAATGGCCTAGGAACAACCCTTAACACGAACCAACAATCGTTTAAAACCTTATAATTCAACCACATGACTTAACGACTTCATCTTAAAAATCTCGTATTCCATACGAGTTAAATTTGACTTTATTCAAGTTTTAACCAACTTATACTCAATGCGACATCCTACGTCATTCTCCATTACTTTCAACCTTATTCTTAGACCTTGAAAGGGCAATTAAAGCTTGATATGAACAACACTTAAGTTCCAATTCTATAGCTCTTATATCAATAATTATCAAATGAGTCACTAGTAGGAAATGACTTACACATTCAATTAGACTTCTCGGAAAGGTACTAGTGGCATGAGGCTTTTGGGTAATGGTTCCAATGACAGCCTCAGGTGCAACATTTTCCTTTTCGATTTCAATTTAAGAATTGGGTGACACTGAATCAGATGACACCTTTCTAGGTGGTAAGGTTTTGTAAAACTCCACTCTATAAGGAAAGATCGTCATGACATCGATATCAGATTTAATCTCGCCAATTCATCTTCAAGATCACAATCAACTAATATCAACATTTCTACGAATATCAACCATTTTCTTGGGATTATGAACGTCCACAACTTGGTTTAGACCCAGAATAGCTAGATTTCCTACATGAATAGCTTCTATTGATTTGCTAGGGGAGTTAGGGTTCCTTGTGACAATCTACGTCGTATAAATATCTCGTATAAGTATTAAAATAGTCATCAAATAATCATGTAATCAAATTACAACATATAAATAATCCAAGTTATATATATATATATATATATATATATATATATATATATATATATATATATATATATATATATATATATATATATATATATATATATATATATATTAAAATAACACTTCTCAGTCTGGCCTTGTCGGTAACTCGAGAATTCTTCGGCACCGTTATAGTCAAAAGATTTTTAAACATTTTATTTAAAATATTTGTTTAAAAATATTTATGAGAGAAGTGCAAAAATCATCCCTGTGGTATGTCGAAAAATCGAATTACATCCTTCGTTAACTTTTTGGACAACAGCCATCCCTCCGTTAGTGCGCGGGGCACAATACATCCCTCATGGACTAACGGTACAAATGTTTTCTCGTTAAAAATTAACAAAATCTAAAAGAGAGGGTATGTTAGCCTCAAAATATTGAGTCAAACAAGAATGTTCGGTCATAGGTTTCTATTGTAATATTTATTAGAACGTTGTAATAAGTAGTTATTTAGTCGTGGTTTACGGGCTTGTCTTTAAACTAATTAAAGTCCATAAAGACAAGCCCGGCCCAATATATAGTCCATTAAAGCCCGCATGTGGGTGGACTATATATACTACCCTCCTAGCATGTTAGGAGGGTGGATGGTCATTTGTAACTTCTTTTCTTAATCTAATCTCACCAAGTTAATCATCTTCTCTCTACTTTCTCTCACTACTTTCTCTCTCTAGGAATTCATCTCTTCTTCATCTATTTTCTCTCTTTCTTCATTGCTTAATCATCACAAATAATGGGACAACATTTGGTATCAATCGCCACGGGGTAGATTTGTGATTGGTTGGTGTTATTATATTTGATTCGAATGATTTAATCCATAAATCATCTCGGATTCAAATTTTTTTGTGTTTTCCGTGCTTTGCTTAATCATCTACATCTTATACATAGTTGTAGTAGTGATTTGGTATATTTACTTTGGCTAAAAACACAAAATTTTTGGGTTTTTTGATCATTTTTTGGCTTAAAATCACGTATTGGTTGAGTTTTGTCCGAGAAAAGGGGGATACATTCCGATTGGTGTAATCTGAAAAGGGTTTATTGATTCAGATTGGTGTATTCAGATTTGCATTCCGATTGGTGCATTCAGATTGGCATTCCGATTGGTGTATTCAGATTTGCATTCCGATTGGTGCATTCAGATTGGCATTCCGATTGGTGTATTCAGATTTGCATTCCGATTGGTGTATTCAGATTTGCATTCCGATTGGTGCATTCAGATTGGCATTCCGATTGGTACATTCAGATTGGCATTCCGATTGGTGCATTCAGATTGGCATTCCGATTGGTTATTCCGATAACATTCCGATTGGTCATTCCGATAACATTCCGATTGGTTATTCCGATGATGTGTTTTGCTAAATTTTGTTTGAGTATTTTTTAGACTTAGCCACCATCTAGACTAGTTTCAGAATATCGTTTCCACGAAGATCAAAAAAAAAAAAAAGAGTTAAAATTTTTTCGTCAAGTAAATTCAAATTTTTTCCATACTAGTTTAGGACATTTCTAGCTCGATTTCAAATTTTGGCGATTACAAAATTTTTGGACTACCGTTTTAGTCGGACTGGAGAATTTATTGTCGGCCTGGAGAAAAATTGCAATTTTCGGAATTTAAACCACAACAACAATCACAACAAATCTACTTACGATCCATATTCACTTCGTCATTTCAGAGAATATTGAGATGGATTCTACTGCAGAATATCGTGTGACGAACAACAACATCATGGTCGCGGGTAATAAAGAGAGACCACCAATGCTTGTAGCTGGTCGATATGCTCAATGGCAATCACGCTTTCTTCGCTATCTTGATACAAGACCTAATGGTGATGCCTTGAGACAATGTATTAACAATGGCCCATATGTTTTTTCTGAAATTGATGTTCCTTATACACCAGCCACAGACACATGTCCAGAAGTACCTGCAACAAAGAAAAAGGAAACTTTATCTGACCTTACACCCGAGAAACGTGCTTGGCATGATGCAGAAAAAGAAGCGATCTATATGATCCTAAGTGGAATTGGAGATGATATTTATTCCACAGTCGATGCATGTCCTACAGCACAAGAAATGTGGACGGCCATTGAACGCTTGCAACAAGGAGAGTCTCTCAACAAGCAAGATGTCAAAACAAACTTGTTTTGGAACTTTGGTAAGTTTACTGCATTGGATGGAGAATCAATTGAGTCCTATTATTCAAGATTTTACAAGATGATGAATGATATGACAAGAAACAACTTGGAAGTATCCACCATGCAAGTCAATGTGCAATTTCTACAACAACTCCAACCAGAGTGGACACGTTTTGTCACTTTGGTGAAACAACAGAAGCAGTTAGACAAGGTAAACTATCACACTCTCTTTGATATCTTGAAACAATTTCAGCATGAAGCAAATGAGATTCGAGCTGAACGAGTTGCAAAGACGGCTAATCCACTTGCTTTATTCACTACCACTCAAAATGTTCAAGATCATCGATCTCGTGCTCCTAAGCCATACTCTAGCCCATCATCCTCACCACGATATTCCACATCATCCAAGTCTTCATCATCCACAAGATCACGCGGCAAAGCACCAAGAGCAACTTCACCACCATCTGAGTCATCATCTGAAGAAGATAGTGATGAAGATCAAGCTCAGAAGAATCGTGAGATGAAACAACAAATTGCTTTCATTATGAAGACTTACCAGAAGATCTACAAACCCACCAACAACAATCTTCGAACATCATCTAACACAAAGAACCGATATGTTGCGAGTCCTCCAAGGTATGACACACGTCGACGTGGTGAAAGTCCTTCTAGGTATGATCGACATAATCCAACGCATGTTGAGGGTTCTGCAAGATATGATCGACAAACTGCAAAGTATGATACTCAGAGGATTGCTGCTGCTACTGGGAATAGGGAAATGGTTGGAAGTCAAGTGGTTCAGCAAAGCGGGATTCAATGTTTTAATTGCCAAGGTTTTGGGCATATGGCAAAGGAATGCAGGAAGCCGAAAAGGGTTAGAGACTCCAGCTATCACAAGGAAAAGATGTTGCTATGCAAAAAGATGGAAGCAGGGGTCAAACTGTCAGCTGAGGAAGGAGCTATGCTTGATGACACTGATGATGAAGCCTCCGACCAGGAATTAGAAGCACATTACTCGTACATGGCACATGTTGAAGAAGTTCTCAAAGTCACTGAAGATGACAATGGTCCTATCTTTGACACTGAGCCAATCGATAAGGTACACACTACTAATGAATATAATGTGTTTGGTGATATTCCTGGGCATAGTGATCTACCCAATGCCATTAATGACACGTGTATGATGGAAACGGTTGATAGCAATACCACACCCGATTCATCAGACATGTGCAATAATGAGTCTGAGGATGATCAACATGCAAATGAATATGATGAAGAGGAACGTATTGCGCTTGCTAATTTAATTGCTACTTTACAAAAAGATGTCACTGAAAATAAAAAGAGTCAAAAGCAATTAAAGAAGGCAAACGCTACGCTCACTCAAAGTTTTGAAGAATGCAAAGCTGCTCTTATCAAATCTACTGAGATGACTGAAAGCTATAGAGATGAGCTCCTTCAGAAAACCAAAGAGCTTGAGGGGTACAAGGGAAGTGCGTTAAAAAGTCAAAAGGACGATTTTGAAAACAAATATAATACCACTCTTGAGTTATTAGCTAAAGAGAAGCGTCAATATAATGTTTTCTTAATGGATGAACGTCAAAAAACGTACCTTGCCAATACCAAAGTTAATGAACTTGAACAAAAGCTCTCTATGACCACTACTGATTCTGCTAAAATTCTAGAGGATAAGAAACAAGAGGTAGATGCGTTAAAACAAGACTTCAAAAGTAGATATGATAAAGAAACCGAAAAAGTTACGAAACTAGAAGCACAAGTCGACTTTTTGAAGAACGTTGTTTATAAAACGCATGATTCTATTCAATCCGTAAGAATGCTAGCACCTCCATCGATGTTTAAGGGTCAAGCTAGCTTTGCAAGTCCTGAGTACCTTGCCAAAGCTCAAGCTGCGAACCCGCATCTTTATCTTGATGAGACTGAAAGGACAGATCTTGATTGCATGCCTCTAAGTGCCAATAGTGAAGAGACTGCCCTTTGGGATGTTGATAGTCAACCATCAGTTAATAAGGAGTTTGTGAAACCATATAATTATGCTTATGAGAATAGTCTTTATGGTCTGTTCCACAAACAAACTTAGAAATCTCGTGAGGAAGTATTTTTAGAATGCAGGGAAAAGAGAATTCAATGGAAGAAAGCGTTTGCCACTAAGAAAACAAACGTTTCTAAGTTCATCAACTACTTGCCCCTAGATGCTTCTAAAAGCAAGAGTAGGCAGATATTTGGGTTTCTTACTCATTACATAGATAATATTAAGTCCATTATTGATAATGATTGGAAACAACGACAAAATGACGAGTGGAAGAAACCAATTCCTCAAGACATAACTGTGCTTGTCAAACAAATCTTAATACCGAATGCGGCCACTCTAAAAGAAAATGTTCTTAAATTCGAAAGCTTAATTCGGTCTGAAATGTTTGATGATTTACAATATGTTGAGTCTCTTGAGAAAGCAATTGATGATCTTCAAATGGATAAGTACATTTTTTCTGATGAATATGATTTACTCTTGCAAGAATGTGTTTCTAAAGATATTATGTGTGCTTATTTTACATCTTGTGCCGATATTGATGAATATTCTGAAGTTGCATGCCAATATCTTGATAAGATCAAAGAATGTGAACGTCTTGAAATTGAGCTTTCGAAACGGAAAGAAAATGTTGACAAAAAGGCTTTTGAGTTACTTCAACACAAAACTGATTTCCTTCAAAAACATTGTCATTCACTTGAACTTGCTTTGCAAAAAGACGTTGGTCGTTTTCCACATGATAATAAATTGCAAGAAAAACTTTCGCAAACATTTTGAGAAATGAATGAACAGAATTTGGAAATTAAAGGGTTGAAAGCTCAATTACAAGACAGGGATAGAGCGATAGCTGAGTTGCAGAAACTCATTGCTAAAATGGGTGGGAAAATTGTGGAACCTAGCATTAAGAAAAATGTTGTTAGACAACCCAATGCCTCTAAAGAGAATAGATCTTCTATCTTGGGAAAACCATCTGCTTTATCTAATTCCTCGTTTGCAAAACCTGTGTTTGCCCCCAAGATGGATGGAAAGGAAAGGTTACCACAAGCTCAACCCATAAGGAATCCTGTAGCACCAAGCGTTAAGCACAATAATGTGATTAAACCAGGGATGTATAGAATGCCCACTAAGCCCACAAACAAAGATACTCACTCGCCTCAGACTTCTAGAAACACTAATATTCGTGTGTCTTCTACTACAGGAATAGTCTCCACTACTAGTGTTAGCCGGCCTCAGCTTAAGAGCACTCAAGAGAATGATAAGGTCTGGAAACACAAGAATCAGGGGAAGATGAAGCAAGTAGAAGAACACCCTAGGATTTTCAATGTTTCTAAGAATAAAACGTCTGTAATCGCGTGTCATGACGATTTGAATGATTCAACTTTGAATGCTATGAATGTGAAATTTGTTTGTGTCAAATGTGGCAAGTGTGCTAATGCTAATCATTCTATGTGTGCTATAAATAAAGTCAAAGGCGTAGATACTAGAACTAAGAAGCAAGTTGCAATGCCTATTAGAGCTAGTAAACCCAAACGCAAAGTGAACCATTCTGGTGCAACCCCCACCAAGAAAAGTAATGCATCAGACTCCACCACTAAGAATCCTAGAAGCAAAATTAAGGAATTATATGAGTCTGCCAGTAAGTCTTGGAAATTGTGGTTTGCTAATCAATGTCCTCCCGGATATAAATGGATGCCTAAAGTTAGGACAGAAAATGTGAAAACGAGTGTTAGTTTGCCTTTAAATGTTGATAAGGACACTAATGATTCTACTACCACAACTACTGTGGTATCCAATTTAACAAATGCTCCATCGTGTTCTAACTCTTCTGCAGGTGATACAAATAATTCTCTTCATAATGGACTCCGGATGCACGAAGCACATGACGGGGAATCTCAAGCTTCTAATTAACTTCGTAGAGAAGTTCCTGGGTACGGTCCGATTCGGAAATGATCAATTTGCACCGATCCTAGGATATGGAGATTTGGTTCAGGGGAATATCACGATTAAAAGGGTATACTACGTCGAAGGGCTCAATCACAATCTTTTCTCGGTTGGTCAATTCTGTGATGCGGATTTGGAAGTTGCTTTCAGAAAGAAGACATGTTTTGTTCGTGATTATGATGGGAATGACTTACTTACCGGTACACGGGGTACTGATCTTTACACAATTTCACTTCAAGACACAACTTCATCAACTCCAATTTGCTTCATGGCTAAAGCTTCAACGACTCAGGCATGGTTATGGCATCAACGTCTTTCTCATCTCAACTTTGATACCATTAACTTGCTTTCCAAGAAAGATATTGTGAGAGGCCTTCCAAGCTTGAAATTCATCAAAGATCATCTTTTTTCTTCTTGTGAACTTTGTAAAGCTAAACGAAGTAGCTTCAAAACAAAGACAACACCAAGCTCTAAAGGACGGTTAGATCTTCTTCACATGGATCTGTGTGGTCCCATGTGTGTTCAGAGTATCAATGGAAAGAAATATATTCTGGTAATTGTCGATGATTACTCAAGGTACACATGGACTCACTTCTTGAGGTCCAAGGATGAAACACCCGACGTTCTCATCAGCTTCCTAAAATTGATACAACGTGGTCTTCAAGCTAAAGTTAAAGTGGTTCGTACTGACAGAGGTACATAATTTTTGAATTCTAATCTGAGAAAGTATTTTGAAGCCGAAGGGATTGAACATGAAACATCTATTGCTCGAACACCCGAACAAAACGGAGTTGTTGAAAGACGAAACCGTACTTTAGTTGAGGCTGCTCGAACATTACTATCCGCTTCAAAACTTCCACTGTACTTTTGGGCCGAAGCCGTGTCAACCGCATGCTACACACAAAACCGCTCCTTAATTATCCCAAGACACGAAAAGACACCATATCACATAATTCATGATCGAAAACCTTCACTCAAACACCTTCATGTTTTTGGATGTACTTGTTACATTATACGAGATGGTGAAAATTTGGATAAGATGAAAGAAAAAGGTGATGCATGTATTCTTGTGGGATATGTAACTCAGTCTAAGGGATATAGAGTGTTCAACAAAAGAACAAAATTGATTGTCGAGACAATTCACATCCGATTTGATGAATCTCAAGAAATGGCACTTGAACAAAACAGTTTAAGTCCCGACCCACAACGACAAACGACTTCCGTTCACAACCGCACGGAACTCGAAGCTCAAGACCACAGCAATGAACAGTCAAGTTCAACGCTGGTTCCAGAAAATGTTCCTAGAGCTGATATGACAGTCGACACGACAATTGAAGAGTTGGAAATGTTATATGGACCAATGTATGATGAATATTTCACGGGGGAGAAACAAGTTGTATCGAAGTCTTCCGCTGTCACTCATGATAAGAATGATGATACCGATCATCGTCAACAAATGGATACAACTTCATCTACTTCAACACGGGTTGTTGCAGATTTACCTCCTCAGAATATCACTTCAACAATCGATCCTACAACATCCACAACTACTGTCATTGCTCCAGAGAACACAAATCAAGCAGACAATGCATTATCTGACGAAGACGAATTTATCAACCCATTCGGTACACCGGTACACGAAACTGGAGAGTCTTCTACTCGCCATGTTGATCCGTCAAATATGCATACGTTCTACCAACGACATCCTTCAACACATCATTGGACCCGAGATCATCCTTTGGTTCATGTAATTGGAAACCCTTCACAGCCCGTTCGTACAAGACGACAGCTTCACACCGATGGCGATGTTTGTATGTTCGCACTCACCGTGAGTTCAGTCGAACCGAAAAACATCAAAGAAGCCTTGGCTGATCATGCTTGGATTGAATCGATGACGGATGAACTTCAACAATTTGAAAGACTTAAAGTCTGGGAACTTGTTGACAGACCATACGATGTAACACCATTAAATCTTCGATGGATCTGGAAAAACAAGATGGATGAAGAGAACACGATCATCAAGAATAAATCTAGGTTAGTGGCTAAAGGGTATGGACAGAAAGAGGGTATTGATTTCGAAGAATCATTTGCACCAGTAGCTCGTATGGAAGCGGTCAGGATTTTTCTTGCTTATGCGGCACATAAGGGATTCATTGTCTATCAAATGGACGTAAAGACGGCGTTTCTTAACGGTCCTTTGAAGGAAGAAGTCTATGTCACGCAGCCGGAAGGATTCGTCAATCCTCATTATCCTGACAAGGTGTATCGTCTCCACAAAGCACTTTATGGACTCAAGCAAGCTCCAAGGGCGTGGTACGACGAACTCTCGAAATTTCTGGTCTCCAAAGGTTTCTCAAAAGGTTCCATTGATCTAACTTTGTTCACTTATAAATATGGGGAGACATTCTGCTTGTGCAAATTTATGTTGATGACATTATTTTCGGGTCTACAAACCCAAAACTTTCAAAATGGTTTGAAAAAGTAATGCACAGCAGATTTGAAATGTCTATGATGGGCGAACTAAAATTCTTTCTAGGAATTCAAGTTCACCAATCCCCAAGTGGTATCTTTATTAACCAAGCTAAGTATTGTCAAGAGATAATCAAAAAGCATGGTATGACATCATGTGACCCCGTTGGGACACCATTATCAACCACATCTCTAGATGCTGATTTGGAGGGATTACCCATAGATCAAACGAGATATCGTTCCATGATCGGGTCCCTCATGTACTTGACAGCAAGCAGACCTGATATTCATCATGCTACGTGTTATTGTGCACGATATCAAGCACGACCCACTGAAAAGCACCTCAAGGAGGTTAAACGGATCTTTCGGTACCTTAAGAATACCATTCACATGGGACTTTGGTATCCGAGGGAAACCGGTTTCTTTCTAACGGCCTATTCAGATTCTGATCATGCAGGGTGTCTTGATACACGTAAAAGTACTTCTGGTGGTGCACAATTTCTAGGTCAAGACAAGCTTGTGGGATGGTCTTCCAAGAAGCAGGATTGCACGTCACTTTCATCAGCCGAAGCGGAGTATGTGTCTCTATCTGCGTGTTGTGCTCAAGTTCTTTGGATGAGAACACAACTCACGGATTATGGCTTCCATTTTGATAAAGTACCTATGTACTGTGACTCAAAGTCAGCCATAGCCATCTCCTGCAATCCGGTACAGCATTCCCGCACGAAGCACATTGATGTCAGATATCACTTCATTAAGGAACAAGTTGAAAGAGGTATTGTTGAATTATACTTTGTTGGAACTGATTACCAATTAGCTGACTTGTTTACAAAATCTCTTTCGAAAGAGAGGTTTGCGTATCTAGTTAGGCAAATTGGTATGAGATGTTTGACTCCAGCAGAACTGGAGGTTCTGGCAAAGAAGCCTGCTTGATTCATCTATCAAACATCTACCTGTAAATATTAATCAAAAAGCAAAATACAAAAGTAAAAAATCTTTGATAATCCAAAAATATTCTTCTTGACATGTCTTTCAGTATCGATAATATGGACGTACCTAGAAATGTCGCTCAATAACGACACGGGTGTGTACATAAAGCTCGAATGAAAGTTGTAAATATTTTTCAAAACATGTCATTTCTATCTTTTATAAAGGAAATTGTCTATTTTGGACAATATTCCCAACAACGGGTAGAGCAATCTATCTTGGGTTGAGCTTGTCACAAAACATTCAACGTTTTGAGCTCAACACAATGGCTTGTAATCACTTTCAGATTGCAACCCGGATCTAAATTCACGGGGAAGTGTACGCTTTTGTACTCTTACCCTTAGCAAAAGAAGTTAAATCTTCTTACACTTGAGTGGATTCATCAAGACATTCAAAGTCTATGAACTCAAGTTTATGCTTTAGAAAAACCTTTTCGTCAAAAAGAATTGATTTTTCAAAAAGCGTTGAACACAATTTTTTCAAGAATTTCTCAATGATATTCAAAATCTTTCAAAAATTGTGTGTTCAACAACTCCTATTCTCAAAAGTTTAATGTGGATCACATCCTCGTAATGACAGTTCCATTGGATCAATTTTTGAGGGGGAGCAATTCAACTTCATGCAAAAGATTAACACATCTTTCTCTCGAAGATTTTCAAGACTATTTTTTCAAAATATATTTTAATCAAATTTGGTATCTCTAATATCAAAAGATTTTATATATTAGAGATAGGGGGAGAAAATGTGATTAAAATGTGATCTATAAGACTCAAGCACTTTAACTCTTACCCACATGTGCGAAACACTTTCGATTATCGATGCACATGTGAAGGGGGAGCATTTCTGAAACGACAAAACTAGCAAGGTGTTAAATGCTTTTCAAACACTTTATTAGAATTTAAAGTGGTTTTCATGGTTACGATCAAATACCCACAACATCTTTAATTCACGACGTTATTGGTGTCAAAAGGGTGGTTAGGTTTAAGTCCTATGATCCAACCAGAACCGGAGGGATCTTCCCAGGGACAATCCAATAGATTATTAGAAGTCCTTAGGAAAGATGGAGTAGAATGTGAACGTAGCTGAATGCCGACTAAGTACTGATGATAGCACTGGAACAATCACAACAAGGTGCTATTAATGATGTCTTGGTAAGCATTGAAGGGGTTGAAGAATGAAAAAGAAATGTAAGGATAAAGGGTGTAAAGAAAGAAGCCCTCCATACAACTTAGGCAAAAACCGGGTCAACCCATCATGAAGACAAACTCATCATGGACCCAGTGATGTGAAGCACAACCCTTTCCTAGCTACTCAGGCTTCTCTCAAAAGAAGTTTGTTTTATTGTCACGGAGATCAACACGACTTCTATTGACTTTCTCACTCCGAGATAGTTGATATTGAATAGGTGGCATCTGCTCCAGCCTCCGACCACTAAAAGTGCACAAATCGAGTCTAGAGCCAAGAGATCAATCAAATCTCGTTAGGACACACGGATGAAGATCAAGAGAGTCCTACGCTATATCCTTGTGATATTGCTAGAACACTCAGAGTGATACTACTTAGTATTCACGATGATGAGTGGAAATCCTTCCAGTGTTAACATCAAACAGCACTGCGGTAGGTCATATGCAAGATTCTTTATGAATTGAACATATGTAAAACTGAAAAGCAACAGTGGTTTGATTCTGAATTGATTCAAACTCGTTTCAGGTTTCTACGCAATATCTTTATGGTCTTGCCAGAACATTCAGAGTGATATTTATTAATATTCACAGTGACGAATGGAAATCCTTCTAGCGTCAACATCAAACAGCGCTACGGTAGGTAACTTGTGAGATTCTTATGAATCAAACTTGTGTCAACTGGAAAGCAACAATGGTAAGATTCTTAATGAATCAAACTTGTTCCAGGAATTTGAATTGACGACTTTAATCAAGCGGATATTTATCCAATTGATTCACTCTTTATGTTCGCAGTCTTGCTTTGAGACGGTCGAGTAAAGAGAACGGCTAGTACTGCCGCGAAAC
The DNA here is from genome assembly GCA_025667525.1 of Glebionis coronaria. Lineage (NCBI taxonomy): Eukaryota > Viridiplantae > Streptophyta > Magnoliopsida > Asterales > Asteraceae > Glebionis > Glebionis coronaria. The sequence goes on along the minus strand of CM046879.1, from coordinate 424,914,201 downwards.
CCTGTCAAGGAGATTCTTAATTGAATCTACCTGATCACAGGTACGATATTTAATATCGTATAACGGTCTTCACCGACCGGAGGTAAAACGCTACCGATTTAGGACGAATGTCAAAGCCATTCAGTCCGTGTCTATGTTTTGTCTCGAGAAGGTGGCGTCACGGTGTACTCAGCAAAGTCAAAGATTCACAACCACATATTCATGCCCAAAGACTTATCCAACAATTGATAGTGTGAGCATGTGGATAAAGACACAAGATCGCAAGATGGCAATGACAAGTCAAGGATGATTTGAAGATCTCAAGACTAAAAGACAAAGTCAAAAGACAACAACAAAGGCTCAAAGATCACAGCATGAAGGAACAAAACTACTGTTACACGTTCAAGACTCATTTATGACGAAATTCATAAATCTCCATTGGAATCCAAATATCAAAGAGGAATGACCTCACATTGGGGGAGATTGTTAGCCTCAAAATATTGAGTCAAACAAGAATGTTCGGTCATAGGTTTCTATTGTAATATTTATTAGAACGTTGTAATAAGTAGTTATTTAGTCGTGGTTTACGGGCTTGTCTTTAAACTAATTAAAGTCCATAAAGACAAGCCCGGCCCAATATATAGTCCATTAAAGCCCGCATGTGGGTGGACTATATATACTACCCTCCTAGCATGTTAGGAGGGTGGATGGTCATTTGTAACTTCTTTTCTTAATCTAATCTCACCAAGTTAATCATCTTCTCTCTACTTTCTCTCACTACTTTCTCTCTCTAGGAATTCATCTCTTCTTCATCTATTTTCTCTCTTTCTTCATTGCTTAATCATCACAAATAATGGGACAACAGGGTATTCTTGTCTTTTTCATTTCCCAGGGATGTATTGTGAACCTTATCATAAATAATTTCAAAAAAAAAATATTTTTGAAAAAAAAAATTTATTTTCAGAAAAAATAAGTTTTATTTTCTCAAAAAAAAATTATTTTCGAAAAAAAAAAATTATTTTCGGAAAAAAAAAAGTTTTACTTTCTAAAAAATAAGTTTTATATTCGAAAAAAAAATTTTATTTTCGAAAAAATATGTTTTATTTTCGGAAAAAAGTTTTATTTTCGAAAAAATGGTTAATTTTCGAAAAATAAAAGTTTATTTTCGAAAAAAAGTTTATTTTCGAAAAAAAAGTATATTTTCGAAAATAAAACTTTTTTTCCAAAAATAAAACATATTTTTTCGAAAATAAAACTTTTTTTTCCAAAATAAAACTTATTTTTTAGAAAATAAAACTTTTTTTTCCGAAAATAATTTTTTTCGAGAAAATAAAACTCATTTTTTCTGAAAATAATTTTTTTTTCAAAAATAATTTTTTTTTTGAAACTATTTATGATAAGGTTCACAATACATCCCTGGGAAAGGAAAAAGACAAGAATACCCTCTCTTTTAAACTTTGTTAATTTTTAACGAGAAAACATTTGCACCGTTAGTCCATGAGGGATGTATTATGCCCAACGCACTAACGGAGGGATGGCTGTTGTCCAAAAAGTTAACGAAGGATGTAATTTGATTTTTCAACATACCACAGGGATGATTTTTGCACTTCTCTCTTTATAGTTAAAAGATTTTGAAATGTTTTATTCAAAACCTTGGTTTTAAAAATCTTTCGTTCTCTATAACGAGAGCTCTGGTACCAAATTGTAACACTCTCAAATATTCATAATTTAATTCAGCGGAAGAGTCGTTGGTGTTACGGGATAGCACATTACTCAAATCATAGACAACGCTTAAAAATCGCGTCGTTTAATAATAAAGCATTCTCCATTCATAAATATCAAATTACATAGGTCCTCAGGTCATAATATTTCATACAAATTTACAAAACGTTTGAATGAAAATTTTTATTTGAATGCGGGCCATAAATTCTTGTCGTCTTCCCGAGAATTAACTTCAAGTACCTGAGATAAAACATGTTAAAAGTCAGCGAAACGGCGACTGAATTCATAGAGTTTAATAAAAACCATTAATTTATCACCGGTATATAATCATTACCGAAACGTATTTTATACAATTCTTTGTCGTAGGCCATAAAATAGGCCAAAACATTTTATCCGAATCTTTGTCGTAAATCATAATATAGGCTTTTGCCTTCAAAACCATTATACGAACCATTGTCGTAAAAAAATCATACAATATTTTTTATAACGTTGTATAGCATTTAATAAAAACCGTTATATGAAAATGGTTATGTAAAACCAAAACACGAACATAATATTAGTAATAAGACCCCGTATTGCTAGTCAGGCAATATATTATAATTCAATTCGTATATCATTATTTTCATTATTGGATTATTATAAGCCGCATGACATTGTTACCTTTCTATAACATATATCGGGCAGCTAACCCGTAATTCCTTTGCCCATCAAAAACAGCGTGTCGTCACAATAATCACGCTTATATAAATCTTCTCATACATAAATTTGCTTACCAATCAATGTGGCACGACGGGGATCAACCGTCAAGGCGCGAACTGGGGTGATCTTTCCCAAATAGTACTATTATATGCATAAGCGTCTACTAAATCCCGGTAGTTCACAATTCATGCTAATGGGACTTTTAGTGACATAAACTAACTAATAATGATCCATATCATTTCATTCATTGGGTCATATAATCATTCGGGTCCATATCAATAAGCATACAATCGGGACAACTGGTGTCCTATTTTTATTAAAACTAGCATGTTATCTCCCTCGCGGGTTTATAAAACATTTTATAAAATATTTAAAAGGGTGTGAGGCTATGAACTCACATTGGTGTGGGAAGGCGGGTTATCGGCAATTAGGATGTATAGTACATGCCTCGATCACGGGAAACCTAGACAAATAATACTCGGTCTTAGGCTATGCCCAATAACTTTATAATAGTTGTTATGTATATGTAATGATGTCATAACATGATGATCAAGTGGGGTTTTATGTCCTTGCACAACATTACTAGTTGTTTAGTATTAGTTAACTTAGCCTTATCATACTAGTTACACTAGTTTTAGCCCATTTACACATTAGAGCCCAATAAGCCCAATAAGAGTCCAATATCATTTTATTAGTCCATTTGTCTTTTTATGATCAGGCCCATACTCATATGTTGGGCCCAAGTGGGTTAAGCCCATGAGTAAGTCCAATAACATTAAACAAAACTAGTTGGGCTAATGGTCGAATAAGGATACTTTGACCCATTATGATCCATAAGTTATAAAGCTCGGGTTTATCGGTTTTTACTTGTCAAATGTGTTTACATATCAGTATATGAGTTATAAAAATGTTACCTTAGACGGGTCCGACCGTCTATGTTTTATTTGGCGAAAACGTTAATCTTTCGTTTTAGCCGAAAAGACGTACAACTTATATATAGTTTGTAGTTTTATAATACATTTGAGTTTTACTTTTATAAAATGCCATGTTTATTTATGATAGTATACCAACTCATTTCACTATATATATTATTAGTTAGTGGCTTTTATATATATTTATTTTATAATAATATTTACTTGAGTGATCTTTTTATATTATATAATTTATTTACAAATCTGATTACTAAAGTCATGTCCACCATTTTTTCCATATCTTGAGTTCTACAATGAGATAGAATCTAAAATATGATCAGCATAAACTAGATGATGTGTGCTACAAATAACTCTTTATAGCTACTGCTCAATCATCCTCTAAGTATTTTTAATAATTCGTCCAAAACAGACTATACAGATTTGTACCTCAATAGTATTTTGATCATATCTTGCTCATTTTAATGATTCCATTGAGTGGCCAACTCACCACATATGTAAAAATCATTTATCTATCTGTATATTTAATAATCAAGCCATTTAACCAAGTGATCATATTGATACTTACTGTTTTATACAGCCTATGAAAGTAACCAATATTTTAACATTTTTACTTGTTGATTTTAGTCTTTTTAACCAAATCTATTAACACAAATGCCCCACACAATATTTTGATCATCATTTATCATCATATACATATACATTTATAAAGAACATACATGAGTAAATTTACAAAATAAAAAGATGATAGGAAGAAATTGATCTCTATACCAATCAATATGATGAAAGATTGAGATTTTTGGATGAACAAGACTTGGTTTTGACACCAAACCTTATGAACTTAGCAAAACCATTTTTGGAAATCTCCAAGCAACTAAACTTCTTCGAAAATCAGCCCTTGATTTTCATGAAAACTCCTTTTTACATGTTATAATCACCTCCAATCTTCATCTTTTCAAGTAAGCTTCAACATATGTGGATTATAGCCTTTGTTTATAGCTTGATTTTTGATGATGATGATGATTGTGGGAGGGTTATGGACGGCCAAAAGAGGAAAAAGAGAGAGAGTTGGATAAATTTTGCATGTTGTGAAGTGTATGTGAGAAGTGTGGGAGGAGTAGTTAGTTTTGGCTAGTGGTTTTGCAAAGCTAGATGGACATGTGTCCATTTGGTTTGTATATTTTTGCCACCCAAGGGTGATTTTAGCCCTTGTTTTGTCGCCCATAGTGGGGGTGAGACAAGTGTATACTTGTTTCATCCCCACTAATTTACGGGTACTCCTTGATTCAAGTTTCCTCCATTTAAGTGCCCTCGGGTCGTTTTACGAAAAACGTTTTATAAATTATGAATCTACGACATGATACGATTCTAATAAAAATTGACTCATCAAAAACACAGCACAAAAGCGTAAATACGTAAACCTAGGGTTTCTGGTTTAATCATAAAAGACGCTAAATTATGCCCGTAAGTCCTAATTTCTTCTCGTAAATTTATGAGTTTATGAACCAACACAAAATAAAATTCCAAAATAATATTCGAGAATAAATTTAATTCCTGAAATGTCGGACTATTACAAAAACGGAGTATGTAAACATAAACACGTAACGTAGAGTTCTCTAGTTTAGACGTAGTCGATGCTACTTTAAGACGTAAACCCCAATTTCTTCCCAAAGGCGAGTGAGTTCATAAATTAACAATAAAATAATGATTATAAATAATACTTGAGAATAAAATAACGACCTCAAATTGACGGATTGTCACATGTACTCATACTTCAAATCTTCGGAAGACGTTCTTGAAATTATGGTCTTCTCTTCATATTTTGGAATTTCTTCACTTGAAATTTTTAAGAGATTCTTCATACTTGGACCACGACTTCATCATTTTTCTTTAATCCTTACTTTGGATTTTAATATACAACTATTCGCCTCCTTTTAGGACTTGGATATATTTATCCTTATACCTTGTTAAGGTCTTTTTGGATAGACTTTCTCCATGATCTTTAAGGGAGTAATTGTTTTTCGTCGTGTGTCTCGATCCTTCATATTGATTTTGGAATAATGATACTTCACATCATCTTGGATCTTTAGCAACAAAATAGAGCTCCTCATGCCTTGTTAGGGCCTTTTAGGAACTTCACCAATCTTCGCGTCCCGCTTCGATAAGATATGTCTTGGCTATGAACTCTATTCGAACCCGAACAACTTTTAAACGATCTTGTGCTAGAAGCTAAGTAACCTTTCAAATCGTATGACCTTACTTATTGAAATTATTTTATTCCTAATGCATTGATATTATGGGAGAAAAAGCCACAATTAAAAACATATGAGTTATTGAAAGAACATTTTCATGTTCTACGTTTAGCATGATCACTTGTCTAACTCTATCACTTCTCGTTCTTCACTATCTAAGACCTCTAATTAAAGAGACTCTTGAATACTTAGCCATGCAAGTCAAAATTGAGCCAAATTTGGATTAGCTTTCATTAAGACTATATGAAATCAAAGTTTTGGGTTTTCAAGCCACCTATAGGATCTTGCACTTTCTTGGACTTTTTCAAGTTTAGAGAATGCATTTTAAAGTTCCCTTGATAAGTGACTTTCTAAAATCAATTATAGGAACTTGGAAAAAGTTCTTGTTCTTAACCCGTATGAGCTAAGACTTTCGCGTTTTAAACTTCCTTATATAAAAGTCTAGCAAAACTTGATTCAAGCGGGTTAAGGAATGTAAAGGGCTCCAAGTGCCCATCAAGTCAAAAATTAACTCTTATTCTACCAATCAAAAAATATACATTCGTGTCTTAAAACACTTATGAAAACGAAGAAAATTTTTAAAATTTGGCCATTTTTAGCCTTATTAGCAACAAAACAAAACAAAACGTTGAATGTTGGAAAACGTGAGGGCATAGCAAGGCAAGTATCTATGCACCCCCCATACTAAAATTAAACATTGTCCTCAATGTTTCGAGTCTAAAGGTGGAGAACCCCCATACTACAGACGAAGAGTCGAATGCTTAGGATCTAGCATGGAAAGGGTGATCAACAATATATCTAAAGCTGTTTATGAATTATGCTAAAAGATAAATGTTAGAATAATAAAGGATATGTCATGGGTTCGTGAAAACTCTTCAAGAAAACGATCGAGGCTCACGTAAACGAACATGAGATTCTTCAATCGTGGCGATGATGATGATCTAGATAACACATTCACAAACAACCACGAGACAACAAGTTGGAAGGGCACAAATCCCCTATCATTAACTATATTAGAAAGCGATAATATATACAATGGATAAGCATGTGATCTCCCCACGAGGTACCTCGTTTTTTTATTACCGATTCATGAGCTCGACTCGATCCCCTCAATGCTAATTATCATTGGGGAAGGTGACTTGGTCGAGGTCGTCCAACGAAGGGACTTCCCCACCGAAGTAGTGCTTAAGCCTATGTCCATTCACCTTGAAGTTAGGACCATCATTTTGAGCTAGCTTGATGGTCCCATACGGAAACACTTGTGTGAACGGACCCGACCAACGAGATTTCAATTTCCTGGAAAATATCTTTAAACGAGAGTTAAAAAGTAAAACTTGATCACCAACGTTAAAAACCCGGTTTTAATCTTTGAATCATGAAACTTTTTAGTCTTTTCCTTAAAAATCAATGAATTTTCATAAGCATTATATCTTAATTCATCTAATTCATTAAGTTATATTTTCTGGTGATCTCCCGCGGTCTTTAAGTCATAGTTTGCATGCTTTAGGGCCCAATATGCCTTATGCTCCAATTCAATGGGGAAATGACAATTCTTTCCATATACCAACTTATAAGGAGTACAACCGATAGGTGTCTTATAAGCGGTCCGAAAGGCCCATAAAGCATCATCGAGTTTGTCGGACCATGAAGCACGGTTTTCTCCAATCGACCTTTCTAAACTTCTTTTTATTGCTCGGTTTGAAACCTCGATCGGCCCACTCGTTTGCGGGTGATAAGCCGTAGAAAGACGATGTGTAACCCCATATTTCTTTACAACCTTCTCGAATTGGTCATTACAAAAATGGGTTCCACGATTGCTTATAATATCACGAGGGGTTCCAAGCCGAGAGAATAGTTGCTTCAAAAACTTCACTCCCACACGAGCATCATTAGTAGGTAAAGCCTTCGATTCCACCCACTTAGAAAGGTAGTCAACGTCGACGACGATATACTTGTTTCCATGAGACGATGGGAATGGCCCCATAAAGTCAATGCCCCAAATGTCGAAAATCTCACATACTTGAATTATGTTTTGTGGCATTTCATCCTTTTGCGACGATTTTCCTTGGCGTTGGCAAGAATCACACGACTTCACAAGTGCGTGTGCATCACGATAGATCGTAGGCCAAAAGAAGCCGGCATCGAACACTTTTTTAGCCGTGAGATTAGCACCGTAGTGACCACCCGTGGGTCCCTCCTGACAAGCTCTAAGGATGTTAGAAGCTTCAGTACCAAATAAACAACGTCGGACGAGTTGATCCCCACAAACCCGAAAGAGATAAGGTTCGTCCCAAAAATAGAACTTGACGTCACGAAAGAATTTTCTCTTTTGTTGTGTCATCATACCCTTGATTATGGAGTTCCCCGCATGATAATTTGCAATGTCGGCAAACCATGGGGTGATGTCTTTAGAATTCACTACACCGAGATTCTCGAGAGGAAATGTTTTGGTAAATTCCTTGTTCTCGAAAACATCTTTGTGAGGATCTTCTAGACGAGAGAGATGATCGGCCGCTAGATTCTCAACTCCTTTTTTGTCTAGCACGGTGACATCAAATTCTTGGAGGAGGATCATCCAACGAAGCAATCTCGGCTTAAAATCTTGCTTAGCTAAGAGGTACTTGATAGCCGAATGATCCGTATACACGATGCTTTTAGTCTAGACGAGATAAGGTCGTAATTTCTCAAAAGCATAAACCACGGCAAGGAACTCCTTTTCCGTTGTGGTGTACTTAAGTTGAGCCTCGGTCATCGTCTTGCTAGCATAATGGATAGGACGGAAGTGCTTTTCATAACATTTCCCTAAGACGGCCCCTATTGCATAATCACTTACAACGCACATGATTTGAAAGGGTAATTCCCAATTAGGAGCAACAAGAATTGGAGTTCGGTAAGTTTCCTTTTAAGAGTTTCGAAAGCTCTAACACAATCCTCATTGAATTTAAAAGGAGCATCCTTCTCGAGAAGGTGTGTCATTGGTCGAGAGATTTTCGAAAAGTCTTTGATGAAACGACGATAAAAGCCCGCGTGGCCTAGGAAACTCCTAACTCCCTTGACGGTTTTGGGATGAGGTAACTTGGCGATGACGTCTATCTTAGCTTTATAAACCTCAATCCTCGCTTTCGAGACCTTGTGCCCTAAGACAATTCCTTGTTTACACATAAAATGACATTTTTCCCAATTAAGCACAAGGTTATTTTCTTCACAACGTTTTAACATTTTCTCGAGATTAGATAAACACGACGTTAACGAATCACCAAACACCGAAAAGTCATCCATGAATACTTCCATCGACTTCTCGATCATATCATCAAAAATAGCCATCATACACCGTTGAAATGTACCCGGTGCATTGCAAAGTCCGAAAGGCATTCTACGATAAGAAAACGATCCATAAGGACACGTAAACATAGTTTTCTCTTGATCACGAGGGTCGATAGGGATTTGAAAGTAACCGGAAAAACCATCTAAAAAGCAATTGAATTCATTTCCCGCAAGTCGCTCCAACATTTGATCCATGAAGGGCAAAGGAAAGTGGTCTTCACGAGTGGCGTTATTTAACTTTTGGTAGTCAATACACACCCTCCAACCGGTCACAACACGAGTGGCAATTAACTCATTGCTTTCATTAGGAACAACGGTCATTCCTCCCTTCTTAGGGACACAATAGATTGGGCTCACCCATAGGCTATCGGAGATAGGATAAATCATTCCCGCGTCAAGAAGTTTTAAGACTTCCTTTTTGATGACATCGTGAATTTTGTGGTTGACCGTTATTTGACTTTGAATTGCAGATTTATAGTCCTCCTCCGTTAAAATCTTGTGAGTACAAAATTTTGGGTCAATACCCTTAATGTCGGAAAATTTCCATGCAATTGCCCCTTTATGAGCTTTAAGAACTTTCAAAAATGCGGTTTTTTCATCATTAGCAAGATCTTTTGCAATAATAACCGGCAACTTGTCATCACCTTCCAAGAATGTGTATTCAAGGTGAGATGGAAGATCTTTCAATTCAAGGATTGGTGGTTCCTCGATTGATGATTTTTGTTCAACACTCATAACTTCCATCAGGACGGAAGAAATGGTGGAATAAGAGTATCATTACCAATAATCACCTCATCTTCATTGTCGATTTCCTTTGAAATAAAATCGCCTCCTTGGAATGGCGTGAGATTTGGTGTAGAATTAGCAAGAATCGGATCTAAAATAGTGGGATTTCCACTTGATGAACTATAGGAAAAACCTAACACTTCTTATGAAAACTCATCGCAAACCACATCAACTAAGTCAATGTGATTGATGGTAGCGATTGCATAAACATGAGAAGGTGTCGATTTTTGAGTAGTGTTTATAACAAGTTCCTATTCGTTGAATCTCAAAGTAATAGTTCTTGCATGAACGTCGTTAAGCGATCTCGAGGTGTCTAAAAATGGACGACCTAAAATTAGAGGAACTTGAGGATCCGCGGGGATGTCAACTACTATAAAATCAACGGGATAGTAGAACTTCCCCACTTTCACGAAAACATCCCTCGGCAACTCCACATGATAAAATCATAGAATGATCGGCCATCTCAATAGACATGTTCGAAGGAGTAAGAGCCGTAAGCGAAAGCGATTTCCAAATGGAAAATGGCATCAAATAATGCTCGCACCAAGATCGGCCAAGGCGAGGCATTCTATCATATCTTGTATATCACAAGGAATGAGAAACTTCCCGGGGTCACCACCTTTTTCCGGTATTCGATTAAGATAAACCGAAGAACAATTAGATAGCTTAGAGAGCTTTTCCTTATCATTCATCGTACCTTTGAAAGGGGAAGCGAAACGAGGCATGTATAACAACGCGTCGGCTAAACTCACATTAAAATGAACTTGTTGAAACATTTTTATAAAAAGATCGATTTGTTGTTTGTTACATTCTTGCATTTTCTCTTTGTTTCGTCACGAAGGGTAAGGTAAGGGTTGGGGCATAGGCAACAGCCTTGGAATCTCGGGTTCCATAATAGGTATTGGTTCAACCGTAGGTATGGTATGAGCGGTAATTCGTGGGCTTGTGATATGCTCCTTTTCGACCATCACCTCGGGCTCTCTCTCGATTTCCTTCTCCGGAGAAGTACTAGGACGAGAGATTGGTTCCTTAAAAGTTTTACCACTACGAGTAGTAATAACCTTCATTTCTCCCTTCGGGTTTGTAGTGGTATCACTAGGAAGACCACCCGAGGAAGAGGGTTTACACATGATTGCTTCAAACATTTTAGCCATTCGATCTTCAAATTTTGATTACCTCATATCCGCTTTTAACAACTCTTGCTTAATCTCATGTTGACCTTGTTCCATCTTTTGTTGATTTTGTTGAAGACGTTGAACGTTTCCTTCCATTTTATTAGCATGAGTTTTCAATTTATTAGCAAGTTTGTTTTTAAGCTCGTTTTTCAACTCGGATCTTAAGCTAATCATCTCACGTTGCATGTTACCAAACTTAGCATCGTTTTCTTTTGCATACTCCAAAAATTCTCCATTAAGATTTTTAGTGTGAGCATTTTGAAATCCTTGTGTAGTGTTTTGAAAATCACGGTTTTGGTTTTGGCTTTGATTTTAAACATGCCCATTTACAATTTGGTAGTTACGTGAATTTCCTTGATAACCACCATTTTGATTGTTGTTTCGATAGTTGTTAGCATTTTGATTTTGGGGAGCTTGATTTGGGCGGGAACCTTGGCCGTTTTGGTTGTAAGTTCTCGTTGCTACGTAAGCACTCGAAGTGTTACTACCGGCGGTAATGCACTCGGAAAGATCATGAGCTCCACCACAAGATAAACAAATTTTTTCAACCCCTTTAACCGATGCGAAATTCAAAGCATCTTGTGCTTTCCAACGTGTCATAAGCGTCGAAAATCTATCGAAAAACCGATTTTCCTCATTAGCTTCATCATGTAAGGCATTCATGTTACGAGACGACGACGATGACGATGAACCCATATTGGCAACACTAGGTGTGTTACGAGGGTTATAAACCTTAGATCTATTCTCGATAATCTTTAAAGCCTCATCGGTCGTTTTGCACAAAAAATTACCACCCGCGGCGGCATTCAAATAATCTCGTTCATGATCGTTAAGCCCATTGAAAAACTTTCATGGGGTGGACATTCATGTAACATTTCTTTAAATCGTTCCTATGCCATTGAAAAACTTTCATTATTACGTTGTGTAAACCTCGAAATCTCATTTTTCAAATGTGTTGTTTTAGATGGTGGAAAAAATTGGTTCACAAACTTAGAAACGAGACCACCCTATGTCAAAATCGAATTTGGCGGTTCTGTCTCGAGCCATATTTTTGCGGGTCCATCAAACGAGTATGGAAACAACATCATCTTAATGGAGTCATGTGGTCCTTAAACTTTCTTGTTGCGGTGAGACGATTGAAATTCTGTATGTGATAATGCGGGTTGTCTTTCTCATGACCTCGAAACTTGTTTGCTTATAACATCGACATTAAACCCGTCTTAATCTCGAAATTCTCCGCAAGGATGGCGGGAATCACAATAGCTTCTCCAAAACCCTCGGTGGGTGCTGGAAGCAACTCCATCATAGTACGATTAGCCATGGTGACTATTGGTTCTACAACGGGTTCGACAATTGGAGTTTCTTCCTCAATTAAAATTCCTTGGTTTTGACGATGTTTGCGAGCTCGTTTTGCTTGATTGTGAGTTTGCATAAACGTGACGTAGAACGTAGAGGTGAGCAAAGAAGATTCTTTTGGGTGTTTTGTGGATTTTCAATTTTTTTGTGTTTTTGATTGTTTTAAATTTTTTTTGGATTTTGTGTGTATTCGTAGACAACAATCTACCAAATCTCTCCTCGAATCAAACTCTTGATTAAAGAAGCCTCAAAAGAATGAAAACGATCACGTGGAGTGAACACCTTCGATTGACTTTAGAACTTTGGTGAAAACCAAATTGTTCAAGAGGGTTTAATCATAAAGAAACCAAGCAAATATATATGATACGTAATAATATTTTGGGCGGCAAAACCCTCGATTAGCCTTCAATATCAACTACTCACTAGCAAGCGGAGAAACGAGGCGGCGCGAATCACTTAAGAGCCTTTTTCTTTAGGGTGTATTTTATAGTTTGTATTTTTCAAAATCGAGCTTCACGAAAGTATTTATCTATTTTTGCCTTTTTCTTTTTGTTTGAGATTCGAAGAAAATAATTAGGAGATCAAATCCCAATTAAGGTTGGGTTTTCGCACTTTTGGAGATATTTTGATTTTGTTGTGATACTTATACAATATAGTAATACTATTTGACAAGAAAAAGCGAAAAAACCGATAATACGTATTAGTAGAGTTCTACTAATACAAATACTATTTATGGTTAGATATTAAAAACAAAATGAACAAATTAATCACGACACACCTCCCCGGCAGCGGCGCCAAAATGATTGTAGGTAAATTACGACCTTTTAGGAAAAAGAGCGTAAATAGCGGTAAGTATTAAGTGTCGATTTAGGAAAATCAAACACTAATGACCCAAAGTTGAAAGTTCGTTTCCCAAGGAGGTATATGTGTGTGAATAATTCGTAATGATTTTGGATTAATATGAAGAAAGAAAAGATGAGAAAAGAGAATGACGGATACGTTAAAAATTATACTACGACGACAAAACGAAAAACCGTAAAAAGTGACAAAATAAAAATTAATTCTAAAAATTCCCAAAAAATAACCAAAAATAGCTAAAAATAAACTAAGAGTTTACAAATGATCAAAACTTTTTCAAAACTTTTAATTAATTAAATATTAATTTTTAAATGCTAATTAAAGCCCTAAAAATCCAAATATGTAATAAAAAGCCCAAATAAAAATTTTTCACTTTGAAAAACTCTAAAATGACTTAATTAAACTAAAAAATATTTTTATAATTTTAAACTAATGAAAACTATTTTTAAATTATTAAAAACTATTAAAATTTTAAAATAATTCTAAAATTAATAAAATGATGAGAAAATTAATCTAAGAGTTTTAAAAATCCTAACTTAATGTATTTCACCTAAGAAAAATGTAAAAGTTGCAAAAATATTAACAACTAATTTTTAATAATAAAATAATATTAAAAATACAAAAATTATAAAAAAAACTCTAAAAACTTGCAAACTAGTTTATTTTAACCTAAATAAACAGAAAGTGAAAGTGAAATTACCAAAATACCCCTATTGGGCCCCTAAATGGGCTAAAAACAAAACAGTCCAAATGAAACGGGCTTTTTGGCCCAATAAGTCCAAACTCAACAAAATAAGCTGAAAATCACCAGTCTAGCTTAAAATTTAAGTCTAAACACAAAAGTCTAAAGGCCCAAAAGCTGAATGTGAGCTTATCACAGCTTAAATGTACAAAAGCTTATTCTTAATGGGCTTTTAGGCCCATTAAGTTATAAGCCAATGATATAAGCTCTAATTTGACACACAACCTTCTTTTGAGATGCCTAAGAGATCTTTGAAAAGAAATTTTGAAAAAGCACAACCAATAAGCCAAGTACAAATCCACTAAACGAGAAAATAGTCGACTTAGAGTTTTAGACCACCTTAGAACTTGATTCAACTTGCAAAAGACTCTAAATGACTTAAATAAGCCAAATCAATCAAGAGAAGTTCAATAAGAAAAGCCAAATAATCTGAATGAATCAATAAGCACTTAGGTAAATGTCAAACAAGTTGGTTTTCTTGTCAAACCTTAAAGTCAACCACCCAAATGCTCCAAAATGAACAAATGGGTCAAATGATGAGCACCTATTACCAATTTGAAGTTGTTACCCGTTTAAATAAGCTAGAACAGCTTATTCTTAAGCTGAACCAAAAATAACACTAGAAGGGGCTAGCAGCAGGGGAAAGGAGTTCCCACTACTTTGACTATTTGACCTTTGATTTCTAACAGATTTACTTGGATTCAATGGATAACAAGGGCACCCTTACAACCAATGAGTTGTAGGGAGTCATAAACAAGCAAGAAATCACAAAATCACTCAGCCAAACGATATAGTTTAATCAATCAGTGCCCAGATATCACACAGACATGAAGTATGAACAGTTATGAAGTAATAAGCAGTTTAAGCTATAATAAGCAACCAGATTGCACCAAAAGCATACACAATCTTAATAAAACTTAAACTAACACAAAAAAACAAGTCAATCCCTGGTTTATAGATTAGATCTGGTTTCAAGCACAAACAGGTTACTGATGAACAAATGATACCCAAAACCCCTTTGTTGATCTAAATGACCACAAACCCAATTTCAACAGCTCAAATCTATTACCCATGTTTCATAAACTTAGATTTAGCACTTGTTAACCCTAGTCTACCCTTAGATCTAGGTGTCCCTAAAATTTCAGTTCAACACAACAAGTAAAACAGATTTTATGGACAATTTTAGGATTATGGTGATATTAGCCTCAAAACTTTGCAAACAATTAACCAATAGCATAACATAAGCATGAACAAACACCTTACACAAACCGAAACCTACTCAAGTCAATCCAAACCTCAATATTGCAGTAATCCCAAACACCCCTTATTAAACTGATTTCATAATTTTTCAAAGGATATGTATGATTCAAACCACAAATCAAGATCAAATCAACTCAGTAACAACAATAACCACAAATAAACAAGAATCATCCACAAAAACACAAAATCACAGACCAAATCTCAGATTCAATCATATAGCATGAAATATTCAGAAAACTAAAAAGGTTTAGAGATGTGCACCTCCAAAACATACATCCATGCTTTGGGATGTGTGAGCTTAAGTGGTAGCATAACAACCACTAGCTTCCTTGTACCTACTAAGATCAACAAACACAAGGATGAACAAATAATGACTGATTTTTGAAAACAAGGATTTTAAACCATAAAACCTTTCCTCAAAACTCAACAAACAGATAAATGGAACTCAGACTTTATCTAATCAAACACCAAAATTTTATAAAAACACAAAAGGAATTACAATTTTCATAAAAAACCAACTTTATATTTATAAAAAGGAATTACAAAGATTTTAGCTAAAATCTGGAACAAAAGGCTACTCACAAGTTGAGGCTCCTTTTATAGAGTATAATAGACGATTCTAGAATGGAAAAATACATGAAAACCCTAGCTAGCAAATCCCTAGAATGCCCTTGAGTGCTTTAAAGGTGTGTTGAGGTTATGAGCTTTCCAAATGAATCCTAGATGTTCATTTTTTCTTTGAGGCCAAGTAAAGAGTGTAGGACGTTGATCTTGCCATGTGGCATTCCTTGGAGAGGAAGTAGTCACATGATTGGTGGACGGGTGAATGGGGTGGGGTCCTTGAGTGGAGTGGTGTGATGTTTCAAGTGTGGGAATGAAACGTGTGATGGTGAATTATTATTTGGTGAAGGTAATTTTAAAAACCCCTTTGTTGGTAAAAAGTAATTTCTGGGTGGATAAATGGTGAATAGTGCCACGTTTGATCCGATTTTAGTGGAAAGGTAAGTGTTTGGCGCAATAAACAGGTTTGAATGTTTAGTTGTGGCAAAAGTAGTCCTCAGACTTTGGCCAAATGTGTATAAAAAGTTTATTTAGCAAACAAAAACGACTCCCTTTGTAATTGAAGTTTCTGTTTTTAGACATTGGCCACAAATGCTTTCCAAACAAGGATTTAGGGCTTTTATAACTTTGACATAATTACAACGTCAGTCCTTTTGATATTTTATCTATTTTAAAAGGACTAGATGTGTAATATTCTTGATCTTCAAGGGTCTTCATTGTAAGTTTGACTTCATGAGGGACCATTGTTGAAAATTTAGTATTGTTGAGGGACTAAACTTGCCAAATCTTCAAAGTTGAAGGACCTTTTTGTAATTTTGACAAACTTAAGGGACCAAGCTTGTAATTTTGAATATACAAGGGTATTAAGTGTCATTTCTTCATATATGAGGGATCAATCTTGTACATCTTCAAGTCTTCAAGGGTTATTCTTTGAGAAATCCATAACTAAGGCCCGATTCATTGTGCGGCTTCATTTCTCGTGTTCGTTTTTCCTTGTTTCTTGTGATCTTTTGTCTTTTTCACGATATCCATACCTAAAATACACTAGTAAACAAACACAAGAATATATATGGTATTTTTATGACATTTTATGTATTTAAAACCCGAAAAGAACGATTAGATCATGTATAAATGCCATCTCATCATCTTGCTTTGAGACGGTCGAGTAAAGAGAACGGCTAGTACAGCCGCGAAACCTTGTCAAGGAGATTCTTAATTGAATCTACCTAACCACAGGTACGGTATTTAATATCGTCTAACGGTCTTCACCGACCGGAGGTAAAACGCTACCGATTTAGGACGAATGTTAAATCCATTCAGTCTGTGTCTATGTTTTGTCTCGAGAAGGTGGCATTACGATGTACTCAGCAAAGTCAAAGATTCAAAACCACATACTCATGCCTAAAGAAGTATTCAACAAATTAATAGTGCGAGCATGTGGATGAAGACACAAGATCGCAAGATGGCAAAGACAAGTCAAGGATGATTTGAAGATCTCAAGATTAAAGACGAAGTCGAAAGACAATGACAAAGGCTCAAAGATCACAACATGAAGGAACAAGACCTCTATTACACGTTCAAGACTCATTTATGGCGAGATTAGTAATCTCTACAAATCTCCAAATGACAAAGGGTAATGACCTCTCATTGGGGGAGACTATTAGCCTCCAAATATTGAGTCAAACAAGAATGCTTGGTCATATGTTTATTATGTATCGTATTTTAGAATGTTGTAATAGGTAGTAAATTAGTCGTGTTTTACGGGTTTAACTTTAAGATAAAGTTCATTCATAAGTAACTAAAGCCTAAAAGGAAAGCCCGACCCAAACATATAGTCCATAATCAAGCCCACATGTAGGGGGACTATAAATACCCTTCCTAGCATGTTAGGAAGGGTGTTGGTCATTTGTATTCTCATTCTCTCTAATATAATATTTACCAAGTTCCAACCATTCTCTCTCTTTTCTCTCTCTACTTTCTCTCTCTACTTTCTCTCTCTAGAATTCATCTATCTTCTATCTACCTTTCTTGTTTAATCATCACATTTTATATGGGACTGTTGGGTCAAATATTAAGTTGATGTGACAAAATAAACAAAATAAGAAGATAAGGACTAAAATGTACAAAAAGCAATTCTACAAGTTGGTGGAGTCTTTTTATTATTATGTTAGCTTTCTTTGTAAGCTATGTTTTCTATTATATAAAGAAAACATACGTAGGTTTATATTCATTCAGTTTTCACAATGTAACCTACAGTAAAGTTCGATCTCTAGGTGTGGGATTCAATGTATACACACCTAGATTTGTTTGTGTTAATATTTAATATAAGCACTTTGGGAGAAATTCGTGTCTTTGATCTTATAACATCTTGTTCCTATTAATGTTCTATTCCACTGTGTTTTATACATATGAAAATCGATAATCCTAGATAGAATGGTTCATAACCATTGAGTCTATCGAGCATTAGGACTCCACAAGTGGTATCAGAGCTTGTTGAGGAACTTTGATCTAAAAGAATAGTAAACCCTAAAAACACCAAAACCCTAAAACCAGTAAAGATGTCTACTATAGAATCTTTTTCCTCATCAAGCCACAACCTAAAAATCCCCATGCTTGACCCTGACAACTTTGAACAATGGAAGTTCAATTTTGAACAATACCTTCAAATTCATGATCATACTATCTGGGAGATTATTGAATATGGAAACGAATTCGATAAAGTAGTTAAGATTGCAGCTGCTATTCTAGCAAGGTCTGGTACTGGTTCTACTGCTGAAGAACGTAAAGAAAGATCTGAGGATGGAAGAGCTGTCTCAACTGCTGATATAGCCAAGAGAAGGAATGACATGAAGACCTTAAACATTCTTAAACACTCCATGGGTCCAAACAACCAGCATAAGTATAGAAGCTTTGAGTCTGCCAAAGAACTTTGGGCAGATCTTCAAGTCAACTATGGTAGTAATGACGATATTGCCCAAGAAAAGAAGAAGCAACTTTTGCATGAGTATGCTGAGTTTAAAGCTCTTCCCAATGAGAAGTTGAGTGAGGTAAGAAGCAGGCTTCTAGACATCACTAGCAAGTTGACCTTTATGGGAACAGAGTATAATGATGCTGATATCATTACTAGTTTCCTTAAAAGTCTTGGTGATGTGGAAACCTTGGTTTCCGGATCTTTGAAGCTACTAGGAATGATCATTGTTCATATGATTAGATAATCAAAGCAGAATTAGAACAACAACCATTAACAAGGTGTTTAGGCACAATAAACATGAATTAAAACATAGTTGGATTTTTCATTATATTAATAACAAACAATCACTAGACGTGTATACATTGAATCCCACGTCTAGTCGACACACGCTTTAGGTTTACATTGTGAATATGAATGATAATAAAAACCTAAGACCCTTGGTTCCTTTTATAGTGTAAGGATTATGGTTTACAAGAGATAATAACAAATAAACAAGTAAACCTTCTATTTAAATAAACTTATGCAGAATATATCTTGCATGTTTATCTAAATAGAAGCTTCCATAAGCTTCTTGTCTACGTTTCTATCAACTCTTAAATTGCAAATGACAATGCTTGGATTGCACACGACAACTCTTGAGCCAACAACGCCTAGTTTGCTATTGTCAACGCTTGGATTGCTCTTGACAACGCTTAGACAATATCTTCATGTTTCCTTCGTTTTTGAGTTTCTGGCACATCAACTTTTTGACCCAACAATCTTCCCCTAGTTGATGTCTGCAAAACTCTATGTGTATCTCTTGTAAGTTGTACATGATCTTCAAATTGCTTCCCCTTAATTGTAGCATGTGTATCTTCCCCTTTTTGTCACATCAACAGGGAAGTAAACAATGTATGCAAACTTTGAAGATTCTCCAAATGTAGCTCTTTGTAATGATCTTGATGAAAAATAACTATAATATTTTTGATGTAGAAGTAGAATAACCCAACCTTGTGTTTCATGTCTTGTACTATCCACGTGATGAAAAACTTATACCTATAGAAAATTATAAGTAGACCTCGATCCCTTGTCAATATTCTCATTCTTTGTGAGACACTGAGCACGATAATGTAACTCCTTCAAGTGTTATGACAAGTCTTTATCACCAACCATGTAAAGCACGAACAAGTTACCTTTAAAGTCAGTGGCTGGAAGTGCATGACTTTAAGATATGATAGAACACAAACTCGCGAGAATCTTCTTCAATCATCAAACTTACCATAAGAATTCTTCCCCTTAAGCCAACACATCTTCATGACAAGTCAATATCTTCATATGTAAAAGATGTTAGCGAATAACTCTTTCACAAGGCTATCTCGATTACATACTCCAATAAATTACTTCATGAATCGTTGCTAACTCGCCTTAAAATCATTAATCCCTTTAAAAAAATATTCGAGCCATAAATATCACCATGATATTCTGAATAAAAACGGAGATTCCATGTACCTTCGTGTGTAAATTCCTCCTTTTTGTGTGCTCAAAACGTACCAATTTTCTCAAACAGCAGTAATCCTTTTGTTATCCGAGATCCTTCTCTATCCAATATCTCTGGAATGTGTATTGCCACATATCGGACAATACCTAACAGCGTTTAAAAAAACATATCTCGGACAACACTGTCAACGCTGTCAGCGTTGACTTATTCTGTCAGCGTCAAATTCCAACATGTCAGCGTCTCTTTCTTGTCAACGTTGCACCAAGACTTTGTCAGCGTCAAACTAACAAATAGCAACGTCATGAACATTTAAACAAATAAATTGTTTTCCATGTCCATATATCACGTTATAAAGGTGATATATACTTTCCAAAAACAACTATCCTTTAATCGTGTTAACAAATCAAGATATCCTAAAAAAAACTCGCAGCATAAATCCATAACCGATTCCTCAAAATCTGCGTATCAATCACGTTAATGACTTTTCTTTTCCTTAATTCACGTCTCTTTTCCACACGTCTTTTCTTTCAAAAACTGCATCCAATAGAAAGTTTAAACAAAACCCCTATAAATAAGGTTTTTATTCACGCAGTCCATATTTGTTGAACATAATAACGCAGCTTCCATATTTATCTCTTTCATGAGCTGCTTATGAACATTACGTGTGACTTTTTCAATTGCAGCCCATAAACTTTGACCATCACATGTAAACACACCTTGTTTCTTTCTTCTTTTTGGTCGTGTGAATTTGCTGCTTTATCTTGATTGTGTGAACATGAGAGAAACTATCCGTGTGAACACACAAACTTTTCACCAGTTAGAAAGTTTTCTTCGTGTGAACATACAGTAAAGACCAATCATATTTGAAACACCGTGTGAACATAAAAACAAATACCTCAGATTGCCTTTCTTTTTGCTTCTTCGTGTGAACACAACTCAATCAAGAGACTCGTCTTTTGTCTCTTGGTGGTCCCAATCCCACGTCTATATAACAAGATCTCTTGATATTTGTCAACCTGTGAACCATGGTGGACCAGCAGCAATAATATAACGAATCGTATAGTTTAAAGATTCATCACGTGAAATCAGCACTTTTGTGTTATACCATGGTCATAACAATCTCGTTGACCAGTCACAACATAGTAACTTTTCTTCAATAAATCATGTGACAATATTTGAGTAATAGTACTTTCGTATGATAACCTTGCACTTTTTCCTATATCCCACAAACACAATCATTGCCTGTCCTCGTTTGGGATCACTTCTTGAATTATAGAACTAGGGTTTGTGAAAAACCCTTGTCTTGCTGCCAAGCTGCTGCTTCATTAAGTCGAGATCTAGGGTTTATAAAAAAGTACTGAAACCCTAACTTATGATTTGTAAACCAACCTATCTCGAATTATAACAGCCACAAACCAATATTTTTCTGTGTTTAAGGTCGATCTAGGGTTTAGAGGATGAAACCCTAAATCTTATTTTATGTGAAACATAAATGTTCATACCTTCTTTGCAGCCAACTTCGACATATGATAACTTCTTTATTAGAGCTCAAATCGAAGATCCCTTCAGTGAGATTCTAGACACAAGTGCCAAGAACCTACAGTTAAAAAATCACGAAGATCCAACGGTTAACGAAGGAGAGATCGTGTTTTGAACATGGCTGTCCACAGAAAACTGCATTCATCCTACTGCTGACTTTGACGCTTAATAACTTTTTCTTGGGGACAAAACTCGACAATCCCTCCAGTGGATGTCTAGATATATGTGTATAGAACACACACAAGAAATTTCGTGACGATCCAATTGTTCAATAAAAAGTTATGACCTTCTGAATACTGCTGCGCACACAAAAACATCCAAAAAAACCCTAGATGGATTTTTCTTCTTTTCACCATACACGAACACCTTGTTGGTCCTAGCATCACGAGCCACGAGGCTCTGATACCAATTGTGGAAACCTTGGTTTCTGGATCTTTGAAGCTACTAGGAATGATCATTGTTCATATGATTAGATAATCAAAGCGGAATTAGAACAACAACCATTAACAAGGTGTTTAGGCACAATAAACATGAATTAAAACACAATTGGATTGTTCATTATATTAATAACAAACAATCACTAGACGTGTATACATTGAATCCCACGTCTAGTCGACACACGCTTTAGGTTTACATTGTGAATATGAATGATAATAAAAACCTAAGACCCTTGGTTCCTTTTATAGTGTAAGGATTAGGGTTTACAAGAGATAATAACAAATAAACAAGTAAATCTTCTATTTAAATAAACTTATGCAGAATATATCTTGCATGTTTATCTAAATAGAAGCTTCCATAAGCTTCTTGTCTACGTTTCTATCAACTCTTAAATTGCATGTGACAATGCTTGGATTGCACACGACAACTCTTGAGCCAACAACGCCTAGTTTGCTCTTGTCAACGCTTGGATTGCTCTTGACAACGCTTAGATAATATCTTCATGTTTTCTTCGTTTTTGAGTTTCTGCCACATCAACTTTTTGACCCAACAGGTGATGCATGGAAAATTGAAGCTAGGTCTATCATTGCTACCAATGCATACAAGAGTTCTACTTTTGATGACGTCTACAATAAGCTAAAGATTGTGGAGAATGAAATCTTATTGGAGGATGGAAGCAAATCTACCTCTGGAAACATGGCTTTCATCTCACATAGTGAAGCTCAAGTTGATAAGAGAGAATCATATGTGCATCCTGTTACTGGATCAACCTATGTCAACGGTGGATCAACCTTTGTCAGCACTTCACATTTAGACGATGACACATACAATGTTGACTCACCAAGGATTAAACCTGCTGTTATTGATCTAGACACAATGTGTGCATACATTGCTGCATTGCACAATGGTTTAGTGATTACATATGAGGACCTTGAGCAAATCAGTGAAGAGAATTTGGAAGAAATATATATTAAATGGAATATGGCACTTGCAAGCATAAGGGCCAACAGATGGAATATGGCACTTGCAAGCATAAGGGCCAACAGATGGAATAGGAGATTTAGAAAGAAGATGACCTTCAATGCTAAAGACACTGCTGCGTTTGATAAATCCAAGGTTGAGTGTTACAACTGCCATAGGATGGCTCACTTTATGAGAGAATGCAGAACTCCAAGAAGATATGAGGCTGGAAATCCTTCAAGCCAAGTCATCAAGGTTGAAGAGACAAAGGCTATGGTTGCCATGCAAGACATTGATGGTGTTGGATGGGACTGGAGCATTTTTTGGCAAAGGATGTGGAAGAGTATAAGGCTTTGATTGCAGAGAAGGAAGAGGAAGAGCATGTTCACTTTGCTCTTATGGCACATTCCTCGTCTTCATCCGATAATGAGGTATATGATGATGGTTACTGAAGTAAAGGCTGTCGTTTAAACATTGAAAAGCTTAACAAAAAAAATTTAAAGTTAAAATCAGATGTCTTTGATGAAAAATTTAAGCTAACTAATTATGAAATGGCACTTGTTCAAACTGAAAAGACTGTTGAGGAATATAAGAAAATGGAATTTGACGTAAAAGATCAAATTAATGTTTTGTCTTATGATCTTAAAGTTAGTGTTGAACATAGGGACAATCTGATGAGATCCAGAGAAGAAGTACAACTTAAGTTAGATGAGGCCATTAAGGATAAAGAGAATGTAGGGCTTAAAATTAAAATTTTTGATAAAGCAAGCCAAACCCTAGAAAAATGTGTTAGTGAACAAAGAAACCCTAGGGATATGTCTGGGATTGGATTGAATGAATATGTTGTTGTTCCTCCACCTGCTGGGAACTTTTATGGTGTTTAGAGAAAAGATATCTCTTGGACTGGTATTCCAGATTTCCAAGAAGAGGAATTTATTCCTCCACCTAGAGTGCTCACTCTAGTTGAGGAATATCAACAAAAGGTGAATGACCTTGAGCAATGGAAAGCAGCCAACCCTTTTCTCTTTGTTAAGGGTGGAATGCTTAGTGAGAGTCCACTTGAGCCTACACCCATTACTGTGACCAACTCTACCACTGGAAAACCTGTTGACCTTGGCTCAACTGTTAATAGAAAACCTAGTGTTAAATATGCTGAAATGTATAGAGAACCTAGGTCACCTCAAAGTCAAGCTAGTGTTAATGAGGGTTCTTTAGACCTAAGGTTATGTGAAGAAAAGCTTGTTATACATGTGGAAGTTTTTCTCATTTGGCCTATAAATGTGTTAGTGCCTCAAAAGTCAACGTTGACAACAGGGCAACCATGGTCAAACCCAGACCTTATGTCCAACCAAGTCCACAAGTTACTAGACCAGCTCCCTTCTTTACTAAAGGGACAAATACACATGGACAAAGGCCCTTTCAAAAGACAAATACATGGTCTAACATACAATGGGTTCCTGTAGCAAACCCTAATTTAGGCGCTGATAAGTACAAATTCAGCGCTGACAAGAATAAATTTAACGCTGACAGGAACATTTTCAATGCTGTTAGACCAAGTAATAATAGGTACTTACAGCCTAAGGGAAAGGTGTCTAAAGCTTCATCTAGTTTGACTTGGAGACCCAAACAAGACCAAAACCCTAATTCTGATGGGATTTCTATAACAGATTTCATTATATTTCAAAGGTCATAACTAAACCAATTGGGGTAAACTGGGTATTCAAGCCTCAAAGGGATGAACAAGGGTTTGTTATAAGGACTAAGTCTGTTCTTGTTGAACAACCAAATGAATCCAAGTCTGCTCAGGCTTGGGTTCCTAAAGAAAACTAATTTGTTTTCTTTATGTGCAGGGCATTCAAAAGAAGGTCAATGATGTATGGACAGTGAATAATTATAATTTTCAAGTGATATGGGCTACAACATGTGGTCTCAAGTGGAGTCCACATTAGGTATTTGGTATTCACTATTATTTATCTAGCCACCGATGGGAGTTATTTAGCCACGGACAGATGACAGTGATTGATTTATCCGTTGACACGTGAAATTTAGCCGCTGACATCGTTGTATGTAGCCACTGACAGCCAACTTTGGAACTGTTTTGATTTGGAGTTTGGTTCATTCACAACAACTAGTTATTAAAGGTATAAAGGCTTGTTTTATGTTTATTGGTTACGAAGAAAAGTTTTTATTACTTGTTTGAAGACGAAGTAGATTTTCGCGAATTGGTGTTCTTTCATATCTTCAAATTTTGTCAGCATTTGAAGGTAACTTGTAGGTTCTTTTCATGTGTGACAATGGACTTGATAAAAAGGTAGAAAAGGTATGTGGTTTTTCTTAAGACGCTCTATGCTCATATTTAAGAATTCTTTTGTCTAGAGACTACTCATTATAGCTGTGAGTTTTATAGTCTACTCATTATAGCCGTGAGTTTTGGAGTCACATGTTTAGTACAAGACATGGAATACAAGTTCGGGTTATTCTACTTCATCATCAAGTAAGTCATAATAAGATTTGTTCATATGTGATCATTACATAAAGCCTACAGAATATAAAGATTCAAGATACTTGACAAAAGTTGATTTTATTTGGTTCTATTCAACCATTGGAAGTTGCTCTTTTCAAAGATACTACTACTTGGGTACGTATACTATTAGTCATTTAAAGATGGCACTACATGTTAATTTCTGGTGCTGCTCTCATCATGGATGGTACTACATTGTATTCGTTTCTACAAGTGGTTAGTTATTCGTTTGCTTTTGATGGTTGATATTTCTACTTTTGTTCAAAAGAAATGGTGAACGCATGGTATAAGGGGAAGCTTATTGTTCTAAGCGTCACATCGTTTACATGGTACTTGTTGTGAGAATTCGTCAATTTGAGGTCGTTATTTTATTCTCAAGTATTATTTATAATCATTATTTTATTGTTAGCTTATGAACTCACATAATTACGGGAAGAAATCAGGGCTTACGTGCATAATTTAACGTCTTTTACATTTAAACCGGAAACCCTAGGTTTACGTATTTACGCTTTTGTGCTCCGTTTTTTATGGGACAATTTTTATTAGAATCGTTTTGTGCCGTAGTTTCATAATTTGCAAAAAAGTTTTTCGTGAATCGACCCGAGGGCACGTAAATCGAGGAAACAAGAATCAAGGAGTACCCGTAAAATAATGGGGATGAAACAAGTATTACACTTGTCCGAACCCCATAATCGGCGGACACACCAAGCGGACACCCACCTTTGGTGTCAAGTGTATTGTTAAGGTTGAGACACTTGTCCCATGAAGTGTCTAAACACTTAAACCAAACTTCTCACACACACCTTCATTTCTTTATGTGCTAACAAGAAAAGTTTCTCAAACTCTCTCTCTTTCCCTCATTGGCCATCCATCGCCACCACCATATCTCCATTTTCACAAATTCTTAACCTACAACATAAACTATAATCAACATATGATGATAACCACTTAAAAGGAGGATGATTAGAGGTGATTGCAACTTGTAAAAGGAAGTTTTCATGGAGTCCTAGGGCTGATTTCTCAAGAGAAGTTCCTATATTTGAAGATCACTAAAAGTTGTCTTAAAAAGTTAAAGGTTTAGGTACATAGGTCAGGCTTGTTCATCCAAAATTTCATCATTTCAATTATTTGGTTGGTATAAAGATTGTTTTGTTTCTATCATCCTATTGTTTTTGTAAATGTACTTGTCTATTTACTTCCAAATTTATATGTATGATAGTGATGAATGATGATCAAAGTGTTGCATGGTGATTTTGTGTCATTAGAATAAGCTAAAAAGGCTAAATCTACAAATAAAAGATGATGAAATCTTAACTAAATAAGTAGGCTGTGAAAAACAGTAAGTTTCAATATTTTTAGTTGATTAAATGGATTATATTATTTGATATAATGATAGATAAATGATTTTACACAATTGGTTAATTGGCCACACAATGGAATGTTAAAAATGAGCAAGATATGGCCCAAATACTTTTGAGGTACTAATCTGACTGATCTGTTTTGGACGAATTAAAACCTATATTTAGATGCTGTTTTAGAAGGAGCCATAGGAGAGTTAATCGTAGAGCATATCATGTAGTTTCTACAGTAAATATTTGGGGTTATAACTGATTATAGAACTAAAAATATGCAAAAAATAGTGAACATGAGATTTTACATCAGATTTCACAAATAAGATATATAATATTAAAAGACAACTTGAGATAAAATTTTATATAAACAAATGAAGATATATCCCCCTAGACACAATATATAGCATAGACCAAATGAGACAATCTAAACCATCCATTTATTTTGCATTCAATGGTTAAGATTACACCAACTTTTTACAAATTAAAAATATAAATAGAATTTTATTAATTAATAATTTATTTTTTTCTTTAAAAAAACGCACACTCTCCTGATATCTCTCTGAGCTATCACCGACGACCACACCACAACCTCCATAGCCGTTTTTTCCGACGACCTCAACCACCACAACAACCTCCACCGAAATTTTACGGCGATCTCAACCACCACAACTCCCTAATCACAGATCTCGTTTTCTGTGGAGATCTATAAACCCTAATTTTTTCAGGCGACCTTAACCACCACAACAAACTCCATTCCATTCTTTTCGACGACCTCAACCTCCACAACTACCTTCCCTAATTACAGACCTTCTTCCCTAATCACAACTACCACAAATATGGCTGATGACGATACAATTGATGCGGAATTAAGTATAGTTCAATACGAAGAAGATGAAAAACCTATAACTCATAATGAAAATGAAGAGTCAAATGTTGAAGCCAATATCATTCAAATTCCAGGTGAATCATATATGATTCATTCAATATACAAACAAGTTATTCATGATGAAACATATATGTTTCATCATGAATCATATATGTTTCATTCAATATACAAACATATATGATTCTGTTAAAATAGTCACTCTTTAAAACACTGTAATTGGTAAAGGAAATTAACTTCAAAAACAAGTTGGATGAATCATGTATTTTTCATCATGAAACATATATGTTTCAACGTGAATCATATATGTTTCCTCATGAATCATATATGTTTCATTCAATATAAAAACAATTGATTCAAAATGAATCATATATGATTCTATGATTCTGTTAAAATAGTTATTCTTTGAAACACTGTAATTGGTAGAAAACTTCAAAAACACGTTGGATGAATCATGTATGTTTCATCATAAAACATATATGTTTCATGATGAAACATATATGATTCATCATGAAACATATATGTTTCATTCAATATACAAACAAGTGTTTCAAAATGAATCATACATGATTCTATGATTCTTTTAAAATAGTTATTCTTTAAAACACTATAATTGGTAAAAACTTCAAAAACAAGTTGGATGAATCATGTATGTCTCATCATGAAACATATATGTTTCATGATGAAACATATATGATTCATCATGAAACATTTATGTTTCCTTCAATATACAAACAAGTGATTCATAATGAATCATATATGATTCTATGATTCTGTTAAAATAGTTATTCTGTAAAACACTGTAATTGTTAAAAACTTCAAATACAAGTTGGATGAATCATGTATGTTTCATCATGAATCATATATGTTTCATGATGAAACATATATGATTCAACATGAAACATACATGATTCACTGTAAAAATAATTTACTAAAACAAAACCTAAATGTCATTGTTTAACAGTTCCAAGGAGCACGCCAACTTTGTTCCCAGAAGGCGAGACTCCTGAAGGAACGATATACTACGAACCGAATGTCGAAATCTAGTACCTACCTTTTATGCGGAAAACTTTTGATACAATAGAGCAAGGTGTCGATTTTTATAACACTTACGCTGAAAAGGCAGGGTTTGAAGCTAAGATGACATGCCAAAAGAAAACAAAAATTGGTTTGGTGAAATCAAAGTATCTCATGTGTAATCGAGAAGGGAATCCAAAGGAGATAAATATTAACACATTGGATCCTCAACACAATGATAAGCAAGTTAGAAATACAAGGCATAGACTAACGGGTTGTCGTGCGAGAATTAAGATTGCTATGTATAGTCGTACCGAAAAGTATGAAGTAGTTACATTCGATCCGAGACACAACCACAAAATGATTCTGAAAGAATTTGAGCATCATATAAAGAAACAACGAAAGATGACTCAGGCGGAAAAAATGTTTGTTATAAAAGCTTCAATAATGAAACTTGGCGGAACAAAGGCGCACCATTTGTTTTCTACGATGAAAGGGGGTTCTCGGTATGTTCATGGCACGACTGATGATATTAAGAATCATGTCAGAGACGTTAATGAGGTTATAGTAGAAAGTGATGCACATATGCTGATAGAGAAGATGGAAAATAGGAAGTTGTTTGCGCTAAACTTTACATTTCAGTATAAGGTTGAAAATGGCGTGTTAGTTGCACTTTTTTGGGCAGATGAAGTTGATAAATGCAAATGCAGTGAGTTTAGTGATGTAATATCATTTGACGCAATATTCAGAACGAATAAGTAAGTTGTTGAATAAAAACTTTTTCTTGTATAATTCTGTATGATTTACTAAGAAACATATATGTTTCAAGATGAAACATATACGATTCATCATGGATCATGTATGTTTCATCATGAAACACACATGATTCATGATGAATCATATATGTTTCATCATGAATCATATATGTTTCATGCTGAAACATATATGTTTCATGCTGAAACATATATGTTTCATGCTGAAACATATATGTTTCATGATGAAACATGTATCTAATGAACCATGTATCTAATCATTCTCATCTGATTATAATTTACTTAATTTGCAGGTACGACATGGTTTTTGTTCTATTCACCGCCATAGATAATAACAGAAAGTCAGTGACAATCGGCGTGGGATTGCTGTTATGTGAAGACACGGATGCTTATATATGGCTATTAACTTCATTCTTGACTGCTCACCCAAAGCAACCTGATATGGTTGTAACAGATCAAGATGGGGCAATGAAGCGAGCAATTGAAGCAGTGGTTACACAGTCTAAACATAGATTATGCATGTGGGACATCATGCAAAAAGTTCCATCAAAGGTGAATTTCATTTACCAAAAGTCTGTATTTTTCTTGTAGAATTATGTATGTTTCATCATGAATCATATATGTTTCATGATGAAACATACATGATTCATGATGAAACATACATGATCCATTTCATTATGAAACATACATGATTCATGATGAACCATGTATCTAATCATTCTCGTATGATTATTTTTACAGATATGAAAAGAAACATATAAAGAAATAAATTTCAAAGAACGTTTCAACAAACTTGTGTGGAATATGTTCATAGAGCCTAAGGACTTTGAAGAAAGAGGGAATAAATTAATCGAAGACTTCAAATTGAAAGACCACAAGTGGATGACAAAAATGTTTACCCTTCGAGAAATGTAGTTACCGGCATACTTTATTACCTCTCCTTTGTTTGGCTTAATGAGAACCACTTCCAGATCCGAGAGTGAAAATGCATTTTTCAAATGTTTCACGAAACATGGGTCAACATTAATCAATTTCATGATGTGCTATGAAGCGGCCATGGAAAGGTGATGTTGAATATTTTACACACCTTTAGGAAAAGGAGGTAATTAGGGCAAGTATTAAGTGTCGGTTTAGGAAAACCAAGCACTAATGACCCAAAAGTGGAGATCGTTCTCAAGGAGGCTTGTGTGTTGTGTAGAGAGACGATTAATGCTTTGTGATTATATTAATGAGAAATGAAAAGAAGAAAAGAGATTAGAAGAGAATGACGGTTACAATTATGAATTAAACTAAGACGAATAATCGTGCACGTAAAACCGTAAAAAGTGACCAAATTAAAATTTTACCTTAAAAATTCTTAGAAAATTGCAATAAATCCTAAAAATGTAATTAGAGTTTACAAAAAATAAAAAATCACTCAAACCTTTTATTTAATTAAATAATAATTTTTTAATGCTAATTAAAGCCCAAAAAATCAAATTAATTAATAAATAGCCCAAAATGAGATTTTTTGAGCTAGTATACCTCTAAAATGACTTAACTAAATTTATAACTATTTTTGAAAATTTTAAAATTAATAAAAACTATTTAAAAACAATTAAAAACTATTAAAACTTGAAATAATTCTAAATATTAATCTAATGACAATAAAAATATTCTAAAAATTGTAAAACTCCTAACATAATGTATTTGATATAAGGAAAATGAAAAACTTTAAAAAATCTAAATTTTAATTTTTAATAATAAAATAATAATAAAATAATAATAAAATATTAATAAAAATCCATAATTTATAAAAACTTCTAAAAAGTTACAAACTAGTTTATTTTAACCTAAGTAACAGTAATGAAGTGGAAATTACAAAATACCCCTATTGGGCCTTGAAATGGGCTAAAAGTCCAAACAGTCCCTTAATGGGCTTGAAATAGGCCTAATAAGAAAAATGTTGTCCAAATAAGCCCAAAATCTCCTATCTGACTTAAAATTTGATTTTAAGAACAAAACTCTGAAGGCCCAAAAGCTGAAAATGTGTTTAAGCTAGCTTATTTCAAAGCAGCTTATTCTTAATGGGCTTTTTGGCCCATTAAGCTATAAGCTGATGCCATAAGCTAAAATTTGACACAAAAGCTCCTCTTGAGTTACTTAAGAGATATGTATAAAGAAAATTGGAAAAATCAAAAGAAATAAGCCTGAAATAAGCCAAGACTCTCTTCACAAAACGACAAAATAGTCGTTTTTGAGTTTCAGACCACCTCAAGTGCTGATTCAACTTTCTAAAGCTTTTAAATGACTTAATTAAGCAAAATAATCAAAAAGTTTTAAAAAAAGCACAAGAAATAAGCCAGAATAAGCAAATAAGCACTTATGAAAAAGTCAACTTAATGAGTTTTCTAGTGAAAAGTCAAAGTCAAAGTCTAATAAGCTCCAGATCAAATAAATGGGTCAAATGAGGAAGATCTATCACAAAAAATAACTTGTAGCAAGTCTGGATAAGCCAATATGGCTTATGAATAAGCTGTTTGATGTTTTACACTAGTAAGGGCTAGTTTTAGAGGTTGAACAGGGGGAAGTTTTCCCCCTGCTTGACCAAATTGACTTTTTGTCTTATATGACTTTTTTGTGGATTCAAGTTAAGCAAATGCACCCAAATGATCAGTTAATCATAAGGAGTCAATATAAGCAACAAAAACACAATTCCAATCAGCCAATTAATACAGTTTAATCAAAACATCCACAGACCTAGCCCATATATGAACAATAAGTAGTTATGGTTCAATAAACACTTTTAGCAAACGTAAGCCAGCCAAACTTCACCAAATGCATACACAAGCTATAATTAATTCAAATGAACAAACATATACAGGTTTTATGCATTGATTCAAAGTCTAGATAAAGATTAAAGCACAAAAAAGTTTTTGAAGAACAAAGAACATGTAGTTTTGACACTTGCTGATATACTTGACCACACAACTAAATTCAAACACTTAAATCTTCTTAACAGGTTATGTTGGATATGATTTATCACTTTTTATCCTAAGTCTAAGCCTATAACTAGGTGTGCACCAAATCACAGTCCAAAATATCAACTAATCAAGATTTTATAAGCATATGATTAATTTATGTGTTCAAAAGCATACAACTTGCAGATTATCACTCTATTACACTTCTTAAACAAGAACTAGTACCATACAACTGCAAACACTTAACCAATAACACAAATACTTCAATATGCAGTTGACCCAAACACCCTTTTATATTTTTCAAATCAAGATTTTCAAATCAAAATTTAGATTCAGGTTAGCACATGCATACATAAGCATCAAAACATCAATCTTAAACACAAACAACAAGATTTGGAGCACAAGATCAACAGATACACAAGTAGAACTCAAATATCACAAATATCCACTTTCTTGACAGATTTTGAAATTAAGGGTTCAAACCTCATGGATGTACATCCACACCAACGTATGTT
Source organism: Glebionis coronaria (assembly GCA_025667525.1). Lineage (NCBI taxonomy): Eukaryota > Viridiplantae > Streptophyta > Magnoliopsida > Asterales > Asteraceae > Glebionis > Glebionis coronaria. The sequence continues at coordinate 424,881,152 of CM046879.1, read as the reverse complement.
TGAGCTGATGTGCCTAGCAAAACAAGGCACAAGCTTCCAATATCAGGCCGCTAAGATAGAACAAGGTTAGAAGCAAAAATATAAAAACAGAAAGGTGACAAATCTTGATTGATGCAACCCTTGTACCCCACACTTGATTATCCCCAAGTTATAAGCCTCACAACACCTTGATAACTCTTTATTAGGGTGCTATGATCCACTTATAGCCCAAGAATTCCAAGGTGTACCAAGGAACTTAGCAAAATATCAAGGTTTTTGGACTTTGAGAAATTTCTTGCACAAAGCTTGAAAAAACGTTTTGAGATTCAAGTTTAGCAAACATATAACTATAACAAGCAGAATAAAAGATTGGCACTTGGGTTTTCTTCAAACAATCAAACACAATTCATTAAACATGAAGTAGGATTTACATAATTTGGAACAAAGGAAAACCCAAGAGCAACTTGCTATGAAGCAGGTTCTATGCCTTATATAGGCTACAAATGACTAAATACAATGCATAAAAACGTAAACCCTAAGATGATGAAGTCCCCATTTTGCCCTTGAAGGTTTAAAATCTGTTTGAACATGTGAACTTGTTTGGCTGTTTGTGGAGCTGGCAAGTGATAGTATTTTGATCAAAGGCCTTAAATAAGCTTAGGATGTAAGCAGAAATCTTGGGCGTTGGATGGCTGGCAAGGTTTTGGCAGTTTCTTCCAAAGTGTAGCAGGGGAATCTTGTGTGGGTTTGTTGAGTGACGTGGCAAGGGTTTTTAAAGTTGGGTTATGATTATGATTAGCTTAATAATAAATCGGGAGATGATGGAGGTTTAATTCTTGCTTAATCAAATAACCCTAATTCGTGTTCTTGAGTAAATAGTAGCATGGTTAATCTGTTTTTGGGTTTAAACATGTTGTTAAGCGCCAAAAATAAACTAATCAGTTATGATTAGTTAATAAATCTGAGTTGATGGTGAGGTGGAGGAAGGAAGGCTTGTGATTGGTGGGTTTTGGTGAGTGGGACAGGTGTCAAGGCATGGTTGGTTAAGGTATCTTTCATTGTCTGCCAGATTTAGCCCCTTGTTTCTTCTTTCTTTGTCACTTCACTTAGAAACTTATAAATCCGTTTTCCTTTGTTATTCAAGTTTCTATTTTCATACTTTTGCCCCAAATACTTTTCTAATGTATTTTCAGGGGTATTTCTTGCCAATTTTTTATAGTTGAAGGGCTGTTTTGGCATTTTCTTCATAGATTATGGTCTTGACTTGTATGGTTGACTTCTTGGAGGACTGAATTTGACAAGTCTTCATTGTTGAGGGACCATTCTTACCATTTCTTCAAAGTGGAGGGCCCTTTTTGTAAATTTGACAAACTTTAAGGACCAAACTTGTAATTATGAATAAACAAGGGTTTAAAGTGTCAATTCTTCATTATTGGAGGACCCTTCTTGCATAATCTTCAATTCTTCAAGGGTTTTTTCTTGGAAAATCTTCATTAGGGCTTGGTTCATTGTGCGGCTTCGTTTCCCTTGTTCGTTTTTGCATGTTTCTTGTGATCTTTTATCATTTTCTCAATATCCGTACCTAAAATACACAAGTAACAAACACAAGCATATATTTGGCATTTTTGATGATATTTAATGCATTTAAAGCCCGTGTTGGACGATGAGACCATGTATAAAAGCAGTCTCATCAAAAGGCAAAGACACAGGCAAGAGTTTTTAGACTTCAAAACATTTGAAGCAGCTTCAAAACCTTATACAAGGTTAGAGATGGAAACACATGCGGCTAAGATATATACTAGGACAATATTTCTGCTTCTTCAAAAGGAAATAATGGAATCGATTTGGGCTTGTCAAATAGTAGAGCTTAGAATGGAAGAGGGAGTTGAGATGGTTCATGTTAAATACACGGGGGCAGGGGAGTACCGGATAATTTATACCGAGGAAGGAAAAGAGATGGTTATACAAGAAGAAGACAAGGTTGCTACCTACAAGGTTAATGAGTGAAATCAAATAAATGTTGTTGTTGTTTCCAAAATAGTATATGATTCATTCACCATGAAACATATATGATTCATGTTGAATCATACATGTTTCTTGATGAAACATATATGATTCATCATGAAACATGTATGATTCATGATGAACATGTATGATTCATGATGAAACATACATGATTCATCATGAATCATATATGTTTCATGGTGAATGAATCATTAATTGTTGTTACTGTTACCAAAATGATGTATGATTCATCATGAATCATATATGTTTCATGATGAATCATACATGTTTCTTGATGACTCATACACGTTTCATAATTATTTTGGTAAATGCCCAAGTATTAATTTTGTTTATAATGTTTCATAATCAGGTTCTGCGTCATCTAGAAGACGGTTCAGTTAATTGTACTTGTAGACATTTCACTCGGTATGGTTTTTTGTGTCGACACGTATTTTGTGTTTTGAAGAACCGTAATGTTGGAAAGATTCCAGAAAAATACATTCTAAGGCGTTGGAGAAGGGATTTAATACCACTTGGATTAAGAAGGAAGACAAACAGATACGGAGAAAAGAACGATACCATTGAAAGGTTAACTAACGACGCCAACAATGTGGTCGATGAATGCTTGTTTTGGTTGAGTAAAGATGAAGCAAAGTTGGCAGAATTTGTGCAAATGTTGGAAAATATTAAGAAGGAAATACAAGTTCAAGTTCCTAAGCCACCTTCCCAGAAAACGAGTGATGTAATCCTAGATTTATATGTAATTGGAAAGCCGGCTACTGATAAACCGATCATAGGAAATCCAGAAGGGGCTCGAAACAAAGCCGGTCTTAAAGGAGAACGTAAAGTAGCACCTAAAGGAGCACGTATAAAAAGTGCAAGAGAAATCTCTATAAAAGCTAAGAAAAAGCAGGCTAGGAAATGTTATTCTGCAAACAAGTGACAAATAAACTTACCAAGAACACATGTCCATTAAATCCAAAGTATATTTCAAAGTTGGCGCTTATGGAAGCTGCTCAAGCAGAAGCTGGAAACGTTGCTACTACAGAAGATGGAAACATTGCTCCTACAGAAGCTGGAAGCTGCTCAAACACAGCTTGTTGATCATTCTATGTTTTTTCAAGTCATATTTACTTTCAATATATTTTTCAATTGATACTTTGTTTCATACTTAGTTTTATACTTGGTGGTTAGGATCTAATTTGAATCAACTTTGCAGTATTTAGTTCAATTAATATTTGATATTTCTATCAACTTTGCAGTATTTAGTTCAATTAATACTTGATATTTATGCATTATCATTATAGTTTGGAAGTGTTTGGGGATGAAACATATATGATTCATGATGAATCATATATGTTTCATCATGAATCATATATGTTTCATCATGAATCATACATGTTTATTTATGCATTATCATTTTAATTTGAAGTGTTTGAAATTGTTTGGGGATGAAACATACATGATTCATGATGAAACATATATGTTTCATCATGAATCATATATGTTTCATCAACAATCATGTATGTTTCATCATTAATCATATATGTTTCATAATGAAACATACATGTTTCATGATGAAACACACATGATTCATGATAAAACATACATGACTCATTCTTTGTACACAAAGTTAAACCTGGTGATTATCAAACATTTGAACACATATAAAATACCAACATGTAATTCATACTACGTTGTACAGACTAAATTGTTTAGACTACCTTGTTCAAAATACAACGATAACTATGAATTATAAACATCTGGGGGCGCAACAACTAGATCTACCAAAAGAGACCCATATTAGTGTTTTTTCCTATGCTTTTACCATTCACAATCATTAGAATACCTAAATTACCATTCACAATCATTAGAGTAAAGTCATTGTTCATTTCTCCTCTCCTTTCTCCTCTCCTTTCTCCTTTCCTTTCTCCTCTCCTTTCTGAGCTGAAGCCTTCTCTGGATCACGCTCATTTCTATTGTTGAGCGCATGAACAATGATTGATATTTTTTCTTCCTTGTCAACCTTTGTCTCAAAATCATAGGCTAGCTTGAACATTTTGGCTCTTTCCTTGTTGAAATTATGAAGAAGAATCTTTTTAGCTATCTTGAACCTCATACACATTAACAAAGTTCTTTGCATAGCAGATTCTTCGCAAAGACCAACATCTCAGCTCCTCTTACTGTCATCGGTGTAGTTCTCCAAATGGATCATAGCAAATATCCCGTAGTCTTCATGATTCTCTTTAGTACTCCATCTCAACTTTGGAACATAGCCTTTCATTTTTTAAACTTTGGAGTGACTTGGATGCTTATGCTCCTACAAATACCTTGTAAAGTACTTTTTCTACAAAACGAGAAAGAAAAACACAAAAATAGATTAAATAAAAAAAGATGCATGTATAGCGATATACAATCATAATCCATAATTAGATATAAACCCCCATAAAAAACATACCAAAATGTCACAAGCTCCCTTGTATTTTGCTGAATAGGAATATCCATAAGCATTATCCAGAATTAACATTGTAGTTGGCATTTTGAGGTTGAAAACAACCACATAAAAATGATTTGAAGCACATATAGGAAAAAAAGCCAACTCAATGCGTTTTCTTCGCTCCCACTATCAGCCACATACTCACTACCACTCTCAGCCGGCTGAGACCCATCTTCGCCACTCTTTCCCTCAGAACCGTCATTACACTCTCCTCCATCAGATGCCTCAGCAACAGCTAACCCTGTTGATGATATACCAGCTTTAGGTTTTCGAGAGAATATAATGTTAACTTTATGAGGATATTTGGGTCCGTAAGTGATCGGAGGAGGTGTATGTGCTACTTTTTGGGGAACATCAGGCTCCACAACATGTGGAGGTGGTTCAGAATTATCTGTGCTAAATTGTCTAGTTCGGATAGTGGTTTTAGGGAGTAGGGCTGTTTTAACAGCTTTACTTTTAGGGGGCGTGGTTCTTTGACAGGTTTAGCTTTAGGAGGCGTGGTTGCTTTGATAAGTTTAGCTTTTGGAGGCATGGTTGCTTTGACAGGTTTAGCTTTAGGAGGCGTGGTTGCTTTGACAGGTTTAGCTTTAGGAGGCGCGGTTGTTTTTGTATATTTAGTTTTAGTAACTACAAAAAAAAGTTACAATTATATATGTTTCTCATACAAAGATATTAACAATCATGAAAGATATAGGATTCATAGTGAATCATGTATGTTTTACCATGAAACATATATGATTCATAGTGAATAATGTATGTTTCATGGTGAAACATATATGATTTACTATGAATCATATATGTTTCATGGTAAAACATATATGATTTACTATGAATCATATATGTTTCATGGTAAAACATACATGATTCGTCAGGATTCAGAATAAAACACTTGCATAATACAAATGGCTACCATCATAATCTTAAAAAACCAAAGCTAAAGCTATTTCCCTTTCATGTATGTTTCACCATGAAACATACATGATTCACTATGAATCATGTATGTTTCACCATGAAACATATATGATTCATAGTGACTCATGTATGTTTCATGGTAAAACATACATGATTCGTCAGGATTCAGAATAAAACACTTGTAGAATACAAATGGCTACCATCATAATCTTAAAAAACAAAACCTAAAGCTATTTCCCTTTCATGTATGTTTCATGGGGAAACATATATGATTCACTATGAATCATATATGTTTCACCATGAAACATACATGATTCTTCAGATTCAAAATAAAACAATCAAATATAAGCATAATAAGTTACCAGATAAGTGTAAATAAGCATTTCCCTGTCATAAATCAAATATAAGTTACCAGATAAGTGTAATAAGCATAAAACCTAGATAAGTTACCAGATAAGCATAATAAGCATAAATCAAAAGCATAAAAATCAAAAAAGACCATTACGAGCTTCTCTAGACGGGTTAGATGATGATTTAAGCTTAGCCTCGTTAGTAGCAACATACTCATCTCGTATATCAATATAGATGTAAAAGTTAGGGTTAGGGTTACGAGTATATGTACATTAGTTGAACAGATAGAGGTTACGGTTACGATTAGTTGATTCCGAATAGATCGGATCTATAACAGAGGTGGTCGGGATGGTGGTTGGGGTGGTTTCGGTGGTGGTTGGGGTGGTTGCGGTTGGGGTGGTTGGGGTGTTAAACGAGTAGAGAGGATGTGTGTGTAAAAAATGGAATGTGTGTGTAAAAATGGAATGTGTGTTAAACGGTTTTATTTTTTTTTCAATTAAATAAAATTAAAAAATCATAACCGTTGAAATGTATTAAAATGGAGGGCCAGGATAATCCCACTTGGTCTATAATAAAGTTGGGGTCTATGGGGAACTTTTTCCATAAATAAATATGTAAAAGTAAATAATTGATAATAACTATTATAAAAATATGTTTATATACTATAATAAATAAATATCACATTTTATAAAAATAAAACTCAGCAAGTTTTCTAAACTACAAACTATATATATGACTTTTACGTCTTTTCGGCTAAAACCGAAAGGATGGCGTTTTCGCCAAATAAAACTTAGATGGTCGGACCCATCTAATGTAACATTTTTATAGAACATCTACTGATATATAAACACCCTTAACAAGCAAAAACCGACAAACCCGAGCTTTGAAACTTATGGACCCGTAATGGACCAATATTAGCCTTATTGGACTACTAGGCCCAACTAGTTTGGTTTAGCAATATTGGACTTGCTCATGGGCTCAACCCACTTGGGCCCAATATATTATTAGAGGCCTGGTCCTAAATAGATAAATGGACTAATGAAACTTATTGGACTTCTATTGGGCCTATTGGGCCTTAACATATACATGGACTAAAAAACTAGTATAATTAGACTAAGTTAACTAAATACTGAACAACTAATAATGTTGTATAAGTTGATAATATCCCACTTGATCATCATGTCTATGCCATAATTACATATACATAACAACTTTTTATAAATATTATTCGACGTAGACTAAGATCGAGTATTATTTGTCTAGGTCTCCCGTGATCGAGACACGTACTGTACATCTTAATTGCTGATAACAAGCCTTCCCAAACAAACGTGAGTTCATAGCCTCGCACTCTTTTAAATGTTTTATGAAATTTTTTATAAACCCGCGAGGGAGATAACATGCTAGTTTTAATAAAAATAGAACGCAAGTGGTCCCGATTGTATGCTTGTTGATATGGGCCGATTGATTGTATGACCCAATGAATGATTGAAATGGATTATTATTAGTTAGGTTATGTCACTATAAGTCCCATTAGCATGAATTGTGAACTACCGGGAGTTGGTAGACGCTTATGCATATAATAGTACAGTTTGGGGAAGATCACCCCAGTTCGCGTCTTGACGGCTCATCCCCGTTGTGTCAGATTGATTGGAAAGCAAATTTATGTATGAGAGGGATATATTTAGCGTGGTTTTTGTGACGACACGCTGTGATAAATGGGCAACTGAATTCTGGCTAGCTACCCGATGTATATTATATAAAGGTAACAATGTCATGCGGCTTGTAATAATCCAATAATAATACTCATAAAGGTAATATTGAGGCTGCGGTCTCAGGAATAGTGTATGATATATGATTTGAATTATAATATATTGAATGACCAGCAATATGGGGTCTTATTACCGATATTATGCTTTCATAACTGTTTTATATATAACGGGTTTATTATACTGTAAACAACGTTATAAAACGTATTGTATGGTGCCGTTACGACAATGGTTCGTACAATGGTGTGACGACAAAGGCCTATGTTATGATTTACGACAAGGATTCGTATAAAATGTTTTTGGCCTATGTTATGATTTACGACAATGATTCGTATAAAATGTTTTTGGCCTATGTTATGGTCTACGACAATGAATTGTACAAAATATTTTGTCGGTAATGATTAAATATCAATTTTATGTTAAGAGTTGTTATTAAACTCTATGGACTCGTTCAGCTTTTCGCTGACTTTTAGCATGTTTTATCTTAGGTACTTGAAGGTAATTCTCGGGAAGAAGGCAAGAGTTTATTGCTCGCTTTTAAATAAAAATTTCCATTCGAATGTTTTAGAAATTGTAAGACATACTTTGATCTATGGACCTATGTAATTTGATATTTATGAATGGAAAATGCTTTGTTATTAAACGACGCGATTTTTAAGCGTTGTCTATGATTTGAGTAATGTGCTATCCCGTAACACCAACGACAATTCTGTTGATTTTAAACATGAATATTTGGGGGAGTTACAGTTTGGTATCAGAGCTCTCGTTATAGAGAACGAAAGATTTTTAAAAACCAAGGTTTTGAATAATACATTTCAAAAACCTTTTAACTATAAATATTTTTTAAATAAATATTTTGAGGAAAATGTTTAAAAATCTTTTGACTATAACGGTGCCGAAGAATTCTCGAGTTACCGACAAGGCCAGACTGAGAAGTGTTATTTTAATATATATGACTTGGATTATATGTATGTGGTAATTTGATTACATGATTGTTTGATGATTATTCTAATATTTATACGAGATACTCATACGACGTAGATTGTCACAAGGAACCCTAACTCTTATAGCGAATCAATCGAAGCTATTCCTGTAGGAAATCTAGCTATTCCAGATCTAAACCAAGTTGTGAATGTTTATGATCCCAACGAAATGGTTGATATTCCAAGAAATGTTGATATTAGTTGATTGTGATATTGAAGATGAATTTTCGAGATTAAATCTGATATCGATGTCATGACGATCTTTCCTTATAGAGTGGAGTTTGAGAAAACCTCACCACCTAGAAATGTGTCATCTGATTCGGTGTCACCCAATTCTTAACTTTGAAATCGAAAAGGTAAATGTTGCACTTGAGGCTGTCATTGGAACCCTTACCCAAAAGCCTCATGCCACTTGTACCTTTCCGAGAAGTCTAATTGAATGTGTGAGTCATTTCCTACTCATGACTCATTTGATAATTATTGTTATAAGAGCTATAGACTTGGAAATTAAGTGTTGTTCATGTCTAGCTTTTATTGCATTCCAAAGCCGAAGAATAAGGTTGAAAGTATTGGAGAATGAGGTAGGATGTCGCATTGAGTATAAGTTGGTTGAAACTTGAATAAAGTCAAATTTAACTCATATGGAATACGAGATTGTTAAGAAGAAGTCGTTGAGTCCTGTGGTTGAATTATAAGGTTTTAAATGATTTTTGGTTCGTGTTAAGGGTTGTTCCTAGGCCATTGTCCAATGACGAGGATGCCCAATGTCCAAGAAATAAATTGTAAAAATCTTTCGAGATATGTGGAACTCCTAATGACTCTTGTACATTAGTATTCATTGTAGTATCTTTTAAAATCACTAACTTAACTGAGATATTAGTTGGTAGGACGAGTCCTTTGTAGTAACCCGAACTTTAAAATCAACATTTAGACCGAGTTCTAATACTAATTCTATTATTCAGACCAATATTTATTAATCGACTTTTATTTGTCATGTTCGTTCGACGAATAATATTGATTTCTCTACTAGACGGCAAGATTAGGGTTTTAACGTATCAAATATGTGTCATTTATTATTTGTCGGCGAAGTGTATGTCCGTCATCGACCGTAAATATCCTCATTATGAGATAGAAATATTTTTATTGTCGTCATTTTAATTTCTCGTTTAACGATAATTCTTAATAATTTACGTTAAGTCTTTAGGTGTCATTCGTTTAAACGACGCGTTAACGTTTATTAAATTCTAAGGTCTCGTTTATTAATTGAAATATTAACGTGATCCGAATGTCGATGTTTTTATTTCGTATTGGGCGTTTATTTTTCGTGTCTAACGTGTATCTTTTAAATCATATAATTTTAAAAATATCAAATTTCGATGATACCCGCTATAAAATATGAGACAAATTTTACAACAAGAGTAATCTACTTCTCCTTTTTGACACGCCGAGAATGATGTGCCACGATGATATGTACGTGTCAACTTAATATTTCATGTACTTCCCATATATCACAACTATATGTATCATTCACTCTTCTTTGTTTTTCTCTTTGATACCCCAAAAGCAAAAACAAAATCACCATCACCATTATTTTTATCTTATTGTCATCTTACAAACCTTGCAATCGGTTCATAAGTTAACTGTTTCATTTTCATCGTCTTAACACAAAACATGACAACATAATGCATGATAATGTTAGATCATCTTTTGCTATAATGGACAGTGCATGAAGTTCTCATAACAAAAGCACATCCTTTGCTAGTAGTCCATGAATCAAAATACAGAAAATATTAATGATCTTGGATTCTCGTCGATATCCTTTGGATTTAGAGTTCTAGTGTATGTTGTCGACTCACGTTTGCCGATAAAAAGAAAGTGTGTCGAGTTGATTTTGGTTTGTTTTCGGGTCATAGATTTCATTATGTACAAGCTTGTAGTTCGTGTTCGAATTAAGCCTTCTTTGGTGGTCGGGATATGTTCATGTTTGGAGTTTTTAGTCGACGGGGTATTATAATAATACGGCGAGTTCATATTTGAATGAGGCGTTTGATATCATTCACTAGGTTTGGTGGTCCAAGTCGAATCTATTTTCTTGGAGGTACGTCTCGAATCTGACGTGTGCATATTATAAGCAATATTTTCATGTAGACATCGCATATTTATAAATCGATAGTACTAGATATGTATGGGATTAATTTAAAACCTTTACTATATGAGATCTTAACTAAACCATGGAACATGAACTATAACGTCATACACATGCGAAGTTAAAACGATTTTCGAATATAAAGATGAAGAAATGAAGTCTTTACGTCATGATATTTCACAAAAGACTTTCATGCAATCTAAAATGAAAATTTACATATTTGGTCCTTGGTTTATAAATCTATGTACAAATAACTAGTATAGATTTTCAAAGTAACACATTTGGCCCTCGTCAATTTTATGCTTTTCAAAACTAGTCCTATGAATCATAATTTTGTTATTTTATCTAAATAAAGTACTTGTGTATATATGAATCATTTTAAATTGGTCCGTTGTCATGTATATTTCAAAGACGCGCCACATTAATTTAGGTAGAAGCTCATGGTTTCTCGGCTTATCTTATTTCACCGTTTCACTCTCGTCACTATTATCTCGATCGTCATCCTCGTTTGATATCGCTATCGCTAAGGTGAGTTCATAGCCTCGCTTTTACTGCTTTATATGTTTTTTTATAAACCCGCGAGGGGGAATACATGCTCTTGGTATAAAAATTTATGATGTTTATATATGGTTTTGAGAGAATACATGTTTATGAATAAACATGTGGTTTTCTATATGCTATGAACGAATACATGTTGTTGTAAATGAATGTAAGATGGTTGATTAAATGCTTTTGAAAGATGAACACAAGCGTTGATTGTATTGATTGTGAACCGCTATTTGCTAAGTGCTGTATTTCCAAAATTTAAAAGTCCCTAAAACCCATGAACCGTTAACTACCTATGATGGGTAGGCGCTGGTATAGACGGATGGATCCATCGGGGATGGCCCCTGATAGTTGTAAAATTACACTCTTTAGGAAAAGAGGGTAAAATATAGGGCAAGTAGGCACGACGATTTAGGAAAACCGTGTGTGAATGACCCTAAGTGAGTTCGTTCTCGAAGTGCGTTGTGTTAAGAATTGATTAATGTTTGTGATTATATTGAGAAGAAAAGAAAATAGAAATAAGAAAGAAATGACGGTTACGAAGACGGATCAAACTAAGACGAAAAAGCGTTCACGTAAAACCGTAGAAAAACTACAAAATTAAAAATTTTAAACCTAAAAATTAATTAAAAGCTAAAAGTAGTCTAAAATAATATAAATAAGAATAAAAATCCAATAAAAATATTTTAAAACCTTTTATTAATAAAATATTCAATTTTAAATGCTAATTAAAGCCCTAAAATTAAATATAATTAATCAAAATCTCCAAAATATTATTTTATTGAGCAAATAAATTACTTATATTATCTAAAGACTAAAAAGTATTTTTCCTAATTTTTAAATCACTAAAAACTATTTTAAAACTAAAATAATTATAAAAAATAATAAAATAATGCCAAAAATAATTTGACACTTTTAAAAATCCTAAATTACTCTAATGAACAGTAGAAAATTGAAAAAGTTTGAAAAATATAAAATTTACCACTAAAAGACAAAAACAGTTTGGTTTAAAACCCTAATTAAACTAAATTAATTATAAAAAATAAATAAAAGATGAACAGTGAAAACTTTTAAAACCAAAAATCTTAAAATCTTTTTCTAAGTCTATGAAAATTATTAAAACTGAAAAATAAGTATTTTTGGCACTAAATGCCAAAATCAGAAACTTAAAAAGTTAATTAAAAATGCTATTTAATCTATTAAATATAAAATGAATAGTAATAAAAATTCTACCTAAACAGAAAAATCACAAATAAAATTAGAAAAAATATGAAACAAGTTTGAAGTCCTAATTCTAATTTTTACCCACTAAAGACAAAATTTGATGAAAACTGATAGTGACATGTGACAGACTTTTGTCTGTTTGCTTAGCAGTGGAAACAAGTGTACTAGCAGTGGGAAAGGAGTTCCCACTAGTAGTGTTAATTTTTGTTCAGAAAAGCAATAAGCTTAGGAAAGCTTATTTTGAGTGCTTATTTTGGACAATAAGGCACCCTTATACTTAGTTGAGTATAAGGAGTCAATGTAAACACAAAACACACCAATTACTTCACAAAAATCCACACAAAGGGCACCAAAAGTTTCTGATTAAGCCCTATTGTATCTGATGAATAGGAAGCTGGTTCACTTGGCACAAATTGATTTTCAATGGCTAATAACTTGCACATGAGCTCACCAGATAACATACAAACTATACTTAACCCTAAACAGACCTAAAATCTAGCAGACTACCAAATTTGATGGCAAAATTCACACAAAATCAGGCACAATAGGCAGTTACTGATTTTAGCTAGTGAGCACCATTTTTTAGCATGCACAAGTGTTTAAAACTCTACCAAATAGAAACCTAAGTGCATATATCACCTACTAACAAACAAATGAGTGAATGCAACATGTTTCAAACAAGATTCATATATTTAAACCCTACTTTAAACCCTAATCCAAACACCCCTTAAAATCTGAAAAATGAGATTTTACCAAGCAACCCTATTCAAAACCTAACCAATCTGAATCAAACTCAAACTAGCATGCATAAAAACCTATAAACAGCATAATCATAACATCAAGCACTCAAAAGAACAGATTTCATGCATAACCAAATAAATCACAAAATTGAAAACTAGAAAATAGAAACAAGGAGGTTACCTTGTTGGACTTACATCCAGGCCCAACAATGGCTGCTAGCCATCTCCTAACAGACCCGGGTCTGTGCTGAACTTTGGGCTTATGACTGAGCAAGAATAATGATGATGATATTGTTCTTGTTGTGACCCTACACAAACACAAACAACATGTAAAATATTTCAAGTTGCAAGATGAACCAAAGGCTTTGTCAAAAGCTTTTGGACAGCTTCAACAGTAAGTGTGAAGTAAAAAAAAGGAAATAAGATTTTGATAAATCTTATAATACTGAAAGTTTTGGAAAACAGGTTTAACCAATCCTTGAACTTCTTAAACAAACCTTGAGACCTTAAACACGTTTTAAAACACGTTCAACTTCAGAAATCCAAAAATCCCAATCCACTTTCACTTCATGAAAGCTTGGATTTCTGAAAATTAAACCAATTTAAAACCTTTTGGAAAACTCAAACACACAAAGTGTTTACAAAATATTTTATGGAACTCAGAATTCTTAGCTAAAACAAACACCAACTTTTATCGATCATAAAAGGAAAACTATTTTTAAACAAATACCCACTTTATATTGCATAAAAAGGAATTACAAGATTTTACTAAAAATTCTGGAACAAGGGGTATGCACATGTTGCACCCTCCTTATATAGGCCTAAACAGAACCTTCTAGTGCTAGGAATAAAATATTAATAAGCTAAAACCCTAATACTAGAAAATCCGAATTTGCCCTTGGTCTTTTGACTGAATTCTTGGTCAATATGAGCAACATGTGATGGCCAGCTGTTGTTGGATGATCATAAGCGTTTATATGTCCTTGGGGGCCAAGTAGAAAGATCATAGACGTTTATTTGGTCGGGTTTTGTTTTTGAGGAAGAAAGTGACGTGCAGGGGAAGGCCCTACACTCACATGGGTTGGTCTAGGGTCATGTTTTGAGTGTGGGTTTTGGTGAGGTTGAAGGTAATTAGTAATCTGGAGTAGATAAGACAAAAACCCTTTGTATTAAGGGTGATTAAGGCTGGGGATTTTTAGGGTTTATCTGGGATTAAGGGTGGATTTAATCTGAAAATGGGGGTGATTAATTTAAAAAGTGTGTTTGGTGGGAAATAATGTTGACCATTTGACCAGGTTTATTTAATAAACCTGGTGGGTTTGGGTTGTGGGCTGGTTGGGTTTTGGACGGGTATGGGTATGGATAATGGGTAGGGTCGGGTATTGGTGAGGTGTCAAGAGCTGAGTGGTGGTGAGGGTTTGGTTGTCTGGCAGTTTTGGCCCCCAAGGTTTCCTTTCTTGTTCATGTTGTAATAATCAGCCATAAAACCAATTCCCTTTGTTAATAAGTTTCGGAAGTTTACACTTTTGGCACAACAACTTTTCAAGCTTATAAACAAGGACCTTTAATGCATATTTTTGGATTCTTCAAGGGTAAAACTTGTATAATCTTCAAACATGGAGGACCTTTGTTGCCAAATGATGATTTCTTCAAGGGTTTATCTTGCCAAATCTTCAAAAATGAGGGACCAATGTTGACAAATGATGATTTCTTCAAGGACCATTTTGGAAATTCCAAATTCGGGTCCGGTTCATTGTGCGGCTTCGTTTCCCGTGTTCGTTTTTGAATGATTCTTGTGATCTTTATGTCATTTCCTCAATATCCGTACCTAAAATACACAAGCAACAAACACGAGCATATATTTGGCAGTTTTAATGATATTTTATGCATTTTAAAGCCCGATTTGGACGATGAGACTATGTATAAAAGCAGTCTCATCACTCCCCCATACTAAACCATTGCCGTGCCCTCACGCAATGCTAGAATAAAGTATCGTAGCATCTCCAAAATTCATTTTATTCACTTTATTGAATGATAAACTAGCTATACTACTACTATCACTACTACTTGCGTTTTAGACATAATGTATGATTTTCATCGCAAAATGGGACGTTTAGGTTCATAGAATAAGAACACGTGAATGCTTCGTTAGAAATAATTTCATCGTCCTCGATTTTCACCCTAATTCCATGCCAAGTGTGCAACGAGATCATTGTCATTATAAGTTAGTAATGCTAACACTACTCATATGACCTAATCACGTACTTATCTTCCCATTATTCCTAACTTGTATCTCTTATATTTTATTTTGTCTTGAATGTTTCACGAGGATACAATGTTTAACTTATGCGATAATAGAGATTTAGGTCTAAAAATAGAGTCCTAACGGTGTAACTAAGACCATCAAATCAATAACCCCTCCTAATAGACAACGATGTTAAAAAATTAAGTTGACAAGAAGAATCGATAAACACGGTTTTATAACGGTTTTGAACATGAGACTTGTTACCAAGACTTTTATACGCCCCCTAACGGAAGGGCCTTATTATCTTTGGTTTACCTCCATCTTTTATTCAACTTCGCCATGAAGCTTTTATTATGACTTCGGTCTTGCCTTGCCTTTTATTATCCGCCTCATCGGTGGTTTTATTAGCCAAAGACGTATATCCTCACGCTAAAGCGAATTTTGGATCTTTAAAGCTTCGAAGATCAAGGCTTGATTCACTTTCAATTTTGCATAGATTTTAGGCCTTGTGGGGCTTCAAATTGTTTGCTAGATTTAGGTGAGCACTTGAAATCTTATTATTGGGTGAAGCTTTCGATTATTCGGGTGCCAATAATTCAAAACCGTGACGCTGGCGATACCTTAATGTCTTCCCAATTTAATTACACGGAAGCTACTAGAAAAGACTAGAAACCCAACAATCCTAACTAAACCGCTAAGTCAATATTTATTAAGCAAAAAATATTTACAAGCGAAGGGAGAATAAGCAAATAACGAGAACACATGAGTTTTGAAAGAATACGAGTACTCTACATTTAGCATAGTAACTTATAATTAACTCTATCATTTCTCGTCCTCATTTAAGAGACTTAGCCTAATATGTAGTTAAGGAATCAAAGCTAAGTGCTCAACACGCACGGTCGAGTAAAAAATTACTCTTATTCTCGCCATCGGAAAATCTACATTCGTGTCTTCAAACACTTATAAAACATGAGAAATTTTTTAAAATTTGGCCATTTTTAGCCTTATTTTGCAACAAAACGATAACAAAAAGATAAACTTTGGAAAGCGTGAAGGTTTGGCAAGGCAAGTATCTATTCACCCCCCCCCCATACTAAAGTTAAACATTGTCCTCAATGTTTCGAGTCTAGGGGTGCAAACACCCCCATACTAGAGACGTAGGCGAATGCCTAATCTAGCATGGAAAGGGTGTAACCATTAAATCAATAGCCGTTTATTAAGTGTGCTAAAAACCTAAGGTTATAACATCAAAAGGATATATCATGGATATTGAGAAAGTCTTCATAGCAAACGATCGAGTGCTCCCATTAAACGAACACGAGAGACTCCAATCGTGGAGATCATGATCATCTAAAAACCACAATGCACAAACAACCACGAAACAAAGGTTGGAAGGGCACAAATCCCCTCACATTAAACTAATTAGAAATCAATAATATGTACATGGACAAGCATGGGTCTCCCCCACGAGGCACCTTGTTTTTGATAACCGAGTCAAAAGCTTGACTCGAATCCCCATAAATGTGATCATTTAGGGATAATCATGGTATGGTCAATTTTTAGTGGGACTTACATGTAATCAAGGCCCAAAAGCAACCGGTATTAAGGACTAAGTCCTTTGATGGTGCAAAATACCGGGATCGAAGATGGCGTTTTCGTTTTCATTGGAAAAACAAATCAACGCCACTTCATGATGTGCCAATACAAACCCAAAGGGTTTCAAGAAAATAGATGAGAAGAAATAGAAGGGTGGGACAATGGGTAAGTCATGAAAACATTGAGCTACTCGAGGTAGACTCGCACCAATCAAATCAAAAGATTTTCTATTTATTGCATCGGTGGAAGACCGAGATTTCCCTTTATAAGCAATTCCAGGATCAAATATCTCGTCCTCGGTGGAGAAAGGGGAGGGAACATAAGGGACTTCCCCCACACTAAGTCCACACAAAGCATCATCAAAAGGAGAAGACGAGCTTGTAGCACTCAAAACACGTGGTGATGACGGAGTTAGAATTGTAGAAAAATCTTTTAAATTCAATTAAAAATCTTTTCCTTTTTCATCTTTTAAACTCTCCTTGTGAAAACCCGATTTAATTATGTCAAAAATATTTGGTGTTTCTAAAGCAATGTTAGTCACACTAAAAATTCTCACATTTGAAAACCGTTTTGGTATAGGTGGTGGAAAGTTTTCAAAACGTTTGTCAACAAAGAAAACTTCCCCATCGGGATCAACATATTCATCATCCGAAGAATCATTTACAATTGGAATCGTAGGCTTAACACTCTTAACCTCCACCGGCGGAGGGGACGGAACTTCATTTTTTTCAGCAACTTCTAAAACTCTTTTTGAAATCTTTTTGCAAATGTTTTTGATGGGATTGACATTGTACAAAGACGTGATAGAATACACATGAGAAAGCGTGGAGTTTTGAGTTGCATTAATGACGAGTTCTTCCTCATTGAAACGAAGAGTGATTTTCCTAGCGTGCACATCGATAAGTGCTCTCGAGGTATCCAAAAATGATCGACCTAAAATTAAAGGAACTTTAGGATCGATAGGAATGTCAACAACAATAAAGTCTACGGGATAGTAGAACTTTCCAACTTTTACGAAGACGTCCTCGGCTACTCCACAAGCTAGAATCGTAGAATGATCGGCCATCTCGATTGACATTCTTGAAGGAGTGAGATTGGGAAGATTGAGCGATTTAAAAATCTCAAGAGGCATCAAATTAATACTAGCACCAAGATCGGCCAAGGCGTAGCATTCTTCCATGTCTTGTATAGCACATGGGATTAAAAACTTGCCGGGATCACCAAATTTTTGAGGTATGCGGCTAAGAAAAACCGATGAACAACTAGACAATTTTTGCAATTTCTCTTTGTTATTCAACATACTTTTGAAGTTCGCGGCAAATCGAGGCATCATGACTAAGGCGTCGGCAAAACTTATATTGAAATGTAAGTCACGAAACATTTTCATAAAGAGTTTAAATTGATAATTATTTCGTTCTTGTGCCTTTTCCTTGTCTCGTCTTGAAGGGTATGGTAAAGGTGGTGTGGGTTGGGGCATAGGCATAGGCATCGGCCTTG